>OX376650.1:19490968-20690968 GCA_947386135.1 Melanchra persicariae
CGGGCTATATAGTGTATTTTTACAGTTGGGTAGGTACACAAAAGATCTATTTAAGTTACATAGATTCCAGGTTGCCTGGAAGAGATCGCGGAATGCGATAAGGCCGCCCATTGTACCTACAAGTGTTTTAGTTAGTAATGTTCAGTTTATGTTATTATCGGTGTACAATAAAGTATATAATAAATAAACAATATAGATACTCGTAAATAAGCTTTTAAAAACGTTATACGATAGTCACTGTTCGGGATACAAATACTAACTTGAGGATCTTCAGTGGTCTGAGATAAGCAGTCTTCTTTTGTTTTACACAATCACTCACACATTAAAAACAACGATTGCAGTATTTTATTTTTGATGTACGGTCCATGCACCACTCGTCTGAGTGTAGTTTCGCGTATCGCCCTTTATTTGTGCTCAAACTTACCTGAAACAAACAGAATAAAAATAATTAGTTTCCAATCATCATTCAAATTGTCATTTGAAACACAGGCAATACATCGATGGAAATTCTGATGGAAACGTATGCCTCAGAATTTATGAAAATTCTATCGTTACAGTTGCATATCAAATTGCGATGTAGAAATCTGACATTTGTGTTACCAATGAGTCTTTCCATTCCCTTTTTGTCCCGATTGCATTTTTTTTTTTTTGCTGTTGTTTATGTATTTGATAGTCCATTGTGCATAGTCTGCATTTATTTGTAAATACACATATTGAAGAGTAACTGTTAGAGAGGTACTAAAATATCTTTGAATTTATTAAAAGTGATGATTGAAAAAAAAATCTCAATGAATGGTAAGTGCATTGGAGCGTCGACTGTAAAAACCTTGCCTAATGTTAGTTATTTTTATAAAAAAAACATTTTCTAATTGAACCCTTACACAAATCCCACACACAACGCTCATCAGTCCTCATCAACTTTGACACACACATCCCCTGAAAACAATAACATGACCTCAAGCTTTTATTACTTCGCAAAATGATGAACAACTCTTTGTATGTTCATAGTGGGTATAGATAAATACGCTAACGTCTGACTTCGACCGATAATTACCGAGGCGCGTGCAAATTTAATATCTCGCGTGTTCAAACGGGTTAGGGGTGTTTAGATGTGGCGGTAAGGGCGCGATTCGACGATCGTACGATGTGTCGTGACGTCGTGACTAAAATCGCGGCAGGCTACGCGACACCGCGCAGCGCAACTCGACGACGTCACTTCGTGTGTCTTAGTTTATAAGTTATATATGTGTTAGTATAGTTTTTATATAAATGTGTTTTATTTTGTATGGGCTACAGTAGCCTGAAATAAAGGAATAATAAATAAATTAAATATGACCTTAACTGTCATAGCTGGACGTTTTCTCAGCTAAATTTCTTTAAGAGTGTGGTAGAGATGAAAGTTATTTTGTTAGTAGTTTTTGTCGTTCTTAAAGTGCTGATTCTCAGCTGAATTCAAATAAATGATTTTCAGGTTCGGCTAATTCTTTGCTTATTGCAGTTTGCATAGAAAATTTGCAACGGAAGTTTACATAAAATATGCTAAGTGTTTTAATTTAACTAATAATATTGTCAACTAAACAAACAATTTAGTTAGTAGAGCTGCCGTGTATAAAAAGCTTCGACAGTAGTAGTACGAAAAAAATGGCACCAGCCCCCCGTCTTTCTATCGTTAGCAAAAAATTTTATTATTTTACCTACTACATCTGCAAATTTTCAATCAATCGACACATTCACAGACCTACACGAGTTAAAACTAACTGAAAAAAAAGAAGAAATTAACAATTCAATATTTTTTGTACACCGCCGTTCAACATTTCCGACCCAGCAGACCACTAACTCAATAACATATCGTTACACAGTCGTGCATTATAAACGCACGCATCGTATTTGCTTACCGCTGCCGCTCGTCAATCACGACGGGCTGACTGTGCATTTCAATTTAAAGTATGTGCTGCACTGACAGATGTTCGTTTATTATCGCTTCGCTTAGTTGTGTAGAGCGGTTATTAGTCTTGTCTGTTTAAGAGGGCGTTTAAAAGGTATTAGGTTTTTGAAATAGTAACTATTTTAAATTAATAGGAAATTAGTGATATAGCAATGCAGCAATAAAATAGTAGGTAATTTAAAAATATCGAAATCGGAAAGCACACGGTGTTTTTGCAACTACCTAAAGCTAAGTACAGATACAGCTTGGCAAAAAAGAGTTTGGAAAAAATGAGGGCGCCACTATCTCACTAAATGCACATTAATATGAGAAATCAGTAAGAGAATTTTATCAAATCGTTAAAAATAAATGTGGAACAAAATACGTTACTCAAAATCTAACACTGGTCGGCCAAGTAGTGTCGACATCATAGGTTTCCATTTAGTAAAATATTTAGTTCCACTTATCACCACATCATACTCTTTTTGCCAAGCTGTAAGTCACATATTTGCCTCAGTGATAGCAGGGCTATTACTAATTTTTAAGCAACGTTCGCATTCGCATGTCAGTTGCAATCTGTCAAAAAAGCCTAATGTCACTAGCGTGGTGATAATCAATTAACAAAAAGACAAATATTTATGCGATTGAAAAATGTCACGTGATCAAACCCTTACAATTTTGGTATTTAGACTTTATCGCTGATAGAATCACAGTTTTTCTAGCCTCTGGTAGGCCTAGTGTGATAACGAAATGTCAAAATAATTATACGACAGAAACCGATCAAAATAATAAAATAATTATGCTCGATGAAACAACATAATTACTGAAGCCGCTACAAATAGATAGAGAAATGCGGGAAAAATCGCGATCAATAAGTCAATGTCGTAACCGTCTGAGCAAGCTACATAGTTTCACATATCATCGCACACAGTGTGCACAAGCATCACCCATCAACCTACTGAAATTAAGACTAACGATTCGGGCCTTAATGCGGCCGGTTTTAATTTTAATTTCAAAACAAAATTCGACTTAACGACAACCAGCGGCTCACCAATGTTTTACTTTTCAACTGAAATTATGATCCAGTTATCGTTATTTTTGGGTGGTATTTACTTTTCGGAATGGTGAAGGGTTTGTGGAAAGAGCCGATCACGAAATGAGTTGGACATGTTCAATATTCACGCGATGATTTAACAGTAACCATAGGTTGGCCAAATCCGATGTATAAAACTTTGAATTACGATATTATAGTCGTATTTTTTTTTTATTAAATAAAATATCGAACCATGTTTATTTTAAATTATTAGCACATCTCCCGCGACTTCGTACGCGAATATCCCGTTCCCGTAAGAATTTCCTTCCTCATGAATGTGGCATATACAAAAAGAATTTTCAAAATCGGTTCAGTAGATCAGGAGATTACTCCCTACAACCTCACAAACTCACAAACATTACCTCTTTTATAATATTAGTATAGATTGACACGCTTGATGACATGACATGATTTAACACTAACTAAACTAAACGACGAAAAGGGAATAACCAAAAACTAAAAATCAGCCTTTGATGTTAATCCGTGAAAATGCTATCTCTTAGTATTTTTTGACATACTTGGTGTAAAAATGATTTGGGTTAAAATTATTCGATTTGATTTCCCGCACCTCTTTTATAATGATTGACATCGCTGGTCAAAACAAGCTGTCTAAAAGTAATGGTTTTCGGAAAAAATATATTCAATCATTTTATTTTCAGATTTACCCTAAATATTTTTCTTGAGGAAAATTCTAACGCAATAAACACCTCTTCTATTACGCAATTTCTCTAGGTCACCTGCGAATAATTAACTTGATGAAATTAAGAAAGACTCATGGGAAAGAGCATCAATAGCTTCTTTCCGAGCATGCTTTCTACGACAGCTGTTAGGGGTTTAAAAAACTCCAATCCTTCAACAGAGAAAATAAAATGTTTAAAACTTTCACCTCATGACTGCCTCATATCAAATAAGCTTCAAATACACATTATATTAACAGAGGGCCAATTCTACTAATTTTACAATTTTCCGACTCGCATCTCAATCGCAATCCGTCAGAAAAACCTCAATTTCCATACATCTTTGACGGATTGCGACTGCCCAACGTTGCTTAAAAATTTGCAGAATTGCCATTCTGTATATTTTTTCATTCATACCTACTACCAACCTATAGAAAAGAAAAAAGCTCTTCAACTAAACTCAAACCGTACCAGAACTCAACACAAAGTAGTGTATTAAAGAAAAATAGCAGCTCGTAGTGTTCGTAGTCTCTTAAGTGCCAGGATATCAAATAAATAGCCGTTTGGGCCGCGCCAGTAATGAGAACTAGCCTAACAGTTACCGTCATTTAGGATACGAAGGAAAAAATATACCTACCCTTTTAAAAATGACGTTAGGAAGGAGGAAGGAGAAGCAGAGTTTGAATTTGAGATGAAATATGCGATTACCAGTTCAATCTACAATAGTGGTTCAAACAGATGTCCTGCCCGAACGTTGGCTTTTCGTAAGAAAAAAAAAACGGGTTGCAGAAGTGAAAACTTGAACATTAATGTTGTGCATTTTTGAATATTTTAGAATGGTTAGTGAATAATTTCGCACGAATTGCTTTATTTATCAGTATAAAAGTACTATCATCTATGTGGTTAATTACAATTTTCATTTATTACGCTATCGTACACAAACATGACAATTTATATTACATATTACACGTCTTACGAATTTTGGATTAGGTCACGTGTCCTGACGCGAGTTTAACCTTTTTCACTCATCCCAAAAAGTGCACAACGCCGCCGGTAAAGAAGTTTTCACTTGAAAAAAACTTAAACATGATTGCAGCTCGATGTACCGGGTCCAAGTGTTAATCTAAGCCATCCAGAGACCCACAAAAACACATTTTCTAGCTTTTGAGAGCAATTGTGATGAGATAACACAAAGTAAAGCGCTTGCCTGTTTTACCACTTTGCCACCACTTCTCTGCATCGACTACTAGAAACTATTATACAACAGTTTTATTAATTCTGATTTATTTACCATCCTAAACCCACACTGTACCATCTTCAAGCCCTGTTATACCATTAATTGTAGTTCTGTTAAACCCGTTACAGATTATGAGTGTTACGTTGTTACATTTGAAAGGGAAGAGGGTCATTTGAGTGTAGGCGTTGGGTTGGCATTGATCAATGAACATGGCAGACTTGTATATGTTGCGGCGTCGAGGGATGATGTGATACACCTTGTGGGACTCTGAAATCTTGTTGCTTGGGGTAAGGACCGTGAAAGTGATCCTAATTTTGATATTCCTAAGGGTTTTATTGGGATGCTCAATGAAAAGTTTCATATTCGATAGAAGGATAAATATATGGAATATATACATTTCGAAATTTGTAGCACGACTCTGATACGATGTTGATATTCTATGAGTACACACACCTTTATGATGGTACGAACGAACGGATAAAAAAGGTTAGGAGTGGACAAATATTGAACAAGCATGCTTAATGAAAGTTCTCTTTAGGAATTGGTTAGTCGATTGAAGCAAGCGACAATCCCAAAAAGAAATACTGAATTAAATCAAATATATATCTAAAAGTTTTATATATTTGCCCTTATGTTCTAGAAAAAGCCGGTTTAACAATTTCCTGTAACCCCGAAAACATTGCCGCAACTCTAATATTAAATACACCAGAGAATTAACAACAAAAGGCTCTAATCATACGAAAAACTCCCAAATAAAAGTTTTCCAATTTAAAACACGAACAACGAACTAATTTTTCACAGAAGATACAAGAGACAGGTAGGGAAATAGAAAAACTACGAAGTAGAAAAGCAATGGAAGCAAAACCATCCAATCGGGGCTTGCTAATCAAGCAGCTATAATGCAATCACGAGCTAGTTGGACCATAGAGTATAGTGGCATTTCTACGGCAACTGCTTGATACGGCATGCTCCATCGTCGACCACCAATACATGGTGGACATCCCACTCACAAGCACAAAACGTTTTGGGAACACATTCATTGTGCGTACAGCTAAGGAGTGGAATTCCCTGCCAGAGTCTGTGTTCCTGTCAGAGTCTGTGTTCCTGTCAGAGACTGTGTTCCTGTCAGAGTCTGTGTTCCTGTCAGAGACTGTGTTCCTGTTAGAGTCTGTGTTTCCTGATAGCTACAACCTGGAAGTCTTTAAGTCAAGAGTGAAGGTTATTTCTAGGTAAGCCAGCTCCATCGTCGACCACATCTTCGATTTCTATCAGGTGACATTGTGGTTAAACGCCAGCATATCAATAATTTAAAAAAAAGAGACCTTAAAAATGGGGTATCAGAGAATCAACTGGCGGTCGTCAAATAAAACCATATCAGAGGCCCATGAGGCAGTTTAGAAACTCTGACACTAGGGTGTGTGGGGTCGTTAGACCTTATAGCCCACACGATAAAGAAAGAATTGGCCTTTTTTTTTTTTTGGATGGGAAATCATCAAATGACCCCTCCCGCTCTGGGTGGAGCGGCAGGGAGTGTCAGACTTTTACTGACTAAAACCCACCCTTAGTCCTCCTAGTGCCTTTCTTCCGCAACCCTGGCAGGCTCTGGCTCTGGCGGGCCCCGTCTCCGTTGCTGACTGCTCGTTGCTGACGGCGCGTTTGGAGTGAAACGCGCCGTCGACTCTGGCCTGACCTGATCGGACAGCGAGCTACCAATTGCTCGCTGTCCGCAGGCGTCAGTCACTGCGCCTTGCTCAGGAGCGTCAGTTCCTGAGAGGCGCAGCGACTAACGTTCGTCTGGAGGAGGCGAAATGGGGCCATTACTGGCACTCCATTTCGGCCCCCTCACGAAAAGAATTGGCCTAGCCTTTTCCTATCTATAATACCAGTATTCTACATACAACCTGTAACGGAATAAACGCAATACCTCTTAAGGGGTCATTGTACTCATCATTCTGAACAACTTTTACTATGGGACCATCATCGAAACTGCGAAAAAAAATCAGCTGTTCAGTACATTTCGTCGAGTTATGCACACATAAATGTATGGGGCAGTCCATTTTTTTTTTTCGCGATTTCTATTTTGGTACCATAGTAAAAGTTGTTCATAATGATGAGTTCTGTTACACGTTGTATAAAGCGGCTGCCTATCTGAATTCCATAACCCATTCCACACTCTGTAATCAGAATTTCTAGCTTTTGGTAAGTTGGAATGATTGTCAAAAATCTACAAATGTCAGCCGGGATCAACGGTATAAAGTGCTTTCCGAGGCACGGAAAAGCTCCATTAAGTCATGGATTGTTACCCATGTGGATGGACGCATACTTGGTGGAACGATGATCTTCTTCGGGTGGCTGGTAGAAACAGGATGAGAGTTAGACAAAACTAACCACAGATAGACAGAAGCAATGGCCTCTCTAGCAAATGCCCTTGTTCCATGCTCTATGGGTCGGACAAACAAACTGGATTATATGAGTAACGGCTTCAACCAACAATGATTAATTCCTTAATGATTACTGTCATTTTAAAATCGATAGCAAAAGTTTTGAGGGGGATGTATGGGGTAATTTGTTTGTTTTGTGTGTTTGGTGGTTGGGCGTTTTATAAATTGACTGATGGAATTATGAATATGGAATTACAGAATGAGGTTTAAACGCTAACGTGGATTGAAAGGATTTTGAAGATAATGATGATATTTTTATATTTGGTCTGAAGGTAGGTGCCAGCGAACCATCGCTAGCTTCTCTTCTTTCTTTACTCTAATTAAAATAAATATATCTTACTCTTAACGCTGTAAAAACAGTTAATGATAAATATATCGTTGAACCACATTTTAGAAAAATGCAAGACTTAAAATTCGGTGAATTCGATGACCAGACCGTGGCTTACTTCATGGAGAGATTAATTTCTTTGACAAGACAGGAAAAAGTCTTGAAAATCAATAAAAAGACGACGTATTCATAAATGACGCTCGAAGTAACACTAATAACCAAAGAGACGCAACAATTGAAAGCCAGAAAGGCAGACAAAAACAAAAAGCTGTTCTAAAAACTCCTTTCAGTAACATCTTAAGTGAAAAGCTTTTAAACATGACACACGCTACAAGGCTTTCCGTTTACAATCAAACATCTTACATATTGTATAAGTAGAAGTGGGAGGTATGAATTTGTACCCACTCATCTCAGTAAATACAAATAAACTGTTGGCCCCTATACAGCCCTATATTGTTCGTAACCCTTAACGATGACATTTGCTGAAATTCGGAATGACAGCAGAAAGCGGCTGAGGCATGCCAATCGAATTTTACTTACACAAAGCAATATTGTGGTATAAGGTGGAAGAGGGGAGCGGGGGAACTGTCACGTTTGGAAAAGCGGTGAATTGTTTGGGTCTTCAGGTTTAGTGGTATTTGCAAGTATTTTTGATGTCATCTACATTTTGATGTCAACTATTAACAAGAGAGGCTCACTCACTCTTTAATTAAAATGCTGGCTTGAGCAACCAGCCGCAATAAAATGATTAGGTGCAATCAATAATAAATGATGTTACATTCATCTTACTCTTCCACTACAAAAATAGGTAACCTGATGCTCTTCTAATTCTAAGGAGCTTTTAAGGTAGGGTAGGTAGGTAAAGTAGAATTAGACTTCTGTTTTTAAACAGTCCTAGTTTCAAAGTTGAAATATGCAACATTTTTGAACAAACACAAAAACATTATTCTACCGCCAAGGGCACCTAGGTATCCATCACTGATTAAAGAAATCTCGCATCTCGCTTTCGCGTATCCCTTACACCGCAACATCAAACGTCTCACGTTGATATGACGGCTTTTATCAGGTATTGTTTGGCTTTTACGATTGATGCCGGGGTGGGGCGGGGGCAGGGTTCCCTGACAGACATCGGTACATCATATAGAACTATATTGGGATATATTTATCACACGTTGAAGTTGGAGATTTGAAGTTTTTAATAGAAGGTTTGCGGACCTCACGCACTGGGTTGACGTGATGGACTATGCCCACTCTCCCGTACACCAAGAAGGTCTGTGTTACAGTGGAACCGTTTTTGGTTATTTTTTTTGACACATATAAAATAACTACACGAGACACATAAACACACTATTTTTGTACCACTTATACTATCGTTAAGGAAAATATACCTACTTAAGGTTTATAAATTGTACGTATAATATGCATATTTTCTTTCTTTCTATCTTTATTCTGCCACACATTTAAATCGACGTTGCTCTAGCTCTGTTTCGAAATGTAATCTGTAAATCTAGGTTAGACTAAGATTTTAATTGAGTTTTTCAGTTGGATTAGTTTTTTTTTCAAGAAAAATTAAATTGAATAGGAAAATTGAACTCTTCCGACATTGGTTATCTTGTCGTGGTTTGAAAACCGTGTTTGAATAACTTATTCCATTTTTTCATTCATTTCATTTTGATTGACTAGGCTTGACCTATACAAATTCAGATAGGATTGGTTGTTGAAGACTCATTTAAGCAATCACAATTTTCAAATTTTCACAATACTTTTGTGATAAAAATGCCGATGATATTTTCATCGGCATTTTTTTAGATGCAGAGATTAAAATCTTTCTTTCATTCACGCTTCTATTTGGCACTAGCTGACCCGACAGAAGTCATTATGTCAAAGCAAATGAACTGTGGCAGTGACATCTTTTTTTATGGATGGGAAATCATTAAATGACTTCTTCCACTCTGGATGACTTCTTCTACTCTGGGTGGAGCGGAAGGGAATGTTAGACAAGAGTCTGTTAAATACTGACTAAAACCCATCCACTATGCCCTTTGCGTTCCAGGGCCGCGGTGACTTTTTCGGACAATTCCGCAACGGCACTGACCAGTTAGGAACATTTTTTATAGGATAAAGTAAAATGTGGTTTTTACGTTTTTCTGTGCTATTTTTCCAATTTTTGTCTGTATGAAAACCTTCCTCAGACTTTAACGAATACATGGAAAAAAATATTGTTGAATTAGTTCAGCCGTTCTCGAGTTTTGCCCATAGCAACACAAAAACCATTCATTTTTATTTGTATACTTGAAGATGGCTGGCAATGATAACTCCCTCAATAGCCTTAAAACTCCAAAAAAATGACAACAACACCGAATATATTTTTCCCATTCAGTTCATCTTGCATTATCCCCATATTAATAAAGGAAACCATAAAGGATAACAAAAGATTTATGAAAATAAATTTATGAATAGCTCTCCAAAAAAATATGCTGTACTAACACAGTTTTTTGGAATTTATATGAAGAGGCTTTTATGCACTTTTAGATAATCGAGCTTTTGTATTTATATAAAAAGCAGTCATTGTAAAGAAATATATTGTAATTGCTTTTTGTTTTACATAACAACTTTACAAGATGCTTATCAGAATCATTATGTCATCTTCAGTAGTACTTAGGTGAACGATCAGCACAACATTGACTTTCAGTAATAGAAATATGTAAATAAAAAATAAAAAACATTTATTAAAGCTTCAACAAGTAAAGTGAAAAGTGTAGACCAAAGAAAGTACTTAGTGATTATTTAGTTCTTAATTGAACCTTCTTATTTCGGTTTCATAAAGATGAGGACGTTTTGGTGTCGGTAAGGTGAAAGATATGAAATTCACGTAGATATGCATTATTAATTCCAAATAGAAAATATTTTTTTGATCATCGGCGGCTTCTACCAGTTATGTCAATATTCGTTTAGCCTTTCTCATGAATGCAATCATATACAAAAATAATTTTCCAAATTCGACTGGTAGTTCCAGAGATTAGCGCGTTCAAACAAACAAACAAACTCTTCATCTTTATTGTATTAGTACGTAAGTACGTATAGATGTCTGGTTACGAGCACGTGACATTAAAAAAAAAATGAACATTTTATTTTTATTTATGACAATTGGTGCAGTTGAATTCGACAGTAATTTTCACAGGTTAAAATGTCAAGAGCTCAAAAACTGTACCTGCAGTTTCTCAAGAATTGATGGGTTCGGATATCGATACCTACCACATACTGATATAGCCTGTAATTGAAGTTGATAAATAAGGATTACTTATCAAATTTCGATCACACTTTTTTCATACTTTGTAAATTAATCTCGTGTCGTACCCGTGTCGTCGCTACTAAAACGTCACCCGTCTGTTTGCGTCGTTAACGAGCGAGTACTAATTGACGTTGAATCTTTGCTGTCACTGCATGCAGTGCCACTATCGTCTGCTATTCGACTGACGCTGAGCTTTTCATATTAACTTGACACCTTTCATAGGGAAAATGATTAGATTTTATTGATCGCGGTTAAGCTGTAAAGGTTCTTTGATCTGTTGAATGAGTTTTTAGATAGTAGACTGGACATTGAGCTTGTGTGTGAATGCAGTTCAATACCTTAGTTGAGTACCTATCACGTAACTGCAGATTGGTTGTTAACTTGTGGTTAAAATAATTTACAGTAAATAGGGAAGAGTAGCTAAATTTCACATCACATTTCATGTCACAATAAATCACAAACAAATCAACGAATAAAGAATACGACAGCAAACGTTACCTACATAAAATAATCTGAAAAATTACTTTCACATTCAAAACTGTTCAACCTCGAATCTACGAACTTTTCACTCGCCCAAAAGCATGACCATTCAAATATTTCGCGAGGCATAGTTATGTTATGTAGGTACGGCGAAATGTAGGGCATTCGCGCCAATGACCTGGAAGATCTAAACCTAGGTGGTCAGATACCGGCCGGGTCGCTGCCTACAGGCTTATTGGTCTGTGCAGGCTTATATCAAAATTTTGCTAGAATAAACCGCTGGATCTATGGATATCTGTCTGGGGTGGGTGTGTGTGCTGTGATTGAATTGCATGAGTTTGTGTGTGATCTTTTTGTAATTTTATTTCTGCTTAGGGCATTTCTTTATTTCTGATGAGTACCTTTTATTAATATATTTTTTTATTTGCCGCCTGTTCTGTTACACTGCAGGGCGCAGGGTTCTCCTTTTCTTTTCCATTATTCCATGCCTTCAAGCAAGTGTGGATCAACCCTGTTTTTCGTTTTATGCATTAGCATTATTTCAGGCGGTAATAGATCAGGGGATTATGGCACTTATGAATAAACTTTTAGTACGCAACAAACATTTTATTTTCTCGAATTATGATAACACAAATGTACTAAAGAGCAGCTTTTTGTATTCTTGTGTTGATCCCACGCTTAATATAAGTTTTCTCTAATAGTAGATACTTTCAACCCCCGGAATATTGTACTTGAAGTAGAAGTCACACAGTAGAAATGTAAGACATGGGACAGTTCATAAAAGCTGTTGTTGGGATATAGCCCGCGAGCTCATTATTTGAATGTAATGTGAGCATGGCTTACAAAACGGAAACATTCAAAATGAAAACAACTTCATCATTGTTATCAGAAAACAAAAAATAGCGTGTATTTTGTGTATAAGACCACTTTTTCAGTAATCAACACCTTCAAACGATTACTTTTTATGATCACAGCTTAATTGCAGAACTTAAAACGAACAATCACGATAATTTCACCCAAGTATATTTCTACAAGAACAATCATTTCGGGTGAAATTATTTTTATTTTACGGCAACTTTTGGCAGGAACCATAGAACACGGAATTGTAGACTCGGCCTACAAGAGACGCCATCTTCTTTCTTTGACAAAATAAAAACGAAATGCTGTTTGTTGAAATGAACTTTTGCTCCATTACATATTATGTTAATTCATACCAACTCGTGTCTTTATTTTTGAAAATGGAAGAACTGGTTTTATTTTTTTTATTAAATGAAATCTCCCTCACAACTATCATTACAGGTGTAGGTATATCTAATGCGATAGCTCAGTCTTAAAATTAACTTATTTATTTACAATTTAAAACCATGTAAACTTAAAAACTAGTAGTACCCTCTTATAATAAAATCTAATAATACTAAGTTCCCTAAATATAAAAACAATATTTGAATTAAACTTGAGACCTACGCAAGATATCTAAAAAGCGCATTTAGAGAGTTTTCTATAAAACATAAATATTGCTCTCCCTGTTTCTCTATACATTTTTCTATGATCTCAGTGCAAACGGCAACGTCTATTGGGTATACTTATAACATTCGTTCCCGTGTATTATGCCCTGAGCACAAATATCGGCAGTCATAGTGCCAATTCTACTCATTTTTAAGCAAACGTTCGGATTCGCTTGTCAGTTGCAATCTGTCAAAAATGTATGGAAAGGCTGAGGCTTTTTTGACAGATTGCAATGCGAACGTTGCTTAAAAATGTGTAGAGTTGGCCCATCTTTACGCAGCATTGTCAAGGCCGTTATTTTCTATGAGTAAAAGTTGACACACCCAAGTGTGTTACTGCCGTCTCTAGCAATGGCCTCTGCTGCTTCTCATTGCTCTGTGGCAGGAATGCTTGTGCTCTCGGCAATCCGAGTTTGCTCCGTTAACGAGCATCGGACTAATTAATGCTAAATCTTTTCTGTCTATATAATCAAGTGGCCCAGCCTCCCTCGCCCTCACTCTTCAGATTTTTTGGATTTTTTTTCAAGTGCCTTTAATTGAGCGTTTTTCCAATTTGTAAATTAAAAGCTATTATGTCTGGGTGGGGTCTGGGGAGTGTACAGAGGTTGCTAGATGTTTGAATATGTCTTGTGCTGTGTTAACGAAGCTTGTTAAATGAAGATGGCTTGGCAAATTCTTTTACAAGTTGTAAGGGTAGGTTGTAGTAGGAGCTCGTGGCTAAATTATAACAGCCGCACGGACCAATCTTCAAGGTTAAGCAACGCTTGCCGAGGTTTGTCGGTGGATGGGTGACCATATTAACATATCGAGACACCTCCGTGCCTCGGAAAGCACGTTAAGCCGTTGGTCCCGGCTGTCATTTGTAGATCTTTGGCAGTCGTTATGGATTGTCAGAAGCCAGAAAATCTGACACCAGTCTTGCCAAGAAGTACCGTGTTACCCAGTTAATGGGTTGTGGAGGTCTGGTAGGCAGCCGCTCCACGTAAAATACTAGTATTCAGCTGAATCCGGTTTGACTGGGAGCCGACCCCAATATAGTTGGGAAAAGGCTAGGCAAATGATGAAGGGTAGGTTGTAGAAGTTACTTCGCCGTCATGCATTTAGAATTGTAGCGATAGCATAGTCTAACTCCCTTTTTTTTGTAAAGTATTTCAATGCGCGATAGAAACTCAGTTGATATTGCTGTCTGTACCTATGGTTTTGAACGATTCTAAACGTCACAGGCGACTAAAAGTCCTTTCATAAATGTTCCTTATTACATGTGCACCACTGACTATTTCTACTGGGGCCCAGAAAGCATGAATTGCAATAGTTTACATAAGCACAACAACAACACACACACACACAGTCACATAGCATGGCACTCTTATATAATCACTAGCTTTTGTCCACGGCTCCACCAACGTGGATGTCGTTTATCGCGTAAAAAGTAGTAGTCCTTCTCCATATCCAAGGCATACTGCCAAATTGACGATTTCTTTAATTCTGCCAGATTGACTTAATTGCGTGAACCTTTCAGCCGGTTTAGCGTGAAAGCGTAACAGACGGAGAGTTACTTTCGCATTTACAATATTAGTAGCTGAACTAAGTTAGGATAAAACGCGATGAGTAGTGATGATTTTGTTTCAAACTAATAAATAAATACTTATAAACCTCAATAGAGCGATCTGACTCAACATTTTACCCCTCATAAAAACTTCAAAGTCAAACAATCGAATAATTCCAACCCTATTTCAAAAAAACTTACCAAACATAATAACTGTCAAACTAACCAGACAGACACGCGAAAGGTGTGTTTATATTAGTAATAATAATAAATCCGTGGCTATAATCTGTGCTGTTATTGTCTGATCCCCTAATGGCTGAGTCGTGATAGAATGGGC
Source organism: Melanchra persicariae (assembly GCA_947386135.1). NCBI lineage: Eukaryota > Metazoa > Arthropoda > Insecta > Lepidoptera > Noctuidae > Melanchra > Melanchra persicariae. The sequence continues at coordinate 19,505,829 of OX376650.1, forward strand.
TCTTCTACAGTCGTTAATGGTGATTCAAATTCTGTAAACACATTAGCGTTTGTGTTTTAAATAATTAATTTGGGAGATCGAGCTTTTTAATTTAGTGGATTAGTAGGGTATTTTTTTTTAGTTGGTTCAAGAAAATGTGTAAGCTTTATGGAATTGGGAGGTATATCCATTTTTTGTTATATTCATAAATTGAAAAAATACGGATGAAAATAGATTGCATGTAGCGGAGATGAGAATGTTGAGATGGATGTGTGGAGTAATGAGAAGGGATACCTTAAATGAAAAATGAATACATTAGAGGTATAGTTTAAAAGTGGCGCCAGTGACGACGGAACAGTTAAAAGGGAACCGCTTGTCCTGGTATGGTCATGTGAAGAGGAGGGATGAAACGCATGTAACTAAAAGGGTTATGAATATAAATGAGGGTGAATGGAGAGGGAGATGGGAGGCCAAAGAAAAGATGGATGGATTGTGTGAGGAGCGATATGAAAGAAAAGGGTGGTCTGTGCGAAGCTCTCGCGACCCCGCTCCACTGCCTCGCTCCGCTTCCCGGTTTTGTATGAAATAAACTAGTTCGCAAATCCCTGTCCAATGAAGCAGAGCGGAGATTTTATGCCATTCCATTGGTTAATATTGCACAGCTTCGCTCCGCTCCTCTCCTCTCCGCTCCAGCAGACAGTCAGCCTTAAGCTTTCATGTTGCTTAGCCTTTGTGTGGGTGAGCTTGCCACAAAATGTAGAAAGAGCATTGTTCATTTAAGTAAGTATCTTTGAATTAAGCAACTTGTTTCCCTCAATTGAGTGAGGTGACTTCCGTTGTACAAACACTTGATAAGTGACTAGAGCTTTGTTTGTTTTTCTCACATTTACTTGTAAATTAAGTTCTAAAGCGACAAATTGGGAAATACATATGGTTTAAAGGTCAAAAGAGAGTCTCACACTTCCACGATGAAGTCATGGACAAAGAATAGTGAGCTGTTTACATAAATAGGCTTATTACATCGTCATCATCATCATCATATCAGCCGAAAGATTTTCACTGTTGGACACAGGCCTCCACCAAATGGAGGGGGAGTTGCCATAATCGCCACGCTTTTCAGGTGGGTTGGCGATAGCAGTGTAGCTGTAGCAATGTACCTACAGAGAATGCTGCTGCCCATACCAATTACATAAACAGAAGTTATTTATTATTATACAACGTGTAACAGAATTGACGAAATACCTCTTAAGGGTGCCCTAGTCGAACGAGTGAACTCATCGACGGGCGCGGTTAAATGCATGCTATCCCATCCAACATAATTTAAAGGATGTAATAAACGCTGTGATGAGCAATACGAAGCTAGTGCGCACACAAATTTACACGTACTCATCATAATGAACAACTTTTACTAGTTTTGGGGTTGGTGCCAAACATTTGCCACATTTTGTCGAGTTATGCACACAGAAAAGTATGGAACACTATATAGTATGGCACTCACTCACACACACACACACCCACTTATACTGCTACAACTATTATTAATGAATTTAAAATCTAGTTCTAGTTTTGTTGTTACTAAATGTTTATGTCTAGTTTCTACCTATAAATAATTATAACCATTGTTTTATAGAACTCAGTTGTCTTTCGCTCCTAGGGTGGGCGCTATTATCTGCAAAACAGTTACTAAACTAACGCAGTATTAACGTATAAAACAATTGTAACCATTGTCTTTGTTCCAATAAATACTTGTATTTGTAAAGTCAAACAAAATCTATTATTAACTTTACGAAATCAAAAGCATCTTCCATTATTTCTAGTTCACTAAACACAGTAAACTGTCTATTTTATGAATATTAACAGTGCATAGTTCCGTTATAAATATATCACATTCCCCGATAGTCTAATGAAATAGCTGAGCCCAAAGATAGGCAGATGTCACGTATAAAAGAATTTATTACACACGTTTTAACAAGTTACAATCACTTTTTGGGCTTGTTAATACGACATGTTCGTTAGGAGAATGGTGTTTTACACTATACGACTAAACAACTAAGAGTGATATTTTCGTAGGTTAGTTAAGGTATTAGGATATGAAAAGATTGAAAGCGATCGTAGCTGTATCGTTAACTTCCTTCAAAATTGATAGGGTTTAAAGCTTTTTATTTTATAAATCGTTAAAAAAGAAACATAAATTGTAAAACTATTATTTTTAGCAATATGTTTAAGCTTTAAATGGTTTTCACTTTTCGTTTTTTTTCAATAGTTTACGAGTACAGTACCTTACTAATCAAAACGAACAGTAAGCATAGTTTTGATAGTAAGAAACGGTGATCAAGTGCCTATGGCAAGCACGCAGGAAAACCTACGTTTGTAGGTACATATGTCCCTCATTCCCATCGATTAACTGATCGGTTCATTAGGTAAACATCTACCGTATAATATTCTACCTCATTAAACGCATTGTTGATTTAAAGTGCTCTTATTTTATCCGCAAATTAACTCAACCAATATTTGCTAGGTATCAGAGGTAGTGTTTTGAGGCTCTAGACAAACGTGATTGTGGCAAAAGCGATTTTCAATATGTCAAAAATATAAGGGATTGTTCACGTGAGTGATTAATCCCTGTTAACTATTGTTTGGAATTAATCGAATAAATGTCATATCACTTGCAATGAATGGACAAGTACACGTCAAAATATAGTGTACTGTCAACAAAACATTTGAAGGTGTACTTTGTTCATCCGACGCAATTTCCTGATCGTATCGACGAATCGTATCGGAAGTTGTAAAGAGACCATTTACGCGGCCGTCTATCTTTCTTTTCGATCAAACGCAAGAAATGTCGTTAGCTAATGAGCCAATGGCACTTATATTATTTACACTTAGCCACGCACAATTACAACCTTATTCCCAGAGGGCAAGAGTCCAATTTCGGCTGTTTTACAAAAGTAAATTGGGCATGTGAAATATATTGCTTTATAAACAGCCTGTCAGTTTTATTTTACTTCTAAAATGGTGCAACGTATTTTTGATGGTTGATAAAGAGCGTTTATGAGATGGAAATCTTTTTGTATTAGGGTTGCGTAACACTTTCGTTCATAATGTGAATAAAGAAAAAAAAAAGGTTATTGGCCACGGAACCGAAACAATGCTGCATTCATGTATAATGCTTTACTATAGAGGTTAAGAAGAACTAATCAGAAAAACTCGTTAAAATATCTCGAAAGTTTTCAGAGTAGGTACTGCAGTGCGATTCTGTAAACATGTCGAAGTGAACGCATGGGTGAATTGAAAAGATCAAGATGGAATGACAGCTCACTTCGTGTTCGTGATCACTTCAAACGACCGGCTGATTAAAACACTTCCACTTCACCCGCCAAACAGAGACCAAGATGGGCACAAATTCAGACTTCAAGCCTTCGCTGAGAATTTCGTAATTGTAATCCTGATATAAATGAAACAACGTACACACCCTTTTTTACCCACAGGCATCCTATTACAACAGGAGTGAACCACAGAGCACTGAAACACCCAAGCGGCTAATGCTATAGGACAATGGGAAAATTATTCATTCAAACCAGCATGTGGTTTACCCATAGAAATTGACAACACCTTAAAAATAGGGATAATTCCTGGGCAGTGGGTGGGAAGTCTCGACATAGTTACCGATCAACTAACGACCGAATTCGATCGAAAAGTCCTAAGGCCGCCCGTACACGATCAATCGCGATCCCTTCCAATTCTTTCAAAAAATTCTCCAGCGACTTCCCGCCCTGGGAAAAATAAATATGACTTTATTTAGTCTCATCAGTTATATTATCAAAAAATTTTGGATATGTACGTTATTTTTTTTGCGTTTAAAATATACAATAAAGATTGAAAACAAAACGTGTCAAACTTTAAAACAGGGCATTCAGTCATTTCCAGGTATAATACTGGTATGGTTTTGAAGTGGACGTGACATCACGGGTTTCCAACGAATGGTTTCGTCTTCATATTTTGTTAACGCGACAAAAGAAAAAAGTCTTTTCCAATAATTTTTTGGTAATCCAGCTGATGGACAAAGTCGTTTTTCTTAAGCAATCTACTCAATTTTGATAGTGGCTATGACATCAGATAATTGTGATCAGCGCACTTTCTGCAGTCACGAACGACGCTGGAGTGCCGTCTAGACATTCCGTGCTCCATGGGATTCACTGACAGGCCCCAGACCCCATAATCATAGCTATTTAAGTAAAATTTTCCACTTTGTTACAAAACATGAAAATAGAACAACGCCTTGAACTTGACCTGTTTTTGCATCACAATAACCGGATCCCTGTGGCCGGTAACTGGATTATAAGGATGCAAGATTATTAGTTATTACCGTGGGCTTTTTAAACGGGTCTTATTACTCTGCGAGGTGGTAACTTTGTATTTATTTATGGGTAGCTTCTGCTGGCGGCTGTGCCCGCGTGAATCTCGGAATTTATTCCAAGGGAACATACTCCTGGGATAAAAAAGTAGTTTATGTGCTCTTCTAGACTATAATCTATCTCTGTGTCAATAATCCGTTCGGCGTTCGACGGCTGAACGGATCATCCAGATACGTTCAGCCGTCAGTACTGGCTTGGTTGAGTAAATCAACATCCATACTTTTTCATTTGTAATGGTAATAGCCTTAGAATAATAACGCCTAGAAGGAGAGTCTCATACACGCTCCCTACCAAAAGATGAAGCAACTTTCGTACTTATGTGTGAGTGAGCGGTATGTAATTACAGCCACAGACGTAAAAAAATGTTGCCAGGAATGAACACTTTCCCTAAAATCGGGAAAAATGTTAATATACTTGGGACTAATCATAGATCAATATAAAAAAAAATGTTAAGTACGTAACTTGTCGGTATGTACTTATTGTAATCGAAATCCAAGATGGCGCCGACGAAATTTGCTAACTTTTCGTCATGGGTGTCATTTCCATGGTTTCTGGGGTCGCTAAAACCGATTATGGGGTTAAAATTGAAATCCAAGATGGCGCCGACGATATTTGCTAACTTTTCGTCATGGGTGTCATTTTCATGGTTTCTAAGGTCGCTAAAATCGATTATGGGGTCAAAATTGAAATCCAAGATGATGCCGACGAAATTTGCTAACTTTTCGTCATGGGTGTCATTTTCATGGTTTCTGGAGTCGCTAAACCCGATTTTGGGGTCAAAATCGAAATCCAAGATGGCGCCGACGAAATTTGCTAACTTTTTTTTTCATGGGTGTCATTTTCGCGATCTTTGGGGTCGCCCAAAGATCGCGAAAATGACACCCATGAAAGACTGGTCGGCACCCGCGGGGCCGACAAGGCTCCCGCCTCCCCCTGCCCCCCCCCCCCCTGGTTGGCCGCCCAGTCTGATGTTCCTTTATTTCAATTTTAAGACACGATCTCATACACAGGTGTCGGTGTCGCCGCGTGTCGCGACTATGGTTTTTTCCCATATGAAAACTGCCCAACGCGCCTAAAGAACTTTTCACTTAAAAAAATGCGCAAATTATTTGAATCAACCGTAATTATTAGCTTTCGTTTCATACTTACAACTTTAAACAATAAGCATCATAATACAGGTAGACTCCAACAGTTAGTGCTTACTGTATTATGGGTAATTTTTCTTTACAACTGGCAACACTACTTTGTGATAAATTAGGTTATGAAAATTTTAATTTGAAGATCGATTTACGTAAAAATAATGGATTTAATGTAAGTACTTACTTGTGAAACGTGATTTCATCACATTTTTTTTGTTTTCCTGGTGTGTTAGAGCATCTTTTTATGCAACAAACTGTAATTTTTAAATATTTCTCGGGAGGTGCATTCAACAGAGCGTGACCTTGAGCACTGACTCGCTGCGCCGAGTACTCCGTATATGGAGTAGTCTGAGTTGCTTCACTTTTGATGCTCGTACTAGGTTTCTAGGCGTTATTATTCTAAGGGTAATAGCTTTTGCTCGCGACTTAGTGCGCGCACATTTAGTTTTTCCCGTTCCCGCAGGAATTTCGGGAAATTCTCTCTTAGTTACACTTCCAAAGGAACTATAAAGGTATACGGAGCAGGGTACGCAGGGTGTAAAGTCTTGCAAACCGCCATTGAAAGGGAGGATCCTTCGACCGGATGGTTGTTGTGTCCGGTGGGCAACTGCCCGATATTTGATATTCGGACTGTAAGTTTATGCGTGTATGCGCGATGCAGGACTTCGTTCAGTTGCTCGCTGCTGGTGGGATAGATGGCACTGCGTTTCTTTTGAGGTTGCGGTTTTAAAAATGATGTAGCGACCGAAATCGAAAAGAGTAAGTTTAGATAACCATCTAGAAAGAAAAGAAGAAAAGAAAGAAAAAGTATTTAATTGCTACAAAAACAACACACATGACGTAAGTGGATCCTGCACCAAAACCCAAATGATAGTGTTAGTAGTTCTTAAATTATGTTAGTTTAAAGACAAGTTAACAATTAAATAACAATAAAAAAACAAAAATGAAATTTAAAACAAGTTTAAATAAAGCATGCATGTCGTGGTTGTGGCAAAAAGGCTTCCACTCAGCTATTGCTGTGCCGTGAGGGACCCTCAGCACGGCGCTGATTTTCAGTGGTTGCCTAGGACATGACGTACGGAAATCAAAGTCTGCCGTTTATGTGAAAATACAAGAGTTATAAAATAAATACAGTAAAATAAATACAGTAAGATAAACATTAATAGACTACTTAAAATTACAATTTAATTATGTGAGTAAGACCAAGCACGGGTATCTTGACAAAAACAAACATTGTTATACCCGCAAAACGCGGCACATTCCATGTTGTTTTGTCTTGCTTGGTCTCGCTCCCACACTCACACTCGCGTGTGTGATCTAAACTTACTAACCAGCTGAGAGGATGAATGAAAGGCGATTAATCAAGTAAAGGCATACAAGGCAGACGTAAACCCTCTGAAAAACATAAAAAGGCTGCTTCATAAAAAAAACAACCATAGGTATGCTTAGTTTAAATACCGATTAGTAGATGTGGTTACTTAATTTAATAGGTAACAGTTTTCTATCAACATCAAATCAAATTAAAATCAAAAATGATTTATTTGCGCAATAAGGTAAGATTTCCAAATAAAAAACAGCCAAAAACACCGAATTCAGAAAATAAAGTTAAGTATTTAATACTTTGTTGTAATATTTTTTTTAGTAAACGGATGAATTTATTGGTATTTAATAGAGACAGCACTAATAATAAAAATCAAATATCCTAACTAAGTAACCCTAAAAGATGGCGTCAAAAAATTCATCCGCATCCTGTCGACTGGAAGAGTGCCCAAAAGATTGGCGGCATTGCCACGTTATATGGCAATGCTTATCCTTTGTCCAAGGTAAAAGCCAGCCCTTGGGTCACGCGAAGTGTCAACTAAAGTAAGTACATAAAGTTCATAAACATACAGTAAAGCTTCTCTTATTATGCCACTAATTTCGGCGTGCATAAATGGCGTATAGAATTAATAAACATGCTTTCATCAAAATTTAAATAAAATTCCAAGAAATGTCATAAAATAAATATTCTACAAAATGTCATAAAATATTTCAGAATATCTTCAACGAGTAGATTGTATATTTTCATCACCCAGAAGTTGATTCTGGGCGATGACAATACTCATTCTGATCAAAATCATGAACAGTTTATGTGAAAAATTAAAAATGCAACCTCTTTTATTAAAACTGATCCACGCAATATTAACAAAGTAAAGTAAAAAATAATGGAATCCAGTAATTCAATTATCTGATACACCGATGTAACGAGTTCGGGGCCGCTCCCAACGGTTACATTTTATTATTGTGCAAGTTAAACAACTGCATTCATTTTATATGCGATACTGACTACGTAATACTATAAGATATATGATTAATAAATTAAATAGTTGCTCAGCTTATTAATAAGTAATTCGGATGGTATAATCTTACTTATTCTCAAATTACTTTTCACTATTAATACCCGGAAAGCTGCTTGTCTTAAGTGGGATTGGGTCGGACATGTTTATCGTATGTCTGATGTGCTGTGTGTGGGCTAAAAGAACCACTAAGTGGACCCCCCTGATAATGTTAGGCGACATCGCGGTAGACCAAGGCGAAGGTGAAGAGACGAACTCGACTCTTACTGGAAGGACAGACCCGCAATGGCAGAGGACAGGCCTTTGGTCCAGCAGCGGGACATAACGGGTTAAATTAGATTAGATTATTACGACTAATACTTGTTGCGAGTGGCATCCGCGGACTGAAAGAAGTATCAGTCACCAGGGTAGTAGACGACATTGCTGTCATCGCGGATGTGTAATCATCAAATGACTCCTTCTAGTCTGGGCGGAGCGGAAGGGAGTGTCAGACTCTTAACCCATCACTCGGGCATCGTCCGCATCCAGGGAGGCCCTGAGCCTTTCGGCCAGAGCGTCAGTTGTCGGGCCGCTGGTTGCTCTGGGGATCTCCAGTATCTGGGCACCAGTCATGGTGACCCTTAGCCGGAGGCCCCCGACGATGACTCCTTTGCCTTGGTGAGCATGTCACCGTACGTCACGCCCCTCTTCACCGCGTCCCGCTGTAGTGTAACCATTACAGCTGCGGTCTTCAGCCTGCCGGCCTGGATTTACATCCAGGCTTTTAGCTTGTCAATATTTATAATCGTGGTCACTTATATTGAAAAAGCAAAATTCAATGACTATTATTGCAATTCTCAGTGAAATTAAATGACAGGTAAAATTCAAAGTCTAACAAAAGCCGGACAAGCCGTACACCGTATTATTTGGCCGGACACGTATCCCAAAAACCTTACCATGTCCGGGTTTATCCGGATGCCTGGCAACCCTACTTGGGACTAATAAAATGGAAAGCGAAATGTGGATGTGATAATGTATCTTCTGCTAAACTCTATTTAGGATACAGGTGAGACGTTATCTAATACATTGATGTGTAACTGACTGGTATGTCATGTAGTGTGTATTCAGATGTGGTCGCCTGGTCAGACTGAGAGCCAACCTCAATGTGCTTAGGAGCATGAGAATTATGTGCTGCGGTGAATTTTCTATACATTTTATAAGTATGCAGGTGGAAGATGCAAGTAAAAGTGTTTGGCCAGTGTTTGTAAATTCTATTAAATATAGAACAAACAAAGCAGGAAAATTATTTGTGGCTCGCACAAAACAAATAATAAAGTAAATTAATAACTAGCAATAATTAATAAAAGTTATAGATAGATAGTATAAAGATGATGATGTTAGACCTGTGCGAGGTCGAAAAGGCACCTATCTCAGCATACAATTCTGCGCTACTTTTAAATAAAATATACCTTAAAGAATAGGTATGTAATTTGTAGGTGGACAAAGAACAATAAAAGATGAGCTACAGCTGAGCTGGAGGAAATGAAGTTCATTATTGTTCAGGAGTGTACTTGACAAGCATGCAATAGGTTTAATTACGATGTGCGATAGAGGTCGCTACTGAGACTGAAGAACAATTTCCAAAAGTTTTCATCCGGGGATATTAAAAAAGATTCACGCAAACAGCGCCAAAGGTAATCATAGAAGTATAGAACTGTTTCAAATGAACTTCAAAAAGTAAACCTTCCAATAATAAAACTCAAACAATTAAAAAAAGTTGCTATGATAATAAAGAACGTCAAACAAGGCTGTATGTTAGCAGTGCCAATGTTGAATCGATTTAAAAAGTTAACACCGCGCCTCACCCATCTGCGGGTGGGAAGTTATTTAATAAAAATATATTTCCCGCGACAATCCCGGGATTCCTGCTCATTCCCGGGCCCGGGATTTGATGCCTCTTAGCTGGCTGCTTTAATTTTTTGCTCAATTTTTATGTAATTTTCGAAAGTGGGTATTTACTTTTATCATAAAGGAAGTCGCAGTGAATGGGTTGTCTGGATTTGAATTTATTTGTATGGGATTTAAAAAGCTACGGTTTTCGATTGACTTTTGGTATCAGGATCGTATAGTCGTGGATGTATGCCCAATTTCTTTATGCCAAATCTTTCGTTACTTTTCGGCTCATGGTTTGGTGAAAAACTTACTCGGCAGTCTAAGTTTGAGTGAGGTTATTGTTAACACTCCATAGGTTCTCTCAGGTAACGCATTAACCCAGCATTTTTGTGGGCTCTTAAAATAGATGCCCATTCAAATTTTTCCTAAGTTTAAAACATTGAATTTAGATTCTAAAGACTATTTTAAAGGTAAGATCCGATGACAAGCTCTAGACATGCATAACATAAATACTTAAAGAGGGCCTCGCATGAAATGCTTTTAGCTTTCATAGTCTTGTACGTGAATTAGTTTTAAACAAAAGTGTAACATTATACGCTCGTACAAAGTCATGTAACGTTGTTTCTGTCGGAGGTAGCGTCGGCATACGTTTTCATTGTCTGCCAAACTGCTCGCGAATAAGTGCCGGTTTTACTGCGGGTGACTAAAATGATGCATGGCTACACCGGCGACGATCGGAATAAGGTAAACAGTTTTATTTTGTTTGTTGTAGAAAACGCTATGCTGGATTTTTTGGTAGGTATCATAGGGAAAATTCTACACCTGTAGGAGCAATAGTTATGTCAAAGTCAAAGTATTTATTTCAATTAAACCATTTACAGGCACTTTTGAATTGTCAAGGTCGGTCAGTCAAAGAGGTGAAGCTATTTGCACGTTCCAAAGCGTAGATCTCTATGGAGAAGAACGTACAAGAAACTCCATGGACACTCTTTTGAATCAATTAATTATTACAAAGTTGTGGTTACATTGTTCTTGTTGAAATTATTCATAGATATGTGAGAACGATGTAAAAAGACGTTCACGACAAAAGCAGAAAAGGAAGAATTCAAAATACTACTACTACAACCATCCCAAATACGTCCACTGTTGGACAAAGGCCTCCCTCCCCCACATGGGGGCGGGTTTGCCATGATTGCCCCGCTTGGCAGGTGGTTGGCGATCGCAGTGTTAGTAGCTGTAGCAATAGTTGTAGCAGTGTACCTACAGAAAATGCTGCTGCCCATTCTCTGGTGCGTCCCTTAGTCACCTCTTACGACACCCACGGGTAGTGCTGGGATGGTGATATTGTTTTATGTCCGTCACCATACGGATTGCTAGGATATATATTATTAATTCCTACCCAAGATTTTCCATACATTCTTCCCAATAACCACAAATACTCACAAAACTGTAGCAGCATCTTACGCCCCCACAACTAACTCGACAACTCATTTTAATAGCTCAACGAGAGGAGCCTCTAATTGATAGATGTGCTACTCCAAATTATTGAGTCTACTCCCCGGGCGCGTGTAATTTGTGCTAAATAGTTCCCGACGTGTCTGTTAAATGAAGGTGTTTCTGAAAGAGGGGGATCTTTAGAGGTACTTTATGTATGGGAGTTCGGCTGATTAATTACCGGAGAATTTTCCTAGGGGATGGGAAAATGGAAAAAAATAAAGTTTGCATGTTTTTGAGGTGAAATACGAGGTAAAGTAGATACCTACATTGCGAGCCACTTTGTATAAGTTGTAAGCTGCTGTCGGACCTCCAACTACGAATATCTAATCCAAATTATATCCTTAGGGATATAATTTGGATAGTCGTTACAGTAACATATATTAACTTGACTGGCACGGCAACACTTAATTATTCGATAAAATAATTCTAGTTTGCAGTACCGTTTTGAATTCCGTTCCAAATGAATTGGATTTCGAACCTTACTTTAATAAAGATTTTGGATTTTGAAATACTTAATCAATATGTATACAATCTATACAACGTGTAACAGTATAAACCACAGAACAGAAAAAGTATAAACACAATACCTACCTACCTCTTAAAGGTGTCATTGTACTCATCCTTAGGAACAACTTTCACTATGGCAAAAACACTGAAATCGCGAAGAAAAAATACGACTGCCCCATACATTTTTGTGCACGCAACTCGACAAAATGTACTGAACAGCTGATTTTTTTTCGCGATTTCTGGGTTGGTCCCATAGTAAAAGTTGTTCATAATGATGAGTTCAACGACCCCTAAAATTCCTTGCAGTTATTTTTTAACACCTTAAATATCTATGTGTACAATAATGTTTATTGTAACTTGATATCTCACGTTATTAATCACGTATGAATTAGTGGGTATTTAGTCTGAACGGCCCAAACCGAATGGCCCGCGGGCCATTCGACCGTAAACAAAAATCGTCTGGGTTCCAAAGGACCGGTGATAAAAATTGGTAAACAAATTCAGTGTCATAAACTACATCAAGTACATTCGGAAGCAAAAGTTAAAAAGTTGAAATAAAAGTTTGATTTTTTTTCTTAGATTTGTATTATCTTCGTTAGAAAAACAATCAACAATAATATAAAATTATAATAATATTACAAAAGTTAAATTTGGTAATTAAATAATTTAAAATAAAAATCAGTCTTATTTTATAGAAACAAATCAACAAAATATAAAAAATTACAATTAAACAATAAGATTTAGTAAAAAGGTCATTGTTGAGCTAGCTACCTGAAGTCGTGCCAACCGGTTATGAAGATGTGTTTATTTAGGTGATTTCAAATTATTCAATATTTAAATAGTTAAAATTCATAAACTAAGCGACTATTAAAATGTATGCGACTGTCCCTTTAAATTAATTTTGAAATCATTTTATCACCGGTCGGAAATAAGCAGCACATTTGTGATCTTATAACTACCTATTTGTGCTTTTCTCTTTAAAGCGTTTTGTGTGTATTTCATATCTCATATTCACAAGACATTTCCGCTGCCTCCAACTAAGTACCACAAGAGGCTTGTAACATTCAAATGCTAGTAACATCGTTCTCTGATAAGCCCCCATATAGGTAAAGCGTATAACTGCTCAAATTCGAGGAACCAGGTTTAATTACGAGTAGCGTACCAACACGGAATGGAAGACACACTATTCCCTTTATGACGAACAGTAGTGTTGTCTGCAACTTAGATTATTCATGGAACTTGGAGTTGACCGCATAGCCAGCACGTCTTGGCGCAGCCATTTAAGTAACAATGTCTTAGACTTAGATCATCTACGGCGACCTAGACAGGAGATCTGGAAGATTATTTAGATTCCAGGTTGACGGGGACGTGATTTGAATATTTTGTACGAAGATTTTAGGAATTTTTGGGTGGAATTTGAGTGGGGTTAAGTTGTAATAATTTAGTTAAAATATGGCAGATTAGAAAGTGAACACTCTTTGAAACTAAATTCTTACACGCAAATTAAAGATGCTATAAATGTTTCCAGGATTTTGATCACTGACTTTTGAGGTAAGCAAAACATTATCCCTACTTTAAAATATTATAAATGCAAAAGTAACTCTGTCTGTCTGTTACGCTTTCAAGTTAAAACGGCTGAATGTATCGTCATGAAATTTGGCAGATATATAGTCTATGGAGAAGGACATAGGCTACATTTTTCCGCGATAACCGTCATCTACGTGGGCAGAGCCGCGGTCAAAAGCTAGTGTTCCCATAATTCGACCTATACCAGCTTAAAATAAGTGCAAAAACTCAGTTTTGTTTCTGTATCTAGTACGAAGTTTCAATAGAACATGCATGCGGCCAGTTAATACGGGTTTTCTCCGGTCTGGTCTTTACCCAGAATAGGTTACATCAAAGAACAGTTTGGGAGCTGGACAAACCTCTACCATAAACAAAACAAGTGCGAGTCTAGCTTACACTGAAGAGTTCCGAAGAAATCGTAATTTTTTAACATGGTACTTTAAAACCATAGAATTCATATAGGTTTTCCAGTAATATATACTACTGGGACTGGGAGCCGACCCCAATATTCCACTCCGGATGGGAGTGTCAGACTTTTACTGACTAAAACCCATCCGTGCTCCTCCTAGTGCCTTTGCTTTCCAGGCCGGTTACTCTTTCGAACAAAATCCGCAACCCTGGCAGAAAAGTCACCCCTGACTGCTAATTCTCCTTTCCCAGTAATAAAGCTACACCACACCGTAGACATGACACTATCAGCTTTTACGATAACACCACAATATCATTCCAACTCAATGTTTCTGGCAATCATTAGAACTTGACAACTGAACTCATTTGTCAATACGTCAACGCATTTATGATTGTTTTCACCTTGCCTTCTGTTAGTTACGATCGATCGACTAATGTAGTTAAAATTGCCTCCATTAGTAATAATATACGTTAGTTATTTTGATGTTTTACTGAATTTGTTGGGCTGTGTGTTCGAGACTTAATGATGGAGTATACAGTGAAAAGGTGTGAAAGTAAACAAACATGGAATGACGGATGAACTTATAAATGATTTTCATAAAGATGCTGATAGACCAGCGGCCCTACCATGACGTGTTAAAGCGTGAGTCGTTCGAGCGAGGAGGGATGGAGCTATATAGGGTGTATAGCTCCATCCCTCCTTCTCGCCCGAACGACTCACGCTTTAACACGTCATGGTAGGGCCGCTGGGAGCGAGTTTTTATACGTCATACTCGATCGAGTAACCGTGAACTTCAATTTGTATTGAAACTAGATAAGCATCATCTAGTTACAATGACAGAAAGCTTCTTTTTTTCTATAAAAAGTCATATGTCTACGTAAGTACGTTCAAAAAAATGTACGTAAGTCTGTGAGCATCACCATGTGGCAAAACATTCTGCATCCGCGTTTTGAATTGTTACACTAAAAACGAATAGAGACAATCTTCGTTATAAAAGTTAGGTTGATCATTCACAAGAAAATATTTAATTCTAATGATAACGATTCTCGAAATGTCAAAATGTTTGGATTTTCGAACTTTTTGACAATCATAACCATAGGACCTATTCTATAAATTTTTTAGCAACGTTCGCATTATCAAAAAATTGTTTTAATTGACAGTTTGCTACAGATATGCGCTGTCGCAATCTGTCAAAAAACCTAATTTTTCATACATTAATTTCCGACAGATTGTTACTGAGATGCAAATGCGAACGTTGCTTGAAAATGAGTAGAATGGGCACTTGGCACACAGATTTAATGTTATTCTTGTATAAATACAAACAAAGCAGGACAGCTTAAGTACATAGGCAAACTTAACCCAGAATTGGGTTCTCTAACAGCAAACCTCAGTGCGATAGAAATATTTACAAATAAGTAAAAATGCTAAGTGCACAACCAAAAGGACAATGTCCAGAATCGCCCTGTGCAACTGAAGTATCGGACATGCACGATAATTCATTGCCTGTTTTATCATATTTTTTTGCAAATACTTTTGTAGCACGGACTA
Organism: Melanchra persicariae; assembly: GCA_947386135.1. NCBI lineage: Eukaryota > Metazoa > Arthropoda > Insecta > Lepidoptera > Noctuidae > Melanchra > Melanchra persicariae. Next base: position 19,521,097 of record OX376650.1, read on the forward strand.
GCTGTTTGGTAAAATGAACATTATGAAGTATTTAACGCGAAAACATCCGCCATCTTTGACAAACGTCATGTCGATGTCGTATCGAAAAAGATTAGGGATGTCCAATCCATTGTAATAATCGATCGATTGAATTTTAAATGACTTGCGAATGAATGTTTCATTTTTTATAATCTGAATCTCAATTTTATTTATTTAGAATAAAGTGCAAATAGAAGCTACAATATACACATACAATTACTATTCCATTTATTATTATTTCCTGAATACTTTCATTTAAAAAACCTAATAAGTATACTTTATGAATCAGGTCGTACTCGATTTTAAATAGGTAGTTACAATAATGCTCGAGTGAACAAACCGATATATTTCATTACGATCGTTATTCGGTGTTATACAATATCGTTTAGAAAAGTGTATGGTTTACTACTAACTAAACGATTATTTACGTCCCATCCCTATTTTAGACGCCAGGAAATGGTCAGTTGTCACTGTCAGTCACTCACCTGTGCTCTCACTGTTGATTCTATTTTAACACAAATACAAAACGTAATGCTAAATAGATATGAGAATTAAAAGTTGCATTTACACACACGGCTGTTGTTTTTGTTTCTTAAAAATCACTCTGAGCTATGAAAAACTAAACGTAATATTCGTGGTTATGGTTCGATTATAACCTCAAAATCTGAGACTTTTTCTTAAATATATCTGTTCTGCAGCTAGTCCGCTACAAAAATAAGATCTTACAGGAGTTTACCAATGATCAACAACACAACACATAATTTTCCGATGCTCTTGGTTCCAGGGCGAACAATGTATGGGCGCTGAGCAATGTCCTTTGAAATTGCTTATACACTTTCTCTGGAGCATAAGCTCGGAATAATTTTTGTATTGATTCGATATAATGCTTATTATAATGCTCATTATATATAAGTAGCAGTAGACGCGAGGCGGGAGTAGCGGTAGTTAGTTGTTATAGTTACTTTTATATTTTTTTGATTTATATATTTTTATTGTTATTTAATTGTTACTTAATTTGTTTTATTAAAATTAGCTTTACCTGTCTTGCAACGTTGGAGAGAACACTCATTACGTGAATGCTCACGTTTATCATCACCTTATAGAGCACATTACATGGAAAATGAGGAAAATACCTATGTTACGTTTCCTAGGATCCACATTTCTTAAGCTTACACATACGCTTTTATCTGTAAATCTGAGCAGACTGTCAATTACCGAGTGGAATATATGGCAATCGCAAATCCAATCGATACTTCAAAAGAAAGCACAGTCTGGTGCAAAAACTTGTATGCAGTATGCCAGCTTTTTGCTTGCATTAGACATCTTCAATTAAAGATAACATCTCGCTAGCCCTTTTCCAACTATTACAAAATAAAAAAAACTAAGCCCCAGGAACCATATTAGTTGCGGAATTTGTTCGAAAGAGTCACCGCGGCCCTGGAACGCAAAGGGCCTAAGGAGGAACACGGACGGGTTTTAGAGTCTGACACTTCCCTCCCGCGACGATATCACATCTTAAAAAAAAATTGAGGTACGTATAACACAGGAAAATGTAAACAGAATCTCGTTTTAATTCTTAAAATCAATCACATAAAAACACAACAAAATCAAAGTTAAAAGACGTTTCAAATCATTTTTAAACGAAGCTGCGGTAGGCCAGTTCCCAACTGACGACTGCGCCATAAATTATACATAAAAGCAATATGAGGAACCTTTCGGGAATATTGTAGCATACATAGATACATATACAGGTAGGAACCTACCTACGTGACGTTATGATTATGTCGTACACTTGCAAAAGCAATACAACTTTAAGTTCCTTCAAAATAAAATACTAGTGTATATAAGCAATGCATTGGTGAACCACCAATCAGTATCAGTATCATTTATTGCATTCATGTAGTTTACAAGTTGTTACAAATAGTTTAAAGGTATCATACATGACCCTGCTAGGGCACAGCAATGTTAGTATTTTAATTAAAATATTAGTACTACAGTTTTACAACAATAAAATAATGAAACAAATCACTCTGTGCTTATATAAAGATTTAAAACATTTCCATCATGTGCTCTTTATTTGTTATATAAATAAAAAACCAATGCATTGCGCATACGCATATACACTAGTATTTTGGCTATTTCGCTATATTCTCCATACACTGTCCTTAGTTTCAAAGTTAAAATGATAATTAATTAAGCATAATCTGTCGTCTGGCGAAAGTCTTCGACGACGGTGATAGAGCTCAAGTGGAGTTGCGAAGAATTCCAGCCTAGAGGAGATGGGCCGCTGCAAAAATATTTTGACCAAATGGCAGCCAAAGTGACCAAGGGCGTTCAAAAGTGCGTTGGATCGACGACAACACACAGAACCGAGAAGTCTTGGCGAAAGGAAAGATGACTTCAACCTAGTAGGTCCAATCCAATGTCCAGTCCAATGATGAAGCCCAAGCTCTCGGTTTTATTTGATTACTTTCAACCAATGCTTCTTATTTCTACCGGGTTAATACTACGAAACTCATCAAAGCGTTATAATGCACCTACATACTGCTCAACATTTCTCCTTTCATAATGCCGTGGTTTGTAGCACTCAGGAAATAAAATACGTAAACTTTTTGTTGCCTTGCGGAAAAAACGACTTAGGTTAGTTTAATGGGAAGTGGATTTTAGCAGGAGGGATTAAAATAGCATTTTAAGTTCTTTATTATTGGAAATGGAAGAATAAAACGTGCATTGCTGAAACCCAGTGTCATGGGACGGGCAGAAAGATGATGACAAAATGATGATCAACAGACTTAGTCGTGGCAGGAAACAACGGCTACTGGCAGTTCCTACATGTCGCAAAGTTCGCTTCGCTCACTCTTATATCCTAAGTTCTCTAACAGTAGTAACATAGAACTGTATTCATATTCATATTGTTCCAGTAAAATAATATTTGGTGAGCGTTCATTCATTTTTGGTAAGCAAAAAGAATTTATATGAAGTTAATATTTTGGTGAGCATTTAAATTGTACCCTTTAATAAGGATTGGTCAAGAGTTTCTAGGTAGAACCAAATAGTAGGTAACAAGGGTACTTTCGTATGAAGCTTTATTATATTCAGTTTATTCAGAGATAATTATTTTCTTTATAGGAACGAAGTATTACGTATTCTAGGAAAGGCTCATATCGGTTGAGATGGTTTACGGAATATTCCAATTATTTGTAATGAAAGGCTCGCAAGCATTGTTGAAAGTACTGACGGAGAGTTTTCATAGAAAACTCACTATTTGATGTATAGGATAAGGATGCATAGAAATAACCCAATCAAGACTTTAGTAAATAATAATGGGGAAATCACGAACATAATTATTATGATTTGCAATTTAATACCAGAGTCTGCCATCGGCTTCGCCCGCGTGGAAGTTCGAAATGATCCCAAGGGAAGGTAGTTCCGGGATAAAAACTATCACATGTTTTAACCCAAAACATATTCTACCTGTATCATTAATTCATCATACAAAGTTATCAGTTCAGCTACTCACTAATATATAATCAGTTCAGTAGTTAAGACGTGAAAGACAGAGACAGAGTGTTGCTTTCGCATTTGTATTGTCTAATAACATTATAGACGAGTGTTTCTTGGCTTTTGTTGGCTAAAAGCTGCTTGTCAGAGAAGTAACTGTTTGCGATGATCTACATTAAATTGATAAGATTAATAAAATCTATCGTGTTGTATATTCATTGTTAATATGCTTTAAACCACCTCTTTTAGTTTAATATTTACTAGTGATTTTTTCTAAAAGTCCTTAAATTTTCAATTAGCTGTAAGTTTCTCAAATAACATGAGATACATAGATAATCTTACCTTGGTTCAAATAACTACCTAAACGTTAAATCTTGAGGCGATCACAAGGCTGATAACAAATCTTTTATGCACCATTACGCTAAGGATGGGCCTTCCATTTTCAAAGATCAAACAACAAGATCCATAGAGTATAATACCTTATTAACAGTGGTTGGTAACGAAACCGGTAACCGCACTATTATTCACTCATAGAGGTGGCCCGACTTGATTAAATCCTTTGTCGTCTTTTACGGGACCTACATTTAGGAGGCTTGGAGCTCTAAAACCTAAAGCATTTTCAAGATTGGCTTTAGGAGCTTCAACCGTATGAGCTGGTTATGGCAAATCGATTGGACTCTGTAGGTGGCTAAGCAGATTATGTTAAATCGAATGTCGATCATGCTCAAAGGACATTGGTAAGGTGATTCATGCAGAAGGGTATAATTGACGCACATTGCACTTGCATTTCAGAACACTAATTCCTACACGCATCTTCAAATTGTGTTTTCAGATATTCGTAATAGATTATTTCGTTCTTTTTCCTGCTTCTCTGATTGTTCAGGTAATTTTGAAACAAAGTTAACTAAACTGAATTTTTGTTTTTTGAAATAATACATAACTTTGACATTACTTTCAAGTTCGCAAGTAAGTTTTCTCGTATCACTGTCACCAGTTTTCCCATGCGTTTCAGACTCACATTTGAAATATCAAGTGTTTCTGTTTATTACTTAAGCCTGAAGGTTGGTACTACTACTGTATTTGTATTTTGTTCACTCGTGCTATTATAGGCTAAATAATAACAGCCACACAGTTGGATTTTCGAGTGAGAGTTCTTCTCCATAGACATCTACGCTTTGGTATGTGTAAATAGCTTTATGTTTTTGACTGATTGACTTCGACTATCCAAAAGAACCTTTGAATGGATTATTTGAAATAAATGCTTTGACTTTGTCTATAACTTTTATAGTCACGGTTGTCATTTGAAGGATATTTGATAGTCCTTACGAATAGTCAGTAGCCAAAAAATCTGACACCAGTCTTGCTCAGGAGCATCATGTTACCCAGTTACTGGGTTGTGGAGGTTAGGTGGACGGTCACTCCATATAAAAAACTGGTGCTCAGCTACCCCTGGTTAGACTGGAAGCGGACCCCAATATAGTTGTGAAAAGGTCACTTTTTATCCATGTATTCTTCAGTCATCATCATCATCTCAGCCGAAAGAAATCCACTGCTGGACATAGGCCTCCCCACGACCCTCACCAGGTCATCGGTCCACCTTGTGGGTGGCCTTCCAACGCTGCGTCTTTCGATACGCGATCATCACTTCAGAACTTCTCGGCCCCATCGACCATCTATTCTGCGAGCAAGGTTCCTAACTAATAATGACTATTTTGATCAATAAATTGATCAAAATAGTCGCCAAGTCAAGGTGTAAGTTGAAAAATGTTAAAATTAATTGTATAATTTGTTCAATCCATCTGTTTTGGTCTCTGGAGTGTTCGCGGCGCTAACTTCACAGTTCCAAGTCAGGCTACGCTAAGACTGTGGCCTGAGTGAATGGGCTTTAGCGATTTGTCATATTCTGTGGTTATTGATAGTGGAGAATTAATCAAATAAATTATATAATAATAATCTAATATAATAATAGTAATATAATAATCAAATCATCTGAGTGGAAATGGTCCTATTTTATGGAGCGTTCGCGTTTGCACCGCGCGTAAATTCCCTAAATTTTTACAGGATTTTTATATTGATTGTCGTAGAGATGATAATTATTGCGACTTGAATTCGAATGGTTTTTCAGTACGATATTCGGGCTTCTGGTCTCTAATAGCCGACTTTTACATTCTGAAATTGATTGTTTGTCTTATCAATCGTAGGTTTAATGGTAACAGTAATACTAAATTGATTTGACGAGTGTATATGAGATATGTTATACAAAATAATTTCAACATTCAGTGTCATCCGTATCATAAGATGGATATAAAAGGTGATTTTAAAATCTAACAGGTTTACTAATACAGGACAGGTGCTTTTGAAAATGTATTATGTATAGCTGAGTCCTTATTTACTAACTCAACAATCAATATAAATACGATTAACGATTTGTAATGAACAAGTCAAGATGAAAATGCATTAAAACCTTACGAAAGCAAACGATTGATAAATGACTCCTCAGTTTCACACAAAAAAAATATTTGTTTATATCTCCCGAACGATCGTAAACCGTTCGTTTTTACGACCAACACTTCATCTCTTTCTAACACATTAGATTAAACAGAGATGGGTTGGTCTAATAGCCTAATTGTTTATTCAAGTGTTGGTACAGCAATTAAATAAAGTTCGACTATTACTTCTGCCTCTATTGTAAATTCTAGACACGTTTTGCCCCGATGCTTTTTAATTAATATGTCCCCGATAGCTTCTGAAAGTTTCACTATTTCTGAATACGGCACGTAGAGGTTGACAATTAGGGATATGTGATTTTGTATTCTGGGCTTGCTTGGTCTATTACATATCAAGGTCTATAGCGTCTGGTAATAGCCATAGTTTAGGGGTTACACAATCTCATTGTTTGATCAAATTCAACTCTTTCGCTTTATTTTTTGATCATCGATCTATTATCTAGGTAAATCCATTTCTACCGAAAACTATTGTGAAGGATCTCCACATTTTAACTATTCTTCATGGCCGCTCAATACCTGCTTTCCCCAGGTTTACCAGACAAGCTTTTGCATTTAAAATAAATATCCTTTCTCCACCATCGCTTTTGTCATGGGCCGTACTTGTCACTCCAAATAATAAAGTGACAACAGCTCCACCGGTTTCTGTAGTAGCAGGACGTAATTGATCGCTCCAACTGATCACTTGAACCACAAACGTCACAGTTGGTATTCGAGCTCCATCCGGGGATCGATTCTACCCGCCACCGGCTTTTATTCCGATCCTTTGTACTTTTTCATCTCGCGGGGATTAACTAAACTTCAGCAGTCCACAGTTCGGTGCCGAGTCGACTTCCATCGATTTCTTATTAGTTTCCTCTTTTGTTTACTCGGCTTTAATTTTTTTAATATAGATTTTTTGGACGATTGTGGGTGGAGTTATGAAGGATCGGGGAGGCGATAACTTTGTTTCTAGGTACCGCTCGGAATTTGAATTGGCTGGTATCTTTCTGTTTGAAGTGTAACTTACTTTGTTGGTCAGTTTTAAAAGTTTGTTAAGTTTAATTACACGTACAAAAATTCATATGATACCAATGCTAAAATGTAAGGGCCACATGATATTTTGGTAGCGTACGTCAATCCATTTTGGACTTTTTGACAAACGTTATGGCTGCGCTGAACGAATGTCACTATTTCGAGGTCATAAGTACGGTTAGTAAACAGGATTTAATGAATGAAAAATAAACGATAAACACAAATGCATTATCCACAATAACAGATAGAACATGATACCCCAAAACCCTCTCAAGCATCGAAGACAGAATCCCGATAAATCACTAACCATATAAAATGCAAATGCATCATAGAGGTCAGTCTTTGTATATCGAAATATTACCATTACCGTATCCCCAGAGTAACAGGGATTGAACGAGATTTTGTTATGCAGATGCTCGCAGATATCGACAGCGATCGCCGGACGACGCCAATTGAAGCCATTGTTGCCATGTGTAACGACGAAAATGATATTGTTGGCATTTTCGAGGAGTATCGGATTATCGAGTGCTGGGATTGTTAAATTGTTAGTGGTGGTGGTTATGAATAAAAATGTGGAGGAATGAGACGGCAGGTTATTGAAGCTGGCCATTGCGGTTGAAATGTCGAATTAGATTGTTCTAAGAATCGAAGAGTGGTTCGAAGCTTAGAAATGATGTCAGGTATAATGGGAAAAATTCCTATAACAATCTATTTGGTCTATCAGTTAGGTAATGAAAAAAAATTGTACTTGTATTTCTTCTTTAGTCACGTAAATATTTTTTTTTTAATCCAGAAACATTTATTTGCCGTCACATCCACTTAATTTAAATCAACATCAATCATCAAATTTTAGCCACAGAGAATTTGTATGACGTGCCTAAATCATTACTTAAAGATTCTATACATATACTGGGTGGCGCAAAAGTAAAGACCCTATTTGGTTCAGCTATAACATTTTTTCTAAATTAGAAAACTAGATTTAGATTTTTTTAAATGTATATTTGTGCCATTAAATTTCGTACCATTAGGATTTAAAGATGATGTCTTTTAAATGGTGACCTCCAGAGTTGATACACATTTGAGCCCTATTTATGACATTTTGCATAACTTGCCGTAACACTTCCTGCGATATGTTCGTTATTTCTTGACGAATGTTTTCTTTTAGAGCTGCGAGAGTCTGTGGCTTGTTCACATACACCCGAGATTTCAAAAAACCCCAAAGAAAGAAGTCTGGACTGGTCAGATCGGGTGATCTTGCAGGCCAAGGCAAATCGCCAAAACGAGAGATAACTCGGCCTGGAAAAGCGTCCCTCACTAAGTCCATAGTGTCGCGCGCTGTGTGTGCCGTAGCGCCGTCTTGTTGAAACCAGATGTGCTCCAGCCCCAATTCGTCCAAACTGGGTATCAAAAACTCACGTAACATGGTTCTGTAGCGTTCTCCAGTGACAGTAATCGCATTGCCTCCAGCGTCTTCGAAAAAATAGGGTCCGATCACTCTGTCAACACAGATGCCACACCATTCAGTAACTTTTAGTGGGTGTAGAGGTGTTTCTTGAATAATGCGCGGATTATCAGTGCCCCAGAACCGAGTATTCTGCTTATTGACATGCCCTGAGAGATGGAAATGCGCTTCGTCACTCATAACCAATTTTGAAGGAAAATCATCCTCTTCAAGGTTGAGGTTTATGACGCGCTGGCAGTAATCTAGACGAGCTCGGTGGTCAGCAGGCAGCAGCTGATGAGTCATTTGAGTTTTATACGGGAACATCTTTAAGTCTTTCACCAAAATACGCTGCAGGGTCCGTCTGGAAATGCCCAATTGCGTGGCACGTCGCCTCGTTGATGTTTCTGGACACTCTTCCACATCTTCGCGCACAGCATCGATATTTTCAGCTGAACGGCCTGTTCTTGGTCTCCCAGACTTAGGTCTATCCAATGTTGAGCCAGTTGCTTCAAGGCGTGTGGCAAAGCGTCGAATTGTGCGACCAATCGGTGCCGGACGGTGGGGAAATCGTCGACGAAATTCACGTTGTGTTCTTATCACTGATGAATTATTCCGTAAGAACATTGACACAATTATTCCACGTTCTTGGGGAGTAAAACGGTCCATGTTTATTTTCAGTGTATTTTACATTTGTTCACTACACAATTTTCAACAACAGAATGACAGAAAATGTCATATAAAAAAAAAAAAAGTATTTTCTTTAGTGCCACTACTTTTGCGCCACCCAGTAGAAGCATCTCAAACATTTAGACGTACTCAAACTGCCAACTACATTGGAAACGTGCAGTGAAGCCAACTTACTGGCAGATATTACTGTGTTAAATTCTAATAGTCGTCGAAACAAACTTCAGACTAGTCACAGTAGTGCCGTCAAAAGTAATGACTGGAGGCTATTCGGGAGTTTTGGCCTAAATACTGCTGAAAAGAGGGCATTCCGAGAAGAAATAATCGAAAATAAAACAGATGTGTGAAGTATAGTTTGAAGCGAAAATTAAGTAGAGAAATAGTAACTGTAGCAAAGGAAAATAAATTAGAAATTGTAATTAATTGGGCACAAATAACACAAGTTAAATCTTAGCTTGGGTGCCAGAGGTTAACACTTACCATATCACTCATGAAACTAAAACAAAAACCTATGATAATGTAAAAAATGAGGAAATCAAGTTATTATTTACGAAATATTTATTTTTCAAAATAAAACATAGAGCTCAAATTGTAATGTCCTTTGTAAAATACCGGATGTATTGTACCTTAACCTAGATAGTGTTTTATATCAACACAAGCTGAAATCCATTAGTAATAATATAATATTACAGTAATGGGTTAGCTATTTCATTTATTCATTTATGTTTACCACACTTAATCTAATTACAGAGAGAAACTACATAATAAAATAATGGGCGTTGAAAATAAACCGAAATACAAAGTGATGACTTTCAGCCATGTTACGCAAATGTCAAAAATGTCATTTAATACGCTAGACATCAACCCAATGACATTTTACTCGCACATAAAGTCCAATTCTGTATAGGTCACGGCTGTGAGTCGCATTGTTTAAAATTGATGATATATTTCGCAGTATTTCACAACAATTAATGCAGGCTTGAAAGGGCTGTTTTTTAAGAATTTAATTGGATGTTCTTGGTATCATTTTGAGAATGGATCACAAATAATTATGCTGAATTAGCTTTTACTAGCGGCTTCGCCTGCGTGAATGTCGGACGCTATCCCAAATGAACATCATCATCTGCCTAGCCTTTTCCCAACTATATTGGGGGCGATCAGCTGAATACCAGTATTTTATGTGGAGCGGCTGCCTAACAGATCTCCACACCCCAATAACTGGGTAACATTGTACTTCTTGGCAAGACTGGAGTCAGATTTTCTGGCTTCTGACAATTCGTAATGACTTCCGAATATCTACTGGTACATTTGCTTCTTTTTCATATCCACAGCATTGTTAAATTGCCAGTATTATTTCCAGTAACACTGATACTATAAATCTTTCAGCCCACTGACACAAATAAAAAACTCCAATCACCCGTCGCCAATCTTCCACATCAAATACCACAACCGTTGTTCCCACATCGTAGACGCGTCACAAACTCCAGTCAAAAGGATTACACAGAATGCTGCCATTGTTCCCAAAGCTATGTGGATTCTGACACCAGATCCTAAGCTGTTAGCATTGTTTTAGTGCAGGGAAATTTACTTAGCCAGCAATGTAGGGTTTGAATTTCTAGCACGTATTCTAGTAGAGCGTTTAAAAATGCAAGAGCACATGGACTGTATATATTTCGTAAAAGTGCTGCTGGATACACTTATGAACGTAAGTGAATAAAAGATAGCTTGAGTACAAGAAATGATCTCGCTTTGTAAATTATGAAATTGTGAGTACATTCGCAATTACGAATGATCATGATATCTCTAGTGATAATCATGTCAATAAAAAAAATGGATCATAATGTTACGTGTCAGGTCAAGAACAATTCACTCCGTATTATAAAGTGCTCTAACATCAATTTGATAATAATGACTTTATCGTTAATCTAAATGCGGTCGATCGTTAGCTGTTCGACACAGCCATCATGAAATACTACATTTTCAAGTTCTCTATAGTAATTACTCGTATATATCTAATCACCAATTCTAGCGATTATGTTAAACTTCGGCAGCCAGAGTTTGTTGACCTACGTCGTCTTAGCCTGCAAAAGTTTACTTTGGGAGAAGATTAAGAGCTAAAGCAAAGTGTGGTCGGCTCTGTTCTACTTTTGGTTTTGGGTCACCAGTCTTATCTGTCAGTTTTGAATTTAAATTCTAGAATAGCCCAGTTTGAAAAGGGATTTATGACGTGAGCAGAAAAATAAAGTTCAAATTATTTTATTTATGGCAATGAGTGGGTTTAAAAGGATAGATATACATAATATACTTAAATATATCTACACCAAAAATAGTCACAGTTCTTGGGAAATTGTGCTATAAAAGTTCTGAATATGAACAAGGACACTTATAAAAATAGAAAAAGACGCAAGAAATCATGGATTGTTTGAAAAATGCTGGGTCAGATGGCTTGTTATGAGAGAAGCAAACATGCTGTTAAAAATTATAGTATTAGAAATATAAAATGTAAGAAATAAATTTATGAGTAGATCGTTAAATTTATTAACTTAAAAGTTTGATTATAAGTAACGAAGAATTACTCTGCTGATAAATTACCCAAAGCCATTGTACTTACATACAATTTTTAAACAAACATGTACCCCTCCTCCAGTACCACAAAATACTCAAGAAACATTCTGAGAATAAATATAAAATAATCAACAGCCTGAAATCCCTCTTCACCGGCAAGAGGCTACGGTTGAGTCACGTTCAGCCCGTTAGGACTTGTACCCTCGTATATAAGACATTGGTGTGGGTGCTAGAACGCTAAATTGTTCGGGTGAGGCTTTTAAGAGTTGATTACCTGTTCTCGATTGGTTGGGAGGGTAGAGCGCGGAGGTGTTATAGAATGTATGTAGAGGAAGATAGATCAGTGTTTTGTGGTAGTAGAATTTGTTGAAGATATGAAGAAAGAAAGAAAAGATTAATTATTTATTCTGCTCAAATAGACATAAAAAGAAAAGTTCAAAATAAATGAGATAGTAAAAAAAAAAGATAAAGTTATTTGATGATTTCATGTCAGGGACGGACATAATAGTAACCTGCCTATGAGATACTGTTGCAGTCATCATAGCCAACACAAATTCTACGATCAAAGATGACATTATGTGTGACCGCAGCTGAAAGTGGTATCTGAAAGATTGATCAAATGTTAAATCATTGTTCATCAGCATCACATAAATTAAAGCTTTTTTTTTGTTTAGACTGGAATGTTTTTTTGGCAACATAAAAAATAAAATGGCTACTTCTAACTTTGTCAAGACAGCTTACCACCCTAAACAGAATGTGTTTTCATAAGCTTTATTCACAAATAATGTAGGTACAGTGACAAGATTGCAAAGGGAAGATTACAGGTAAGCGAACGAAGCTACGGGAGGTTACAAGTGTAATACAAATGACACGTCTGTAAGCCGCTGAGGATCTCGCCAAAAAGTAGGGCAAGGTGTACCTTCCTTACATCGCAAGAGTAATTGGTCCAAAGCTTATAGCGGTAAACCTTTCATCGTTAATAAGGAATAGTTTTAATGTCTTCAATTTCTAAATTAAAGATTTGAAGTTTAGTTTTTCTTTAGCCTGTTCAAGGGTTTGAAACATTCAAAACTCAATTCGGAAACCTGCCTAAGAAACTTAAATTAGAGCGACTTTCACCAATGAAACTGAACGCGATCAGTACCTACATCTAAACTGCGTTCAAGAGCTGTCAGTGTAAACATTCCATAGAAAAATAATGACACTGACAGCTCATACACGTGGTTTATGCGCTGATCGCGTTCAGTTTCATTGGTGAAATTGGCCCTTAAAATGCCATCAAAGTAGATCATTGTTTCTCAACTCGAAATACTCAATTCAGAAACCCAGCCTGTAAACCTGTCAAATATGACAGTTAAAGTAGAGTTTAACACAATCTTATCTCAAAATACTCAACTCAGAAACCCTACCATAGAGTTCCAATCGCTCCTTTACTTGACCTGAGTACGTAAGAAGTGTTAGCACCAGAACTTTTACTAACAAGGCTTCAGTTAGACCGCGGAGCAGAAAAATTGCTTAAAAGTAAGTACCAACCTAAAAAAGTTGTTAGTCCAAATAGAAGATATATCTTGGCTTTTGGAAGTTCAAGTGAAAATTCTGAGAGAGAAACGTGTTCTAGTATTTATGGAAACTTTAGAATGCTCAATGTTAGTAATTTAATTTGGAAAATTTTGGATTAATTATGCCTTAAAATTAATTGGAGTAAAACTATGTTTGCTTACTAGAATTCATTAATTAAATAGAGTAATAGATTTACCATTCGATATAATTTGTATAGTACATCGAATATGATAAATGTTACTTATTATTATGTATATCAAGGTGAATGAGGACAACAGTGGCGGAGGGTGATTAAGAGTACTTTTAGGGCCAAGTATATGTTTGAAATAAAATCAACGAGTGAGAGTTTGTAAGATATACCCAAAAACGCCTACAAACAATACAGTTCTATCTTAACTGTTCAGCTATTCCGTATTCCCACACAATGATAGAAAAAAAACCACAATCTCTATAAAAAGCCGGTGAATCAATTGAAATGAAATTCTATTCTAATTTCACAGTATCTAACAAATGTAGTAAAAACTTGGTTGCTCTTAGCTGGTCGACAAATTCATTTCATCCATAGATTCTTAATACTGGCAAAGATTAAGAAAGCCGTGTAGAAGTGAAGCTTATTAACCTTGTATTAAATTACCTATCTACAACAATCAGCGACAGGTCTGTGTCCAGCAATGGGTATTTTTTTGTATACGTCCGATTGAAAAACGCAACTCTTGCAGGATCACTCGAGTGCCTATCTATTTGAATGTGAATGGCGGTCGTCAAACCATGTCAGAGGCCCTTGAGGCGGTTTAGAAACTCTGACACTAGGTTGTGTGGGGTCATTAGACCTTACTACCCATACGAAGAAGAAGAAGAATGTGAATGAACACATAAGAACTTCTGTGGTCCAAAGACGACCGCAATAGAAAACTAAAACATGTTACGATTGTTCAGCCTTAAATTTTAACGTATTTTAGAATGCGTATACTCGAAGCGACTCGTTTTGAGTAATATTATCAGACATAGCAATAAAGCTGCTCAAAATGTGAACATAAATGTAACAGACTTGGCATCAACACGTATCTACGGCTATTGCAACAGCGTGTAACCATTTTAGTTTTCGCTTCTACACATCCTTATTCTATGTCGATGGAGATCGGGACCCGATAGCCGAGGAACCGGTCGCTCGGTCCCGGTCCGATATTAGTTCAGACACCTACGCACACAGACCCCGTCGCGGTTCCGTTGATATACGATATCTATATTACGAGTACTATGGGATATTCTCATGGATGATTGCATATAAGTATTGTTGGGGTACAATGGAAGATGTACTATCTGTTTTTTTTTTGGTTATGGTTTTTTGAAAGATAAGATGGTAAGGAATGGTGTTACTGCAGTGGTTGTGGTAAGAGTGATATGTGTTATTTATTATAGTTTACTAGCATTTATTTATTCAAACTCCATGTACAATAGTGGTACATGGGCCCATCTAGTTGCGGAATTTGTTCGAAACAGTCACCGCGGCCTTGGAACGCAAAGGGAATTTGGAGTAACACGGATGGGTTTTAGTCAGTAAGAGTCTGACACTCCGTTCCGCTCCGCCCAGAGCAAAAGGAGTCACTTAAAAAAACAAAATTCATTAAAAACCTTTCATTTAGTTGAATAATTTAGTCGTAAAAGCGTAACAAAAAAAATCACTTTGACATTTATAATTGTTAGGATACAACTGTCATTGCACTTGGTTGGGTAAGCTATTTATCTATCGAGAGGGCAATGCTCGGAGTTTCCTCGCGTGATCGAATCAGGAATGACGATATCCACAAGAGAACCAAGGTTACCGACATAGCCCGAAGGATCGCAAAATGAAGTGGCAGTGGGCAGGGCACATTGCTAACAGAACCGATGGTCGATGGGGACGAAAAGTTTTGGAGTGGCGACCGCGTACTGGAAGAAGCAGCGTTGGAAGGCCTTCCACAAGGTGGACCGATGAGCTGGTGAGGGTCGCGGGTAGCCGATGGATGCGAGACGCACAGGAGCGGTTGTTGTGGCGACACTTGGGGGAGGCCTATGTCCAGCAGTGGACGTCTTTCGGCTGATATGATGATGATGATGATGATGATGATGATGGGTAAGCTATTTTGACAAAGCTAACGGTTCAAATTCTTTTCATTAAAAACTAAAACAATGTAAGGAAGCACAACACTAAGGAATATTGTTATAACAATCTAATTTCACCGTCGTCGTCAGGAAGAATGGAAACACGCCATTTACTCGTAAACCTCCAGTATCGTGCGCTCTCGTCAAATGTTTTCTGGCGTTCGCTCTCTTATACATTGTTATTGTTTTCCTAATAAATTATTTTATAAAAATTTCACAAAACTTAAACTACCTAGTAAGATGTTATTTATCTTCTAACCTTTTTAGTACGCGAGGTTTATATGTTTGACTATCTTCTATCCGCGGTTTCTTTTGCTCGGAACCCCAAACTTTTACTGAAATAAAAGTAGCCGTAATTACTCCTTATAACACTAGCTTAGCTGCTGGCTGGCTGCTGGCTTAACTGTCAGTGAAAATCCCTTTCAAATCACGGAGGAGCCTCGGTATATTAAGGTAGTCACCCATCCACATTTCGACCTCGGCAACCGTTGCTTAACCTTGAAGATCGGCCCACCATACATTCAAAAAAACTAAAACAAATACAAATGCAGTCTATTTGCGTTCTCCGCTCGTTTTCCGATCAATCAATTTCAGTTCCCTCACATACTCGTACGTGAGAATCATCGGTTCATTACGTTTTTCTTTCGATCCCAGATCATTACTGTAATTAAGTTCATTAGCCAGGCCAAGTATAAACGTACAAGCGCAATTAAACAATCTACTACCACATTATTTTCTCAAAGCTGAAATTGTTTACCAAACCCTAACAGAATTCAATGTTGATGTAGTCTTTAATCGATACATCTAGACTACATACTCGGAAAGCACGTTAAGCACGTTCGTCCCGGCTATCATTTGTAGATCTTTGACAGTCGTTACGGATTGTCAGATGCCAGAAAATCTGACTCCAGTCTTGCCAAGAAGTACCGTGTTACCCAGTTAATGTGTTGTGGAGGTCTGGTAGGCAGCCGCTCCACATAAAATACTGGTATTGAGCTGAATCCAGATTGACTAGGAGCCGACCCCAATACAGTTGGAAAAAAGCTAGCTAGATGATGAATGTGTTCCTTTGGGATAATTTTCGAACTTCACGCGGGCTAGAAACAGAAGCTTATTTTCCATAAATATTATTTATTTATTTATTAGGTTAGCCAACAATTGTTTACACTTAAAAGAATACATTACAATTGGCAAAAAATACATTTACAAGTGTAACAATCACTTAAAGGCCAACACCGCATGTACAATAAACGGCTTAATTTACAAAATTAATTAGTACAAATAATTAACATAAACAATGATTTATGTTAGTTTGTTCTTAATTTAAGGTTAGCTATAACATTCGAATAATAATAAAAATCACATAATTATAACTTAAAAATGCAATATCGTAAATTAATTATGAAAAGGATAAAAAAAACATCAATTAAAATCATTATAGGAGAAAAAAAAACACCAATTAAAATCATTATAGGAAAAAAAAAACATCAATTAAAATCATTATAGGAAAAAAAAACATCAATTTAAATCATTATAGGAAAAAAAACAATATCAAGTTTGAAGTAAAACATGATCAACATTTCGGTCTCCAACCGCTTTACATATCGATCCAGAAATAGATGGAAATAACACATTAATTGCTTACCTCGCTACATATTTCATTAGAGTTAACTAAGAGAAATGAATTACTGCGACATTCGTGGGCGTCGGATTGGCAAATTAAAGCTAAAGTGTTAATCCTGTGTGTGGATTTAACCACCTAACCTTGTGTAGAACACAAACCTGTTCAAACGAAATTGGTTCTTCTTGTATAGTAAAGCAAGGGTTGTTTGACAGACAATGTAAGTAGGTATTAGCAATATTTACATTCATAATACCCGCTCCGTACGACCCTCTTAACTCTTCCAACACAATGGCGCAGAAATTCTAATCAATGCATTACAAACAGGCACATCGGAGCCAAGTAACCCTAGTAGGGACACCACAGCCAAGATAAAAAGCCGGGATTAAGTTATCGTCCCGTAGCAGCCCGAGGCGGCCACCATATCCCAATACTGTTTGATGACGGCCCTACGAGTTATTTGCGAGGAGATTCTGGGTGATTTTGAATTTTACTACACTTCTACTTAGAGATTATGTTGTCGAGTTTCGATGTAAGGCATAAACGAGTCTATAAAATCGGTATTAAAAGGTGTAGCGTTTTCTCTATTGGGTCTTTGTTTGGTCATTATTCTATCTATAGCGTGTCAGCGTTGCGGAATTTGTTCGAAAGAGTCATCGCGGCCCTGGAACGCAAAGGGCATAAGGAGGAACACGGATAGGTTTAAGTCAGTAAGAGTCTGACACTCCCTTCCGCTCCATCCAGAGTAGAATGAGTCATTTTATGATTTCCCATCCATAAAAAATCTCTATTTTCCTTGGTCACGCCATGACTTGAGAACGACTATACCATTTTCATTCATCTTTTTGCATTTGATAGGAAGGTTTTAGGGTATTTAACATCACGCTACAATCCTTCGAAGCCGAGCAGCGGGTAAAACCGCAGGGCACAGCTAGTGAACAATAACTTTGCGCTTGAAATACACTAAATAAAGAATGCACAGTTTTTGTGTACAAGATTTGTTCTGCCAGCGGCTCTGTTCGCGTGAAAGTCGGAAATTATTCCAAGGGACTTTGCTCTCAGGATAAAAATAACTCATGTCCAAATTCAGGTTATATCCTGAATTTGGGATTTAGCTGAAAATTCGTACTCGGGTAGACTATATTCTACCTGAGTACTAAGTTTCAGCTAAATTTGTTCAACCGTTTTAACAAAGGTAACAACCAGATAAACAGACAAAGTTACTTTCGTATTAATAATATTAGTATAAAGGAGAAAGTAAATGAGTTAGAGTAAATCATGTCATTTTGAAATAAGATAAACAAAAACAATGACATTCAATTGATGACCGGGATAAGGGAAACAAAGCATTTGTTTGTAATCCAGTCATGGAGACGGAAACGGAATATCTCCAAATACCCGTGTAGAAGAAAAAGTGTATTTTTTTCTTTCTTATTAACGCTATTTATTTTATTCGGCGATCGTTTAGTAGAAACGGCTGTACTATTTATTATTAAAAAGCTTATTAACAAAAATATTTAACTGTTAAATATTTTATACTTACATGGACGATATTATGATGATCCTGAAACGGTTTAAAACAATTTATCTTGAATGTGCTCTATGAATATAGAGGAAAATGTACTACAATTTTATTAATATTATTATGATGTAAGTATAGGTCATTGGAGCGTATATAAAAGACGTATCATGACAACACTCCTTCGTCTTGGGGATGAAAAGGAAAAAAATGAGAAAATATTCCGTAGTGACCCACATTGTAGAAGGAAAAATAAAGCAAAGCAGGAA
Source organism: Melanchra persicariae (assembly GCA_947386135.1). NCBI lineage: Eukaryota > Metazoa > Arthropoda > Insecta > Lepidoptera > Noctuidae > Melanchra > Melanchra persicariae. Next base: position 19,539,938 of record OX376650.1, read on the forward strand.
AAAAGCATTCCAGATTTCAAATTGATTGGGACAAAAATTGGCACAATAAAGAGCAAATATCTGTACAATTTTTGTTACAAATTGGTATGAGATTTCTTATGATAAGAATACGTAAGTACTTATGATAGGTCGCCCTATCTTCTGAGGGCCAATTCTACATATTTTTACACAACGTTCGCATCGCATGTCAATCGCAAACTGTCAAAAGCCTTAATTTTTATACATTTTTGACAGTTTGCGCTTAACACGAACAAAAATGAGTAGAATTGGTACTCTGTTGTTTAAAAAAAATTTCTTTTCGTGCTCTAGATCATGAAATAAAATGACAATCTCAATATTATATTCAAACAGCCTTTTCCTGACTGCTCCCAAAATCTAATTTCTTTATTACAGCAAGTATATAGAAAGAGCAATAAAAGCAAAAGGAATGAACAAGCCACTGAGATACAGACCATTTATTTCTGTCTAAGGAACCCTTATCCAAAAGTCCTAAGTTTAAATATTACAAAACTTTCTGAACATAAAAGAATTTTAAGGCATTAGAGAGTCCAGTTTCCACTCCCAGTTGAAACAGCGAGCATTACCCGAAAAGCTTTAGAAATAAAAAGGGAACTTTACAACCAAATAGAAGCAACTACGTTTTCAATTTACCTATTTTGCACTACTTTCCTTAGTCTTAAGGAAAAGTCAAATACAATTTCACAGACGGTCAACTCTCCTGTTTATAGCAATCTAGTGTGAGCTGGGACACGTCCAATACAGGTTTCTCGTTTAATTATCACCGGGTTCCGTCCGTTAGTCACTAGCGAACGCGATTAAACCAATCAATTTGTCACGTCACTTTCGACTGACAATTTGGGACGTTTAGCTTCACGATTCGGGTGCGATCCGATTTTAGGGTTTGTTTCTGTTATCATTGTGCATTGGTTGATGACTGTTTGTATGGGTAATTTAAAAAAATATTTAAGGATTTTTTTCACACGGCATTGGACGCCGTGTTTTTCTTAACTGCGTTTTTCCTTCAAAACTGTAATCCATCCTTCTATCTATCTATTGGGGTATGGTTTCCGCACTTAGTCCTGATGTTGGACAATGGTCCAACATCAGGACTAAGTGCGGAAACCACCACATGGCCATGGCTCACGCACAATGGTGCGTGAGCCATGGCGGCCGTCATATCAAACAGCCAACCTCCCTCTAGAAACAGATTAGTCCTCCTAGTGTGTTCAGGATATCTGTAAGTGAATTCGGTGTCCCTATTGTTTGCCCCCGTGTTTCGGAACGCTCGTGCACTCAAGGAGCACGTGCCATACGGTTTTGTATGTATGTCCGTTATACCTATCGTGTAGAAATATTTGTTCAGTGAGCAGTGTCCAGTGATGGTATCCGCCACCATTCGTAGGCTGCCCCTATATGCGCAGAAGGCGCCTGGTAAGTTTCCTATCTAGGCATGGTAGTCCTTTAATCCATCCTTTATTTTAATGGAAGTAAGATTAAGTTCCGTCAAGTGGTTGTTGCGTCATATGAGTGCATGAGCAGACATGCTTACTCTTGCAAGGATTTTCTATTGGTTTAAAAATCAAAACAATATTGAGTTCCGAGAAATTTTGAAATCACAAAAACTGTATGCGATTAAAAGCACGTAAAGCCGGTGGACCCGGCTGTTGTTTATAGATATATGACAGTCGTTACGGATAATCAAAAGCCAGAAAATCTGAGTCCAGTCATGCCAAGAAGTACCGTGTTTCCCAGTTTAAGGGTTGTGGAGGTCTGGTAGGCAGCCGCTCCACGTAAAATACTGGTATTCAGCCGAGTCTGGTTTGACTGGAAGCCGACCCCAATATAGTTGGGAAAAGGCTGGGCAGATGATGAAAAGCTGTATCAGATTGTAGTGGGATAAATTAAAAAAAACGCTGTGTCAGTTGCCATATCAGATGAACATGACAGCAAAATAATTTAAACAACAAAAAGTAACGTTAGTCGAATGGACAGCTTCATTACATACGAAACACAATCTACGCTTGACAATCATAAAATTTATTTCAATGGAATCGATCCCCTGCAGAAGACTAACAATATTTACGATCACAATAAAACTATTAAGAGCGCATATAAATCATACCGTGGTTTGGTCAACTACAAATTGTTACTGAAAGCAAACCCCAATAATTGGAAAGGTCTTAGGTAGACAGGTACGAATGTGTACGGGTGATGCGGTTCCTAATTTATTGCAAAAATAAGGGGCCTGCCCCGGGGGCGATCCGGATATAAGCAGGTGTTACATCGCCCTCAGTTTTAAACCCTCTGAGGCTCATTGTGTTCACTGAAATATTATAAAACGAGTCTCTTTGGTTTTTTGGAAAAGGGTGAGATTGGAATCTTGTATGACATGTGATATGGGACTTAGTGGGGGCAGAGGCTATACCTTTGTTTCTGCTAATAATTTTGCTTTCGATGTGTTATCGATCCTGCTCTGCTAGGGAGTGAGGGAATTTCAGGAAGGTGACATTTTGAGAACGAATGTAGAGGAGTACTGTAGATTATATTAATTTGAGTTCGGAAATCTGCAACGTAAAATGTGTTGCTGTTAAAACTATAGTTCATCTTATAACGATGTCTACAGTAAAAGGACTGTAAAAATATTTCCCATTTCTCGAATTAAATAAGCCAAGCTAATCGAAATCCTGTGATTCAGCGGGCACTTAAGGAATATTGAAACTTGTGATGAAATCATCTTTGGACAGACTCCCAAATCAAGTGAATCATATTTGCCCTTTGTGAATTTGGCACCAGTTTGATCTCGTTCATTTCCGTTATTTTTGAGATGTTTTGTGCGTCGTGCCAAAGGATCGTGGTAAGATCGTCTGGAAGAAACGATACATTGTTCTGTCTAGTGGGAAGTTCCGGAGTGACGTCATGGAACAGAATGAAAATGCTCAAACAGCGGATTTTAGCACAATTATCACCGGTCGAAATTCCGCTACATTTTTTAGGGTGGCATCAAAGCAACGTATAACATTCCCATTTTTATTAAAAAGCTTTTCAATATATTGAGTTTCGTTACAATGAACTCATAAAAAATATTTGAAAAGGACCCTAAACTCAAGAAGGTTTCAGATACTCGTTTCAAGAGTTAGGCAAGACAGAACGCGCGAACAAAACGTAACACACAAATCAGTGGGACAGCGATTGGGAAGCAAAAAAATAGTCGATTCTGAGCTTTACCGCGAACATTTTAGAAGCAAACACTCGTAACCAATCTGCAAATATAACCTTGCATTGTGAAAATTTGAGTTGGAGTTGAGATGGTGGAATTTTGTTGTGATTTGGATCTTATTTTGTAGGTCATAAGATTGAGGGGTGTTGTTTTTGGTGTGCAAATGTGGAGTTGTGTGGGTAAACACTCGAACCACCAGAGACGCCCTAGAGCAGACGTCAAAAAAGTGCCGTGGAGTTTGCTAACGAGGGAGGGGAAACAATGTGTTTTCCGCTTACAACTTTTGTGTACGCCTGCTTTAGGCTTTAATAGAAATTGATCGTGGGATTTGTCTCAATGAAAGTTGGGCTAAGATTGATTGCTTTGTTAAATAAAAGTAGAAACAATTAATTTGTGTTTATAAAATTTGTTTCTTGATAAAATCTAATACGGAAAGGTTTTGGTTCAATTCCTAACATTTGTGTTTACCGCAAGGCTGCATGCTCTGCTGAAGAAAAAAACGCTCAATTGCACAAAAACGTATAAAATTCGCCAAACCTCTCATTTACCAATTGGCCTAACTGAATTTATCAACTACCATCCATTCAGTCTTTCCAACCGCACGGTTGTTCCACCCCACCGTGTACAGCTATCAGACAAATCACCAATTCGCACCACCGGCAAACGCGACCCAATCAGCACACACCATCTATTCGGTGCTATTCCAAGTACCAAAACGGAGCATAGCAAAGCGATAACAATCCGCGCACATTCGACCCGGGGCTCGAATACTAATGCGCGTACTCCATACAACACCACTCGTTACCAACTTTATTCAAGATTCGTTTATTTCAGCGACAAAATAATTTTCAAGTAATATAAGGATTCATAATGTGTGACGTAAACACTTCCAGAGTTTCATAATGGGAGAAGTTCTTAGTTCGAAGTAGACTTATTTGGAGAGAAAATTAACAAGGCAATACTTTTGATACGTACTCCGTAGATGTTCAACAAGGTACGTTGAGTTAATGAGTGGAAATTGGTTTAAGTTAAACAGGGAATTGTCTGTAGCTGGAGTTTGAAAGCAAATTCATACATATGCTTTTGATAAAGTAACACGATCAGTAAGTTCTTGTGACAGTGTAATTGGCTCTGCAGTTGCTTAAGCGTATGTGGAGAACGATTCTCTTGTTCGTTCAGTACAGAGTGAGGTATTGTTTTTTAAGTAGGTCATCGTGAGAGCTTTGATCGAGCTTGTTTCAACAAGGGTGCATATTAGGGCCAACAAATGCTTTGCTATGAGATTCGTTTTTTGTTCACTATTCATTTGTTCCGTGGTATTTTTTTAAAACAAAGCTATTTGAGTTCTAATCTTTCATATTAAGTGGACCGATTAATTTTCCCTTCTCTGTGTTATCTATCCGAATAATTCCCGACGTACCTCATTTGGATTACAGAAAGACTTTGAAGAATATTTTTTTATTCTCTATTAATAATCCTCCAAAAAATATAGTCCATTAAAATGTAGCGATATCTCATCCTCAAGAAGCTGTCAAACTGATAATAATAACAGAAAGGGAGGGAGCTATGTGCGAGCGAGCAAACAAAACGCGATCCGTCTTAATATTAATGTAGTTGTTAGGTCGGATGATGAATGGTGACACAGCAAAGCACTTTGCGGTAAACTGGCCCATTATTATTCTTAGCGGGGTGTTTAGTTACCAATTTAGTTAATTTAGATATATTTCCATAACGTCTTAGCGAAATTTTCGTTTCACGTATTTGAAAATATTATTTGAAAAAAAAAAAACAAACGTGAAAGGAGATTGACCAATCTGGACCAAATGCTGCCCAGGCATGGGAATACTTTTATTTTTTTCCTAACCTGAAGAGATACATAAAAAATAAAAATTAAAAAAAAAACATCCACGGGTTTAGTACCTAAAAACTTATGGCTTTTTGGTGCTTTAACTTTTGATATACAGCGTGTAAGGGACATCGACGTACAAACGGCCATACCATGAGTTCAGGACATGACCCCCCGCGTTGGAATTTTTCGTCGGCTTTTTCCTCATTTTTCAATTTTTTTCAGCTGTTTTTTACTTTAGACTGTTCATAATTGTTATTCTTACCTAACCCAATGTGTTTTAATTAAAAAATAATTCATTCACTACTTTCACTAAAAAGATACCTAATATGTAAATAAAACTAGTTAGGCATCTGCTCGAATCTCGAATCCTATCTGTTTAGGGGTGAGTTAGCTAGTTCATTAGTTTATACCTACATCATTACTGGATCTCAATGTACATACTTACTTAAAACCTTTTTTTTATCAATCCTTATCGGAATCGTGATATAAAGAGACTAAGCTTATGGCGCCTCCATTTCTCTTAACTTCTGCACACCTAAACAAGTTCCTACCATCAGTAGGTTAGGTATTTCTGAGTGATCAATATGAGTTTTTGTAATATTATTGCCGTCGGCGAAATTCGTAGGTACCTACATTAAAGTGCAACGCGGCGCGGCGGCAACTAAGGCCTGTGTATGTGTCTTTGCAAGTACTAAGTTAACCACGTACAGCCGCGCTCTCGCGCGTTTTGATCGTGTTGTTCTAAATACATTGCGGGCTCGAAAATGTCAATTTCTGTAACCGATCATTAGCGAGATAAATGACTTTCACAATTTGGTTAGTGGCATTAGGTGTAGCCTTTTCGCGAAGTTTAGTTACGATGTCCGTGACACCCTGTATATTTTTTAACGTTTACGTTAAATGATATTATAAAAGCTCCCGAGTCCGAACCCGACCTCAAAACGAACATCAACATACAGTGTTCAAAACATAATTCAAGCTCTACCACGTGAGGTAAGTATCTACTTTTTATTTAAGTAGTTATATTATTACGCAAAATAAGCCATTATCTCAACAGTTAAGACAATTATTTGCATTACTTAAATCATAACATAACAAATGCGTTCCTAGATATATACTTAGAAGTTACCTACTATAAAAATGGATTCATGTTATGCCGTGGGTTATTTGTTTAACATTTTTTCATGGTTTCAGATAACATTCAATAATGAGGAATACCTCTGCCACAACTGTTGGACAAGAGCTCATCGTGGGACGATGTCTGCAATGCCTGCTGTGCAAGATGCACCTGCTGTGTGAAATCCACCTGCTGCGGGTAATCCGCCTGCCGTGGAAAATCTACTAAACATGGAAGATCAGCCCGTGGAAGACGACATTCTAGGACAAAACGTAACATTTCACCTTCCCGGAAATTACTGCCGAGCCCCAAATACGTCAAATGCTTGCATGGTGTACAAATGCATATCGATGCCCACCAGCAATGTGCAACTAATTCGAGCGCGGAAAGACATCCTCTGCTGGACATAGGCCTCCCCAAAGTGTCGCCACAACAACCGGTCCTGTGCGTCTCGCATCCATCGGTTACCCGCGACCCACACCAGATCATCGGTCCACCTTGTGGGAGGCCTTCCAACGCTGCGTCTTCCGGTACGCGGTCGCCACTCCAAAACTTTTCGGCCCCATCGACCATCTGTTCTGCGAGCAATGTGCCCTGCCCACTGCCACTTCAATTTGGCGATCCTTCGGGCTATGTCGGTAACCTTGGTTCTCTTGCGGATATCATCATTCCTGATTCGATCACGCAAGGAAACTCCAAGCATGGCCCTCTCCATTGCCCTTTGGGTGACTTTAAGCCTTCTGATGAGGCCCATTGTGAGCGACCACGTTTCGAGTCCATTGACATTAATGCCTAGCCTTTTCCAGTCCAAAACCTTGAACGTCCTCCATTGCGGCTTTGAACTGTTTCGGAGAAATTACCTCTCCCTGCCTCACACCCCGCTGCAGGAGGATAGGTTCTGATGTCTGATCCTGAAGTCGGACTGACATGGTGGCGTTTTCATACAAACACTTCAGCACCTCGATGTACCGATAGTCGATCTGGCACCGTTGGAGAGACTGCAGCACAGCCCAAGTCTCGATCGAATCGAAGGCTTTCTCGTAGTCCACAAACGCTAAGCAGAGGGGCAGATTATACTCTTCGGTCTTCTGTATAACCTGCCGCAGCGTGTGTATGTGGTCTAGGGTGCTGAAACCTTTTCGGAATCTAGCTTGTTCGGGAGGCTGGAAGTCGTCAAACCTGCGTGCGAGACGGTTTGTGATGACTCTGGAAAACAGCTTGTGGACATGGCTCAGAAGTGAGATGGGCCTGTAATTCTTAAGCAGGGTATTGTCGCCCTTTTTTAAGACGAGTACCACACGAAGCTCCGATTTGGCGGATATGGTTCTTCTAAAACCTATGTAACGAATAAATAATTGATTGATTTAATGATTACACCTACTTAACTAAGTGTTGCTGTAATAATATAATCCATTGTTTATAATATACAGTCTTTTATTTTCAAAAAAAAGCTGTTGGTTACTTTTCTTCGTTAATGTAAAATCTCAACACTCCTCGGATAGATTTCAAAGAGCTTTGGGTTGCAGATTAGTATTAGTCTAAGGTACAGTATGCACTATGATTCAATGTTGGGCAGCACTTGGTCCAACGTCCATATAAAAATGGTCAATCTCCTTTCGTTTCGTTTTCATCCTAAAATCATCCAACGCAATCCTTAAATCCTTAAACCTTATTTTTTTTAGGAACCCATACAACATACATATCGTTTACTAGAAAAAAGAGATATTAGTAAAAGGGCAATTTATTTATTTATTTATTTATTTATAGGATCGCCAACAGAGGCTACACAATCACATACATTATAATATAGACAGGGATAAATACAAGAGTGCGCTTCCAATTATAGGCGACCACATCATTCACTTAATATCTAGGTAGGTACATAAAGTTTGACAAGGACGAGAACATTAAAATAAACAGAAATACATTACAAAAATTAAAGGGAAAACAAAATGGGATGAATGCAAAATAACTACTCAAAAAACACAAAATAATAATAATAAAAAAATATAAAACACGAACAAATAATTTTAAACAAATTCATGTGAGAACATACATAAAACACCAAGACAATAAAAAACACCAAATAAAATACTATATTGTCCTGGATACTAGGACTTTTAATGCAATGACCGGTATCCCCATGCTAAAACGATACAACCATAGGAATTCAAAGCCGAACACACCAATTCAATTACGTTCACGCAGTTTTTAAAATGGAAGCACACATGGAGTATCAGTCTGGTCAAAGGATGTTTATTTTGCTTTTACTGGTACAGAGGCATCCGAAGCGAATAATATGATTTTTCGAGTTCAGTTTTGTTCTATGTTAAATAACTTGACCCACATACACCTCTATCTTTCGGCCTAGCCTTTTCCCAACTACATTATTATGTTGGGGTCGGCTTTTAATTTAAGCGTATTCACTTGGATACCAGTATTTTAGATGAAGCCAGTGTCTATCAAACCTCCACAACCCAGCAACTGAATAACACGGTATCTCTTAGCCAGACTAGTGTCAGTGTGTCAACCGTCAAAGATCTACAAATGACAGCCGGAGCCAATGGCTGTACGTGCTTTCCGAGGCACGGAGGAATCTTTATATGTAACGGATGGTTACCTATCCACGGAACTACCTTTTTTATGGATGGGAAATCATCAAATGACTCCTGCCGCTCTGGGTGGAGCGAGAGGCAGTGTCAGACTCTTACTGACTAAAACCCATCCGTGCTCCTCGTAGTGCCGTTTGCTTTCCAGGACCGCGGTAACTCATTCGCACATAATCCGCAACCCTGGCCACGGACCTACCTCCGCAAGCTTCGTTCAGCCTTGAAGATCGTAACGTTTGGCTGTTTTATGAAGCTTCGAACTCTTAACTTGACCTATATCCTTTGTACGAAAATTACGATACACAAATAACTTCAGTGTCAACAGCTACAGGACCAACCTGTTTTTACCACAGGTCTAGTATACCAAGACCGTGCTATGTAAAATTACTTGTAAGTATGTGAAGTCGTTTTTCATAAACTGATCTGAAGCAAACAATGCATGTTCAAATCAAAGGTGGTTGTTTCAAAATCAATAGAAACCACATTTGATCGGTTAGCAAAACTTTTCATCCGTTTTCATACCGTTTTCCAATTCTCAAAATTAAAATTTTGTCTAACAGTAACTTTCCTTCAGCAAAATAACTACATAAACCATTTCCAATGCAAGAATAGGGTCTTTTTCAAAGAACTTCTGACTTTGAGCCCAGGAGTGTGCTAACTTAATTTATCGAACTTTTAGACGGTAGCCTAGGTTCTGTAAGCGGTTTCACACTTGGCTTAACTTTGCTTTCCCTAGGCTTTGCTTTCGGTAAATTCTAGATTTACTTAGGTTAACGATTTGTGAAGTCGGTTTAGGAGCATGTTCGGTGAGTTAACATTGTTGTTCTTTATCTTTACTGAGATATAAAACTTAGTTTAGTGTAGGCGTTACAAGATTGATCCGAGACATAGCCTTTGACATGATTCAATCAATGTTTTCTTTCGTGCGGCAAATTTTTATCTTTGAGCAGTTTTGTAAATCATTTTATATGAAATAGAATCGTAATACTTGATAAATACTTATTTATCAATTTTTTTTTTGTTTACTTGTTTATTCATAGTGTAACATGCAAAATTTCGTATAAATTGATTTTTTTGTTTATTAAAAATGTTATTTGTAAATGACTGTTATAATACAAATAATAGTGACATTTTTACATTGCTTTTGTATAAAGACTCTTAAATATCTACCCCGATATAATCTCCAATGTTTTTTCCGACATCATACAAAAGATTCCCACAATATTTAATGCCATTTCACATCATAATCAGATTAACATCACCATCGCTAAGAAAAAATCTTTTACATTTATAGCTTAAGAACCCCATATCGACGGAAAAATAGCCTCTTGTTCTAAATTAATCTTCTCCACCATCCTCCCAATCCCAATTCAGAATTTGTTTCATACACTTCTATAACGAAATTCATTTCGTCCGTGTCTCTCATTTCATTTATCTTCAAATTCTCCGCTTCATTTATTTCTACGGCTACATTAATACAAGTATTTACTCTCGCAACAATGGCGTTGCTTGCCGATCTATCTTCGTGCACATTTCTTAGATAAAAAATGCAATAGTTCCTCGTACATTGTCGAGCACCATTAAGGGCCCCTCTGAAAACTTCCCGACAAAAACCAAGTTGCACCTGACATTGGTAATTGATATACGATACCATTAATCACTTTGTATTTTGCTGTATAAACTTTATGTAGCTGTTTTGTAGCTTCGGAGGTTTAGGGCGGTAATTTTACACAATGTTGGCAAGAACAGTTTTTGATTTTATGACTATGGCTTTAGACCAGCACATCTAATCTGTAAATCGTGTACTGACTAGACAGGTCCTTCTAATTGATGCAGATGATGGTCATGACCAAAATAATACCAGCGTTGTGATATTTATTTATTTTTAATTATTGCGGCACATGCTGAGGTTGGGACACCTTTTCGGCCTCGCACAGATTAATTTCATGGTGTTAGCTTTTGTTATTTAAATTATTTTTTTATTGCCTATCAACTGTTAATATTAATTTGCTTGCCTTTTTTTTGTTTGTCTTGTGCTTTGCTTTTATTTCTGTGTTTCTAGTTCATTATTTGTGGATCTAGTTCATTATTTTCTTGACGTGTTCACAACAGTGTTTATTCAGACGAATTTACTGAAAAAAAATAAATCACTACTGCATTCCTAGTGGTATATGGGTATTAAAATCTGAATCAAGGATAAATTTAATAAGCAAAGTACGCCATGTTCTCCGTACGTTGGTTTTTATACTCGTAATATAAAGGTACCTATCGTCCGTGGTTTCGTTCTCGTGACATTTTTGATACTCTCCACCAGAAATGGGTAAAGGTTTACCGCAAAGGTTACGAAAGGGTCTAAGCTCCCTTTGATTTGTTTGGTTAACTTTATTTTTAGTAATATTGTTATTCTTTCTTTTGAGTCTTAAAGTAAATGCCAGTTTCGGCATATGATGAACCACACCTTTCGAAAATTCTGTAGGTGTAATGTTTATCAAAGTAAAAACCACGAAAATAAAAAGTGAACTTAACAAAAATCAAATTCATGATTCAGAAACCAACCATACATTTCTTTCCATAGAAACTTTGTGTATCCTCACAACAAATATCAAGTCGAACTTGAACAACATAACATAGTTATGATATAGTGAGTTTCGACTGCTAATATCAATGAATGGTGCCCCGGGGAGGCGAGCTCACTTAGAAATATCATTGAGGTTAGAGTTGGGATAGGCATGCCGAAATCCCTGATGTATTTAGTATAGATGTAGAGGAATATGAGCGAGGTAAATAAGGCTGTTCTGGTAAATAGTCTGCTGGGATAGATTTTTGTGTTGAATTAGAAATTAAGGATAAATGTTTTGAAATTGTTGCTATCTTTAAAGCTTTAAATAAAATAATACTTGGATGAATTTAATAATCACTTGTATCTAATGCAAATATTTGAGTGTAATTAGAAAAATACGTGCAAGCACAGTTTCTACAACAGGATATAGGTCAGTGAAACAATCATTTATTTGCTACCACAAATGAAAGTGGTTTCACTACCCAGCTTTTAATGTCTTCGAATCCACAACGCTTCTTCCTTAAAACCATCAATAGCTACGGCTTAAAGTTCCTTACTACCAATTCTACTAACCTACATATAGAGGAAAGCATGAATGATAATATTAACAATTTGGGGTCATAGTTTAAATGTGTCTGTCCGTAATTGTGGTTAGTAATTAGAAGATGGTCCTCGTTTGATATTTGACCCTTCCTCTAGGCTTGTTAAGATTACTGCAAAACTCTACACATTGTCCTTCTGAAGATTCTGAGCGTGTATCGTTAACCCTACTTACTTATGGGGTAAACAGGGCTGCCTAAGTAAACGACTTACATTAGAACTCAGAGGCAGTATCTTGCCTTATAGTGCAACGAGATCCTCATTTTAAGCATGGAATATTTAAAAACCTTGAGACCTAGTTAGTTTTGTATCATTGACTAGCTCGAATGGTTTAAGACACTTTTTTCAGATCGTAGCGTCAGTGATACGTGTGATGTGCTTAGTCAATTTCATGCATTCACCCAAGTGTTGGATAACAAATTCTCCACTGATACAGATATTTTTTCAGAAATTCTCCCTAACAGCCGACAGACTATTCTTCCCTTTATATTTTACAAACAACTGAAACATTGATTGCGACAGCTGAACTACAAAGACCTGCAAAGGAAAGTGCTGGTGTTGTTCAATCATTTGGACCGAAATACCTGCCGAGGTTGGGTCCTTTGTGGCCGAATACAGATGTGGGCGTCCAGAGATATTGACTGACAAATGTTTTGGGAGTTCATTGCAGGTTTTTGTGACGACAGTTAAGTGTATTGTGTCTATGGGTTTTCGTTTAGGAGTAGATATCTGAGTAATTGTAACTATGACATCACAACTTACGCCCACTATGCTATTAATATTTAAAGGATGGTATTCTATTGAATACCATGAAACTAATTCTAATGAAACTAATAAGAAACTGCATTAAAATTGAAATCATGGAATTAAGCTTGAGTAAAAGAGTTGAGGTATTATTCTTGGTGTTCAAAGTTAACTATTACCTTTCTTCTTATTGACAGTAAAAAGGCTATATTTTTATCATTCTATATAATTAGCTTGTTACCAGCATCCTGTATTCGCATTACATTTTCTCTTTCAAGGTTTAAAATCTAAACAAACCCGAGTCACATCTGCGGTACTTCGGCAAAGAAAATTGTAAGTTGTTTCGCCTATAACTCAAATGTTGGCGATTGTACAGAACACAAGTTAAAGAGAACAAAGAATAAAGTTTTCTTAGATACTTCATGCTCTGTTCCTTTTGCTTTGACTGTGATACGCGTTGGTGCTAGCTTTTATTTTTTTACAATGTCTGAATATATTTGAATATACGTGAGTGATTTTCCATGTTGGTGTATGTTTGTGCGGAAATTATAGTTGAGACTGTCTGGTTTTTTTTGGATAAGATTCGCATGTGTGATATAGATGGGTAAGAGTTTTTAAGTCTATAATAATGCTAAAAATATATATCATATTATAACTACACCTATATCATATACAAACGACATGAACTCATAACATTGTTGTGGCGGGACTGGTGTGTGTTTTCTACATAAATGTAGTTTTCCCTAACGTGGTAGATATTCCCATTGAATATAAAGAATAACTTATTTAAGCAAATAATAATTTGAAGATATTTGTACTTTTCATTCTTGAGACTTTTTAATCTTCGCAGATTTTTTTATCTAGTAACAAGGGCCTAGTATCGTCATCTGTTATTACAGCGTCAGCCTATAACAAATTGCTACCTAAAGTTCACAATCTTTCATAATAATATTCATAGCTTTACAGTTTATTACATGAAAAATATTCATAAAAATATTCTTCAGGGAGGGGTACATATAATAAAGAAACATAATTGCAGACATCCACGCAATAAAAGCGACCTAAATCTTAACTAAGGCAAACGTTTGCAAAAGTCTGAAGTTTTTTTGGAAAATGTATAAAAATACTCAAGTTATAAAGAAAATTTTGTAAGAGGTACATGAATAAGAAATGCTACCATATTATGGCTTTCTCGACTGTTTGCCTTTTAATTGCTTGAAGTTTTGTGTTATGATACAAAACTTCAAGCAATTACTCCCTGAGACCAATTATTCCCTGAGCAATAATAAAATGGCTCAAAGAATCAATCGAAAAGATGTTTCAATTTATAAAATAAACTTCTCTTTTGAAGTCGGGTAATAATGCTTGTTTGGCACTAGTGAATCAGATATAATAATCATAAATGCTAGGCAGTTTTATTTAATTGAAAAGGAATAATTTAACACATACACTGGCTGTTACCCAAAGCTCCACCAAAAGTTTTAATTGTAACATCCCCATTAAAGTCAATCTTACATCAGAAACGCAAGCTCATTCATACGTCACGAGCCACAAATATTAACAGAGTCATCAAAGCAGATGCACTACAAAAAAATAAAAAAAAACACAAAAACTTCATTAGTTCACAATTACAGGCACGAGCCAACGGAAATGATAATGAAACGGGGCGTGCAACGCAATTAAAAATAAATTTCCTGTGTTTTTAAACAATAATATCCGAACTATCCCATTTTAGGGTTCCGCTTGACGGCAGGTAGAAACCGCACTCGTAACGTTTCTATCACCGAGTACAATGGAGGACAGAAAAACATTAAATGCAAAACTAAAGGTTAAATTGATTAACAATTTTAAGCGTGGCTGATTTGAAGAGATTGAACTAATAAGCCATATGAAGGGAAAATTAAGATTGGTGATACTGATAAGGTAGTTAATAAGTACGGTGTCACTAAGAACTAGTGAAGTTGGCTTGAAGTAATAACACCGTGAAATTTAAATAGAAAAATTATTGAATGCACAGCTAGTAGTGTGGTCTACCATATTCTAAGGTTGCCCCAAAATCTATTGAATTAATAAGTTTTTTGAGGCAAGAAGGTTTCAATCAAAACCTAGAAAAAGCAAGATATAAAATCTATGTACACCAAATAAATGATGAGAGAACAACAAATACCATACAATGCATTTTTAAAGCAAAAGCTCACATCATGTTAAAAAATCTCACTATTAACCTTAAGCCTCTTCCACTAATTGGTTCTCCTCTATAGATACTCCGTATGAAATACATGATTTATGAGGTAACTCGTACGGTATCTTAATTGCGGCTTAAAAGGTATTAATATCTCATAGTTTGTCTTTGCTTAAGAAAGCTGTATGTGGTGATAAGACTTAAGAGAAAAAAACTTTTTTTAAATTAATTCAATAAAATGGCACTAGTGATCGTAAGCCAAATTATATAAGAACAATAGTGAAAATGCCAGTCTGACTAGAAAGAGTCTTGCCAGATTGGCTAGAAAAAGCAGGAAATAAAGTAAAAAGAAAATTATTGCAAAAAACCTTATGCTACTAGAAGGGTTTATGTATTTTTTTTTCAACAAAATCTTAGCAAACCAAAAGTGCAAAGGAGGCGGGATAGATAAACATAGTGTATATTAGGTAAACATGAGCTACCAGTGTTTCAAACTAATCACTTATCTGGGTAAATAACCATATACATAGATTACCTACTGACTCGTACATTACTTTAAATACATTATGCTTATTTATCTTATGTGAATACATTTATCAGTGTACAGTTAGTCATAGATATTAAGCTTTATAAATGTCGCAGCCAACTAGCTGAACCCGCCGTTTCATTAAAAGCCTAGCCTTTTCATTGAACTGCGGCGTTTAATCAGCGACGTGAGTGACATGGGCCATTCATCAAACGATATTGACCAAAATATGTCAATTAGGTCGCTGAAAAACGGCGTATTTTAATGAAAAGGCTAGGCAGCCAATTAAACGGTTGATTAAGCCAGTTGGCTGCGACATATACATAATGTCGTAATTTCAACCGAAAGACGTCTACTGCTGGATATTAGGCCTCCTCTCAACGTCACCACATCGAGCGGTCCTGTGCTTCTAACATCCAGTGGACTCCCGCGACTCTTACTTATAACAATAACATTTCAAGGACCATTTCGTTCAAACTTACAGGTACGTTTTGTTTTAATGTCAAGTGAACTCAAGTGCAAGGTAAACAGACAAGCATAACGTAACGGTTCATACAATCTTCGAAGTCATTGTTTGTTATGCTGAGTGCATAATAATGCACCTAACTGGAACGTCCAGTAAAGTTCTATTTGAAAGTAAACGAAGTCATGGACTAATCAAAGGTCTCTCTAAAAAAGACACGGGTTAACGTCATCATAGTGGGAGAGACAGGCTATTGGTTTATTCAATCAATTAATCGGCCTAGCTTTTTCCCTACTATGTTCGGGTTGGCTATGATAGGCGCCAGATAAACTTGCAATAAAGTACATTGACCTTTCCCTAATATCCCTTCGTAGATACCTGAAAAATAAATTATCAACCGTTTTTCATTACTAGAGAACGTAACGGACGAAATAAGCGATTGTGGACAGCTTCGTGTCTTTATTACAAGCTTTTATGTAACTTGCAATGTATGTAACTATGTTCGGGTGAAATCTTACAACTTAACTTTGAAGCAGATATCTTTAATCGATTGAGCTGAAATGATACACGTTTAATTTGGATGACAATGCATGGTTAGCTGTGTGACGTCATCCTTAATCCAACATGGCGATACACCCAAGATGGCGGAGTAATTATTTTTAATGCAATCCCACAATAAGGGCTTGCTGAGAATTATTATTTTTAGCCCATTTGAATAGAAGCTTGATTTTAAAGAAATATTTTTTCTGTTTATGTTATTAAGAAAGTCAATAAATAGATGTGGGTCAATGACCATTACTGCACATTTATTTGGTGTCTACCGTAGTATATCGCGTAGTATTTTACGTGGCGAACGACTAAATATCTTACCGCCACAATCCAGTAACTAGACGACACAACTTGGCAAGACTGGTGTCAGATTTTCTGCAACCCGTCCAACCCGAAACGACTGTTAGTTTTACAAATTACTGTGGTATAGAGGAGTCTTGATATGTTGTGTAGGTATGGTCACTTATGCACTAACTGACCTCGACAAGCGTAGCGAAAGCTTAACCTGGAAGATCGACCCGTGCCGCTGTTATTATTTGGTACCTCGGTTATTCATGTGGTCTTTATTTTGTTAAATATTATCTATATTTTAATCTAAATTAATTATTTCACTACTTACAAATTTTTAACACGTTTAACTTCTTTGATATTTCACCCCCCATTTGCACTACAAAGAATGACCTTCCTAATAAATTCTTTATTGAATTTAATTGATTGTTGGCAACACCACACGTCGCGGTTCCATTAAACCACGCTGTTTCGTATATTCCGTTGCTCGACAGTGTACAAAGGTGAAATAAAACATTAATTGCTGTCAGGCGGCGAGGGGCGAGACAAAAGGTTCGTTTTTTCGTAACTATTGTACGTACGGGGACCCTCCGTTACGGTTGGGAAGCAACCCTGTTTCGGCGCAATGAAAAAGCAATGTTGATCGATATTTTTCTTTTTTTTTCTACGGTTTTGCGGCCGTGGAAAATTGTGGAGTTTATAACGTGTTATGAAATGTCTTTAGTACCAAGTCATTTTAGATTTTATTATCATCTGCCAAGCCCTTTCCTAAATATATGGGGGACAGCTCCAAACTGGGTTCAGCTGAACACAAGTATTTTACGTAGAGCGACTGCCCATCTAACCCCCACATCCCAGAACAAGGTCATTTTAGGTTTTGTGTGTGTCTTTCTTTTTAAAAAATCGTTGCCCCACACTAGGAAGGATTCTTCTGCATCATGGGTGCGTTTACAAACATACTAGGTATTTTTTTTTCCCAGTGCGCAAACTTTAAGAACCACTTCTGCCCATGTAAATTATCAATTTTCCCCGAGAAAGCCATAGTCAATTTCTAAAAAATTATTTGAACTTCCCATACAAGATTGTCTCAACTGATCACGATTTGTATGGGAGACTTTATTTTTTTTAACTTTCTTGGGGAAAGTTGTTCATTAGGCAGAAGTGGTTCCTAAAGTTTGCGCACTGGGAAAAAAATTACCCAGTTCAAATTTACATACACAAACAGCGAGACCCGGAACAACTATTATTTGACGACACGATTGGCGCAGTGATTGAGCGACCGACTGCTGCGCTGCGTGTCACGGGTTCGATTCCCGCACGGAACAAATATTTGTATGGCCTACAGATAGTTGTTCCGGGTCTGGCTGTTTGTGTATTGAGTTTATATGTTTGTGAACGCACCCACGATACAGGAGAAATTCCTAGTGTGGGGCATTGTTTAAAAAAAAAACAAAAACTATCTGTAGGCCATACAATTGTTCCGTGTTGGGCATCGAACCCGCAGCAGCCAATTGCTCAACCACTGCGCCAACCGTGCCGTCATTAGTTTAGTAGTGTCGCTTCAATTCAAATGTAAAAGCCAACTTACAGGTCGTTAAAAGGTCGCATACATGTTTCCTCTACATAAAGCAGCAAGTAGCTAGTATAATGAATTGAAAGCTTTGCTATATAAATAGTGTAAACGTGGCTTTAATGCCGATAAAAAACAGAATGAAACAACTTTGTTTAAAACCAAGGGACTGAAGCTATAAATAGAAACATGGTGCAATGTAGGTCACGGAGACAATCATTATTTCTACTATTCTTCGAAGTGTTCTCAACTCCAATGGGAGTACCAGTGCCTCAAGGCATCTTCTGGGCACGCTCGCTTCATCATGGACCTCATCTATCGCTTTCCATCAGGCGTGATCGAGGACAAGAGCTAGGCCATTCATAAATAAAAAAAAAATAAAAAATCTCCTGAGCCTTAGTGAGAGTTTTTGAAGCACTTGATTGCGTTAGCGTATAGGTATGGTCTCTGCAAGTGCAAAAGCAAGAAGTATAAAATAAACAGATCAATTAATTGTTGAACACATGCATCATATTCGTTAGTATCTTCATTGATTGACTTCCATCACAAATTAAGCTCTACAGACTTCATTAAGCGAAAGTTATCGACGCAATCACCAGAGTTCATAAAGTCGGCCCACATAAATATTTATGATATAAAACATAATATTATTTATAGACGGTTTTATATCAGTAAGTGCTGTTTAATTAGTGAGCATAATAAAATGTAAATGTTGCTATCTCAAAAACCAATTAAAGTTTGTTGAAAACCGGTTTTTTTGTGGCCCAGTAAAACTTCTGTACACTGCACAGAGAAGTACTTTCGACTAGTGATGTGAAAACAAAGGGAACGTTGAGTGATTTGAGCCAAGATGGGTGTTTGAAGTTAGCTTTTTAGTTTATTTTACAGTACGTATTATGTTGTATTCATGGCATACTAACACCGAACTGTCAAACTTCAATGTGCTCTGACGAAAATGAGTCTTGTTGTTAGTGTTTGTTTCAGTCCCATACTAACCCAACAAGTATTCAACTGTACCATCAATAGAAGAATCTGGTTTCTACCTACTGTTCATTACCAGCTTTTAAACACACTTGCTTTTCCAATATACTTTAGACATTGGCAGAATAGTCGACATCGGCTTTGCTTGCCATATAAAAATATAGAATAGAATAGAGTCTTGTTGTTTTCGCTGGTTTCCTGTTCTCGATGTGGCAAGAAACCAAAAGGTTGCTATTGTAAATATGAGATACCAGCTTTTGCCCGCGACTCCACCCGCGTGCAGTTATCGCGTAAAAAAAATCCTCCATATCCCAGGCTATATATCTGCCAAATTTCATGACGATCCGTTGAGCCGTTTAGCGTGAAAGCGTAACAGACGGACAGTTACTTTCGTATTTATAACAATAAGTAGGGAAATAGGGATAGTAGGGATAATTGAGATGACGACTAATTTGAAGTAAATTGGCATAAAGGCTAGGCTAAGGCTTAAATCGGCACGAAATAGAGAAAATTATTATGACTTTTAATTTGGCAACAATTGCTGTTCGTGGTGGAGCTGACAACACAGACGTTTACTGAAGTAGGTATTGTAACTCAAAGAATATGCTCTTATGATTATGGGTTTAATAATTTTAGAAATCTAAAGATTCTTCAATAAAATGGGTACTAGATTCTTCCCTCTAATGAAATCTCTCTCAATCAGTTTTGATGGGAGAAAACTCTACTTTGAGTTAATTAAACTCGCCTGGTAAAGATGTATGGAAGTATGTATTCAATTAAAAACTGTGCACAGATGCCAGCACAACAAGCTGTCAAATTTCTTTAATAGATTTTCAACTTTATCTCTACAGCATTAGGTTCAAGGTTAATTGGTAAAATTTTACAGTTTTGGGTAGTTTGATGTGCTGGCTGGCATCTGTACCATTTTATGTTTTCTACAATAAATAAAAATAATGTCTTTAAAGTAACTTAAGATATATTTAAATAACAGAAGAATAGCGTGCTGATTGCCTGTAGATATAAAGAGAATAACACAGAACTAGTGTGCCTGTTATTGTTATGTTCATTCTGGCAAACTAGTAACCTGTTGCTACAAACTCTGTTCACTTGTAATCTTTTAATCCTTCTCGTTTTACCTACATTCCTATGTGGATTGAGGTCGGATAGGGGAGTTACTAGGTGCCATCGAAAAACATCAGAGCATGCGAAATTACTTCTATCAAAAATTGAATGAAAACTTATTTGAAAGATGTTACAAAAATAGTACACACGTACGATTTGTGATTCTTTAAATAAAATCGGTGGATAAATAGAGAAAATTCACTTGTAAAGTTATTTTTCTATTAAATTTTTTTTACGGAAATAGTGCTGTCTGAGTATATTTATCACAGATTTAAAACGTTCACAAATCCGTAATTTTTTTCCTTCAAAAGCCTTCAGATCGTGGAAAAAGTGTATTATGTTGTATGTACTTTGTAAATCTGTTTAATTGAGCTCAGGTAAAACAACATGGTCAATAGACCCTTATTTTCATGAAATAGTCCAAGAACTGGTAAAGTGAATGTTGGTCAAGAAATACTGACAATAGGTTTTAAATCTGAATACAATAATATTATCTTTTATCCTACAGGAAACACTGCAGCAGTGTTTTATTCACCCAGATACTCTATTTGTATTCTTAGACACAAATAAGACATAAAAAAGAACGGTACGTGAGTATTCGCCCACAGAATTCCGGAACACTCTAGTAAAAATACTCGAACTAATACTAAAATCCCATCACTAGAGAGTTTGACAACGGTGGCGCTAGCGCTGTTTCTGACGTGTTTACGACTACTAGTGAATTTACAGCCTTTTTGTGACTGTCAGATTGGCCGTCCGATACTTTTACTATAAGTATTTACTTATCGTTTTATGTGTTTGGTGGGTATAATAGTGGTGAAGTATGGTTTCCTTTTAGTAAGACATTCTTTGGAGTCTATGGAGGATCGAGTTGTGATGGTTACGAATACATTGGTGTTAAAATACAACACTGTTATAAAATAGGTCTAAAGCTGTGTTACGGGGCGTAAAATAGCATGTTACAAAGCGAGCATTCGTGTAGTCAGTACGCGGATTTTAGGACACGGCCTATAGTAACATGCTCGCTGCGAATGGTGTCTACGGCCCGTAACACCGGTCAGCACCCTCCTTTAGATGTTTTATTTTCAACATCTCATACCGTCCCACTGCTCGACAACGACCTCCCCCATGTCCTTCCAGGAATTCTTTTCCCGTATACCACCTACACTAGCCTTCACGTGCGCGTCCAGCAATGCGATTCTGTAAACATGTTTGGGTGTGGTGAAGTGATCACGAAGTGAGCTGTCAGTCCATGTAATCAAGATGGAATAAAATCTCACTTCGTGATCACTTCAACCAAGCCTACACTTCGACATGTTTACAGAATCGACAGGCAGGTCGTCTTGTCACCATAATAACATGATATAAAGTTGTGTCATTAAATTATTGGCTATTTATATAAGCTATACTTAAGCGTAATCCCAGGCTAATTCCAGCAGTGGTAGCGTTCTGATGTTTCTGCCTACCTCCAGATGAAAAAGGCTTGGGTTAAAGTCGTATGTATTTCAAAAGTTAATCAAAATTGATTTTTATTCTTTCTATTCAATAAATAAATGGAGTGCAAGCAATCAAAGTAATAACAGAACAAAAAAAAAGCAATCTTAATCAAGAAGCTTTCAAAGCTATTGCTCCTTCTGAGATAAAAATAAGTAAGGAAAGGTTAAAAAACAACATAATTATGCAGAAAGTCGCATAAAGGCAATTACAATCAAGTTTCTATTAATAAATAAGCAACAATTTCTCTTATCTTAATTACTCTACACCTAATTGATACCTTGGTGTTTATTAAAAACTAGCTCCTGCCCGCGACTTTGTACGCGCATATCCAGTTTTTTTTGTTTGTTTTTCCCGTATCCGTAGGAATTTCCCGTTCGCGTAAAGCCTATAGCCTTCCTCATGAATATGGCTATCATATACAAAAATAATTTTCAAAAACGGTACAGTAGATCCAGAGATTACCCCCTACAACTTCACAAACTCACAAACTTTACCTCTATAAAATATCTCCCTCCTCTTTTTTGTATAGATTATAATCAGACTTCCCTGACATGATTACGGCCATAGCAAGAATAGCTCAGTTCTCCGTAAGACAATCAATACCTATACAAAAATAATTCCCCTGTATTGACGCTACGATTGCAAAACGGTTCAAGGTTTCCGGGAAATCACATAACTGGCTGAAGAGAAAATAAGAATCTAAGTATAACGATTCCTAGGAAAAATGTCAATGCTTCTGCAAAAAGCTCTTTTAAATGGTATATTTTTAAGTGCTGATCAATACTGTTGTCACGTGGCTATTAAAAATTCATACCGCCCGTCGTGTCGATGAAAATAGCTTCTCCATTTGCAACCAGGCAAATATCTTGAAGAATTTTTGTAGTGGCATTAAAGGTTTCTAAAAGTGGAGAAATTCTTGTTTAAGTAATAACTGTCGTCGGTCCTCAAGGTTAAGCAACGCTTGCCGACCTCGGATCTTGGATGGGTGCCCATCCATTACATATATAGAAAAGCAGGTTAAACCATGAGTTCAGCTGTCAATGGCCAGAAAATCTGACACCAATCTTGCCAAAGGGTTCGTGTTATCGAGTTCCTAGGTTGTGGAGGTCAGAAGTGGTCGCCACACCGCATTCCCAAACCACTGCAACTTCTGAAAGCCAGAATCAACAGCGGCGACCACCAGAAAAAACGCCGAGTCAATGAAGCTCGACGAGTCCCGGAGAAATGATTTAACTGGCTTGGATCCCGCAACGACATTAATCAGAAAATAACAGCGGAGGAGTAGGAAAAAATAAATAAAATTTCCACTTCAAGTGGAAATTATATTTTTTTAATATGAATATATAATTTATTAAAATAATAATAATAATATTTATTCAAATAATATTGGTATGCAGTTGCTTCCGATTGGACTGGGCT
Source organism: Melanchra persicariae (assembly GCA_947386135.1). Lineage (NCBI taxonomy): Eukaryota > Metazoa > Arthropoda > Insecta > Lepidoptera > Noctuidae > Melanchra > Melanchra persicariae. The sequence goes on from OX376650.1 coordinate 19,563,231, forward strand.
AGATTACATAAGACTAGACCCATTGATTTTTGTTTCTAAAAGAGCTCATTGAACCAAACACAACACTGAGAAAATCCAAGAGATATTTCTGACCTGGGTATCAAATTTAAGACCTCTCATTACACAGTGGCGCTTTCCCCCAATCGACTAAAGAGGTAATCAAACAGAAATTAATTATCTCAATTCACAAATAAACGCATAATACTGCAAGATTCTTAACTCCCGGAATTAGGATAGCAGCCGTAATAAACAGCCGAACATCGTTGCAGGGCTGTCAAATAAATGTCGAATGGTTCTCAACATTTTTACAGCGGCAGATATAAACGCTAAACGCTATTTTACGGCCCGATTATGTCTCTTGCGAAAGCCCTGATCCAGATACGTGCTTTTAAATATTTTGATTAGTTTTTTATTATGGGAAGTCGTTTTGTTTCAGATGTGAATTATGTTGAATAGTTTCGATGTTTTCGTTAATTTATGTTGGGTTGGTATTTTAGTTTTTACGTTGGTGATTATGCGATTGAGATAGCTTTATAAAGCTTGTTTGTTTTAGCTAGTTTGACTAATGTAAATCAACTTTATTTAATCAACTATTCAACTGTAGCTGTTGTATTCTTTTCTCTCTTTTACTCTCTCTCGAGACTCTTTTTAATTTTTTGAAAACTTTTAAGCTGAAGTAAAACCAAGGTCTTGTCACCAAATCTCCAACATAACCACAAAAAAACTTCTCCAACGTTCCCTAATTCAATTCCACCAACTACTACACTACCAGTCCGACACTATTCAACAGATAGCCAGCACACTTCGACGCTATTCTACAGATAGCCAGCACCTACTCCAGATGTAAGGCGCAGGTCACACGTCCGCCTAATCGCGGCCGCACCCCACATGTGTGCCTAACAAGACCGCAACTGATGGTCGGTTTGTGCTGGAAGTGGACGTATCTGTAATGTCATTACTTGTTTTCGGATCAGTCGGCAATCCTGCGGGTTGGACTGTGATCGGGATGGGGGCCGTACTGATTGATAAATGTAGGTGTGAAAGAATTGAACGGTAGTGTAAAATATTTGGACAAACAAGGCTGTCAATAGCCAAAAGTTTTGATGTGTTTAAGCTGGATTGACTTACCGAATCATTATTCCGAACGGGGCGATAGGTTGATATTAGTTTACGACATGGTGATATGCACTAAGACATTTTCTGTTGGTCTTGTAGCTCTCGGTGCTTGCGACAAAAGGAAGAGCGCAGAAATTGGCTTGAGTTGGGAAGAACAGAGTCTTATTTATTTTTTTATATTCTCGCATTTGTCCACAACCTCACCTGAAAGCGATGATGTGGTCGATGATGGAGCATGCTTGCCTAGAAGTAACCTTTCCCTTTTGACTTAAAGACACCCAGGTTGTAGCTATCAGGAAACACTCGGAATTTACTCCTTAGCCGTACACACTGTGAAAGATTATCCTAGAAAGCAAACTTCATTTTAAACGTGCAAAAAAAAAGCTTGAACAAAAAAGAAACTAAATATTGTTTGAAAGAACCCTCTTTTTCTTAACATCGGTAGTGCACAAAGTGCCATTCTATGTATTAGCGATGGTGATTATCGTAATATCAAAATATAAGTCCCTTATCTTTCTAGATACGTGTCTTGTTCGATATTGGTCATGATACTTAGATGTAAACCCTATTTGTGTTCTATACATTAATTTGTAACACACCTATCCATTGTGGTTCTGATTGTCATCGCCATGACGTAAAAGCTTTTTGATTGTAGCATCTGCAAATATGGATTGTGAACGAGATTCCGAGTTTAAATGCATTTTTGTATGCCCCACTATTTCGGAACGGAGCGAAAGTGTGTCAATTGTTTGTTGTGCAGATTGTCAGCGAGGCAAATGATGGAAAATATTGGATGGATGTTTATCCTGTGTTTTATCACAAACTGTTTAAGCTGAGTTGATGTTTGTGTATTTTGTATTACATTCTGAGTGCCAATTTCACAAATTTTTAAGGAACTTTTGGCATTCACGTGTATGGAAATTGAGGTTTTTTGACAGATCGCGACTGAGACGCAAATGCGAACGTTTCCTAAAAAGAAAGATAGAGTAGAAAGAAAGAAAAAAAGAAAAGAGTAGAATTGGCCCTCTGCTGTGAAGTTGCAACTTTCCCAGAAATATCATCATCTCCATCGGATCAATAAGTGGTAAAAAGGTTTTCGTGTAATAGTTTGAAACGGGTCTAAACTATCGCTTAATTAATATATAATATCGACTACATTAAAGGGTGTTTTGATATTTATGTACGTAAATAAAACAGTTTTACTCGTAAGTTGAAAAATTCGTAAGCAATCTCATGATAGTTATTAACCTAGTACCAATAGGTTAATGCAACCAACGAAGTCGTGGAAATGGCAATGTTGTGTTAAATCTGAAATACTGTCATGCCAGCGACACAAAGAAAAACGCATGAAAAGGAACTATAAAGCGCACTCACCATCTTGCTTCACAGTGTTCCCCAGTGGTCCGCAGCTGGCGACCCAGACGAGCAGTATCCACCGCAGCATGAGCCCAGCTCTGCTCCTCTGCAGCTCTGGCTGGTTGTGGAAGTGACGCGCCGTCGGCCGAGCCTGCCCTGCCATGGTCGCATCAAACGAGGGACCATTGGTGAAGGGGAGTCACATTGTTTGGGGACCTGTACGAGAAAAGGATGAATGAAATATAGTCGTTTTAGAAAAAAATTGGGATATTCTCATCATTGCCATGAAGATTAAGTTGTCAGTTTCAAGTCAAGTTTAGGGGATCCGACCGCATGTGAGGGTAGAATAGAATATAATAGAATACTCTTTTTTATGTACACCATATAAGTTACAGCTAATATAGATGAAGAAGACATTACATAGGGTGACTCAATGGGCGACCTCATCGCTGAGAGCGATCAGAATCAGTTTTTGTTGGTTATCATAATATACTAGCACTTCGCCCGGGACTTCGTACGCGCATATTCTGTCCTTGCCTGTGCCTTTCACATGAATGTGGCTATCATAATTATACAAAAATAATTTTCAAAATCGGATCCCGAGATTACCTCCTATAACCTTACAAACTCACAAACTTTACCTCTTTATAATATTAATATACGAGTAGATTGATTACTTAGCAAAAAATACATGCATAGGTTTAATGAATTAATTACCTATGTTCTTTTTCTTTCTCTTATCGAGTCTTTTAAAATCTGATGGCCGAGGCTATTCTATCAAAGATTACGATTGCCATAACATTCAAAAGTAAATGGCTTTAGTTCCATGTAGTCTTAATTGTCATCACCACACACAGCATGTCATCGTTGCCGCGTCGCTTCGAATCGCTACAGCCGGCCTATTCTGTCAACATCTAACCGTGTACACTTAGGTGGAGTGAACGACAAGTGAGCTGTCATTCTAACTTGTTTGTATGCTTTGACAGCTCACTTGTCGTTCACTTCGCCTAAGTTTTCATTTCAACATGTTTACAGAATCGCACTGCTGAACGAAGTGCAAGGTAAGCATAAAAAATATGCCTGCCTATTAAAAGTTCGCAGCCATTTTAGCTTCGGTTCTGAAACCACTATATTTCTCCAAGGTCAACGTTAAAAGCCAATCTGTATTTTTATTGGACAGCCATAATTTCCTGTCACCCTAACACTAATAAGTGTGGCTACGCATTAGCATTTAATAGCGAAATTATCTGACCTTAAACAAATGGCGGAGGTAGGCTGAACGTGCCGTATCGTGGCTCTGGCCTTCATAATTCACAAAGCTAGAGATGTAAGATAAGGGAGCTTTTAAGTCATCATTGGAGAACCTTCGATTGGTATTCAAGCCAATGTGAAGATTGGAAGCTTTTAGAATGGGCTGTTGAGTTTTTTTGAGACCATGGAAGACTGTGGCCCATATTCCAAAACGTTGACTCCTACTCAACTCGAACTCCAACTTCAACATGAGCACAAAAATGTCAATGAAAGCTTATCTAATCGACGTTTTCGTACTCGAGAGATGAGCAAACAAATGAAAAAACTTCAATTTATGACCAGCTCCGATGGAGTTGGAGTTTACGTTTTGGAATATCGGCCTGAGTGTCGCAAAAGGTGACAAATTATAAACAATACTAACAATACTCATAAACATAATTTAAATTAATAATTTATAATTTCCATGTACTAAGTAAATAAATAAAATAAATTGTCAAACGCTTGATTGACGGGAAACTGCTGTAATTGGTTGAAAACAATTTCAGTAGCCAATCATATCACTTGACTTGCATTCCTTTTGTGACGCGAAATCTGTCTTGATACCGGCTGGATGTAACGCAAATAGAGTAAGGAAACAAAACTGGAATAAATAGAATAGCGAGTATTTTAACTCTTTCAGTCACACTTTTACATTGATAAGAAAATTGTCAAAGTTTGTTCATAGTGGTAACAGTTATGGTCAGGAGATTATAAAAATATACACTATAAGTTTTTTTTTTTGTTTAAGGCTTTTCAAGAAAATTTTGGTCAACAGCAATGACTACGGTGGCTGTAGTAAATAAAGAACACAATTGCAGTCAAGCTAGGTGCCTATTAAATCGACTATCCGCTATATCATATAAAAATATATCTTAATAGGTGGTTAGTGGCTGTTACCACCAAGACTTAAGGAGAGGCCATCAGAAATAGAGAAACTGGAAAATACTAACGAAATTACGAAGTAATTAACCCTTTATTCCATTTCATGCAATAGAATGAATGCTCGAAACGATTTTTTTTTTATTATATAAAGTTAATATCCATAATACGAAAATTATTTAAAACGAGGACTCTAGTCTGGTCTTGCAGCGTTTACAGTTTATTCTTTTTTTATTGAAGTATGCTCTTGCTCTTGACCTTCATCACGCCTGATGGAAAGCGATAGGTGAGATCTATGATGAAGCGAGCGTGCCCAGAAGATGCCTGTTCACTCTTGCTTTGAAGGCAGACGGGTTATATGTGGAAGGGAACACAGACGCTGGCAGAGAGTTCCCACACTTTGGCTGTGCGCATAATAAATGTGAAGGAGAATCTAGAGTTATCCTTGCTATCCGTGGACCAAGTAACAAGTCCAAAGTGGTTCAGTCAATAAATCCGGCAGCATTTTTCTCGATCTTGATATAGTTTATAGCGACAATGACAGTTTCATTATTTATGTTTTCACGCCGATCTTATCTAGTGAGATAAGAATCTTTCTCGTAGGCTTACCGTCTGTAGCTAGGCAACTTGCCAACCTACTGGTCTATTGCAGTTTTTGGTTTCGCTTACTCGGTAAAAAGAGACGATATATCATATCATATACGACTGTATGTGTATATCCTTGAATTTGTCGACTGGACTGTTTGATTTGAAGATGTTGTCAATAATACTTTATGGTTTTGGTAAAATGATAGTTGGCTTAGTAAGTTTTTACCGTGGCTTCACTCGGTTATAGGCAGGCCTGTTGATGCGTAGGTTGATGAACAAACAAAGGAAGTTTTCCAAGAAGCATTCTTTTGAGATAAAGCATATTATTACCTATGTCCATGTCATGGCTGACTTCTGAAATTGATCCAATGAAGTCTTATTTGAATCTCTGAGAGAGTTTAGCAGTAGAAATATATTTTTTTAAGTTGTTTTGTGTTTTCGTTATTTTTCTTAAATATTCATTCTGGATTTCTGATACTTTTTTTTGCCAAGGAGGAATCACGATTTAATTGTATACTACATCGTCTACCCGCGTACCTAGATTCGTCCAAGGTTACAAACAAGCAGAGCTATTTTCGCTTTTATAATAATAGTATAGATTTTCGGACACGTTCATTTAAGCTTTTACCCGCGACTTCGTACGCGTTTCCCGTTCCCGTTGGAACTTCCCGTTCCCGTATAGCCTATAGACTTCCTTATGAATGTGGCTATCATATACAAAATTAATTTTCAAAATCAATTCAGTAGATTCAGAGATTACCCCCTACAACATCACAAACTTTACCTCTTTATAATATTAGTATTGATTTAAACAATTTTGACATCTTATGTCAAGTCTGTACGAAAATGAAAGTCTTCAGAATATCTACTTGGAACTGAGACATTTATCACATCACTTCCAATTTTCTTAAACCAAACATTAATTTCGAAATCAAATGATTACAATGAAGTTATATTAAATTAGCGAACTACCTTATAATTGTCGCACAAGAGTAAGCAAGCGTTGCGCACTCGCAAATACTGGCGCTAGGCCAAATGAACAATGAGAGGAAGAAGAATTTAACAAACTATTACAGTACTTCAAATAGCCGACAACACACAACTTAATAAAATAGAGATTGTTAAGGCGCTGTGAACAGCAAAAACTGAAAAATTACTGGTTTTATAACTAAATTTTAGCCAAATCTGTTCAGTTTCAAGCTGCAGAAAAAATATATGTTAATTTTAACTATATTTTAGAGAGCACTGTTGTTTCCAAAACATGTTTAAAAAATAAAATCCCCGATAGAAATGATCGACAAAGTTATCTCTTACTTTGACTTTAGAAAAAAAAATCCCGTATTACTAGCCTACAGCTGGTATAATTTATACCAAATAATGAATCGAATCTTAATGCAAAACATTATTGTTTTAGATTTTTAATAGCTCAACTTAGTTTTGAGTAAATCGATAAATGCTTCATATTTGGCAGTAAGTTGAATGAATTGTGTAGTCGCGCTTCTCTTTCTTTTCTATACAATCCGAGAGATACGGTTTTATTACTGATCACAGCGCCTTTACGAAAGATGGTAAAACACTGGAAGAAAATCAGAGGGCCAATAGAGAATATGCATATTTTATTAAAATTATCTACAAAGTTTATCTAAAAAATAAACAAAAATATTAACTAACAGTAAAAATAGAATAAAAACACCAAACAAATATATTTGTTCCTCTCGCGAAAACGCTGTTTTTCTATGACAGCTATACAGCTGTCACAGAAAAACAGCTCTACCGTCAACTCTAACGTCAAATACCATGACACCTGTTTAGGTGTCATGGTATTTTATTATATATTTGACGTTAGAGTTATATCGGACTTCTCTTTCTAATTGTCCACTTTGAAGCGCTTTCTAGAGCAAATAAGTATTTCATTTGGCAAAAAAAATTGCATACATATTCCCTATTCTACAATTTTTTAAGCATTTGCATTTGCACCTCTGTCGCAATCTGTCAAAAAAATCTTTCATACATTTTTGACAGATTGCGCCAGACATGCGTGTGTAAACGTTGCTTGAAAATTAGTAGAATTGACACTCTTCTTAAATTATTGATCTTGTGACCAAGATCTTCTTAAGGGAATATTCATGTCATTTTGAAGAACCTCCATTCGACTCGGTTGCCATGACAACGGATAACCTCCACAAATGAAGTCAACAAACAACAAGCGGTTTCTGTCAATTGGATGGTTCAAGGTGGAGTCAAGTGGGAGGACAAGATTTGAAATATAGGCGTACAACATGAATAAGTCTGCGGTACGCAATTGATCAGCCCTTTCAAATAATATGAAGCAAACCAAAGCGAACACATAAATAACATCATGTGTTACCGGAAAATCGTAGACTCCGTTGATTGTAATAATCTTCATTGGATATATTATATTTATTTTGTAAATTTTCATTACAATATAAATACTTAAATAAAATATTTTACTAAAACTAAAAATAATCTAAACCATGGAGAGTCGTCGAGAAATTCCTCCGCATCGCAGGCCACTGGTCGGTCATGTACCCAAAAGGCTGGCAGCATTGCCACGTTGTATGGCAATGCTTATCCTTTGTCCGAGGTAAAAGCCAGCCCTAGGGTCACGCGAAGTGTCAACTAAGCGTCTTGACAGATCTTTTTATTGGATTACAATTTCTCGATATATTATGAAAAAAAAAACGTTTTGTATATGTCGCAGCCAACTGCTTAATCAGCTGTTTCATTAAAAGCCTAACCTCTTCATTGAACTGTGCCGTTTAATCAGCGACATAAGTGCAAGTCATCAAACGATATTGAACAAAAAAGGTAACTTAGGTCGCTGAAAAATCGACGCATTTAAATGAAAAGGTTAGGCCACCAAGTAGAGTAGAGTAGGGACGCCCTTATCCGCACTTGAATCTCATTCGGTCCCAGAAACACAGAAGTCACCTGGGCTTCACAGGCTTCGCGGAGCGACCTCACCGTTCCGAGGATTTGTTCACGTTGGGTAGCCACGGCCTTGCATTCCAGGATGACGTGGGCGGCTGATTCTTCGGCGTCAAAACAGCCCCTGCAGAGTGGGCTAGGCCACCAATTAAAAGGCTGAGTAAGCTAATTGGCTGCGACATATACAATAAATGTCACCCAGATTCAGAAGTTTTTAATTTATCCGTGTCACATTACAAAAAATTAGTTAACAATTTCACGCGATATTTTACAATCTTACGGCGTTTGCATTTTCCAGTGACGTGTATTATATATCATTATTTCCCGAAGGGTACCGAAGTAAAAGGTGTTCTTTTACTATTTATGTTTAAGTCCCAATTGGCTGCTGTGCTGCGGGTCGCTGGCTCGATTCCCGCATACACATATTTGTATGGCCTACAGATAGTTGTTCCGGGTCTGGCTGATTGTGTATGTGAGTTTGTATGTTTGTAACATCCACGAAACAGGAGAAATTCGTAGTGTGGGGCAACTTTTAAAAAAATCATGTCTATGATCCTCGAAGGGTAAGTAAACGGTGTACATATATAGAATTACCCCTTATTTCGCCTTTAGTCTCATGTAATGAGCATGGGCAAGCCTATCGCAAACCCAGCTCAAATCCAGACCCTGAGCAGTTACTGTAAATTGTCCACAGCAGCATATTTGGTCCTGTCACCCACACACGGACGGCTCTGGCAAATGTTGTTTTACATTGAAACCATATTATGTGGCTCTTATTACCATGGCCCAAGCTTCTTAGCTCTGTGTATTGTTACCATGGCAACTATAAAATCGCTTAGCTCGTTTCAAAATAGCAACGGAACAACACTTTACTCTCCGGAAATCGAGCTGCAGATTTTGTTTCCGCACCATTCTATGTTTCTTTATTCAGGGCGAAGGATGTTGTGGTATCTTGATTGTTTTATACTCTACATAATATTTCAAGTATCTGGGTTGCTTTGTATGGACGTTTACTTTTATACAAGTTTTTTTTAAATTACTGTTGGCAATTTTTTTTCCAGGCGTATCATTAAAAGGCGAATTATTCAAAAATACACCCAAAAATGAAATGAATAAGCTGTTCAGTATATTTTTGCTCGCATAACTGGCCAAAACATGCTGATTTTTTTTTCTTTTTCGCCTATTCTACACACGATCGTACCTTTTTTTATTTTTTTTTATTGAGGAATGGGCTTGCTCTTGACCTTGATCACACCTCTTGGAAAGCGATAGATAAGGTTTATGATAGAGCGAGCGTGCCCAGAAGATGCCTGTTCACTCTTGCTTTGAATATAATTATATAAGATAGCCACATTTATGAGAAAGGCTATAATAGGCTATGCGGGAACGTGAAATTCTTACAGGAACGGGGAAAAACGGGATATATGCGCGTACGAAGTCGCAGGCGAAGTGCTGGTGCTAAAATATTTTTAGCACCCTAGTCTCAGTTCTTTTTTTTTTTTATTAGTGATGGGTTTGCTCTTGACTCTAGTCAATGTCAGATATGACAGAGACAAAGTCTACGATGGAGCGAGCTGACTATTACTGTACTTAAAGTTTACTGATATTGTCACAGTTATCAAGGCAGGAACCCAGCGAGCCTGATTGATGAGAGAACTCACACTTTGTCCAGCATTAACCATTGTAAAGGCTTATGCGAAAATGTGAGCTTTTTAGCGGATCTACTGACATTTATGCAATTATCTCTTTGTGACTAATTGTCACAGAGCTTATCAAGTCAGGGATCATTAACATTGAAACGGATTTTTGTGTTCGTGTGTAAATCGGGTTTATTCGTACTGGCAGGTAAAGTTAAACAGTGTGTTGCTGCATGTTGTTCTGCTTGAACAATATTTTGTACGAGCATGTATAAATTTGGCAAGCTCATTGGGCATCAAAAAATTCATCCGGATCGTTGTCAATAGGAAAAGTGCCCAAAATGCTGGCAGCATTACTTCACATACACAGAACAGGTAACTTCTAGGCAGGCGTGCCACATCGTCGACCCCATCATCGCTTTTATTTCCATCAGGTGAGATCATGGGCAAACGCGAACCTATTACTATTTATAAAAAAACATTACCTCCTTGAATGGCAATGCTGAGGATTTTTTGGTCGAAAAAGCCAGCATTCTGGTCACGTTAGGAGTCAACTAACTGCTTGCCGATATCATGACGAAATTCAAAGAGCACTCGAACCCAGTGGCCCTAGTGTTCCAATATCAACTGACTAGTTCATGACTAACAGCAGTTGTAACGTTTTAAAAAAGAACGTTTATGACAGCTGCAGTGTCATATGCATACTTTTTTAAATTTCTCTGAGGATTATTTAAAAAGGATGTTATAAGTGGCCTGTATTTCTGTGTATTGTAAGTATTACAACCTGTAATTTACTTGATAGGGCTACAAAATGAGAAGTGTTTTGTCGTTATGTGTAAGTCCTCAATAATTACGTCGTTTTCTATGGAATTATGGCCTAAAATGAGACATATGTTTGAGTTCTGAGGCAAAATATGTCGGACCTCATTGCGATATTGTAACTGACAAGTTTTTGTCCATAATAATACTTTTAAATGTAATGAAAATGTATGGTTGAGTGAAAACAGGCCGTTTTGGCAGATAATAAACTAGTGCTGTGTGTTTTCAACGGAAATGGGGTGATCACCTGTTGGATAATGTTCTCCTGTAATTAGAAGAACAATGTTAGTATAGGGCTGGTAAGAAAGATGTAATACATACTACTTTAAGCGTGATAAACTTTATTATCGGTTTATATCGGTTTATGTAATATACTCGTAGATAACAGGAATTCGGTTCCTACTCCACAGTTCTGTAAGTGCTATTGCTCTGCATGAGGTCTTAGTTTTGATTCTCGGGTAAGGAAAAGTATTTGTCCGCTAGAGGGCCATGAATACAATGGTATTTAAGGTGGAAGCGCCAGGGTAGCCCGCGAAATTCAAATTTTCTTAAGTTTTTTGCAATTTGCTGGTCAGTGTCAGGTTTTATGTTGGTCAAAATACAATTCGCGGCCGCAGCAAAATTTAAATTTCGTGGGCTACCCTGGCGCTTTCACCTTAAACATAACTGGCGAAACGCTCAACTGCGCGCAACTATAAGTACATACACCAGGGCGGGAAGTCTCGACATAGTTACAGATCGCCTACCGCCTTAGGTTAGGACTTATCGTCAGAATTCGGTCGGAAGGCGATCGATAAGATGTTGAGACTTCCCGCCCAGGACCTCTGAATAACCCCACGGAGGAAAACTGGTGCTACATATTGTATTCCACAGTCACAATGACATACACTTTGATATCACACTCACGCATGAACCCATACCAATAAAGATTTAAAAAGAAGCGGCTCTGCGGGACCCATCACCGCTAAAGCCTCCAGAATGACCTACAAACGCTCACGCACACCCTAAAATTTATTATCCTAATTGTAATATGATTGAACACATCGTGATCGTAATTTCGAGCGTGGTTCCATGTCTAATAATGTTATTTTTGTTCCACCAATCAGGTGATCGCGTGCCAGGGGAATAATCCTCACCACTTTCAGTTTGCGCTTACTGTGAACCTTATCTCGGTAACACAAGATTGTAATTCAAATGGTTTGTGGATGTAGAAATTTGTTTTTTTGTCACAAAACTTGGTTGTATAGTGAGTTATTGTGTTGCCATTGTCTCGCAATGTCGCACTGATCGAGTGTTTTATTCTTTACTGGAATTTTAGTGGATCGAAATAGATGTCGTTTAGCTGGACGTAGTGGGACCAACAAAAGTGCACCACCGTGCAAAACGCATCTTCAATTGAATTGGTGAATTCAATTGAAGATGCGTTTAAACTTGGAATATGCTTGTAATTATTTTTGTTCTTAATTTTTGCATCGTCATGGCGATGGTGATAGAAATGGCGCGCCATTTTATTTGTAAATGATGACGTAACAGCTAGCCTCTATAGTCAATCAGGATGTACCTAGTAGGTAGTCTGCATAATAAAACCATCATTGTCTAGCCTATTCCCAACTTTGTGAGGGTCGGTTGCCGGTCAAAATGGGTTCAGCTGATGCATTGGGTACTGGGTCATGATACCTACTTCTTGGCAGACTGGTGTAAGATTTTCTGGCTTCTTCGTAACGACTGTCAAAGATCTACAATAGGCCAACGGCTACACGTGCTTTCCGAGGCACGGAGGAGTCTCGATATGTTAAGTTGATCACCCATCCTCAGACCGACCTCGAAATGCGTTGCTTAACTTTGGAGATCGACCCGTGCGGCTGTTATTATTTATTCACGTGCTCCTCTAATAACATGCAATAAAATGTTTTTTATCAAAAAAACCTATTGCGAAAAACGACAATATACCTACCAATTTCTAAATAAATCACTGTTCAAGCAGTCGGATGCAGTTGATGGCCTCAAATGATTAAAATAAAATAAATGCCAGTTACTGCATCAGAAAATGACCCTTTAATATTACGATCAAACCATTCTGAAACACCTACAAAACGATGAGGGATGCTCACTTTGCTCAACCCTCAATAGTGCAAGTGGACTGGCTCAGCACTAAGCACTATGCGTCTAAGGACACATAAATCTTCCAGCAGGGTAATTTCCTATATTATCCCCTATTTTTCTACACATCTACAACCCAGCTGAACTCTGCAAAGGGCGACTAATAGGTCAAGAGTGGGAAGACGGAATTACCTTCTATAAGCCGCAGTGGGCGTTAATGACTGTATAATATACCTTAAAGCATTTTTATTCTCATTTTACAGGTACGGGAGGAAAATAAAATGTCGTAAAATATTTATTTAATACGATCTTATAAATTTTAATGCGTAAGTTGATGGATTATTACCTCGTTACTAAGTACTTTATGATTTTCGTTTCAACTCAACAGATTTTTAGAGGTATCGAAGTACTTAAAATTGTTATTACTTACCTCGTAAAATAATATTTACTTCGATACGGTAAATTAGGATTTTAAGGTAAAGTTTTTGTGTAACAGATACAAGAGCTTGAAAGGTTTTGCTACCGAGAATGTGTTTTTCAATGTGAACCAAAATATTATTGCGTTTTTGCCACCTTTAACCACCGAACCAAGAATGATTGTTTAAAATCGATACCCGAAAAAAACTGACAAAAAATCAGACCACATTTCTATACAGACCGAAACACCTTTACAACATAATTGGTATTTAAAAACACGCCTGTACCTCTTAATAAAAGGTACAATAATTCGTCAAAAAAAAACGAGTAACTAGACAACGCCAACATGAGTTGGCCAAACAACGTCACCCATTGCTGCATTCACAAACAAGACAGCTTCAGTAGCACTCACTGAACCGTCAATATATGAAATACATACACCAACATTGGTGAAGGGATTCCTTCCATTGAAGTTCAAGGCAGGTAGTTGGCCCGGGCCCGTGGCCCTACTTTACAATGGTTCAACCAAAGAGGTTGCATATCTTCCCATAGCTATTGACACGTCAAAATACTCGAGTGGCGATGATTCGGAGTAATGCTTTCCTATTGAGATTCTTTAGTGAACATTGTTATTGGGAATTTATGTGGGAGTCTGGTCACATATTAAAAGAATTTTTGAAGCTTGAATATTTTTATTTCTTTTTATAATATCGTCTATTCTTCTTCATTGAGATCAAACTTCGTTACTGCAAGCCTATTTTCTTACGTTTGGTGTGTAGTTTATTCTGGTGCAGCTCAGATGAGATTCTGATATTTCTTCGATGAAGTACGTAACCTCATTGACTTACCTATGTCCGGAGTCAATATCTGTTTTTTTAGGATTGCTATTAACTTGTAAGCCTACTTCAGAAGTGTGATCTGTGTTCCTATTTTCTATATTACTATCAGACAATTACTGACGAACCGAAATAGTTTTACGTAACGTAGCCGCTAGTGGATACGTTTGGGAACCAAGTTGGCAAACGTATCCACTATGTGAAGCAGTTGCATGAGCGCGGAGCGCAAGAGGTTCGCGAACATAATTATGATACCCACCGTAATAAAATAAAGAATCGTTTTCAGTTGGAATCTGAAGGTGCTACCAATCCACGTTTACGATGGCTATCATGTGATGTCATGTCGAACGGTGATAAATATTCCCATCACGATTATTGCTGCCTAATTTTATTGATCTATAGCTTCCGGCGTTATGTGAAAAAATAGTTGGGTGTAGTTTTATTAGTGCTGTATAAGTTTGCTACAAGATGGTCGATGGGGCCGAGAAGTTCTAGAGTGGCGATCGCGTACTGGAAGTCGCAGCGTTGGAAGATCTCCCACAAGGTGGACCGATGACCTGGTGAGGGTCGCTGGTAGCCGATGGATGCGAGACGCACAAGACCGGGTGTTGTGGCGACACTTGGGGGAGGCCTATGTCCAGAAGTGGACGTCTTTCGGCTGATATGATGATGATGAAGTTTGTTATATTGGTAGATTTGTTTCGTAGTCATAGAGATTTTTTGCCTAGCTTTAGCCAGCGGCTTTGCCCGCGTAATAGTCGAAAATTGTCCTAATCCAGCACATAAACTAATTGTGAGCCAAGTTTCACCCACATCCGTTCATCGATTGAGGCGCGATTGTTACAAAATATCGATGCATATTACATTCAACGAATATTAGAGACTTGAGACCAAAATTCTCAATTCTGTTTTGTATAGGTATAAAACTCATTTTAATGCATTGGGAATTTAAAATTTTTATGGAAATAACCAAAGGATTATTCGATCAGAACGGAGAGTATTTCTCACACAAATTATATAATGATTGGATCAGACAGTTTACTTGAGCTCAGTAATAATATGCTCAAGGATTAGTAGAAACATGACACGGTCTTTTGCTGTCTAAAAATCAGCTTTGCTTACACAGTATTCAAAGTCCTCATTCCTATAATTTGTTCTGTTTTTCTTTCGACACATTGGTTTTAAGCATATAGGTTTGGACGCCTTTTTAATAATCAACTGATGCACCGTATATCATTCATAATCAGCTTACAAATTAACATACAAACTGTTAATAAGATACAAAATAAATATAAATAAACTATAAAGCCGTCTGCCCACTAAACCGAGTGATTCATGTCGGACCGGTTCGAATGCACCTTTAGTTACAGCATTAGTTAAAGTTAGGCAGGTGTTTGTGTCTAACCGCGGTTTTTAACTTTCGGTTACATTATTTATCGTGATGTTTTTGGTATGTTTGGGTTTAAATGTTAGGACAACATCTGACGTAGCAAAATCAACTGTTGAAAATATAATTTTGCAACAGTGACTCTCGCCCTTTCCTTTTCTTTTATAAATTAAGGATGTAATCTAGTTTAGGCTACGTTGGGGCTCTCATGTCCATGGAGACAAATGCCCCTAAATAAATAAAGATTAAAAAAAAAAAAAATGTTAGGACTGTTTCTGGTAGAAAGTTTCGTGTTTTCATGAAAATCAGAACTAATAAACCAGCATGTTTCTTTCGACTAGGAGAAGACTAATAAAATGATAGATTGAAGAGATACTTTTAACAATTCCGGTTTTCATTCAAAAAAAGAAGCTTATGTCATTCCACATAATATAACCCGTCTGCCTTCAAAGCAAGAGTGAACAGGCATCCTCTGGGCACGCTCGCTCCATCATAGACATCATCTATCGCTTTCCATCAGGCGTGATCGAGGTCAGAGCAAGCCCATTCCTCAAGAAAAAAAAAACAAATGGTTTGGTTTCTTGCTCTTGTCGCTAGTGCGGCAGGACAACTTTTTGACAGGCCGACCTCGACCATCCAAAAGGACCTGTTAATGTTTCATTTGAAATTGTTCTTGATTTTGATCAATTTTTGATTTTCAATTTCTAATGTATGAAGTATGACGGACGAATTTTAACAGCTTTTTTTTATGGATGTGAAATCATCAAATGACCCCTTCCGCTCTGGGCGGAGCGGAAGGGAGTATCAGACTCTTACTGACTAAAACCCATCCGTGTTCCTGCTGCTCTTTGCGTTCCAGGGCCGCGGTGACTCTTTCGAACGAATTCCGAAGCAATTTTAACAGTTACTCCCATGTAACACTTACAAGACGGTCCAACTCAAAACAAAAGACAGCTCCTAAGTTACTCGTACCTAAAGTCACGACTATGAATACTTCGTTACACGAACCACCTGCCTACACATACGGCACAAAGGCTAGTACGACACGACTGTAGATACTACCTAGTACCTATGTCCTATTACTATTCCCAAGACATGGCTACCGTTTGAATATCTAACAAGAAACAAATCTTGTCACGACAGTTTGCCTTCAAGTCAGTATTTTTAGCTGACAATAAATTAAAATGATTAACTTGGAGTATTTAGTATTGGCGAGGATCCAAATCAGATAGGTAATGAGCATGTTAAGGTTCTGTGTGGAATGCTTTTAAGTACAAAGGCGAATAAAAAAAAATAAGGGAAGTCAAGCGCGGAACATACGAACAGAAATGTAAAATTGGCTGCAATTGTCATTGTTGTATGTTACAATCAGTGCAGTAGTTAACGCTTTGGGAGATTATAAAATCTGAAGTAGATGTGGCAATCTGAATTCACAAACGATCTTTAAATTTAGAAGTGGTTCAGGTATGGAGTTGGTGAGCCACTAAACATACTCATGAGTGAAGACCGAGAATCGACGAACGTAAGGAAGCACTTCCTTGGGTTAGAGGAGCGACATTGTTTATGGCATAGATTGTAAGGTCTGAAGAACTTACAAACATTTTTTCAATTTAAAGTTAATGGCTCTATAAGTATTCCTGAGTGGAAACCGTGAATTGGCAAACGTAAGGTAGGACGCCCTCAGGCCAGGTCAAATGACGAATTTTTAGGGAGCTGGTAGGTAAGTCTTAAGTACCTAGTTTATTTCGTAACAAAATACATTGTGTCATTTGTGGTAAGTATAAACACCACTAAAACATTACAATAGATAGCAATAGGTAGAGGAAACGCACCAGAGACAAACATCACAAACTATGGGCTGCCCATGGCGAGTGTAGGCAGGCCAAAGAGACACTTCCCTCCATTGATGGCCGTTTTACGAAACAAGCCCTAAGACTGACTAAACAACAGTTGCGTACAGTCACAGCCGTCACAACTGGCCACGGGACTTTTAATAAACACCTCTATGTCATAGGAGTCACTGACAGCCCACTCTGCAGAGCCTGCATGGAGGAGGATGAAACAGCAGCACACCTGCTTCTAAGCTGCCCGGTAGTCGCCGATTACAGGGCTAAGTACTTCGGAAACCCAGGTACCCTTTGTGACATAGTTAGTAACACCAAGGCGTTAGCCTTCTTTGGGGAGCTGGGGTGGATCGAATGAAACATTTGTCCCACCTGCACGCAAAATACGCGCTTAGTCGTGGAGTTGCGGAAACCAGCCCGATTTACAATACAATACAATAGGTAGCAGTTAGATAACCCAGGTATTCTAATCATGTAAATAAAGATATAACAACCGATTTAATAGTGTCTTCTCTGCAATCTTTCCAATGGCACAGCAGTGAAGAGATAATTTATTATAGTACACATAAAGACCGAAAATAGGTAATTATATCCCCCTCACACACAGGCGTGACCCTCAACTGACTGCATAATATACGTGGGAAGATGCACAAGTGACATAAACTATTTCATCTTTAAGTAGCCGTTAACCGAAGATACGCTGTTGTGGGGAATGGCACGATGGGAATAATATTTATTTATTAATGGGCTAGCTCTTGACCTCGATCACGCCTGATGGAAAGCGATAGATGAGGTCCATGATGAAAGCGAGCGTGCCCAGAAGATGCCTTGAGGCACTGGTACTCCCACGCGTCGACGAAACACAGCAGGCTGCTTGACGCCGAACTCCGGTAGGAGGGTGGTCGCGAACCAGGCGGGTGTTAGCCCTACCACCGCAAGGGAAGGATTGGTCAGTCTTATAAGGTGTTAGGTGAGACTGTCCAGGATGCGCCGAGCGCTCGGTTCAGTTGAGTGTCTGATGGAACAAATTGCGCTACACGAGGAGGCTCCTTCATGCATCCCAAAATAAAAAATAATAATTGTTAGCCTATATATTAAATAAATAATAATAATTAGCCTGTAAATACAGAAAACTTTGGTTCATATCAAGATAATTTAAACGTTAATTTAGAGAAAGATCACAGAGAGGTGCATAGTTCTTTTGATGAAGGTACAAATTGTAGTTGGCGAATAGTAAGCAATGGTCAATAGGTGTGATATTTTTTTAATAGTCACTTAAGAAATGTACTATGTCTATAAGAGTAAAGGCAATCTAAAGAAAAGCTAATCCAATTCAAAGTAAAATCGATCACTAACTTTTGCCAATAAATTAAATCTTACTCCAAAAACTTTTGAGATAAATCTTTTATCCTGATTCTTGACTCCCGTTCCTGTCACGTATCAGTTAAGTAGTTTTTACAGGACTCAAGATTACCTGGTATATACTTCCATTCATTCATTTCTAATGGACCGCTTTAACTTGTGACCAGTACCAGATACTCTACCACCCGAAATCTGTTACCAACACCTTCTTCTTTTGATCTTGTTGAAGATCGTTCTTGTTCTATCTTATTACGTATTATATATAATATATTTTTTATGCACCAAAATTTTATTCGAAAATGTTTAATATTGAATCAGCCATTTAAATTATTGTTGGCGAAAATTGTGCGATTAATATTAAAAACTACACCTCTGTAGGATGGCGTAGCGTCGTTCTTTAGTATTTTGTCTAGTTAGAATGTAGTTTAACACTGCTTTGGCATATTAAAGTGAAGTGTAGATAAAACATCCACTTCAACCGTAAGCCATCAATCAATCACCACAATTTTTCAACGATCTCAACAAACCCCACATTTCAATTGAAAAGATACATCTTATAAATAAAATGCCACAGTTCCCAACCCGTCTATAGTTGGATCTCCTTAACCAAGTCATGCGTAACATGTCCCTTGCATTTCCCATGCAGCCAGTGGCCGTCTGACCGACTTATTTCCAAACGGATTGAGACCCCTCTATGCGCTCCAATGTGCAATAAAATGTTCTTTTTTACTCTGTAATGAATTTCTTTATTGGCCGTTTTGTGTGGATGCGTTGTTCGATTTAGTTGTGGGTTGTGGCTGCTAGACGACGTGTATGTCGTTTTATTTTCGATTCTAGTTTAAAATTGGAAATCAGGTTTCAGTAAAATTTTTAAGACTTATTTTGCCTTATTCAGAAAAACTTAAACCAGGATATCAGATTTATAATTCAAGTTGGTTGCATATTAGAAAATCAAAACTTTCTCGAGCAAATTTCAAAAGAACAATAAACGAAACAACAAAATTTAAATGACCAAATGTTTTATTTATAAAATCCCAATGTATGTGACATCGAATGAACGACAGATCAAAAGTTGCTAGATGTAATTTTAAAATATCAAATCTAGATAGTTAGACAATGGTGAAAACATTTCTGCGGGGGATTATAGTTAGGTTAGAACTGTGACCAAACGCGCGCGAGTTGAGCGAGCGAAGCGAGCGGTGCCGCGGCAGCGGCCGGCGAGCGCTACTTCTCAATGCGTTGGCAGAGTGTAGTCGACCGACGGAGCCCCGCTACGCGGGGCTCCTATTTCTGGGTGGTTTGAAAAAAATAACCGGGGTGCCCCAAATCCCGAACTCGCAAAATTTTGGCATTAAAGCATGTTAATCCATTTGATAATTAATAATTATCCAGTAATCCATTTTGACCTTTAAACGATTTGGTCAATAGTGTAATAAATAATTTAAACATTGATATTCCAGACTTTGGTCAGCTGAACTTTTGATCAAATGACCATCGTTATTTTAAACTTTGTTGATTTGTACGTTGTTCTTTTGAAATTTGCTCAGGAAAGTTTTTATTTTCTAATATGCAACCTTCAAGTTTGAGTAACCAACATAACATCATATCGCACATAATATTGATTTGAATTGGATACTATAATTATACATTTTTGTATCATACAAATTGTGTTTGTCACATAAAATTAAACCAAAATACAACGGGGTTGTAGTTTTTATGTTCAAAATTATATATATTAGGCCCTCAGTATTTAACAATAATAAGCCTGCATATGTTTTGATCTAGTTACGACAGCATAGAACCAGGAAATCGGAAATGTGATAAGACTTGTCCTATCGTGAAATTGATGCGAACATTTTCTTTGATCTCCCATGAATACTTAATACCGCACTATCATGTCACAGCGTTCAACGTATTTTACGTGACCCTTTATAAATAGACCAATTTCAAACGGAAAACATCATAACAGAATTCCCTCCATCATTATTTTATCATTAGCTATAGCATAGCTCAACAAGTCAATACCCGATTTAAGAATGAAGTAGTGATTCCTACAATCGATTAGTTCTGAATACTCGATTCTTTTAGCTAGAACCGCGACTAATAGAACACGCGATTCGAAATGTTGTTTTCAAAATATCAACGGTTAAAGGTCATATTTTGGAATCGTGGGGTTGGTATTCGATGTTTTGATTGTTGTTATCACGAATATTTTTATGATTTCATTTATACAATATTATAAAGAAGTAAAGTTTGTGAGGTTGTAGGAGGTAATCTCTGGATCTACTAAATCCATTTTAAAATTCTTTTTGCATATGATAGCCACATTCATAAGGAAGGCTATAGGCTATACGGGAACGGGAAACAACGGGATATACGCGCACGAAGTCGCGGGAGCTAGTTTTTAATAAAGTAAATTAAAATTAATAAAATATATACATATAATATATAAAATTAATTAAGTAAAGTAGTTTTCGATAAAGATCACTGTAATGAGAGTAACTTTGAGTAACAATCGTAACCAATCTTACATTTGAAGACGTTTTTTAAGTCCGTATTAAATCCGTCAGTTTAGCGAAAAATATTGGACATGTACTTTTTGTTTTATCAAAAAGCAATAAAAATTGACGAAGATAAAACGCATCAAAGATCAGGAGTGGGGACTTGTGACGTCACTTTCCGATAAAAAGTGTATCGGCCTGTGACGTCATCAGCTGAGCTTTTCATTTTTTGTTTACGTGGAAAAATTAAAAATACGTGTCCAATATTTTTTGGAAATCAATCCGATGGACTAGTTAGATTTTTTCAGGAAACGTCACTATTAAACAATATTCTCTTTCACCAACTAAACAATACTTTTAAATCAGTCTACACATAGGTCTTCTGAAACAATTTATCCAAACTGGAGAACTAGTCTTTTCAAACGACGATGTCGACCATCAATTTACTCCTTGACGACAATGACAAGCCATAACCGGTACGAAAAACCGAAAACCCAATACTCCCAACATATTAAAACCAAAACTATGTAAACGTCGGGTAGCGTTTAATTTTAGAAAATGAAACGCACATTGTAGTGGAGGGGATGACGTCACATGCCAGTGACAGCTCAGCTTAGACGCAACTGGGACCGCATCCGAACTCCGCACGTCAATCAAGAGGGACGGAGGGACAAATAAGAGGAATTGTATTGAAAGAGACGTTCTGCGGAATTATTAAAGGTTTTCGGGCTAAAAATTGCTGGGAGTTTGAGAGTTACGTTTTTTGTGTCTGGTTGTGGAGATTTTTATGTGAGGGTTGGTGGGTATGTCAGCCGTGTTTATTGCAAATCTGAGCTTTATAGGTATTTTTTTAGGTTAGAATCACTTACGGATGGATGAAGGCCTCCGTTCTTTCATACGCATAACAAACACAAAATAATGGCTCGAATCGTCAGTGTGTGAACAGGCAATTTGAACGTTTTCGAGTTCGTAGTTGTGGCTCGTCTAAGCAGCCCCTAAACATGGGCGTTTTTATCGCCCATCAGGGAATATAACTACCATTTCCCAGTAGTCGTAATAATACGGTTTCAACACGAGCAATTTTCTGTTATCATCAAAAATATTCCACTAAAACCATTGATAGAGACACTATCGACCTAATTAAGACTTAGGGACCCGTTTCCTTAGAAATGAGACCACTATTCAGTACTGATCCAATTAACAAGCGAGACAGACAATAGCTTGCAAAGGAATACAGATAGATTTACCGATACAATAACAGAAGCCGAAAAGCTTTTTACAGAAAAAAAATGTTAATGCACTCCTCAGAACATTTATCCACTCCTAATGTATATGGAAAAAAAATACAGTAAGTAATAAGATAGGTAATTTATTTTGCTATGTATCTGGAAGAGTACCATATTGACTACGTATCGTATAGACTTGGTACTAAGAAATATTCTGCTTTGCTATAACAAAAGAAATAGTCTGTATTATGTGAGCGTTATAAGGGTCTTTGTGTGTTTAGGGGGCTTAATCTTGGCTTAAAAACTGAGGTACATAAAGCTACATGGATTGGGGTTTTTCGAAGAGCTGAGTGGGGCTTAATCTAGACTCTAATGCCGATTTTGAAAGCGTTTTTAATGTTTTAGGTCATTGGCAAGCAGGTCGACGGCCTCTGTTGGTGGAAAGTGCTGTTATTGTGTTCAGACCTCCAATAAAAAGCATTTGTCAAGGCGTTGCAAAGTTCAAAAGAATCAAATGCCTTTATGACGTTAATGAAACTATAGGCCATATACTTTCTGGTACGATTTATGTTTATTCGTGTCTTTGAAATGAAATGAATTGAAAGAATTTATAATAGTAACGTCTTGATATAGAAATATGGGATAGTCGAGTTCCTTAATGTTATAAATTGAGCTACAAAATATTTGACAAATGCTTGCACTGTCTGGACAGGTCCATTCAAATCTGTGTGGTGAGAATTTCTAACTTGTATAGTTCTCAATAGTTCTGATGTAATCAATAAAATTGACAAAGTAATAGTCTTCTTTAAAATCTACACTCACTACAGTGACTACAAAAGACTTGAAAATCCGGTGGTGGTTAGGCCTCGTCTTGTTGAAAAATATTGAAATTTAATCTTGCTTAAGAAGTTTCAAAATAAGGCGAGAAGCTGGATGAAGGTGTTACTACATCTTTCTTTACCTTTTACTCATAATTTGCCCCTTGAGGTCAGCCGGTTGATTCTGTCGACATCTCACGGTGTTCACCGAGGCGGAGTGAACGACAATAGAGCTGTCATTCCATCTTATTTGTATGGTTTGACAACTCACCCGTCGTGCACCCCGCCCAAGTGTTCACTTCGACATGTTTACAGAATCGCACTGCAGGTCTTCTCATCATTCTTCGCCAAACGTGTTAATGTTTGCTTTTCGAGAAATCTTAGCTTTCTGCCTTCAGTCTTTGAGTCCTGGTTTACGAGGCTGATTCTCATGTCATTTCAGGTCACGTGATCGTCCGGTCTTCTCATAATATGCCTTTATTATCTCTGGCATGTTTCACTGTGAATTTTTGTTACACTTTTACTCTAATATAAACTATTACTACTATAATATAATTATAGTAAAAAAACCTTAGGGTTGATGTCGGTTTGAGCGCCATTTTCATCAAAGTAATGGTGCTGTAACAATAGTTAAACACATCCTATTGTACCACAGTATCAGTGTTTATGTTTGTTTGTCGTTTATTTGTTTAAGGGATCTCTTCTGAATGTTTGTTTTTATTGCCACTAAATACCCTTGCTATAGGGGAACTGGTAACTTATGGGGTAAGCGTTGCTCGTTTTGCGGTTTTTTCTCATCACTTACCATGTTATTTTTTTTGCTATTATCGGTATAGTATATGGCAGTGTTCTTATTTACAGTGTCTGAGATATATTTTTTCTAGTTTAATATTCTTATTAATGTTTTTGCTTTCTGAATTGTAAAGAAAAGATAGTAGGCAAAAATAGATTATAATTGTAAATTAATTGTAGACCCTGCTAGGGCACAAAAACATAATGTTATTGTTTTTTCGAATAAAACGATACACATTAAATCAAAGAAGAAAAATTATGCTACTTTGCTATAAGAATTGTGATGTTTCGAATGAAGAAGCTTGTTGTAGCTTCCACGTTTAGAAGTTTCCTTGAGAAATAAAAAATAACTTTCCTTATTATGTCTAATTCTTTCGTAGTCCGCATATCCGTGATTATTTGTCAATGTTTTGTGTTTTAACGATATTGCAATTACGGTTATTAGACACTGCTGAGCGCAATGATTGGAAATCTATTCCCCTATATACGATTATCAGTGTCCAAACTGTGTCATTAAGATGGTAGTCATATTCAAGGGTATGTCTGAATTTTTCTTTGGTTTATTTCCAAAAGAAACTACTTTGTATTGGTATTCTTATGACAGGTGGTAGTTAAACGGTTTTGTATTATAAGTACAGGTTATTGTAACAGCTGGCTTATCTCGGAAAACTATTCTATTTATAAATATCATTACCTACCCTCCTTCTGGGTGAAGTAAAGACACATTTTTTTTTTGGGATACTAGCAATCCCATGATAATCGTTTTATGCCAGGTGGGTAGTAATATTCAGGCACGGATGGTTGTTAACTTCGGAAATATAAACAGCTGTTAAATATCTAGTTTGATTTTTAGCCGACTTCTAAAAGGAGGAGGTTTTCAATTCCGATGTTTATATACATAATACCTAAACACAATTTTTTTATGTAAGTTCAGGCGTTGCCTTTTTTGAATGAGGTTTATTCCGAAATTATCCCAAACGAAATTTATTTCGTAAAGATCTGATGAAGAACTTGGGAGATAGACAGTTAAATAGGAATTTGTGGAGGTACCTAACAGTAAACAGTGAAAAATTAAAAATAAGTAAATAAAATTGACTACAAAATAACTTCTAGAAGTCAGTTTAAAAAAACGACGAAATCACACGAGAAACACCGATAAAGTTTAATTTTAGTTTTGACTGTCACAGAGAACTAAATCTAATGCAAACTTCGGCAATGAAGATGTTTTATTCAGCCTTTGAAAGCAAGAAAACTATTCTATTTGCATAGGTGCTTAGTGTTCTGTTAATTGGTAGATTTTGCTTTCTCCCCTAATTACCATTTCAAATTTAATAATTATATTTATTTGATCGTTTAAACTTCATGCACAAAGGAGGATTTAATGCCTTACACATTCTCTATTAGTGAACCAATGACCACCATTGGTTCACTGAAAGATAATGTCAAGCGGAGAGATAACATGGCAAGAGCATTGTTTAATCTATTGGAAGTCAACAAAATTAAAATATGCAGCTAGTACAGTAAATATTTTTATAAATTATTTCTCTTAGTTTTTTTTCATCTGTATTGTATCAATAAGCGTCCTCTATAAAATCAGTGTGCTTCTTTTCTCATCTTCTTCAATGTTGTAAATATTGAGGCCTCCTTATGAACGTTCCATGTTTCGGTATCCCATCAAAATACTATTTCCCGTAACATTTTTAGAGGCGGTACTATAAGTAACCGATATTTATTGTGTATCTCCCATGGCGAGCGGTGTTATAAATTTTTATTGTTACTGTAATACCCCATATAATTATCATGGGAAGCTGGTATCAAATGATTTGATGGTGGAATACATTTATATTGTGGTTGTAAATCTCAATTGCTTGAGATGCAATAAATTTTGTATCTGTATTAGTTATTATACTTTTTTATTTTATCTGTAGCAGCTTTCTTGTGTACTCTGTTTATAATAACATAGTTTCATTCTAAATCTCTGAGTTTTACAGATTGTAAAAGTTTAATAATCTTACACTTTTGGACTTCAAATATAAAAATAATAAATTTATTTGAAAAGCGTAATTAGATAATAGAGTAGATTATATGCTGCCTTAATTTAGTGACGTCTACTAATATAAGTCTTACAGCAAACTGTTACTGTAAGACCAATAGATTAAACGCGTATTCCTTAGACAAATTATTTATGGGGTTTTAGGAAAAACCAAAACATCCAAGTACATACATTCTAATAATACCAACCACACATATTGATTATGAAACTGTCCTTACACCCCAAACCAGTGAAGAGCATAGGGATCAATGTATCGCACCGTACATTGTACTAATCTATGGGAGAGAGAGTCGATATTTCAACGTTCAAGAGAGTACCTACTCCGTCCAGCCGCATCGATTTTATGGCAGAACTCTAAACAATACTTAGTGAAAATCAAAGAAGCATCCATTATTGCTAATTAATTCTCCAATGAGAAGGAAAAGCAATTAGCTGTACTGATTATTTCGTTGTGAATTGATATTTTTATGTTTACACAAGGTTCTCAGGTTGTTTTTGGTGGTGTTGAAATTGTTTAATAATTGGTAGTAATATTATTTTTAAGTATTCTTATAAGCATTTGCTAATATTGCTAAAGAAAAAAAGGATCTGACGGGAGTAGATTTTTGTTTACTGAAATAAATTATTGGTAAGAATTTATCAATGCTTGCAATTTATATGCAGAAAAATACCTGAAAAAACGTCATCCTAGTCAAAGGACAACTTAATTAATATAATAATACACAATAAATCCCAGATGTTCTTTTATTTCACACGACTCCTCTCATTCCCGTTAATAGGAATAATGCCATCACTAATTGAATACAACGCTACGCGCATCGTTTACTCAAACATTTTTTATCTTTAAGGGTTTGACGTGACACGTGCTGTGTTAGTTCATCTGTGTCCCCACACTCATATATAAAATAACCTTTGAAATCTAGGCAATAGAGTCGAAAATAAACAGGTCGATACATTAACCGTTTAGTAAGGAAATGACTACCAGACGTAGGTCGTTTTTTCGCATGATTGGGTTTTTTTAGGGTTAAACATTTGGCTATGAATGATTGATTTCGGGCCCCGAATATTGGGGTGCTGAATATTTGTTTAGTGAGCTTGCATGTTTTGATGGGAAATAAATACCTACACAATACCTATATATTCAACCGTCGCTGGGCCCCCGTAGTGAATTATGGCCTCTCAGCAGTGAGAAAGTTATAGGCTTATGATTATGCTATCATCTCCTTGCTGTTCTATTTTCATATAGCACAGTGTGCTATATCAAAAGTAAAAATCAGTGGATTAATCATAGCCCTGTCAATAAAAGAGATAGCGATAGTAGTACTATAAGATTAAAACTCAAATCGTTATTTCACTTGTTTCTCTTTCACACAAAAAAAAAACAATATACAATTTCCCGCTACACAAAACCTCAACTCAATGGGGTTTACTCGATAGCTTGTTGATCGAGACCAAACAAATGCTAACCTGAATAAAAAAAAGCACCGTACAGGCGAACGTCGGCAGACTCATCGTGCTCTCAATCAACTCGTACGCATACATGATACGAATGATTGAAAAGAACTGGTTCTATTGTTGTAGAGGCAAATTGTTGAAATGTTGATGGAGATTAAAATTCATATGATGTCGGAGGTAGTTAGTAAAGCCAAGATCTCAAATCGAATAGGAAAAGAACTTGTAGTAAAGATGCAGTGAATCAATGGAAAGGAAGAGAAAGAAATCGAAGGAAATAATTAAAGGAGAACATAAATAAAAGAATAACTGTAAAAGGAATAGAAGAACCCACTACACTAAATCACGAAGTAAATACAATAATCCAACACTATAAACAACTCCTTACTCCAATTTCAAACAATACAAAACCAACCGATAAATAAATAAACATTGCTCCAATAAAAACGCCACAACACCGCCGCATACGCATACACGATCCAAATGAAGATGGTCATAAAAAAATAAAATCAAAACATCCAGTCCTCCAGAGCGTAACAAAGAATTGAAAAAAGGTGAGGACAGGAAACCAATAACAATCAAAGAAGATAAATTGACAGGCTTCAGCTAATCTTCTTTGTTAGGAGTAGATGGTGCTTTCTACTAGTTTGCAGGTGTTGTAATGAGTATTCCTTCTGCATCTTCTTATTGCTTGGTACGAATAAGAACCAGCCTCATTGTTGTAGAATAACCGGTCGTTCTGATAACTTCCGGACGAGAAATAAGTCGTCGGGATAGCTGCTCTTGTATGCTTTTATTTTTAAACTCGCGTGTTTTATTCTATTTTGGCACCGAAGATGTATTGGTCTTTCTTTTGTTCTGCGTACTCAAGCTTCCTTCTTTCTTCCAATTCTAGTATTAGACTATAGTAGGGTGTATATGAAACCTTTGTTTGCTCTCTATTGAGCTAAAAATAACTAATTCGATTGATTCGGCTCCAAGTTCAGAATCGTCTGCCTGCATCTATTATTTCGGAAGCTCGAAAGGTTTATCAATTTATCAGTCAAAGGTGCCCTGTGATTTCTTCTCCTTCCCCCTTTTTACTCCAGTTGTACATTTATACATATTTTCTACTAGCTTGTATATATTATCTAATAAGGTCTTGTTTTTATTGTCAAAGGTTAATGGTCAATATTATATCGGACGATGTATCAGTGTCATATTAAAATGTTCAAATTGTTGTGTATGAAGGATTTACGTAAACATATCTTAATCCAAATTAATTCGTTTGGTTTGTTGCATAGTTGTTTCATGCAGTAAAGCCAGAATAGACACCAATAAACTTTCTATTGTGTTAATAACAACCCTACTTGAAGTGCTCACATTCAATGTTGCAATTTTCTTCCGTAGCTTGCTTTAACAACTTAAATTGCACTCAAACGATGTCAATGTGAGTTTCGTGAGAACCTTTCAAGCTATACATGATAATAACAAAGCCGTTCTATACAAAGGTTACAGTAATGGTCGCATAATAATAGAAAGGAGGATAGTAGCTAGTTATTCTACTAAGGGCTGCATAACAAAGCTTTAATCCTATGCTGTTCGACTAATGCGAGATTCCTGCGGTTTTCAATAAAATGTCAATAGCAATCTATAGTAGAACTTATAAACCACACTATAATTTGCAATCGCATGTCAGTCGCAAACTGTCAAAAAAGCCTTAATTTTAATACATTTTTGACAGATGACTGAGATGCGAATGCTTAAGTCGCATGAGAATTAGTAGAATTGGCCCTCTTGTTAATAAACCTCAGAAACTTGGCGTATGAGGACCTAGCATAGATCCTTGAGAAAACCCTCAGAAAAATAGACACAATGGCAAAATGACGGAGTTAAATATCATTTAAAATTGGGAAAGACTTATTCAGAGAGATTGCCATGGCAACAATAGACTAACCTTAACGTAAGGAAAAAAAGAAACCGATTTGTATGTCTTTTGCGAGTAAAAGCCCTCAGCAAAGTGATTTTTTTGTGATGTTTTACTGATATATTTCAAGATTGCGCATAGAAATGCAAGTTATTTGATGAACAGATAAAAAATATTATTTCTTGTCGAATCCACGTATTATTTTATGACGTGCCAGAGATAAACTCTATTCAACCCATTACTGTGCTGGCTTATAAATTAAAATGATAAAGCGTGTCCAATCAAAAGCTCTTTAAAAAAAATTAAAACTATTGGAAAACTATTCGTAATATAACGACTCATCAAAAAACGTGAAGCGTCGTTAAATACCTTGTGTTATATTGAAATATTTCTGAACTCCAATTTGAACATCCATTCCGATTCCACTTGGTTATCAATTTCATATCGATTTGATTTTACTGCAGAGGTCTAGGTCACGTCGTCGATGGAATTTTGATCTTCTTTGTTAGCTTTCATGCAGTTAGGTTAATTATCTTTCGTATGTTGTGTTCTTTCATATTTAAAAACAGTTGTTAATGTGTTCTTATGAAGCATGTGTGATTTACTATGCATCATCAATATCATCCTTTCAACTGTCGAACATAAGTTTCACTATAAGGCAAAATAAAAAAATAAAAAAAACGCTTTTTCAGACGGAGCTCCTTATATGATCAAATTCAATATTTCAAGGTCCATAATCGTGTACCGGTACATTGGAAGATAACTTTATATCAAATGCAATCTTCTCAATCTCTTTTAAGCCACAAAGAATGTTGTTGTGGTTTTTCGTGCGAACAATCTTATAACTATAAGAACTATAGTAAGTTGTATCTTGCATTTATTGTTAGTCTGTTATCTAAACTAGCTCACCGCATTGTTTTAGGACTGTATCTTTTATTTCTACTACAACAGTAATGTATACTGTTAGTAGTAATATTTCTTCTTTATTATCCAAGACTTACATTACGAATCTACATAATGTCCATGCTAGTCAAATATTTAACCAACAGTATCGGCTTTTTGCTTCACAGCCTTTTGTGTGACGTCATCTGAATTGCTACCCTCACGACAAAAAACTCAAGTAACCTCGCATTTAATTTCGTCGGTTATTGATGTAACTACTTCATTGATCAATTCCGTTAAAACAGGAAAGTTATTCACCGCCTTTTAGAATAATCACAGCGTGTTTACTAAAAGACAATCAATTTATGGAAGCAAAACAAATAACCGATTGATTTGAATTTCAAATTGAAGTACGAATCAATCGAATCTAATAGACCGATTGAGCTCGACAAATCTAAACCTGGATCTGATGCAGACACGTTAATAACTAGCAAAGCCGGAAATTAGAGCAAATAGACTATTGGCACAAAGGAAATGACACTACCCGTTCTTATTATGAAGTGAAAATTGTTTGTAATCGAATTTCTCTCTGCGAATTCGTCAAGTTAGATTTTGTTTCGAAAAACGACGTACCAATTAAAAAAAAACACAGTTGAAACAATTTAGGTTTGAATATAACAGAGTTCGAAGCAAAAAATCCAAAATTGGATAAATAGCCTCTGAATAAGTCACAGAAACAGTACGAAACTCCGAGTTTGTTAACGAAAATAGATAAAATAGTACATACAGACGGAAAAGATATAAATTCTGGTAAATTTGCAACACAAATCGCACTGCAGTGTCTAGTGCAGAGCTTTTTGTGTGCGGGTTAAAAGAAACCAACTTATTAGCATATTCCATAGATTTCCACCCCCACGCTGCGGTCGGCGAACATAGTACATAAATATTATAACATAAGCAATCCTCAAAGACTTCACATTACCGATTAAAATACAGTAACAAGCGATTTATCGTAGAAAATGTTTTATATCATTATGGTTGGACGCTGAGCGATGTTCTGTTGCGATTTCCACTGAGTCACTGGTTGTTATCACTTTGATAGTTGACAAATAACACTTATTGGTACACTATAACACTAATGTTATTCACGTTGGGTTGATTGTTAAGGTTTTGTGGTTTTTTGTTGTGTGTGTGAGAGGAGCGGGGACGCGGCGCGCGTGCGTGCGCGACTTCAACGCGCACTCGACTGAGTTAAGGTTCCTACCCCTGGCTAGGGTTTTCGTCCCGGCCGGCGAAGTGACGTTCCGTTTTACGGGATGTATTGATTGATTTCTAGAGGAAAGGTTACTTTGGTAGAGTATGACAGAAAAAGTTTTTCTATTTGTTTACTCATATTTTTTTTGTTATTATTACAGTAATGATTTTATTGTTTTTGGTAAACGTGTAGGTACTATTGAATGTAGCTGCAGCAATCGTAAGAAGAATTAATATTGACAAAAACACCAATGATAGACTAATAATGTAATTGTTTATAATTATTAATTAGTACATTTGGTCAGTTTTATTTTTTTATTACTTTCAATTGAAATTAGATTCCACGTCCAAACCTAATATTAGGTTTTAACTATTTATTAGTTATTTTACTTTTACAGGAAAAACAATAAAGCTGAATTTAATAAATAATCAGGTTTGCATAAAAATAAACACCAGTTATCATTTGAGAATGTCTCTTTCACTAAAATAAATCAACAACATGCATTGAATTATTTTAAGCCGTTTAAGTAATTTAAGAACTGTACGTTTATTTTTAGAACACAAAACGTCAAATCAACCCTCTTGCTCCGTGAAACGTAACGTGGATAAACAAGGACAGAGCTATCTTTGCCTCGCTCCCTCCATCATTTACAAAAGGTGACAGAGTAGTGCGTGTCTCAACCCCGTATCTACCCTTCTCAATACACGTTACATAACCAACGTATAAAGATCTTTACAGCGTTAAAGTTTGTGGGACTTTAAAGTTTGATTTATGCTGGTTGAGTAGGGTTACAATTTTAGGGCTAACAAATTAGAAAGGGGAAGAAAAAATGTTCCAATGTCAGGTTTATTGACATTTTGCAGGGCTATAATTAAGGTTTAGCGAGGGTCCAAGTTGTTATCGACACACCGTTAAATTTTAAAGGCTCGATTTTCTTGGCAATTAATTCTATCAATAGGCTATAAAAGGTAATGCGTGTATTGTTATTTTTAAGGAAATCACCCTTTTTTAGGAGAGTAAAAAAGCTGTTGTAAATTATTAATTCATTATTCAAAAGGATTTTTAGTAATGAAATGAGTTTTGTTCAGTCCCACCATGTTTTTTTTATTGCCGCCAAAAGTTATCAATTTTATTTCCCAAAGTAACAGTAAAGTCATATGAATGGTGAATCAACTCATGAATAAATTTTTGACAGAATCTCACACACAATTCAGAATTCCACTTCAAACCACAACAATAATCACAAACAACGTCTAGCAACAAGAACCAGAAAAAGAATAAAATTGTCTACCGGTAGCGACATCTGTGTCCAACCCATAGCAACTCACAAAACGTAGCGAAAGTCAGCGCACAACTTATCGCTAACGTAGACTCGGACAACTACTGGAACAGTCAGTAGGTCACTTTGAACTTAGCGGTTTCCAAGTTAAGTCTACAGATGTCGCTGGTGGTTGTGAGCAAAGAAGTTAGTGTCGTAAATAGAGAATCTTTGCACTTGAGTTATGCAAGGATACGTAAGTATCCTGAGAGTATAGTACAAAAAACATGCAGTTTGGCACATTGACGTTCGCTTAATTCGTCAAAATGATCCTTTATCTAAAGGTATATTTTAGTACTTTCGGGATCTGACCATGGAAACGGAAGGTACAGTCTTCCATTTCCTTCCAAAAACTGTCAAAAAGGATTTGCAAAGCCAATATTAAATGGAAACTTTGAGTTTAACTAAGACCAGTCAAATTAGCTTTGAACCGTGCAAAAATTCCTAACTTCGTTTTTTTTCTTGAATACTTAGTGTATTTGATCTTAGCTCTTCTATTAATATAAAAAAGTTAAAATATTTTCCATAACCGGGTCATTCTGAAAAAAACCCAAAAGGCGTTTACTTCAATGAAAGCTAGGAAAAGCAATTTAGCTTTAATTTTTTTTACAATATGTGGAGAATCGGTAAAATTACTTTATTTTCTAAGAATTAAACATTTTCGTCTAAAAATAAGTACGGGGTTTTGAAAAATTGGTCAGATGTGTTTAATTTTTTTATAAGTCAGACAGCCTATAAATTAAAATTACAAAATCAGAAAATAACATTGTTTAATAAAATAGGATAGTTCCACGGATTAAAAATGTTTAATTTACTGACCTACTGGCCTCTTCTACAAATCTCCAAACAAACATGTTTTTAAGGTATGTTTCGCTTTTAGTTCCCTTTTTTTTTCGTTTCTTTTTGGTAAAGAGTATTTAATGTATCATAATATGGTAATGTGGTAAGCAAATTGCGACCGGGCAGAAAAAGCCTTACATCTTTTGCCGTGTCACAATTAGTGCCATGTGGTTCTACACTGCATCCGTGACCATCCCGAGTCTTTATTTGAGTTCCGAATTCTCCGAATATGGAATGAATTGATTAGGGGGACTCCTCTAATCACATGTGTGTATACATTAGTTAAATTCTGGGGGGACGGCGCGTACGCAGTCCCCACTACCAAAAATTACGCATCCGAGTTATCCACATTAGGGATAATCGCAGGGGTCAACCTAACCGCAGTGCAATGGTAGGCCTCGCCCTGGGGGAACCGCCTTCATGATCACGGTATCCCCTATGCCAGGTAAGTATGAATTCACTACAATAACACGCGAGGGTCGTTCAACGGCGGAGAATCTTAACACCGCGATTCAGAAACATGACGTAAATGTAAAGCGCCATCTAGCGAGAATTTTTACAACTAAATTCGGTCGCGTGACTACACTGTCATATGGTGTTATTATTTTTAGTAGGTATACTTAGCATTCATTCTTAAATCCGATTTTTTGCCGTTAACGTGTAGAGTATAGGCAGAGAAGTGTGTTAAAATGTATCCTGCGAAAAGTTAACCCCCGGATGTTTGTTCTTTTTAGTAAGACATTTAATTTCAATAATAACTCAATGGGAAAAATATTAATTGGCATGTTTGCTTAGAGCATTTGTAGAAGAGATCGAGTTTTAGAAGTTGGTCAGTAAAGTAAACATTTTTAATGCGTACAACTATCCTATTTTATTAAATAATGCTTTTTTATTTTGTAGTGAATGCAATAAATTTACTACTTTCTTTTCATAAAATTACTTCAATTTCTTAATTCGCTAACCAACAAATTTTTTTTGCGATACCGATTCAGGCAAAAATGTAACTGAACTAAATTGGGTTGTATTTTCTTGACCATTTATTTTTTTAATTTTGCGTATACTGTCCCACTGCTCTGCAAAGGCCTCCCCTAAGTTCTTTCCACGTGCCACCTCGTACCAGCCCTCATAGTACGAGTCCAAGTCGTCTTGCCACCTCTTTCTAGGCCGGCCTCGGCAGCACCGTCAATCTTCGGGCACCCATTGTGTGGAGACTTTTGCCTAACGGTCACAGTGCATGCGCCTAACGTGACCCGCTCAATTCCATTTGAGCCTGGCAACCTTCATACTTACATCCATTATTCCCGTTTTGGAACTCAGCGGCGTTTCTAATTCTGTCCCGTCTTTTTACGCCCAGAATGCTGCATTCCATCGCTGTTTGGCAAACTCCAAGGTGAAACTTTTGCGACTCGAAGAACGACCAGGTGTGAGCACCGTAGGTTAAGATGGGCAGAATACATATGTCGATGGGATGGCGCTTCAGGGAGATCACCCTTCATTAGCTTCAGTAGATGTACTCATAGACATAATGTATATCTTTCCCATCTACCTCGACCCTACGTGGTAGTGGGTTTGGGTTTTAGACCGAGTCCCACCTTGAAGCTAGCCGTGCTCAACTCTTGGAGCACGGTCTGTAGTTCAAGAGCTGTGGGGACAAACAGAACAACGTCGTCGGCAAATTGGAGGTTAGTCTGCCTTTTTTGCCGAAGTTTAACACTTCGAAAATAAACATTCACACATCAATTTTTCACAATTCCGTATTTATTTTTTAGTCGACTGTCCTTAGGGCGAAAATGTTTAATTCTTACAATTAAATGAATTTTACCAATTCTATGTATGTTGTAAAAAAAAATTGAAATAAACGCATTATTGTTTTTTTAGAATGACCCGGTTATGGAAAATGTTTTATTTGTTTATATTATTAGAAGAGCTGAGATCAAATACACTATTCCAGAAAAATCTAAGTTAGGAATTTTTGCAAGGTTCAAAGCTAATTTGACTGGCCTATAACATATTTTTCATAACATCAAATGATAGTGTCAAATGAAGTCCTAAATATAAAATTAAACTGGTTGCCTTTAATAATTATAATTAATCGACACAAATAATACGAAACAATCACTTGGTAATTCTTTATCTTGTAATATAAAATACATCGGTAATTTCAAATATTTTATTTTTGAAACTTATCATATAAAAGGGTAAGTATACAAGTTTTACCACATATCACTTATAATAATTAAGTCTATGTATGTATAAAACACCTATTTATATTATCATTATAATTTCGCTAAAACTGACTGGTTTTCTTAGTTTATTTAGCAATTATATAAAATATATTTTATGGAAGTTTCCTCCCATTCACCCACCGCGAATGAAAATATACAAAAATATAGTAAACATTAATTATTGTTTTGTAAAAATAATCAAAATCACTCCCATCACGCACATAAGTGGTAATTAATCTCAATCAATTTAATTATATTTACATTTTTTATAATACTTATTTTAACAATCACTGTACTTGATTTTATAATTTTTCGCAATAAAAACAAAACAAAAATCGAGAAAATAAATTTTAATAAAAACCTTTGTATTTTATGAACTTGTAAAAGTACGCGTAGCTAAATGATTACTTGTACTTTCATAAACCAAAAATAATTTAAAACTTTATTTACAGCTATTGTTACTTATAACTAAATAAAGCTTAGTATGGACGGAAGTACTGGAACTAATGCCTTGTAAAGGCAAGTCTTTTAGTATAAAGTATTTTAGTGAGCAAAAATTTCGTTTTAAAGATAAAAAATGATAAAAAAAATATTATTTGAGCAACACTGGCCTCATTTTGCGGATTTACTTTTAATTCGAGGCTAAAATCTTACAAGTATAATATGAATACTCCACTCATGAGGTAGTTTTAACGTTAACCTGTTAACAGAAAAAAAAATGAAAATTGTTTGACAATTTTCGAAATGAGGACGATTGCTGCCAAAAATTATTTACATAAAATTAAGAATTTTAAAATGTAGACGCTCCTTATTATTAGAGTAAAGATAGCTCACATGAAATAATTGTTTATACACTGGTTCTAACTGTACAATATTTGTATAGAGTACAGGAGTGTACCGGTGAATTTTTGTAGGAAAATGAAATTAGTTGTATCTCAATGTAAATTTTCAAAAGTCTTGCTTCGATGATAACTACCAACCATCGTACCTCTCGTTTTAGGTACTTATCTATCATCCATCAATGCACATGAATGATATTGTCGACCACATTATAATTACATAAAACGTGATGTTGATTCACTTGGTTGAAAGCTTCACGCCGCGCTAACTCATAGAAATTATACTTTCTACAGCCATCTAGTTACTTTTTCCTCAATAAGTAAGAAGGGACCAACAAAAACTCAAGTACCTCCAACTCTCTATACAAACGGAATTTATAAAAAGTTTACAATCTAACCTAACAATACATTGTAGGTTATTGCACTTTTTCTTTATCTGTTAAGTCATGTATCACTTGACCGTTCGTGTAACCATTTTGTAAATGGCCGTTGGTTTTCACGTGCCCATTAGTTTCATGTCTTAGAAAACCGTTATTTTCTCCATATTTAACAAATCCATTCAGGTCTCCATTTTTAAGTTGACCATTTAATTCACCATTTTTAATGTGTCCATTTAGATCTCCATTTTTCAAAATATGTCCTGTTAAGTCACCATTTCTAAGGTATCCGTTCAGTTCACCGTTTCTGAGATGTCCGTTGAGTTCTCC
Organism: Melanchra persicariae; assembly: GCA_947386135.1. Classification (NCBI taxonomy): domain Eukaryota; kingdom Metazoa; phylum Arthropoda; class Insecta; order Lepidoptera; family Noctuidae; genus Melanchra; species Melanchra persicariae. The sequence goes on from OX376650.1 coordinate 19,600,625, forward strand.
GTTTTTGAGATGTCCGTTGAGACCACCGTTCTTGATGTGTCCATTAGCCTCACTCTTGATCATCCCATTGGCAATATGAGTTTCATCGTTGTTGTTATTGTTGGCGAGTACCGGTGCAGCCTTCTTCTTTGGCCTATCTTTGTATGCTTGCATGTAGAAGTTCATGAACAGAACGATAAAGATGGTTGAATGCAGGATCAAACCAGCGGCGATGAATCTGAGACAAAAATTTGCATTTAAGAGCTTTTCAGTGAAGACGTGGATATGATTGATAAGTAGTTTCTAATCTTCTGATACAAGAAACAAAACAAACATCGATAAAACTCACAAAATTCGTGACATATTGTGCTGCAATGGTAGAATGATTATTATTGAATGGTATTTCTAAATCAGAGTACATTTCCTGATGCACTTCGTGCAACTTACTATGAAACAACAGAAACATGTCCAGTAAAAACTCATATCAGCATCAAAGTTGCCGACATGCACTTAGATGACTTAATCCAAAGGTATGGAGATGGAATGAAATAGATAATATGACTCCATCGTTCCCGTATATTGCGCACGATTTGATGTTGCGTAGCTAGTAGCTAGTTAGTAACACATTACTGTTAGGGCTTTACTTAGGCAACTCCTTTGCTTTTGTCTTGACTTGAATTTTGCAATCTCTTTTTTGTTTGTTGAATAGAATTTCTTATTTCTCAGCTTGATAGGAGCAATCAATTCAAATAGACGGATGAAAAAAGAGATAATAAACTAATATTGAAATTACGAGTGAAGGCATATAAAAGTACTTACTTGGGATATCCACAGTCGTAGACCAAGGCGCTGATCGAATGGAAGAGCACCATGAAAAATTGGACCTAGAAATAAGAAATAAGATTTTGAGTGTTCTTGCGATTATATCTCGATTATCACTAATGCACCATGCTTAATGCCGCAAGTGACGATGTGAGTATCTGTTCATATAAATTGGTTTATTTTCATACGCAAGTTCGCCCACAACATTATTGTGTGGCTGTGGACGTTGGTTATACTTTCGTTTCCGTAAGTACATTTTAGATGTTGTTATAATTCAAACCTATTATATTTTTATATAATAATTTTGTATTCTTTTTTTTCTTCGTATAGTGGATTTTCTGCAGTCGTTTTGCTAGACGACGTGTTACTATTTTTAGAAAATCCAAGATGATACCGTCACGGTATTACCCTTACTGGTCCAGTAGTGCTCGGAGCGCATTATGTTAATAGACTTATTAAATTAACTATATTATACACCAAGAGGGCTCTAATTAGTTTAAAAACGGAGAAAGTTCTCGAACTTTCTCTGTTAAAATCTCGAATGGATTTCATGATTCACAGGTGGATTGGAGCAAGAACAAATTTTGTATTAAGGGCTTCCAAGAAAATGATGATGCCAAATGTGTTTTCGTTTCGCAATCAGCGTAATTTTGGGGTTTTAATAAAGAAATTGGAAACAGTGAAAACTTAATGCGTTTCCGTTACAAATTATGTATGTAATTGTATCTTTTATGAAACACCAAAGGTGTTATTATAAATTTTATTGAAGATTCGTTTTGATGATTAAACCGAGATGAGCATTTAGCATTCATATTACTGGGAAAAGAAAAGTATATTCCAATTAAGTATGAAAATATCTGCTGCGTTCATTAGAACAAAACAAATTTTCTCCTTTTACACTGTTAAAGGATATTAATCCTTTAACACTGTAACTATTTTATTATCAACCTGATGATAGAGTGACTGTCGTTGGGTAGACTGTATAATAAGGTACAACTTATGTAAATATTAATACTTTAGATCGTGACATTGGTTAACAACTCAATAATCCAGTCACAAATGCCGCAGGCGAAAATTAGCAGAAGAATAAGGAATTTAGCATCTGCAACCGTCACGCAAGCTCACTAGATCCTGTTCCCAAAATACTTCATAAATATGATTTTATTGGCAGTAAGGAAATTTATACATATTATGATTTGAAAATGTTTAAGCCTTAATCCTAAACGAAAATCATAAACGAAATCAGAAACGAATCATAGACGAAAGAAGATTGGACAAGGGAGCAGTTTATACTCAAAAGTCGCTCAATATACCGCCACAGATAATGATGATGCTTAGACCAAAAAGTGCCACAGCAAAGAATAGTAGCAATAGAACATTAAAAAGTAGTATTGGAAAAAGACAAACTGCAGTAACCAAAAAAAAATCGTATGAGGGCAGGGGAATAATGGTGATCAAACCTAAAACCAACATTTTTTTTGTTGCAAACATCTGTATCTCATCCTCCGTCAGCTCGAAGCATTGTCTTGGTCACAAGACGAGGCTTCTTAAACTGGTATTCAACCGATAACCAAAGTCCTTCAGGTGTTTCAATTTAGCACCAAGCCAAGATGGCCGGCAGTTTAAGTACCCAAGTTAATTTAAGTGTAAAACATTTTATAGAACGTGTGTTTGCTAACGGAGAAAGGATACGCGTTCCGCTGGCTTGTGTTGCAACTGCGGCTAAATGTTGCCCCCGCACGATCGACTAGGACTGCGCGTGTGGAAATACTTGAATTGGACATAGGTTTAATTTTCAATATTTTTTCGTTACTTTATAGATTGAAAAAGATGATATATTTATTGCTTGATTCATGCAACGTTGATCATTCAGAAATTCTTTTTTTTCTTCTTAGTAGGACTCATTTCAAGGCCTTGGGAAAATGAAAGAAAAAATGACAGCAGTACATTCTCGTAGGTACTTTCTCAGTTGCAGTTTCTTGATCAAAGATTAAATTGTAAAAAATATTCATCATCATCATCATCATATCAGCCGAAAGGCGTCCACTGCTGGACATCGGCCTCCCCCAAATGGGGGCAGGGTTGCCATAATCGCCACGCTTGTCAAGTGGGTTGGCGATCGCAGTGTAACTGTAGCAATGTACCTACAGAGAATCCTGCTGCCCATTCTCTGGTGAGCAAAAATATTATTGATAAAAAAATATTATATTTTTGCATGAGGTCTGTGGTGTGACGATCTTTTTATATCATTTAAATATTTTTTATAAGATATAAATACTACAAACACTATGCTCCTCCAAAGCTCATGCTAGAAAAAATAAAACGAATAGAATTTATTTTTCTACAACCGCAGTATACCTACGCCGTGTGCGGTATATCCTACCCGTTTGCGCAAGAGCAGCTCCGACTCAAGGAATGCTAGGCGCGGTACGAGCTATCCTTATTGGTGGTTCCACGTTGGTGACGGAAGTATTCGCGGTAACACCTTTAGGTACTGTGGTATTGAGTCTAGTGACTTCCATACTTTAAGCCTTTAAATTATTTATTAGCCTTTTGAACAACAAACATAGAATGTAGTTTTCAGTCTCGAATTTTTAGTTCATTTATATTTTTTATTGCCGTTCATCTGAGTCTTCCATTCTTTCGGTAAAACCCTCTCCAAACTATTACATTCCATCATTCATATTCCAGTTGCTCCTTTACCCCTGTTGTTCCATTAACCTGTGTGATAACATCATCCGACTTTTTCTGTGGTGTCTCTTTCTTTGACCGGTTTTAAATACCAATTTGTTGATGTGGATATCAGTGTATATGTTACGGCTAATAGCCGAAGTGCGGCTACACCTAGTTTTAGCCGGGTCATTGGGCACCCCGACTCGGACAGGTTAGGTTAGAAGGGGATGGCGGGGTCTAGTGAGCGAGCGAAGCGAGCGAACACAGACCCCGCCATCCCCTTCGTGGTCATTTTTTTTTAAACCACACAGAAATAGGAATTTTAAAGTGTTTTGAGGTTAGGTTATAACTAGTTGTAGCCGGGTTGCACCTAGTTGTAGCCGGCTAAAACTAGGTGTAGCCGCACTTCGGCTATTAGCCGTAACATATACATAAAGACTGTGGTATTTTTGAAATTTTTAAAGAAATCTCACAATCATTATAATTGGCGTTAGATACTATGATTTTAAAAAAATCTAATCTAACTGTTCTAATTACTGTTTTGAGTAGGTAAGTCCATAAAATTACAAGCAATAAAAATTTTGTCTGATGTTTTAATTTATAAACCTGCGTTTAGTTATTTAAATTTTAATTCAGTTCGTATAATGTTATAACTGCCAATTATGAGTTATGTGCAATCAAGACTGTATTTTAGTAGATTAACTAGGTAGTTTATAAAACGCGATATTTATCATTCTCTAATGTGGTAGTAATAAGTCTATTATGCGCATTCGTTCATTTTATGTTGCTATAAAAAGTTATGTTTTCGGATATATATTTACTAGCTTAGAAGCATAACCCTCTTTCTAGCAATCGGTTAAAAAATCGTAAAAATACTACCGATTTTTTTATCGCTTTATACGTAATTTAAAGTCAAGTAGCGTAAAGAAAACGGAAATATGAAAAAACGATTATGTGCGAGACGGAGTCACGTGCAGTTTTCCGAACGAATAATAATGTTTAACATGTTTCTTTTAAATCAAAGACTTTTATAGGTTTTCCTGAAGATACCTATTTATTGGTCTTTAAAAAAAAATTGGTGGAATGGACAATTTTCATCTATTTTCTTTTATAACTTCTGAACGCTATATTTTTAAATTATAAAAGAAATACATTTGAGACCCTTACGATGAGCCCTTTGATTTGATATTACACAAAGTAAAGTTTTATTAACTTTCTCCACTAAAAATGACTCCATTTTCAATTTTTTTTTTTTTTTTTTATCACTGAAGGTTACATGTGTAGCAGGCCACCACCGGGATCCCAAATCACGGTAGGAGGGGTTCACATCGGCGTCGGGTCGACGATCAAGTATCTGGGACTCGTTCTCGATAGCCGGTGGAACTTCGTCGAGCACTTCCGACGTTTGGCTCCCAGACTGGGGCGGGCCGGGGCTGCCTTCAAGCGGCTTCTGCCCAATCTGGGGGGTCCAAACGCCTCCTGCCGGAGGCTCTATGCGGGGATCGTGCGATCCATGGCCCTTTATGGGGCCCCAGTGTGGGCACTGGACCTGAGGAAGCGTGCAGCCCAAAAGCTGAACGCGTCCCAAAGGGTCATGGCCATCCGGCTTGTCCGGGGATACCGCACGGTCTCCCGCGAGGCGGCGAGCCTCCTTGCTGGATTGCCGCCATGGGATCTGGAGGCGAAAGACCTCGCGCACGTTTACACGTGGCGCATGGAGGCGCAACGCCGGGGCGAAACTCTGCTGCCGCGGCATATTGCTGCGCGGCGGACGGAGCTCCGGCAAGATACCATGGCGGTATGGAATCAGCGACTGTCGCAACCCAGTGCAGGGCACGCCACAATTGTGGCGATAGTGCCCCTCTTTGAGGAGTGGCTGGAGAGGCGCCACGGCGTCCTCACCTTCCGCCTGACGCAGGTACTCACCGGACATGGTTGTTTCGGTAGGTACCTGTTTCGGATTCGGCGGGAGGAAACGCCCGGGTGTTTTCACTGCGAGGATCGCCCGGAGGACACGGTGGAGCATACGGTGGAGGCCTGCCCCGCATGGGCGGAGCAGCGCCGTGTCCTCGTCGAGGCGATCGGCGGCGGCGACCTCTCGCGTCCGGCCCTGGTTCAATCCATGGTCCGGAGCGAGGAGGCATGGGAAGCCGTCACCTCCTTCTGCGAAGCAGTAATGCTAGTGAAGGAGGAGGCGGGCCGCGTGAGGGAGAGACAACCCTCACGCCCCAGCCGCCGCGGCATAGGGAGACGCACCGGGCGTCGGGAGTCGCTGGGCGATTCCCGGCCACCGTAGGTGCGGGTCTGCGGACGGCGAGCGTTGGGTGGCTCGCTGTCCGATTAAAGCCAGACCCAAGCCGACGGCGCGTTGTGTTCCACGCGCGCCTCAAAGAGATGTCAGCATAGGAGCAGGGGCCCGTTAGGGCCAGTGCCTACCAGGGTTGCGGATTTGTTCGAAAGAGTTACCGCGGCCCTGGAACGTAAAAGGCACTAAGAGGAGCATGGGTGGGTTTTAGTCAGTAGAAGTCTGACACTCCCTGCCGCTCAACCCAGAGCGGGAGGGGTCATTTGATGATTTCCCATCCAAAAAAAAAAAAAAAAAAAAAAAAAAAAGGTTACATGTGTACCAAATTTCAACTTAATTGGTTTAAAGTGATGCGGCAAAAATGGGCTGTGACAGACGGACAGACAGACAGGTAGACCGGGGGTTCCATTTTTCCATAGAGAGGTTCGGAACTCTAAAAACGGAAATATGCAAGCAGAGTCTTAAGTGAAACATTCTTCAGATGCCAAAACCCATAGAAACTAATTAAACATTTTCATCGATGCAATAATTAAATAGGTAGTTTGTGAAACATTCTAAGAGAGTTCTGTTCGTGTCGGTAATTGTTGAGGTAACCGCTAAGTAGACCGTGCTTGTGGCGACGACGGTTTATCTAGATAACTGACTGTTGGTCTGTACGTTGAGTTGTAGGAATTAAGTGTTGGTTCTGATGAGATGTTGCGAAAAGTAAAGGAAAATAGATGTTCTAGTGTACTAGAATTACAGGTAGTGCGTGCGTTGGAAGAAGGATTGAAATTTCTAGAAATTCATTAATGTTTCGTTTTTACCTCGTCCGTCTGAACGAAATAGATTCGTATCGTACACAACGTGTAACATAATAAATTTAAAAAACTGAGAAGGAGTCATTTGCAATCGATCATTAAACCTCTCTAGTATGTTTTTTGTGTTTTTCTAAAGGTATTTTTCCCATCAAATCACTCTTTTATTCGCCGCACAAAGTCGTCAGTATTTTCAATTAGTCAAGTTTGGCCCACTATTTCCGCTGTCACCTTCTAGTTCCTACTATATCTAGCTCGAACTCTCCCACTGCTGGGCATATGATAGGCCTTTAGAGGTAGCGGAACAGAGAGTAAAGTCCCACATACCTCCGTTGAAAAGGGAGGATCCTCCGACCAGACGGATGTAGTGTCTGGTGGGCAACTGCCCGAGAGTTGATATTATTATATATTCGGGCTTTGCATATGTTCTAATCGCACGGTAAACACTGATATCGCGATTTAGGATTTTGTCCAGTTAGATCGCAGCTGTCGAGATAGATGGCGCTGCGAGTCTCATTTGTTGATTCTGCTACGTTGATTTTTGTGGCGGTATTAATGTCGCCTGCAGGCCTCCCTCCATTCCTTCCGTATTCCCAGTTCTGAACCACTGGGACTGACCAGTTCTTGCCAATTCCTAAGGAAGACATCCAAGTCGTCCCGCCATCTCTTTCGTGATCTACTTATACAAAATATATTTCAGCCAATACTTACTAATTGCAGTGTGGTGAGGTGTTTCTTCCACCACAAGTACTTCTGGTACTGCGGCCCCATCGCCGCCAGCATGTAGTAGCTGTACATGATGACATGTACCAGGTTGTTCACGATGTTCGAGAAGGTTCCATGGCCGCCTAGAATATGAAACAAGAAGTATTAGGTTTAGGTTTATTAATATCCACATGTCTTTCGGCTAATAAGATGATGATGATGACACAAAGGTTTGAAAGACTTTCTACACCACGCCACTTCTGAGAGCCAGAATCAGCAGTAAAACGAGTCAGTAAAACTCGATGAGTCCCGGAGAAAAGATTCAATTTTCTTGGATCCTGTGTCAAAATTGATCAGAAAAGAACAGTGGAAAATTAAGAAAAAAAAATCAGAATCATGGATGTTGGTCCAACTGGACTAGATGACTGTGTTCGGGCATTTCCCAAATGTGTTAGTTTAACTACTTGGCAAGACAAGATACTTTTTTGTACCGAAAACATCTTAAGTTCAGTTTAGCTTGCAAAAAATGGCTAAAGGATTTATAGACAGACTCACTTCCTCGTTCATTCCTAATACTTATATGAGTGTAAATTTATGTTAAGAAGTGTTTTTCATACGGAAATGACTAAAATGTCTAGTCATTTGTTTTGGACTTTTGAAATAAATAAGTAGACAGACCCGTGGGAAACGCTAGTATATGAATAAAGAAAACAATCACTGATTGCATTGCTCTTACTGATTGTTACAAGATAATGCTTACGGAGTCTTTTCCTGTAACCTTTGTCAAGGAAAAATTAGATGCAACTACTATAAATTATCAAGATAATAACATCGTAGATTTATGAATAGAAGTTACAATGAATGAGTTTTGTGAAATATTGCCATTCCATTATCGAAATATAGTACAGATAGTACGTTGCTTTTTGACATTTTTTCTAACTGGAAAAATAATAAATGATGTACTTTATTGTACACCAAATCCGATTGGTAGATCCAGATATAGCGCTTTCAAACAAAAACAAACGAACAAACTCTTCAGCTTTATTATATTAGTATAGATAGATGAGATATTTATACTCAGTCCGTGATTACCGTGTTAGTTTAATAACAGTTTTGGAACATTGGTGAAAAAACTGCAAAACTAATACTAAAACGAATGAAAAAAATTAATAGTATCCTTATAATCTGCTACTTGCATTTCCAATACGAGTAGGTTTTGGCCGCAATATCCATCTTTGCTCTTAACTGACTGACTCTTAACAGACCGGCCAATCCTTCCCTTGCGGTGGTAGGGCTAACGCCCGCCTGATTCGCGACCACCCTCCCACCGGAGTTCGGCGTCAAGCAGCCTGCTGTGTTTCGTCGACGCGTGGGAGTACCAGTGCCTCAAGGCATCTTCTGGGCACGCTCGCTTTCATCATGGACCTCATCTATCGCTTTCCATCAGGCGTGATCGAGGTCAAGAGCTAGCTCATTCATAAATAAAAAAAAAAAAAAAAATCTGTTACTTGCATTTCCAATACGAGTAGGTTTTGGCCGTAAAAATCCAATAGTGCTTAGTCAAAGAAAGAGGGAGGGGGGCCTTTCCGGAGAAACTTCTGACTGACTGACAGGAACTATTAATCAGTCTATGACCTTTTCGTATTACTAATTTATTTTAGTTGGTCCAAACATGGCTGACCTTGATTTATTGGTCACCTCACTGGCCCTAAGATGTTTTCACTTTCAATTTGTAACGGATTTGATCTATTGCTCTTAAAAAATACGAGTTCTTCCTTATTGATTTTTCTTTTGCAGTTAAAATGATGTGCATTTCTTTTAAGACTAAAAATAACAGCCGCACGATTGATCTTCAAGGTTAAGCAACGCTTGCCAAGGATGGGTGACCATCTCAACATACCGAGTTTCCTCCGTGCTTCGGAAACCTGTAATTTGCAGATCTTTGGCAGTCGTTACAGATTGTCAGAAGCCAGTCTGATTCCAGTCTTGCCAAGAAGTACCATGTTACCCAGTTAATGGGTTGTGGAGGTCTGGTGGGCAGCCGCTCCTCGATTCAGCTGAATACCAGTGCTTAAGCACTGGTATTTAGCTGAATCTGGTTTGACTGGAAGCCGACCCCAATATACTATGTTGGGAAAAGGCTAGGCAGGTGATGATCATTTTTTTTAAGACTTAAGGAACTAAAATAAGACCACATCACCTGATGCCGAAAGCCGGTGGAGTCCAAAGGTCACTGACGTTTGAAAACGGAAGTATAGAGACATGTGGCATTAGACCGGTTCTGTTTCTATGCGTTAGCGTCGTCACAATGAAAACGTGGCCAACCGAGGTCAGGCAATATCATCTGAATTTTAATCGAAAGAACCGTGATAAAATGGTATAGAATTCAAGCTGTAACTAAACGTGTATTGGAACGTTTCTTTATGATTGTATCCAGTATTTGTATAGCCGAATAGTGATCATCTTTCCAATATTAGTGCAAATACTGATCTCTGGCAAAACAGTGTTTTACAATCCAGCTACTGTCCTTTTTTTTTTTTTTTTTTTTTTTTTTTTTTTTTTTTTTTTTTTTTTTTTTTTTTTTTTTTTTTTATAGGATGGGAAATCATCAAATGACCCCTCCCGCTCTGGGTGGAGCGGCAGGGAGTGTCAGACTTTTACTGACTAAAACCCACCCTTAGTCCTCCTAGTGCCTTTCTTCCCAGGGCCGCGGTAACTCTTTCGAACAATTCCGCAACCCTGGCAGGCTCTGGCCCTGGCGGGCCCCGTCTCCGTTGCTGACTGCTCGTTGCTGACGGCGCGTTTGGAGTGAACGCGCCGTCGACTCTGGCCTGACCTGATCGGACAGCGAGCTACCCATTGCTCGCTGTCCGCAGGCGTCAGTCACTGCGCCTTGCCCAGGAGCGTCAGTTCCTGAGAGGCGCAGCGACTGATGTTCGTCTGGAGGAGGCGAAATGGGGCCATTACTGGCACTCCATTTCGGCCCCCTCCCGAGCAGTGGCAGCGGCGGCGACGGTGGCGGCGGCTGCGGCGGAAGCGACGGCGGCGGCAGCGGCGGTGGAGGAGGGTTTTCTCCTCGACCCGGCCCTGGCGGGTGGACCGCAGGCTTTGCCCCCAGCCCAGTGATCGGCCGGCTTGCCAGCTGCCGCACATGCGAAGCAGTGCGGCGCGGCGTCGCACGAGCCGGCCCTGTGACCGGGCTGACCACAGCGGAAGCAGTGGTCACTGCGGTCCACCTCCGAGGTGCAGCGTACTCCCACGTGGTTGCCAACTTGGCAACGGAAGCACCTCAGAGGTCTGGGCTCCAGCAGTTTTACCTGCGCGGAGACCCAGCCCACCAAAAGCCTTCGGCCCTCCGAGACTTTCTTGGCCGCCGACACGGGGCAGCTCACCACTACGGTTCGCATGCCCGTGTTGTCAGGACGGATGGTGCCCGCCTTCACCTCCTCTGCAGAGCACCCCCCCGTCCTGACGACGGCGGCCAACACCTCCTCCTCCGTGACGGAGTCGTCCAGGCCCAAGATGCGCATATCTATGCACTTCGTGGGCCTGGACACTCGGACGTCATCCGCGCCCAAGGACGCCCTAAGCCTTTCGGCTAGAGCGTCCGCGGCCGGACCGCTGCCTGCTCCAGGGATCTCGAGCATCCTGGCCCCGGTCATGGTGACCCTGAGCCGGAGACCCCCGACGATGCCAAGCTCACCGAGGTTGATGGCCTCCTTGGCCTTGGTGAGCGTATTGGCATACGTCACGCCCCTCTTCACCGCGTCCGGCTGCAGCGTTAAGACTACAGCCGCGGTCTTCGGGGCGCGGAGCGCAGCCGCGACGCCTCGCGCTCGCTGCCGCCGCCTTCTTTCCCGCCTCTTTGCCGCCCTGGCTGCCTTTCCCGCCTTCTTCTTCTCCCCAGCAACTTGCCATTCGGCTTGAGCCGGGGGAGGAGCTGAAGGCGAGGAAGCCGGGGGGAGCTGCTGCTCAGACGGCGCAGGAGCCTTCGCCGTCCGCGCAGCAACCCCACCCTTCCTCTTCCTTCCCGGGGCCGGGTCCGGTTTTCCCGACACCGGCTTCGCGGGTGCCGGCCCGGACCCTTTGTCCTGGCCGGACGACCCCGGTGTGGCAGCCACGGCGGCTGCGTACGACGCCGCCTTCCGGCCTGGAGCCTTCCCACTTGCCGCTAACGGGGGGCGCAGGACGCCCCTTGCGGCGCCCCCTGTGGGCCGGCTCCCCGGAGCCTGGCCAGGTCTGCGCGGAGCCCCTCGTTCTCCTTTCGGAGACGCTCCGTGGCGGCAGCTAAGCGGGCGACCTCCGCCCGCAGCTCGGACATCTCGTCCGGCGGAGGCCCACCCCTGGTAACCTCCGCTGCCGCCAGAATGGAGGCCATCGCCTCGCTTATGGCCTTGTTCTTAGAGGAAAGCTTCCTCTTCAAGGCCACATCGCGAAGCGCGGCCTCCACCACCTCCGCAAACCCGGCCCTCCGGTCATCCGGCTCGCCGCCGGAGGACTCCGAGCCATGAGCCCCACGACCGCCATCTTCGGGGGGTCGTCCAGCATCCTTGGAGGCAAGGACTCTGCCCTTGCCTCCCTCTCGGCCCTTACCCCGCCTGCTGGTGGGGATCTTACGGGCCGAGGCCACCTCCTCGCTACAAGACGACCCCCGGTCGTCTTCCGGCCTAGGCCGCTTGCGGAAGGACCTCGAGTCCTCCGCTGCAGTCCCTGCCCCCTCGGGTTCAGAGCTCGCCGAGCCAACTGTCACCAGGTCGTCGGAGTCCAACTCGGACTCCGACTCTGCACCCAGGTGACGCTCAGGCGAGCCCCTCCTCCAATACAGCGCGCCTCTTGCCGCGCTCCGCCCGACCGACACTCTGTCGGGCGAGCCAAAACTAAAACCGATCGGGTCCTCCTCGGATGGTTCGGATCGGGGGCCTCCTCGGCCCTTGTTGCCATCGGCAAACGTATGGTGGACAGCCCTGTTGCCCCCCCCAGAATACGAGGGGCTTGACGCACGAGGCGTGGCGGATTCTCGGACCGCTGTGCAGTCCGTACCGCCCTGGGGTAGTTTCTGTTTAGCAGAACTGTCCATTGTTGTCCTTTTAAAGGGTGCGGTCCCTATCTCCCCTCCTCTCTCCCTCTCTCTCACTGCTTGCTCGCTGCCCTCACAGTCACGTCTGATGATCAGACGCGTACCAGAGAGCAGCGAGCAAGCCAATGAGACGCACACCGTCCGAGGACCCGAACACTGCTCAAGTCTCCGAACGGTGCGCCCCTCTTGTGTCTCTCTTGGTCTGGTCTCTCACTTGGGACCTTCCGGCATGAGTGGCTCTACCGGCAAAGCCCCCAAGATCATTGAGACACGCAAGCCCCACCACGACGACAACGTGGAGACACGGTTGGTGGGGCAGCTACTGTCCTACTGTCCACAATCATATATTTGGCCGAAGACAGATCTTCTATCTCTTTGTATCTTTGTCTCTTGATATCCGGCCAAATACTGATTAACTATCCAGTATCCGACCGGATTTAAAGATAAGGTTCAATATACCGGATAGCTATTTCCATTTCATATCATATTATAACACCATCTATCAAATGGCAGGGTGTACTTACCAGCAATGAACTTCACAAGCAGCCACGCCTCAAACGGAGTCAGGGAGTGGTGGTACAGGTGCAGCCACGTGATCTGACTCTTCTTTTTACGGAGCACAAAAAACACGGTGTCTGCGAACTCTGACAGCTTTGAGAAGTAGTACACCCAGCATAGGTGTAACATCTGCGGAAGAGACAGACATATAAGTGGAAAGAAAATAAGAAGAAACACAGATTTATTTTTAATTGTTTCTATGTCAGATTGCTATCTGGCTTATAATTTTCTTAGATGACTGATTCATTTGATAAGTAATCTGAACAAGGTACAAATACAACATTCATCAATTCATTAAAATCCTTTCGTTCAATTTAGACAGCTGTTTTGAGTCAAGAGTAAATAGTATACTACGGTTCTAGGCAAGCGTGCTCCATCTTCGACCAACATCATCGCTTACTATCAGGTGAGATAGTGGTCAAGCGCGTGCCTATCAATAATAATAATAAAAAAGATAAACAAATCAAATATCTTGACTTGGCTCGCGAGGTTGTCGACATGTGGGATGTGAATTCTGCAATCATTGTACCGATAGTCGTGTCAGCCAACGGCTTAATAGCCACGAGCCTCGACCAACATCTTAGGAGGCTCTCGTTAAGCAGCTGGATCAAGGGCTTGATTCAGAAAGCAGTACTTCTGGACACGGCTCGCATCGTTAGGAGGTTCCTCTCTCTGGAGCCCTGACCACGTAGCTTGGACCCTGTTCCCGATACTATATTTTTAAATGTTTTTATATCTTTGTATTTTAATATTTAAAAATGTATTTAAGATATACCATAAATAAAGGAAATAAAAAAGAAATAGATTTTATCAAATGTGTCACAAATTCTAGTTAGTGCTACTAAATCATTATAGCCGATCTCCAATATATAATTTTGTTTGTATTATATTTCCGTTCCTTTAAAATAAGCAGGCCCCTTCAAATTTTTGATTACAGTCACATTTGGAACTGATAATTCGAAGGTATGCGCCCAAACCGGAGTTTCTTGTTCATTGATTGTTTTCTTATATACTCGAGCTTTCTTTTTTTAAATTACGAGTTGTTACGCATTTAGTTCAAATGCACAAGGCGTTCAGGCACTTCGGCTACAGATTTTACAGATTTTAAATCTATATTTTGTTGCTCAGGTTTGGTTGTTATAAGCGTAACCAAACTGGTGTCACGGTCAACTGGCTTAATTGGTATTGAGTCTAGGTTGTGTCTAGACATTTGGTTTTTTGAGGTCGTAGTTACAAAGAAAGTTTTATAAACTTACAAAGAAAGTTTTATAATAGATACCTATTTATATATACTCGTATTATCTTTGCTTTGGTTACAATATAGTGTCAAAATCATCACGTGATAGCTTTGTAGAAGTTGAACAAGTGGCTGACAGCCCACCATAAGGAAAGTGATTCTCATCGCTTTTGCAATGAATTGATGTTATCAGCCTAGAGATAAAAACTGCCTCATGAATAATAAATTAACCCTAGTAGAAATAGTATTTGGTAGTAGTACTACAGATTTTATTATTAACTATAATGTCTGCAGAGCAATATGTTGTAGTGATGGTATCTTCCATGATGACCAAAGAATTTCTTCTACGTGTCGTGTCGATGGTTCCTCTGTTGTGAACCAAATAAGTGACGCTGTAAACCCGCTCTGAGGCGCAATTCTCGTATTTTTCGGGAGGAACGTTCGCATTGGTGGCGCCGTCGTTAATTATCAAAAAAATCTCTAATTTCTCTACATTTAAACAAGTAGTGACATTGCTTATTGCTAAAATGATATTGCGACGGTTATTTTAATGCTTTTATAGAACGAGATTAGCCTTCAGAGGGTCAATTTTAATATTTTTTTAAGCAACGTTGGCATTTGTATCTCATTCGCAATTTGTACAAATAGTCCAATCAACGGGGCTTATGTGGTCCGAATAATTCTCCCGCCTATGAAATTTGGCATATGATGAAATTAGGTGATACAGATTACAGATGTACAATAATCCAACATTTTTTTTTACGAGAAGTTACGTATTTTCACCTAAACATGAAAATTGCTCATGAGGCTCTGTGAATATTTCCTCAGGCTGAAATACTTTCTGTTTACGTATGTATGTACTAGTTAGAATAAGTATGTAAAGGAATCCAACATTTTTTCGATTTCGGTGATACCCCAAATTTAACTTTTAACATTTTGCACTATAACTTCTACTGAAAAATTGCCCTGCCAATTTTTATGTTTTCATATGTCTATATGTCCCTAAATACATAGCTTTGTTCAGTTATCCAACAGATTTTCCTTTTTAAACTTATGTTTTTTATTTTTTCTTAATTACGTGATGTGAAAAAATCCTCCGTCCATTTTCATACCTTTATTAGTCATATGATTTTATACTACAACAGATTTATCAATAATCCAACAAATTTTCCTTTAGGAAGAACAGTTTTTTTTCATTTTTACTTTATTACGTCACGCGAATAATTGCTCAGGTTAATTCAATACGTGTATGAGATTATCCAATAGGCCAATGGAAATTCGGCCTAATACAAAAGTTTTTACAATCTCAATAATATAAATTCAATCGCAACATACCTTTATTAGTCATGATTTTATATTAAAACATATTTATCAATTATCCAACAAATTTTCGGACGGTCAATATTTGTTACGATATTTCACTGTTATAAGCTAGAGCGAAGGGTTGGCCATCACTTGACTGAAAATAGTAATGTAGTAATGTAGGGGAGTTTGATGACTACCGATATTATTACAAATATTTTTCTATAAATATGCACAACGTGTGTACAGTCAACAGCACATCAAGTTACCAAAAACTGACAAATTTTCTCAATTGATTTTGAACTTAACCTTCAACATTTTAAGATTGTGTATTCGATTCGCGAGTCGCTGGGAGGGCCCGGCACGACCCTCAAGACTGCTATTACAATAGTGTCAGAATGGTCTATTCTATTCTATTTTTATATATGGCAAACAAAGCCGATGTCGACTATTCTGCCAATGTCCAAAGTAGATTGGAGAAGCAAGTGTGCAATGTTTTACTAATGAATAGAGGGAGCGAAGATTCCTGCAGAAACTAATTAAATTCTTCAAACAATACAGTTGATTACTTGTTGGGTTAGTACGGGACTGAAACAAACAAATAATAAAATTACGTAAATAAATATAAATTGTTAAAACATTTAAAATTGTTGCATGCCACACAGACAATGATTTCGAGATAAGTACGGCTATAATTTTATGTTGTTGTGACGGATGAAAGTCATCAGCGCCACAAGCAGGTCAGGAGAGGAAAATGTTAAAAGAGAGGGGAAATTTATTGGGAGAGGGATCTTAAATTTAGGGAGACGGCTATATAAATCAAGAGAAGGGACGTTGTTCGAACATTCAAAAAATATATGGTCTAAAGTGCCCTCTTCCAGACCGCACTCACAGAGGGAGGAGTCACGTATGCGGATTTTCTGAAGAAAAACAGGTGTACAGCAAAAACCTATACGGATTCTGCAGAGAACAGTCACAACGGTTTTGGAGACCTTTCTGAAACCGAAGAACCATGGTTTTGGTTTAATAGATGGTTGGACAGCATAAAAAAAACTGCCTTTCTTCTTGCTGGACTCGCTCCACTGCTCCTGCCAGGAACACCGGAGATTTAATTGTGAAAGGGACAGTAGGTCGTGGCTCTGATGGGAATTGTGTGAGAGGTCAGCTGTTGCCGATGTGCACGCATCTTTAGCCAGGGCATCAACACACTCGTTACCCTTAATACCACAATGGCTAGGTATCCAAACTAGCTGAACATCCTTTCGACAATTAGCACAGGACAGCAAAGATTTCTTAATTTTTAAAATAAGGGGACAGTGTAGCTTGCTTTTAAATGGATTTTGGGCTAACGCCTGCAAACAGCTAAGAGAATCTGTAAATATGACAGCCTTCTCAATGTTGGAGTGCGACTCTATAAAACGGCAAGCTTCTAGTATAGCCACACATTCACCCGTGAATACGGAAGCCTCTTTAGGGCATTTAAACTGTAAAATAATTCTAGAGCTTTGGTAATAAACCGCGGCTCCAGTGTTATTGACGTCATTTAATTTCGAAGCATCAGTGAAGAATAGTTGGTAACCATTCCATCGCTCGCCCACCGCCGCGTTGAAGGCCGAATTCGCTGCTGAGGATTTTTTGGATATGCCGATATTGTAAACAATTTTTGGGATAAAGCAAATAACTTCGTAAGCGAAGTTATAAAGGGGAAGTTTAGGACACTCGGAAATTGGACATTCTAAATTCTGGATGTGTCGAAACGATTTTAAAATCAGTGGAATTGCTTTATTTCTCCAATAGTTTGAGCTTCTGCATATAGCATCTAGTTCATGTAATTTTGGTATGAGGGGATGGGATGTTCTGGAAATTAACCTAGACAGAAAACGAGAGGCCAGATATTGCCGCCTTAGGGCCAAGGGAGGTTCAGCGCACTCAACCTGCAACGCGTTAATGGGAGAGGACTTCATACAACCAGAGATGATCCGAAGACACTTGGACTGAACCCTATCCAACCCCGCCAAAGCACCTTTATTACACGGAATCAGATGATATGTTCCGTAGTCCAAAACACTTCGAACTAAGGCGTTGTACACTAGTTTCATGGTGTAGGGGTGAGCTCCCCACCAAACACCCGTAAGAGCTTTTAAAATTGAAATAACTCTTTCACATTTTTGAATCAAAAAGTTTATGTGTGATTTACCTGTTAATTTTGAATCCAAAAGTACGCCCAAAAATTTAACTTTATTGACTATAGGAATATTATGACCTAAAATGCTCACTGATATCTGGGGAATCTGTCTTTTCCGAGAGAAAATTACTGCCGAGCTTTTGGGAGCGGAAAGCGACAGGCCATGGCTTAAAAGCCACTGGTTCAAAGAATCCAAAGACAGGCATAGAGAAGCGGCAGCATTAACAATGGAGGACTCTGTCACATACAAGACTAGGTCATCGGCGTATTGCAAGATCTGACAATTATTATTAAGGCAGGACCCAATATTGGCCGTATACAGATTGTATAACAACGGACTAAGTACAGAGCCTTGAGGGAGGCCCTTCCACGTCTGCCGCTCGTCAAATTCCTCTCCCTGTACTCTCAGAACCAATGACCGGGACACAAGGAGTCCACATATGCATTGTATCATCTTAGCCGGAAGACTCAGCTGTTGCAATTTTTGCCTGAGAACGGGAAGAAGTACGTTGTCATATGCGGAGGAGATGTCAAGGAAAGTGGCAACCACGGATTGATTTTTGGAAAAGGCCAGACGAATATCCGTAATCAGGACGCCGACACTGTCCATTGTGCTAAGCCCTTTCCTAAAACCAAATTGGGAATTCGGCAGTAAGTTTCTCGATTCGACTATCCACTCCAGACGATTTTTAATTAGGTGTTCCAGTAGTTTGGCTAGGACTGAAGATAAGGCAATTGGCCTAAGGCCATTCGGATCATCCGGGTGTTTGCCAGGTTTGACTAGGGGAATAATAATTTGTAATTTCCACTGATCTGGTACCCAGCCACGACTATAACAAAAATTTATAATTTCCAGGAAGTAAATTTTAGCCTTTTCACCTGCACGACAGATGAAAGAATATGGCACACCATCAATACCAGGAGCTGAGTCCCGGACATGGCTAAGAACCACATTTAGTTCCTGCAAAGTGAATGGTGCATCAAAAGGATCATCTGCTATACTAGAAAGGGGCGCATTTTCACATTCTGATGGAAGTGGAACATATGGTGGTGCAATTTTGTCAAAAAAGAGTTCAGCTGTTTCCCTAGTTATGGGTGAAGTGATAGAAGGGGAACACCCACGCCTAAATCTGTTTATGCTTTTCCAGACTGCTGAGATTGGAGTAGAGGGGGATAAGGAAGTGCAGTATTTAACCCAACCCGAGCGCTTCTTGCTGCGAAGAAGGCGTTTGGCTCTGGCATTACACTGAAGATATGCCAAGAGGTTTTCAGTGTTCATAGCCGTATTGTAACATGCCTCGGCCTCATTCCTTGCTCTAACAGCCGACGTGCATTCTGGGTCCCACCATGGAGGTGAAGGGATTTTATTTCGGGCACTGTTTTTTAAAGGGAAGGAGGAATCTGCACTAGAGGTAATGGCTGAAACAAAACTCTCATAACAACTCTTGGCATGATGATGATCAGTAGGCTCTCGTAAACATGAATTTAAATTTGGAAGATTGTCAATTTTATCCTCCAATAGTGATACAAATTTTGTCCAATCTGGTTTGGACAGGTTATATTTCAAAAGTGGAGGAGAAGTTTTTTCTAAAAAAGTCCTGCTAGCTAAAGATATAACAATGGGGTAATGGTCACTACCATGCGACAAGGTTGTGCATTCCCAGTGTGCTGAAGCTGCTATGTCAACCGAACAGAATGTTAGGTCAACACAACTCCTCTGCTGACCGGGAGGGGTCCTACGAGTTGAACAGCCACTGTTCAATATGCAGAGATTTAGGTCATCCAAGATCTCCACCAGAGCAACGCCAAAGGCATCACAGCGTTCTGAACCCCATCTGTAGTGATGGCAATTAAAATCACCCATGACTAGTAAGGGTCCGTGAACATTAGAAAAAATATTTTTTAAAGTTACTAAATAATTAGGGTGAGGGTGAGCAATATAAATAGAAAACACTGTGATGCCCTCAACGTTTCCAGCTGTAATGCTCAAATTATCCTCTAGTGAGGGCAAGGGCATGGGGGAAAATGGGACACGGTTATTAATGAAAAGAGCCGACCCTCCATACCCATCGGATCTATCACATCTAAGTATGTTGTAAAGTGGCATGCGGAAGCTAAGATTTGGGGTAAGCCAAGTCTCAGCTATAGAACAAGCCAACGGCTTGTACTTGTTAAAGAGAAATATGAGGTCGTGCTTTTTATGCCACACGCTCCTCACATTCCACTGAAGGAATATTAGGCGGGACGCCATTTTTGGTTTGTAAAAGTAAAGAAATTAGTTGGTCGGCAACGTTGGACGGTGAATTTGAAGAACTGGAAGATGAAGAAATAATAATCGGTATGAGTTTTATTAAAAGTTCAATAACAGATGCAGTATTATTGGGAGAGACATTATTGTTATTTAAAGCACAACCATTAGGTTGTGAAGGTTGGGGAACACTAACTATTTGTCTATGGGCAGCATTATCATACGATGGTGAAAGTGGGGCATGGGTCTTGGGCT
This sequence comes from Melanchra persicariae, assembly GCA_947386135.1. Lineage (NCBI taxonomy): Eukaryota > Metazoa > Arthropoda > Insecta > Lepidoptera > Noctuidae > Melanchra > Melanchra persicariae. The sequence continues at coordinate 19,620,768 of OX376650.1, forward strand.
TGAGAGTGACTGTTCTTTTATATGAGACAGGGGTTCTAGCTACGTTGGCATAATTGCAAGAAGTAACTGGGACTACTTTGCTAGCATCAGCATAAGAAAGGCATTTCTCAGCCATAACTGTTTTAATGGCCTTCTGCCTACCATACTCAGGGCATGACCTGCTATTAGCAAAATGATTCCCCGAACAAAGCACACAGAACGCCTCGCTCTCAGAGATGTTGCAACCATCACCAGGGTGATCATGGCCACATCTACTGCAGCGTGGTTTCGACCTACACAGGTTGGCAACATGACCAAATCGGCAACACTTACGACATTGGATGGTTGGGTAAATGTATTGTTCCACAGGAAGAGATGTGTAGCAACAAAAAATCCTTTTGGGTAAAACTTGACCATCAAAAGTTATTATGCATGTTTCAGTAGGTTTCCACTCCGTTATGCCTTCTCTCTGCACTTTCCTATTTATTCGACGCACTTTTAAAATTTGACCACATCCCGAAGGAACAGACAGATATGTTATGGCCTCTTCTTCAGAAATATCACAGGGAACACCGGTTACAACACCCATCCTTGTGATATTGTAAGTTGGAATTGATGCCGTATAACCATGTTTTGACAGCAGACCATTCACTAAGAAAGAGTTAGCATCCTGAGGGGATGTGAACTCAACAGATACTCGATTCCTGCCCACTCTATTTACTCCATCACGAACTACGTTCGCAACGTGGTTAATAATTAAAAATTTGCCGAAATTAACGGGGTGTAGTGTGGTGCCTGAATTCAATTGAGTTTCGATCCGTGAAACATGAACCAAGAATGGAGCCTTATCCATAACTGAGTACTTGACTCTACCAATTTGGCTTTTTGGCTGCTTGCTTGGAGGTGAAGGGGTAGTGACTTCTTCGTGACCGGGGCGTTTGCGAGTATTTTGTTGAGATTGTGTCACTTCCATCTCTGTAACACTACAGACTACATCAGCAAACTGGGATAATGGGTTGGGGGAGGGAGGGAAAGGATTTAGGGAAGCTGGGATGTCGGGAGGGTCAGGCTCGGGTGGTTTATTTCTATCCATTTTGGATGGATGTAGAATAAAAAACGACAAACACTATACAAACCTGGTTACGAACACAAGGACAACACACTAAATCTAAAACAAGTTCCAAATGTAACACCAATCACAGAAAATTAAACAAAAACTCTAGACACACGTGCTACCCAAAACACCCGTGGCGAGAATCATCCAGTGTCAGAATGGTCTACCATTGATTTCATAATTGTTGATTTTGACAAGTTTGATAATCTAATAATATAAAAGCATCATTATGACTTTCCAATGGTCAACCACTGACCCTCCCATTGAAAGAAATGTCATAGAATGGTAATCTCGTACATAATGACAAATGACTGACAGACGTATGCGGTAATCTGCTAAAATTTTGACAGTTCCTTTGATCAGTGACCTACCATTAGAACGTCCTTGTGCAGTCATTGCTTTTCAAAGACATTGAATATTTAGAACCATGATTCTATTACGAGACCATTGACCGACCAATGATTGACCATTATGAATTTAGCAGATTACGAACTTATTGCAAAATGACAATGGGATCGTGTTGGAATGACGAATTTACGAAAATAGCAGACTTGGGGCCCAGGATCGGTAATCGATTGCGCGCGGGGAATTATAGTGTTTTTAAAATAATCGTGTAAAATAAATGAGTACATAAAAGGACTGACAAAAAAAACCAGGATATTTAACAATACCTTTATTTTCTTAAAATTATTATAATGTTTATGTTTATAGTAAAACACTGTTAAAAAAAAATGGTTAAAGTTAACCGATTTTCTATATATTTTTTTAAATACTAATTAGCCATATTTTTGTAATTGAGCTATAAAGTGCGCTTTGAGACTACATATTCAGTTGGACAAACGTATAATATAAAATATTTTAGCACATTACAATGGTTGTATTCGTCCTGAAAGATAACTCTGACGTCCATTTTTGTCAAACGCTAACTGTTCTTTTTAAAAGTGTCAACAAAAATTATGTTTTTCAGAGTAGTGTAGTTAATAAAACTTAATCTTTCTAAAACCGTAATATTCTGTGAAATAATCTGCTCACATCATTACGATTTTGATCTTGAAAAATTAAAAAAACATGAAGTTTTTGTCGCGAATCGAATACACGCTCTTAAGGTTTAAAATCACTTGGAGAAAAGACAAGGCCAGATCCCGCCCCAGCAATTTACAGAAAATGTAAATTAATGAAAATTAATTTAATGAATCGTGGGGTCCGAGTGCTCATTACTTGTTTAAAGATCTGTCAAAACGCTTAGGTGACACTTCGCGTGACCCTTTTTTTTAGGATGGGAAATCATCAATTGACCCCTCCCGTTCTGGGTGGAGCGGCAGGAGGGAGTGTCAGACTTTTACTGACTAAAACCCACCCTTAGTCCTCCTAGTGCCTTTCTTTCCAGGGTAACTTTTTCGAACATATTCCGCAACCCTGGCAGGCTCTGGCCCTGGCGGGCCCCGTCTCCGTTGCTGACTGCTCTTTCCGGGGCGTTTGGATTGAAACGCGCCGTCGACTCTGGCCTGACCTGATCGGACAGCGAGCTACTTCGCGTGACCCTACGGCTGGCTTTTACCTGGGACAAAGGATAACCATTGCCATATGACGTGGCAATGCTGCCAGCAGTGAAACAGTTTTTATTGTTTTAGTTAGTTAATTTTGTTTTTATTGTTTGTGCGTCATTTCTGGTGGAATAAAAGGATTTTCTTTCTTTCTTTCTTTTTTTCTTTCTTTCAGCCTTTTGGGTACATTACCAGTGGTCTGCGATGCGGAGGAATTTCTCGACGCCATATTTTAGATTATTTTTAGCTTAAGTTAAGTCTTTTATTTAAGTGTGTATTTTTATTGTTTTTCGCTACCTACATTTGCTTTTGTCAACGGTTTGTCAACAGAAAAATCTGACACCTTCTTCTCTTTCTTGCCTAGAAATTTTTATTTATTTATTTTTTATTTTGTTGTGTGTTACCCAGTTACATGGGTTGTGGAGGTCTGGTAGGCAGCCGCTCCACGTAAAATTCCGGTATTCAGCTGAATTCGGTTTGACTGCGAGCCGACCCCAATATAGTTGGGAAGAGATGATAGTGGGGCAAAGTTCTATAGTTTCTGTCCTTTGACAGTTTCGTATAACCTGATGTGCGGTTGACTGTACAACGGCGTTTAGACATACGCTTATACCTATTTCTAAAGAATTTTTATTTCTTAAATAAAAATTCTTCATAAAGTCCGTTTATTTTAAATCCATACAGATTTAAAATAAACGGACTTTGTAAACTATGCGGAAAAATGTCCAAAAAGTTAAGGAGATTTCGAGTTAAGAAAAAAAAGTATTGTCCAAAGGTGTACCAGTTAGCTTATAATTTTTTTCAGCATCTGCGTCCACCAATACAATTTAATTAAGCTGTAGAAAACACTAATACACTTAAACATAAAATAACTCTTGGTAAAATCTCCGAAACGTGTGAAATAATAATTAATTCAAAAGATTTGCTATACCAAGGGTCAGCGCACATCTGGCGCTACCAAATGAGTGGTATTTACCCCCAGAATCTGTCAAGCCAGCTACGATGCAACGAATGCCACACGAAAGCACGTTGGCAATGTAAAAAATGCATTAAAACATTGTGCATCGAAAAAGGATGTTTTGAACAATACTATGCATAAGCCCATTGGCCCTATTTGAGTTGGTATGGTGTTTTTCTAATACAAAAGGAAGGTTTTTTTTCTTTATAAAATGTCTTTCTAGACTGCAATAGATACGTTAATAAAGTTTTTTCCAGAATTTTGCTGCTAGGTTTGTATTTGGGTTCAAATGGGTTAATTTGTGCGTATTTGTGATAGAATATTAGATTTAAGAAAATATTCAAAATTTTCAATTAACCGCGCTTTTTCGTAAACCCGAAAACATATCGCTGCGCCTAAATGAGAAAACGTATAAGCTCACTGAAAATTGTACCGACTTGAAAAAAAGGAAGAGGTTCTCAATTCGATTGTATTTTTTTTTGTCACTTCAACAAACCCCAGTATAACATTACTTTTTTTTTTATTACACAGCCAACACACACAACTCGCCGTTACCTTAGACCATCGTTGCTAGCCGACGGTCGGCAATGCAATTATTGAGATTGTAAAAACTTTAGTATTAGGCCGAATTTCCATTGGCTTATTAGAATAGTAGTTTATGCAACGACCATATAAAAGGGGTTATTAAAACACGAGTGTGGGTTTATCACACGAGGCGTAGCCGAGTGTGATAATAGCATCACACGAGTGTTTTAATACCTAATTATATGCCGTTGCATACACTATTTTATCTTCACTCATACAGTTGAAATAAAATAAGTGGAAAAATATTTTATTCCAATATGGCGGATATTCTCATTGCGTAGGTATTCGAATGACAGCACAGCGCGCGCATCCGTAGACAAAGATAAAAGTTAAGTTCATTGACTAGTCAATGAGCCCGCGCCAAAAATTAAAAAGAAAAAGTGTGCTATAAAAATTAAAAAGTTATTTAAGATGCAGTTGTTTAAAAATCGAAAGAAAATGTTGAACTGTAATGGTTTTTTTTTTTTAATTTTACCTATTCACGAAAAAAAAGTACGTGTTTATGCATTCGTTTTTGAACTCATATTTGGAACATTACGTTGTGAGTGTAGATAAAATCTATTAAAATACAGCGACTCATAACTTAGTACACTCATTGAATTAACCTGAGCAATTATTCACGTGACTTAATAAAGCAAAAATGAAAAAAAAATGTTCTTCCTAAAGGAAAATTTGTTGGATTATTGATAAATCTGTTTTAATATAAAATCATATGACTAATAAAGGTATAAAAATGGACGGAGGATTTTTTCACATTACGTAATTAAGCAAAAATAAAAAATACAAGCTTAAAAAGGAAAATCTTTGGGATAACTAAACAAAGCTATGTATTTAGGGACATAAAGACATATGAAAACATAAAAATTGGCAGAGCAATTTTCCGGCGGAAGTTATAGTGCAAAATGTTAAAAGTTAAATTTGGGGTATCACCGAAATCGAAAAAATGTTGGATTCCTTTACATACTTATTCTAACTAGTACATTCATACGTAAACAGAAAGTATTTCAGCCTGAGGAAATATTCACAGAGCCTCATAAGCAATTTTCATGTTTAGGTAAAATAACCTAACTTCTCGTTAAAAAAAAATGTTGGATTATTGTACATCTGTAATCTGTATCACCTAATTTCATCACATGCCAAATTTCATAGGCGGGAGAATTATTCGGAAGTCTCCATACAATTAATATCCTCGTTGATTGGACTAAAAAAAGCCTTGATTTCCTTAAGTACATTTTTGACAGATTGACATGCCAATGCAAACGTTACTTAAAGATTAGTAGAATTGGCGCCCAGAGGGCCTAGCACGAATTTTTTTGACGTATAGTAACGTTACAGAGGTATAATTAACGCAAGTGAATTTTGAATATAAAAACTAAAACGCCATAGCATTTTGGTTTCATTTAATGCGACATACAGAATTTGTATCATACATAAATATGAATATAGTATCCAATTCAAATTGGTAGTTATATTTTCGAGCCGTTTGGGGTTGAAACTCTCGGGTGGTGGGGTCCGAGTGTTCATTACTTGTTTATTGATCTGTCAAGATGCTTAGTTGACACTTCGCGTAACCCTAGGGCTGGCTTTTGCCTCGGACAAAGCATTGCCATACAACGTGGCAATGCTTTTGGGTACATAACCAGTGGCCTGCGATGCAGAGGAATTTTTCGACGCCATGTTTTAGACTATTTTTAGTTTTAGTTAGGAGTCTTTTATTTAAGTGTATAAAGGAATGGTTGTGAAAATTTGAATAAATAATGTTCTACATTCAAATAAAAGTAAAATTTTATGTTACGAAACTTTAGTTCAAAAACATTCGAGCTAGGCCCTCAAAAATCAGTAATTAAGAGAGCATAACCATCGTTCGGTCCCCATCAACAGATTTCATTTCATTCACTCCAAAACTTGTATAAATCACCGTACTGATCTTCATTCCGAAAGGTACAAGTCCACCAAGGCTTACACCACCATCGCACTTGACCGTTGGAATGAACTTGCTTCCGCACAGTTCAGTGAAAGCCCACCGCTCAGCTGCGCTTGCGTCACCGTCTCCGTTTGAAAGTGAAACTGACATTGCGACTTGAGCTCGTTTTTTACAAGTTTTATTGATGACAAAATTGTTGGCGTTAAAGGAAATGTGTGTGTTGTACGGTTTACGTGTCATTTTGGAGGTTTTTGGTTGAATGTTAAGGTGAAGGTCTTGGATTTGGATTTCTATTCTGGTTGCTACGATAGCAACAGGTCAAGAAGATGTCAAAAGTAAAATGGAGATGGAAATTAGAGAGTGGAACGGCCCATATCCATAACTTGATGGGCTGGATTGTAGGATTTGATTCATCATCTGCCTAGCCTTTTCCCAACTATATTGGGTTCGGCTCCCAGTCAAACCGGATTCAGCTGAATATCAGTGTTTTACGTGGAGCGGCTGCCAACCAGACCTCCACATTCCATTGTTTGGGTAACACGGTACTTCTAAGCAAGACTGGTGTCAGATTTTCTGGCTTCTGATAATCCGTAATGACTCCCAAAGATCTACAAATGGCAGCCGGGACCAACGGCTTAACGTGATTTCCGAGGCGCAGAGGAGTCTCGATATGTTAAGATGGTCACCCATCAATAGACCGACCTCGGCAAGCGTTGCTTAACCTTGAAGATCGTCCCGAGCGGCTGTTATTATTTAGCCACGAGCTCCTCTGTTTGCAGATTTTTCAGATTGTGTGTTGGTTTGTTGTATTGTTTTTTTGTATTCTTTCTGTTGTTGATTGTAGGTTTGATTACCATTCGGTAAAAGAGCTGTCAAAAAGTGTTACTGTTTTGGAATTGGAATGGATAATAATCTTTATTATGGATAATAGTAATCTTTCTATTTTTAATGAACATCGTGTTAAAGCCTGATGATAAATTAAAAAACCGGCCAAGTGCGAGTCGGACTCGGATCGGATCTATAAAAAACGGCAAAAAAATCACGTTTGCTGTATGGGAGCCCCACTTAAATATTTATTTTATTCTGTTTTTAGTATTTGTTGTTATAGCGGCAACAAAAATACATCATTTGTGAGATTTCAACTGTCTATCTATCACGGTTCATGAGATACAGCCCAGTGATAGACTGACAGACATACAGACGCACATACAGACGAACAGCGAAGTCTTAGTAATAAGGTCCCGTTTTTACCCTTTGGGTACGGAACCCTAAAAATGATCATGGCGGAACGTGTTTCTAAATGAGTATTCTAATTTTAAGATAGCATAATAACAATCAATAACATCGTAATAGTCCCATCAGTCTAAGCTTAAAGTGCAAATCGAGACTGCAATATTTCCTGTTTATAACCAAAGTACATCGTTTTACTTGTCGATGCACCCATTACTCATCTTTAGCATTAAACCTCACCCTTTCCCACTCCTGCGCAATAGGTTACTTGAATACGAAGAAGGTTCTTTCTTAAAAGGTCTTATTATTTCCTAACAAATAGTGGTAGTAAATACCAAGAGTAAATAACAAGGAAAATGTTCAGTTTTTACTTTGTGTTGTTATCAGACGGAAGGATGCTGGTCACAAAAACAAACTATAATGAGAAGATTATCTGTTCAATGACGTCAGACTATGAAACAAAAGGTTCGAAGATTTCCGTTTGAACATAAAAGGTTCAACGAACGGTTTTGTTTTTGGCAGAAAAATATATAAATTATTCTCCTGATAGCTCAACTTGGGCGTCTTTACGTCAAGAGTGAATAGGTTACTTCTAGGCAAGCGTGCTCCATCTTCGACCACATCATCGCTTACCATCAGGTGAGATAGTGGTCAAGCGCGTGCTCATCAATAATTACAATAAAAACAAAAAAATATGTTTATATGTGATCTGTGGTCTGCTAGGGCCAGTGCCTGCCAAGGTTGCGGATTGTTTTTTCGAGAGAGTCACCGCTTCCCTGGATCGCAAAGGGCATTAGGAGAAACACAGATGGGTTATGGTCAGTAAGGGGCTTGATAAACAAAGACTTGACACTCCTCTCCACTCCGCCCAGAGCGGAAGGAGTCATTTGATGATTTCCCATCCTTAAAAAAAAGGCTTCAAAATCTGACCTTAACCTACTAGAAATTGAGAAAGGTATAAGGAGTGAAGTTTTAAGCACTTCTCTTGTACAAGCAATAGAAATTGTGCTCTTGCTACACCCGTTAATGCATGGTAGAACGGGCAATTAAGTTCACCATCAAGAACATCTTCGCTTTCAATAACAAATTGTGATCACCAGGTTATTAGTTTATCCAACCAAGCGTGATTATTTTGGCAGTTTTCATTTTGACCACCACAGTACCTATAGACTCAAGTAGCATTTTATTTATAGTTTGATTTAATTAGAGCAAACTGCCAACAGGATCCTGCTTTGACGCATCTTAACATCAGCTTGAAGTATGATGATCATTGTAGGATTTAACATACAAGTGAGATTTTTAGACTCATTGTCTAAACTAGCTGACACATTATGAATACACTAAGCAAAAGTTGTTCAAAAAACTCATTAGCATTTTTGAAACGCGCGTTTCTCTTTCGTATTAAACCACGGACAATCGTTTTTGATTACCCGTTTTGAAAATATTTATGTGGGTTTGTACGAACTTTCTAAATTTTGATAGTCTTTTCTCACTTTAAGATGTAAGAGTTTAAAGAATCTGGACAATAGAACACGTATCAGCATGTTTGGTTTGGTTATTACGTATTTAAGAATAATTATGGTCAGTTTAATCTTTAGAAACCAGAGGAAAACGGTGTGACATTTTTTTGTTTTTTTTTTTTTGTTATTGTCATACTGCTGTGCAAAGGCAGATCTTCGATTTAATCTACTTCAATATTTTAGCATAAAACGCCCAGTAATTCGCCCATAAACAATCAAACAAAATACAGATATAAACAGGAGAATCCTCGTAAGTTTTGAATACCATAACCATAACTAAAGTTTGTGTTACTTTAGTTATGGTATGAACCCCCTTATGTATAATATTAGGTTCCTTGAATTCATTTATTTAAGAAAATAACTTAAATTAAAAACACACGAAACTTATAACAAACTAAAATATAATATAAAAAAATTCGTCCTCAACGCTGTCAGCTGGTAATGTGCCCAAGAAACTGGCGGCATTGCCACGTTTAATGGCAATGCTTAGTCTCTTCCCAAAGTAAAAGCCAGCTCTTGGGTCACGGGAAGTGTCAACTGGCCGTTTCGAAATTTCTTTGAAAAGGTTGTGAGCACAAGGGCCACGGCCCAAGGGTTTCAACCCTAAACAGTTGGGTTCCTCCTTGTCTGACGTAGTTAACGGTTGTAGTGTTTCATATAATATAGTATGTATGAAGTTTCCTGTTTAATTAAGTTTAGCTTGCATTTCCGTATTTATTCACTTCGCTTATATTATGAATTTGGAAGGAAGTATTGGTCTGTTTATGCATTTGAAATGCCTTAATAACACGTTTGAAGTTCGAGTTTTATAATTTAGTTGCTAGAATTACGATTTAAACTTTGTAAGTGATTTTTAAGTGTCAAATCTGTCAATTTTCTGTCACTTAGTAAATGCAATGCAAGGTCTTTTCCTGTGTAATTAGGAAATTATGTTACAAGATGAGATATAAATAATCTTACTTTAAAACATGTAGGTACTAATGTCATAGTTGTTTCGCTTCCTGAAGTCTGCTTCCGTAGTTCCGTTGTTGAATTAAAAATCATAGGTTCTCTCTCTTTTCCTACTCAAAATATACATTAGTTAGGTTCTTTTTTTGTCGCCATTCGTGACATATTCTGACAGCGGTAATGATGGTCAACAAAAGTCCGAATTGTAAGGGATTGACATCTGCTATCAAAATTTCACTCGGGCAGTCGTTATCGCGGGTATGTCACTAAAGTTTATATTCCAAAACGTAAACTCCAACTCAACTCGAACTGAAACTCCAACATGAGCATGAATATGTCAATGAAAGCTATCATTGAAGTTTTCGTACTCGAGAGTCAAGCTCCGATCGAGTTGAAAAAATGGGCTTCAGTCTACAACGTTAGATGGAGTTTATAAACAAAACTACTCTAAAGTTTTGTTATTTTTTACTCTATAGTTTTGTTGTTTTGTATCTGACTTCATCAAACCGCAATATCTAGAGCTTAGTTCATAGAACAAAGTGTGATCAATCTTTGCAATTGAGCATACACTATTAGATACATCTTCAACGCAAATATTTTGACTGCACTTCAGTCCGATTCAAACAGCGACATTTCAATCAAGTATTTGCATTTTTTTGTGATCTACAGTACGAATAAATATACTAAGTAAGCACTAACATTTTCAAAAACAATATTTTTATAGAACTTGAAACTGTACTCTTGAAACGTAATAAATACAATCCGAATCGGAAAAAAGGTCAAGAAACCAAAATAGAATATCTATAAATAATAATTATCCTCTAGACGGCCGTGACACTGCTATTAAAATTCATAAACAAATCATAAAATATACGGTGCAAAACGTGTTGTACATATTATGTAACAGATTTGCCATAACTGAGGTCATTGATTTGAGAATTTTATTAACATACCTAATCGTAGTTATTTGAAAAATGATGATTATTTTCGGAATTTTAATGGGTTTATCGGTACTTATTTATTTATTTTATTATGTAAGTGAGTAGAAGACTGTGTGAAGGTTACTTTATTCTTAGATTTAATGACTTGTTCGAAAAAGATTTCCATTGTGATATTAGTTTTTATGAATACTTTATATTTTGCATAGGCACTGACATAGAGATTTTTTTGAAAATGCAGTGACATTAAATTAGAATAGGACAGTTTGTGAATAAGTTTTTTGTTGATCGTATTGTTTTATCGTGTTTATCAATATTATTGAAATGCCTGAATATAAGAAGTGAATTTAAAAAAAAAAACGATAGATGTAATAGGGCCACTACCTATTTCTCGTCGGTGACTTTACTATTAGTATAATAAATAAAATGAAAACCTTTCATTTCATGCAATAACAAAGTAATTAAACTAAACTTAACCCATACCCATTCGTATACTTAATTATGGTTAATTGACTGTTTAAAATTTAAATCATAAATAAGAACAACAATCACTATGGAACCCCTTCAACTATCACTATGGGAACAACTATCCCTATGTGTCGAATAGAGAAATCGATAAAAAATGTAGTTCGTAAACTCCTGTTTGTCAATTTGCTACCATCGAAGAAAGGAGGAAAGACTTGCATTATGAAGTTATAACATTTATCATTCTGTGATGGAAACCGGTTTCAAAAATGACTATAAAGACATGGAAGGTAATCAATTCATTTAATAATGATGCATGACCAAAGGAGAAAAATAAATCTTTTGATTTCGCTTCTGAATTCGATGATTTATTGATTCAATTCGAGCAAAACGATTAGTCGATTAGTCAAAAATGATTTAATAGTTCGCTACTAAACTTTTAAAGGAAAAAAAGTTTTAATAGCGCATGGTCATTTGAGATATTCGGATTAGCAAAGATATTAAAATGTTTTTAGAACAAAGTTGTATTTGCTTAGCAGTGGGCTTTTTTATACCTAATTGAACACTTAACATAATGTAGATACGGATATCTGTAATCGTAAAATCAAAACGATAAATGTGTCAAAATCTCATCTTTCTTTCTCACTTCATGTATCATATCGAAAGCACATTTTAAACCAAAAATATGCCACAAACACTCAGATATTAGTAAAACACCTTTGAAATTTCAAATCCATCAGTGACACATCTTCGCACACCCAAAGCCTTTTCATTTTCACTAAATAAACACAATAAATAGCGAACTATGCAATTTCACTTTTGTATATAAACAAAATATTCGAAAGCCATGTGTCGAGAAGTCGGTACCGTTGGACAGTCTTGACGCCTCTAGGCATAGACTAAAGAATTTGGCAGATCCGACACAAGACAAAGCATGCCTAATATTTATGTAATGGTGGACCGATGACCTGGTGAAGGTCGCGGGTAACCGATGGATGCGAGACGCACAGGACCGGTTGTTGTGGCGACACTTGGGGGAGGCCTATGTCCAGCAGTGGACGTCTTTCGGCTGATATGATGATGATGATGATGATGAGATTTACGCTTAATGACGGAGGGGACACAGAGCCACGCTGTGCAGTGGCTAATAATGTGTCAGTGGGAGTAAGCTCGTATAAAGCCCGGTTTACACCAAAGCAGAGAGGAGAGGAGATGTGTTGAATAAACCAATCCGATTTCGTTATTTCCACATCTGTTCTCCGCTTAGCTTACCGGATTGGTTTATTCAACACATCTCCTCTCCTCTCTGCTTTGATGGAAACCGGGCCTAAGCCGGTAGTCCCGGCCGCCAAATGGCGTTCGTCAAATAAACTATTTCAGAGGCCCTTGAGGCGGTTAAGAAACTCTGACACTAGGGTGTGTGGGGTCGTTAGACCTTACTGCCCAAACGATGAAGAAAGAAAGCGAGAGTAAGGCATAGTGCGAAAACCACACTAAAATGGGTTTGTGTACTCTAAACCGTTTCCACACTGTTGAGGATCGTGACTCCCTTTCATCATGTAAACTATCTGTCTCCAAAACGGGACCGAACTTAGTTCTATGTGAAGTTGCAGCGTGCAGTGCCACTTATGTAAAAGTCCTCTTGACAGACTCACGTGAATTTAATCACGATTTATAGAAATTCCCCCATTAATAGTCACTTTCCGTTTTGGAAATAGTTACGTTATATTGTTTAAAATTGTATTTTAATAACAGTGCTATTTATTGTACGAAATTAGCAGGCTTGTTTTCATTGTCATTAGCGTGTTCAAAAATAGTTCATTAGAATGTATGTTAATGCATGTTGAATCACTGATTCGCATTCAAATAAAAAGTGAAGAATGCGTGCACGTTACATAAAGATTACATAACATTTTTGACATTACCATAATCAGTCTCTTGCTTAACAAATATATGGCAAATGTGTGGATAAAAAAACAAAACACAAAGTCATTAAAAACGGCTTAGCAATAGGAACCATCTTTGCGGAACTGCACACGGCTTTAACATCAGATAAGTCATTAATTTATTCGTATGTAATTAGTAATTACTTTTTATAATATCACGCCTGTTTGTCCCGAAGGCTTCGGCAGAGATATACATAATTATTATACACACATATTATAAGGTAAAATGGGATCGGGCGGGTCACGTCAGCCGCATGCACAGTGACCGCTGGGCAATAGTTTCCACAAAGTGGATGCTTGAGGGTGGATGGCGGCGTCGAGGTCGACCCAGGAAGAGGTGGCGAGACGACCTGGACCACCAAGGTTGGTTCGAAGTGACTCGGGACAAAAAATATCTGGAAGGAATTGGGAGAGGCAAAGGCCTCCCCCAATTCCTTCCAGATATTTTTCGCCCAGCAGCGAGACAGTACAGGCTGATAAAAAAACTATACACTCACATTTCGATATGTCATAGTAATAGGGGCAAGAATCAGACTCTGGGCTGCTATTGAGATAGCCTCAATGGAAACCATAATTTCACTTCATCATCACATCAGCCGAAAGACGTCCACTGCTGGACATAGGCCTCTCCCAAATGGGGGGTTTGCCATAATCGCCAAGTTTGGCAGGCAGGTTGGCAATCGCAGTGTAGCTGTTGCAATGTACCTACAGAGAATGCTGATGTACCATTCTCTGGTGAGTCCCTTAGTCGCCTCTTACGACACCCAAGGGAAATGATGGGATGGTGCTATTCTTTAACGTCCGACACACCATACGGGACACACCATTGAATAAAACTTGCTACCTAGGAATCGATCCCAAGATCTCATGGTCGTGCAAGCGGACCTGAGTTTCGAATATACCGTCTGCGACTTCGTAATCTACGTCAAGTTATAATGGTAGTTGTACTTTCTACACCATAAGATGCGTGGAGAGTATCTCGTTAGGCGTTGATACTTTAATAAAAGTTCGTACGTATGCGTAGAAAGTTTATTGATTTTACGTAACAGGTGACGTTTGTTGAGAGTATTTTTGGCATGCGAATTTTGAGATCGAGTGAAACATCTGTCCAGGTGATAATTAATGGGATTTTTGTGTGTGAATGGATTGATTTCTCTAAATGTTTGTTCTGTGAGATAAGTCTGTGAAGTGTTCATTCAATTAATATTACATTATGGACTAACCGTGTTTTAATTCATAAAATCAAATTGGAACAAGGAAATATCTACCCTTTAAACGAGCAATTCTTGTATTTATGTATTTATAATCTGAATCTCGGAAACGGCTCCAACGATTTTCATGAAACTTAGTATGCAGGGGTTTTGGGGGATCTAGCTGGGCTTCATTTTCAGAAAACGTCGCGCGTCTTTAAAAAAATCCGAGCAAACTCAGTCATCCAGGTACTTAGAATTTATACAATGACATCAGTCTCCTTACTATGACGTGGTTATTGCACCACGATTCTACTGTAAGAGGGGGATGGATCTATACAGTATGAGTAGTACTATCCCTTCTTCAAAACGGAATTATGATCGTATTGGCCCATTACAGTAGGGGTTGGATTCACTCGCTCCCATGCGGTAAGCATGGGAGCGAGTGAAACCAACCCCTCCATCACAATCCATCCTCCCCATCAGGCGATGTCGGAAAATGTAACATAAATATCTCATTCCTATTGCGGTGCTATATCCACTACCAAGATAAAACTATATATCAATTCCAAGGGTACCGATGTAGCCCGAAGGATCGCCAAACTGAAGTGGCAGTGGGCCCTACATTGCTCGCAGAACAGATCGTCGATGGGGCCGAAAAGTTCTGGAGTGGCGACCGCGTACCAAGAGACACAGCGTTGGAAGGCCTCCCACAAGGTGAACCTATGACCTGGTGAGGGTCGTGGGTAGCCGATGGATGCGAGTCGCACAGGACCGGTTGTTAAGGTGACACTTGGGGAAGGCCTATGTCCAGCAGTGGACGTCTTTTGGCTGATATGATGATATAAATTCCGGTAGCGCTATTTCAATGTCTGTACTTACTGAAGTCTACGACACACTTAGCTACAATAATAGTAATTACTACCATAAACAGTTATTCCCGTTCCGGTAGGAATTTCGGGAAATCCTCTTGCTACCCTAGACTCCCCAAGGAACCTACGTGCTATATTTCAGCTTTCTACGACCAGTGGTTTCGGCTGTGCGTTGTCTGTCATTCACTCAACAGTAACGGAAGAATCGTATATTTTGGGATTTAACAGTAAAAGGTTAGGTACTCACCCGTCTCGCCTTCTCACTGTCGCTGTAGTCCACCGGTTGGCACGATAAGCTGTAGTCACCCCACCACCCTGACGCCAAATGCTGGTGACAAAGACACAATATTAGTTCCTATCATAATTTTAAGTTACAAAGTCTAAAGTCAAATCATTTTTTTTTAATTAATGTCGATTTTTCAATGGTCAGATAACTTCTTCCTAAGCCATTGGTGTCTTGACAGCATATACAGACAATGCTAATTTGTCAAGCAGCGATAATTATACTTCAATTAAAAAAAAAATATGTCTCGCTTTTGTAAAACAAGATTTTAAGCAATACAACGGCAAATAGACTCTAGTTGTCCATTCGCATAGGTATGGAGAAGAACAGAAAAGAAACGCCATAGTAATTTATTTATGTATTAAAACCTTAAACTAAAAAACACACAATTGGCGGCCTTATCGCATTTCGCGATCTCTTTCAGGCAACCTGTTGTGGATAGAGTTAGCCTGGTTACGAAGTCTTTCCAATTACAGTTTTACAATATTTGGTTAAATGCACACATGTTGGCAAATACTTCTGAACAATTTAAAACGACAATAAGTTCCATACACTACAAGTTACTAAAGAAGCCCTGTTCTCTTAACCAGTGCGATACCAGACCGAGTGGATCCAACATGCTGCTGCGCCCTGCTGCGCCGCCGACGCAGCTGTACATTTCGCGTCTGCATTACTCCACAAGGATTGAGGAAGTCGTGCAGTATTCGAATGTTAAGACCAACTGGACTTTGAGGGATGAAAGGTTAGAATCGCGCCACAACGTCAACTTTACGTCGTTCGTGACACTTCGTGGTACGAGTTCCAACCCATTATCTGCAGACCTTCTTGAAAGAGGACTTTTGGCCGAAAGGTGTCGTATTTCGACGTTTCCGAGGACGGATACGCGACACCACGCAGCGAAACACGACGCCGACAACTTTACGTGTATATTAAATAATTATACATTATACAGGTTGTTACGGAAAGGTGTGGTCACCGACAGCAGTTCGTCTACATAGATGAACCACTTACTTCAAGGAAGTCATAGTAAAATCCCGAAAAAAAAAAGAATCCTCAACAAAGGTATCATCAGCTAATATTTTTTTTTTTATGGAAGGTACAGGTTTTCTTTGGAAACATGCATAAACATTTTTTTTTAATTTTATTATTGATAGTCACGCGCTTGACCACTATCTCACCTGCTGGTAAGCGATGATGCGGTCAAAGATGGAACACGCTTGCCTAGAAGTAACCTAGCCACTCTTCGCTTCTTTTTAAAATATGAAAATATTTGGATGTGTGAGAAACTGAGAATACATGCAAAAAGTAAAAACAAATGGTACCTACATAATATAATTTTATTACAGAATAGCGTGTTAGAATCTAAAATAACCTAGACCATATTTAAATCAGATCTCGTTCTAGACTGTTAACGATCCGTATCACAATAAAGTTACCTATAGTAATTATTCGGTAACTTTTATTTCACGTTATGTCTATTGTACTCGTATATTGTAAACCTATAACGCCTTGACCGGTTTCGTTGGAATTTTGCACTATCTATTCGTCCGTCTAAGATTGCGCAAATCTTGTAATGAATATACCTCCTGGTGTTAATAGGTTTAATGTGGTCGATGGCTGAGAAACAGGTAATTTTGGAGCTTGTGTATTTAAAGCACATTTAAGTGCTACATTCCTTGAAAATATCCCTTTTTTAAATGAGGAGTTTTCCAGGGGACTTTCTTTGATGACCCATGAATTCGATTCTGAAGTAAGTTGGCTAATTGACATTGACTGTGTAAGGGACTAATTGAGAGATGCCATGATCGGAGGACACGGTGGAGCAAACGGTGGAGGTCTGCGCCGCTTGGGCGGAGCACTGCCGTGTCCTCGTCGAGGCGATCGGCGGCGGCGACCTCTCGCGTACGGCCCTGGTTCTATCCATGGTCCGGAGCGAGGAGGCATGGGAAGCCGTCACCTCCTTCTGCGAAGCAGTTATGCTAGTGAAGGAGGAGGCGGGCCGCGTGAGGGAGAGACAACCCTCACGCCCCAGCCGCCGCGGCATATGGAGACGCACCGGGCGTCGGGAGTCGCTGGGCGATTCCCGGCTACCGTAGGTGCGGGTCTGCGGACGGCGAGCGTTGGGTGGCTCGCCGTCCGATCAAAGCCAGGCCCAGGCCGACGGCGTTTTGTTTTCCACGCGCGCCTCAAAGAGATGTCAGCAAAGTAGACGGGGCCCGTTAGGGCCAGAGCCTGCCCGGGTTGCGGATTTTGTTCGAAAGAGTTACCGCGGCCCTGGAACGTAAAAGGCACTAGGAGGAGCATGGATGGGTTTTAGTCAGTAAAAGTCTGGCACTCCATCTCGCTCCACCCAGAGCGGAATTGATGATTTCCCATCTTTAAAAAAAAGGGACTATTTTAACTTTACTGAACCCTATCTCTTCATTCTCACTCAAACTTTGTAAATAATAATGCATCGCAATCCTTATCTTGCAGGTCGTGAATTAACATTTAGACTCAGATATATTCAGGTGTATAAAATATTTATGCCTGTGAGTCCACTGGCACCTTCATTACAGCCAAACACAATGCCGCTTGATAACCAAATTGTCTGGTGTAATAGTACGACAGACATCTTACTGATGTAACGAACGCCAAAAAAACCGAGCAATTTCGGACAAAAAGAAAGACTACAACGAATTTCTAGATCAGCAACCTGAAATCGCCTTGACCCTATTACTGGGTGACCATTTTGCACCAGTGATACTGCCACACTGTCAGATGGTTGCGTCAATCTGACCAATGGACCGTGGTCTTCACGCAGCGTGGTTCCGTGTGCTCATAGGTACAATTATTTGAGCATTGAGAGTTTGGGTGAAAGATTATTTACTAGATAAACTGGATTTTGGGCATTATTTTTATCGATTTCAATTGTTTCTGCTTTTTATTTATTACTTCCTCCATGGTCGAGTAGTTTAGGCGTTTGCCTTATGACCACCGGGTCACAAGGCAAACGCCAATCCGATTCCCACGGGAAGCATCTTTGTAAAGTTGTTTCCAGTTTGGCTAGGACATTGCAGGCTTGAATCACCTGATTGGCTAATAAAAAGATGATTCCGTGCTTCGGAAGGCACGTATAAGCCGGTGGTCCTGGGGGCCTACCACAACCTCTTAAAACAATATTACTTTAATATTACTTTGCGTTCCGCTCTGTTGGATTTTCAACGCTCGGATCAGCGCCGAGAGTTGAAAATGCAACAACAGAAATTACAAAGTAATATTAAAATAATATTGTTTTAAGAGGTTGTGGTAGGCCTCCTGGCCGCCAAATGGCGGTTGTCAAACCATGTCAGAGGCCCTTGAGGCGGTTTAGAAACTCTGACACTAGGGTGTGTGGGGTCGTTAGACCTTACTGCCCGTACGACAAGAAGAAGAAGAATTTATTACTTAGGGATTCTTGTTTGTCTAAAACTGGCTCAGTAACGACTATTTCATGTTTTAATGGATAGATAAATAAAACATTAAATTGTTGATCTTTGGGTTATTTAGAGCATCATGATTATTGGATTTTTGACATATATTGGCTACCTGTCATGCTGACAAAAATATCGAATTTCTATTGCCTGAATCTGAAACTGTCTAATTATTTTACTGCTCAAAAACGGTCACAAAAATACAACACTTCTATTAGTATTATACTTTTTAAAGTGATCAAAGTATCATTTAAAGCCGTTACTCTGCAAAAAACACGTCAATCTATCGTTACATCGATGTAGGTATTAGCTTTCTCCGACGAACCGCCTTAGTGTATTATTTTAATTTGTACCTACATGCTGTCAACATTATATGTATTCATTAAGAGTGACATACCTATAAAAATAAACTACTGAGAACACCCATGTGCTAACTAGTCTGTAGCTAGCTTTTTGCCCTGGCTAGGGGCCTTAAATTCATTTGAGGCCACCACAGGATAGTCTGGTTAAGCTGTTGATAGTCCTTGCGTGTTAAATTGCTAGTGGTCATAACTAAAAAAAAACCATGTGCTAATATATCAAACATATTTTTATGAAGTCTATGAAATACAAATATCTAGCCACTGTAGAGTAGCAAGATTTAGTGTGCTACCAAAAATTTATATGGTAATATAAAAAAAAAGTAAAATTAAAGTACAAATGCTTTTAAATATTAAATAAAGCCCAATTTAACCGATCTAGTCTTACTAAATATCGTCAACAACGTAAACGTTGAAGTATGAATGTGTAATAGTTTAACTGAAAAACCATCTCATCTCCATTCTTTAAAAACCGTAAAATTACACTTTCATATTTCTTATCCAACCTCATTTCAATTCTAACGTCCTGAACATAAGAGCCAAGGTTGCATGTACCACATCGTCGAAGGCCCATGAAATTGTCAAGCCGCCTTGACATGTCATATTGCTAAACCGTGCGATTCTTAAGCGATTGTGTGGAACAATCGATTAGTTAATTATTTCGTTTTGTTTGTATATGTGCGTGCAAGGCTTTGAGTATGAATGAGATAAGATGGCCAATTCAACAATTTTTAAGCAACGTTCGAAGTCGCAATTTGTCAAAAATGTGTGGAAATTGAGGCTTTTTTGACAGTTTGCGACTGAGAAGAAGAAGTCATTTGATAATTTCCCATCCATAAAAAAAAACAAGTATGTACAAATAAGCCTCTTATTATGATTGACGAACTAAATCTGAAATAACCATTGCGTCTGCTAAGAGTTAAATTTGTATTAGCGAGTTCAATGTTTAACAGGAGGCATACCACAACCTCTTAAAACAATATTATTTTAATATTACTTTGTAATTTCTGTTGTTGGATTTTCAACGCTCGGATCAGCGCCGAGAGTTGAAAATGCAACAACAGAAATTACAAAGTAATATTAAAATAATATTGTTTTAAGAGGTTGTGGTAGGCCCCTAGGTGAATCTTGCCTTGACTCATTCATACCTTACAAAGAATAGTTTGTAAGCATAGTTATGAGTCCATGCAAATGAACGTTTACTAGTGAAAGTGAATTTTATTTATTTATTTACTTATTTATGTACACACAATAAACTTATAAAATAAATTTTCAATTTACCTTGTTCAGTTTCAGTAGTTAAATGATTCTTGCTTAAGTGCCAATGAGCTTCGACTAAGCGCTCTATTCCTTATTCATACTTTAACGCAAAACTTTTTTACATGAACGCGAACGATTATATTGTACAAACTTTAAGCAAATTAGCAATTGTTTCGTTAATTAATGGGCGTAATTTTAATTGGGCTTTTAACGCAGATAAAAATGTTTGCATATCAAATTAATTTATTGGCTGTTATGTATGGAAGTTAATATCTTTATATTTTGCATGTATAAAAAAGTTGTTTGGCTTTAATTCAATTATTGATTGGACGGTTCAATGCATAAATTATTGTCTCAGGTCTTGTTCTGGCTACTGAATGTCGATATATTTCTGTGTTACTTTCTATATAACTTTATTTTTATTTATTAAAAAAATAACCGATATATGTGTTGCTAAGCGCAAAACTCGAGAATGGATGGACCAAATTAGCACTTTTTTTTATTCTTCCTCGAGTTTTGATTAAGGTTCTTAAGAAGCGAAGAAATTTTTCCACGCAGTCGAAGTCGCGGGCAGATGCTAGTTTAAAAATATAAACTGATCAAAGTTGGTCCCACGCATCAGGATTATCATATTGTTCTCAATAAGTATAAATAAAAAGTGAAGTCGATTTTTAAAATCAGATATAGGGATATACGACATGTAACAGAATATACGCATTAAGGGATTTTTGTACTCATCATTATGAACAACATTTTACTATGGAGCCAACACCGAAATCGCAAAAAAATCAGCTGTTCAGTACATTTTGTCGAGTTATGCGCACAAAAATGTATGGGAACAATCGATTTGTTTTTCTCGATTTAAGTCTTGGTCCCATAGTGAAAGTTGTTCACAATTATGAGTATAATGGAATTTAAGAGTATTGCGTTTATTCTGTTACACGTTTTTTTATTCAATAATGAGTTATTATATTATAGTTCAGTCTTTAGGTTAACAGTGTATAGGTTAGTTTTAGGCAAGCGTGCTCAATCGTACACCACACCATTGCTTACCATCACGCGAGATTGTGATCGAGCCTATCGATCGTAAAATACAACCGAATTGAGAACCTATTGAATATACAATACTAGATTTTGCCCGCGACTTCGTACGCGCATGTCTAATTTTTTCCCGCCTTCCAGCCTTCCTCATGAAAGTGGCTATTTCATACAAAAATAATTTTCCAAATCCAACTGGTACTTATTATCGCGTTATAGTAGATTCCAGATAAATGCGCAATAACGGTCATTGACCCACATACATTTATTGACTTTCTCAAAATCAAAAACAGAAATAAAGACTTAGAGCAGTCCTGAATCTACTTCTATCGTGATCCTTTATGTTCTCTAGTAATGTAAAATGGTTCATAATGTATTTTTCGGGTATCTACGAAGGGATATTAGGGAAAGGTCAATGTACTTTATTGCAAGTTTATCTGGCACAAAGTATAGTTAGATTATCGCGTTCAAATAAGCAAACTCTTCAGCTTTATTATATTAGTATTTACAATATAGATATAATCTTAATTTCATTACTAAGTTCAAAGTTAAACAATAACTTTGTTCTGGTATAAATAAGGTTATGACAATGTAGAAATGTGTACCAGTGAAATCACACGTGCATGAAAATATTCATCTTAGTACGTGGGTGATGGCTCCAGTGTAATACACAAAGAACACGTCCTTATTGGACGTGACCTACGACGTAGTGCAGTTGTTAGAGGTTACCATTTAAGATCAAGACGACTTGGAAGTCTTTAAATTTCGCTATCCACTTGATAAATAACGATTGTATTTCCCACTAGAGTAGGGAGTAGGCAGATGAGAATAGTACACCCAAGCTAAATTTTTCCAGTTACATTAAATTTACTTAATTCTTTGCTACGTGTTTCAATGGACAGATTCAAATTTTGTACGACCACTTTAAAGTGGTCGGCCAGACAAAAAAGTGTGTTTGAATATGGAACGAAAAAAAAACCGGCCTAGTTCGAGTTTAGGATATATCTAGCTCTAGGAGTTTTTTGGTAAGGCTTGTGTTTTCTGGCTGACTATTATTCTGATAAAAACACTGAAACTCAAAGGTTAGTCAGTCTCTTTCATAAAGTTTATACAATGGTAATATATTTTTGGCAGACCGCATAAAGTACTCTAACTGCTAGACAATCATGACTAATCTAACCGTAATGTAACGACCTGCATAGTCATAAGTCTAGGTAATGTAAAATTCATCTATAATTTGTAATATAAAGCTGAAGCGTTTGTTTGTTTGTACGCGTTTTTTGTATATGATAGCCATTCATGAGGAAGGCTATACGGGAACGGGAAATTCTTACGGGACCGGGTAAAAAAACGATATATGCGCATATATCGTTTTTTTTCCCGGTCCCGTAAGAATTTATGCGCGTACGAAAACGCGGGAAAAAGCCAATCTAATATTAAAGCACTCACCTCATAAAACATATATGAAGACAGCAACACTTGTAGCGCGTTGTACGCCACTAAGGTGTTCTGGATCTGGAACGCTTTCCTGTTCGCCATCCACAGTGGGCCAGCCACCATCACGAAGGCCAGGTAGACACACACCATAGCCACGGTGGGCAGTGGTGTGTCGAAGAGGAACCATCCTGTTACTCGAGGATCTGAAATGAAAGGGCAGATTGTGAACCCGGTTTCTTTATTCGATTTCTGTAAATTTGACTTTGAAATTTATCAGCAAAACAACTTTGTATTTTTTTTTGGTTTCTTATAAAAGGGATTTGTGTAATAAAAAGCAAAATAATTTAGGTACTTATATCTACTAAACCTAACTATAAACAAACTAGACTAAAAATTGCTAAATTATGTACAAACGTGTATAGAAACAAAATAAATCATTGGGCATCAAAAAATTCATCCACATCGCTGTCAATGACAAAAGTGCCCAGAACACTAGCAGCATTGCCGCGTTGAATGGCAATGCTGATTCTTTGGCCAAAGAAACTAGGTACTTATTATATAGAGAAAAATGTATGATGTGAGTAAATAAATAAGTGGAAGAAGTGTGTGAGGTGATTGTTTTGTGGCGTCGCTAATGTAAGATAAACGTTTTAGATTAAAATGAAGATAGCTAGATTTAATATTTTCTGTTGGAAAGATCGTGCAGCGCAGGAGGACACATTTTGAAGTAATTTAACGTGAAAAGTGGACTTTGAATTTTTTGAGATGACTAACATACAGTTTAGAGTCGCTTTTTGTTTGGCAATGCAAATATAAACGTGCAGTGTTAAAGTAAAATCTAGAATGTAAGTTTTTGAAACCCCACTTTGTATTTAAATTACGAGGAAGTCACTCAGATTAGGGCTAAAGTCACTAAAACTACATGGTAACTCAAAAATAATTGGAATCTTCACAGACCCACACACGGGTACCATTCCCAGTCAAAATAAGTTACAAAATTTTCCTCCTTTTACTTCCGTCGTTTCTAAATATTCAAAAAAAAAGGTACACGTGCAAATAATCATCATTATTTTTAAATGAAGCACCATGTATAGTTAATGGTCATCGCAACGAAACAATTTCATTCATTATGATTTCCATTCATATCTTCAAACTGGTTTTAACTTGTGCTTTCATTCATTATTTACTTTGGTATTTTAATTTATTTATTACCTTGTTAACTATATTTTGCAAAATAGTATTTTTTGCTTCGTTGGTCTCAACCAACGAGGCAAGACCCGCTCACCAGTACTCTAGCTCAGCTACTGCTGAGCGAGTCTTGGGTTCGAATCCTGGATTCGGATAAAATTTTATTAGGTTTTCGTATTTGGAATGTTTCAGAAGCAGAGTTGAACTGAATCTGGTTTGACTGGAAGCCAACCTCAATATAGTTGGGAAAAGGCTAGGCAGATGATGAGTGCAGAATTTGAACTTGTGCCCGTCTATGGCAATAGGCTTAACTCCTGTGACATGGGACTTAAAATAAAAACTGGCGATATGTGGCTGTATAGGTGTATCTCTGCCTAACCCTTCGGAGAATATAGGCTAGCTGCCCGTGACTTCGTACGCGCATATCCTGTTTTTTACCGTGCCTGTCAGAGTTTCGGAAAATTCACTCCAAGTGCGCGGAGCACAGCACTCCCCATGGAACCTACATGCCAAATGTCAGCTTTCTAAGACCAGTAGTTTCGGCTGTATATTGTCTGTCAGTCACTGGGTCACTCAGTATCGAAAGAGGTTTATATTTATGATATTACGTAGTGTTTGTCTGGTTACGTTTTTTTCTAGTTTACAAGTGATGGTGATGTATATTTATGTTTCGTAATATGGAGTAGTATTAATTATAAAAACAATTATGTCAGAAAATGACAGATAATTTTATGACAAGCAACACGCTTGCTAGCCTTGCATGGCGTCTAATCGCAATGTCAAGGAAGAGATTAGACGATATAATTATAATAAATTATGAGTGGTATGATTTTAAATGATTCCTTTTTTTTTTGCAGTTTTGCTTCAATCTATCTGTTTTAGCCCTTTTTCAACTATATTGGGGTCGACTTCTAGTCTAACCGGGTGCAAATGAATACTAGTTGGTCTATTCTGTCGACATCTCATCGTGTACACTTAGGTGGAGTGAACGACAAGCGAGCTGTCATTCCATCTTGTTTGTATGGCTTGACAGCTCATTTGTCGTTCACTTCGGCTAAGTTTTCACTTCAACATATTTACAGAATCGCACTGCTGTTTATTGACTGCCTATCTGAACTCCACAACCCAATAACTGGATAACACGCATTCCTTGGTAAGACTGATCGTAAGATTTCCGTGCCAACTCGAGCCAATTTTTTTGCAAAAAAAAATTCCTCAAATATTGAAAATGAATTCATCACCTACCAAAAAAATCAGGCCTAATCTCTCACATTTTTTTGTATTTATTTTAGAAACCCACAATTATAACAATTAATCCAAAATAGAAAGTACATAGCTGCCGTTGTGTGAATAAACAAGTGAAGAGAGAATGCAATTACAGTAAGTAATGATGTAGTGGTTTAAGCAATTACAATTATATTATACAATTTACAACTTTACTACGTCAAAGCCCTTGAAATGGTGAAAGTACTTAAACGGGCGATGCACTGATAACTCGACAATGTTGGCCAGTTTTTACACTTGAATAAAATAATACGTGGACATTTAACAGGAAAAGAAAAGAAAATAATTGACTTGTCAAAACTGTTTAAAAGAATTTTGATTTTTAAATTAGCTCTTAACTCTCGGCTCTGTTCTGCGCTGATATTTTATCATAATTACTTAGTACCTAAAATGACGTATGGTTAAAAGGTTAACATTATGATTTTATACTTAATGCGCATAAAGCTTAATCCAAAAGCAATTTAAAATTGAATAAAATGATTCTTGCAAGTAATATAAATAATGCATCTAACAGTTGTAATTAAGACCTAATTAACTGATAGTATCGTATTATTACGAAATAGGATAACACACTAAAGTAAATCAATTTACACATGAATTTATGACTGTGACAATTTTCAGTAAGAAAGACTTCAACGCGTGGTATACCACTGTCGATAGTTCCATTATCATATTTAAGATAATAATATAATAATAATTGAACTATTCTGTAAATAATATTGTACTATTTAAAAATAAATTTAAATAAAATCATAATTACTGAATGTTTTCCTTACTCCTGTAATACATATTATACGTAATAAAATTAAGGTTTAAAAAAAGAACGAAAACCGACAAAAATACTCCTTTTTCCTCATTTCCGCGAAATCATAAATATTATGTGAAGTAAACAAATTATGATAACAGCCGTCATAATGATCGAATGTAACCTGTGGTCATAACGGCGTGGTCAGCGTAGCTTACTGCGTGAAATCAGAATGTGAAAGTGGCGTATCATTGTCCCGTGGATGCTCTAAGATGATGTATTGCTTTCTATTGTTTAGGTTACTTATACATTTATTTTTAATCTAGACATTATTAACATTAATAGATATTTAATAAGGTACTTGTTATTGTTTTTATGCATCCAATATATTGTAATTAATATTTAAATTGAAACTGAAAGCCTCTTTGCTTTTTTTAAAAAGGCATTAATAAAGTATATAGTATGAAGTGTCTTTACTTATTTATTTTTTTATCAAACATGTTTAAATATACTGTACACAAAGATAAAACATATTATTATGAATAACATTTTTAGTAAAAAAAAAATACACGCTTGATTTGCAGTTCAATGCACATTTTAAATTTGTACAAATAATTCTTTTATTGATTTAGTCCTTGACACCATTATTAAAATGCAATTGCGTATAGTTTGCACAATCACTATTCAGAATTAATTTATACAAGTTTTTTTGTATTTATAACGGAAGGACGCAGATATTATTATCATGAGCCTCATAATATTAAAAAAAATACATTTATTGCAAAACAATTCAAAGATATCAATCAGTATCTTTAATATTTATTTATTTTTTAAAAACGTTGCCCTACACTAGGAATTTCTCCTGTATCGTGGGTGCGTTTACAAACATATAAAGTCACATACACAAACAGCTTTAATTTAAGACCATTATGATTTAATTAAGAAATAAAACCATTTTATGTTAATTTTTAAGATTCTGGTTTTGCGAGTAATTTTTTAATAGATTACCTCATGTTAAGAGGGAATTCAATATCAGAAATTATCTAAAATATATCACTTTAATCTTCCATTTACATCAAGATTGACGGGTCGATTTAGCGACCTTTGAAGTTGCCTAAATTCAGCATTGGATGTGTTTCGCTGAAACGATGAAAATATTCGATTCTCTGAATGAATGGTATAACTCAATGTTCACTCATTAGATTTATATTTTAATAAAAAATATTTTCCATATCATCATCATCTGCCTAGCCTTTTCCCAACTTTATTGCAGTCAAACCACATTCAGCTGAATACCACTATATTATGTGGAACGGCTGCCTACCAGATCTCTACAACCCATTAACTGGGTAACTCGGTACTTCTTGGCAAGACTAGTGACAGATTTTCTGTTATCTGACAATCCGTAACGACTGCCAAAGATCTTCAAATGACAACCAGATCTGACGGATCAACATAATTTTCAAGGCATGAAGGAATCTTGGTATATTAAGATGGTCACCCATCCACAGACCGATCCCGGCAAGCGTTGCTTAACCTTGAAGATCGACCCGTGCTGCTGTTACAATTTTCCTCATAAATCGTAATAAAACTTAATTTTATGACGCTATCTGTTTACATGCATCGCGATATTTGCAAACAAATCGTTCTAACGCGTGAGGTAATGACATTGAAAACGAAAAACTCTCAAGTCCGACATTGACACTAAAACCTAGAATTTTTTGTTGTTATGTTTATTTTTATGGTTTTAACTTTGGCGCTGTTTTTGAGTTGAATGATATATTTTTTTTCGTTTTGTGATGCATTTTTCCCAACCTGTGTGACACTTCTATTTGCTTTATTTTTTTACCAGCATTTGCCCGCGGCTACGCCCGCGTGGATGTCGGTAATCGCGTGAAAAGTAGTATTATGTCCTTTTCCATTATTCCAGGCTATAAATCTGTTAAATTTCATGACAACCCGTTCAGACGTTTTAGCGTGAAAGACAGACAGAGTTACTTTCGCATTTATAATATTAGTAAGGATAGTAGGGATGATAATTATCATTCATTATACTTGGCGTCAGATAAAAACTTATTCTTTCTTATAATTTTTCATCGTTGCACTTTGCATTGTTGAGTATTAAAGATATTAAGTTCGAAAGATGGATGATAAACTATTCAACACTTGTTATTTCATAAAAAAAAATCTTTATGCTGTTAAAGGAAAAGAGGAAGAGCCGGTTTATTTCAAATAAAAGTTTCAAATAACTTTCTTTCTTCCTCTGTTCGAAAAATTGGTCTCAATTAAAAGATTTATTTAATTGCTAATAACTATATACACACACTTAAATAAAAGACTCAACTAAAACTAAAAGTAACCTAAAACATGGCGTCGAAAAATTCCTCCGCATCGCAGGCCACTGGTAATGTACCCAAAAGGCTGGCAGCATTGCCACGTTGTATGGCAATGCTTATCCTTTGTCCGAGGTAAAAGCCAGCCCTAGGGTCACGCGAAGTGTCAACTAAGCGTCTTGACAGATCTTTAAACAAGTAATGAGCACTCGGACCCCACGACCCGAGAGTCTCAATTAAATAATTTATACATATTTATTTTGTTCGAGATCTTACGGTGCCAGTTAAACCAGTAACCGTCTTGTTAACCCATCGTAGAGACCGTACTACGACTAACACACTTCGACTAGTTACTAGTTATTTCGGTTTCACGGGAAGTACTGCATTTTCTTTCACTCTCGATTTGCATAGCATAGATATTATATTTGATAATTTATACAAATTCGTTTGATGTGTTCCGTTGTTTCAAGGCTGTTTTTGATTAAGTTATTTTTAATTTGAGTTATTCGTGTGATTTAATTATTTAATTTGATTTTACTAAATATGCATAAGCATTTCATTTTCTGTTTTTAGATACAGTTTCCTAAGATTATTTGGCCTTCAAGAGAATTATTTCTACTACCTAGTTATTTATTTTTAATCCGTGCTTTGAAATTGTTTCCACATTTGTGGCTTTAGATAAATTCATACTATTCAGATACACGCTGCCACTTTTCTGGTTGACTCATATTTGTGCCACGGCATCTAATGCAATTTATTAACGAGAGTTCTAGAATTCCTTGAAAGTCCACGTCCTTGGCAAGAATCTAGATTTACTAGGTATGGCCTAAATAACCCCATTTCATTATTTTACCACCGATACCTGTCTAAGCTAAGATAAATACTAATAACAGGTCTTTATGATACAATAAAACCTGTCGGAAGCAATTTGCCATTGTTGTACCATTATATAACTTAACAGGTTTATTATATATCGCGTGATATGGTGCAGGTATTGTATATTATAGTCTTTGTTGGTACATACGCCTTGTTTATTGAAGTTGGAAGATGGGTTTAGGTTCCAATGGTGTTGTCTCAACTGAGTAGTGAAAGGGCTTAGTTATTGCAACACCTATTAAGCAATAATGGGCAGTTCTTTCTATTTTTTTTTTATTAGTGATGGGTTTGCTCTTGACTCTAGTCTACGTCAGTGATGACAGTGACAAAGTCTACGATTATATTTTTTTTTCATTGAGTGTAAAATAAAAGGATTTATTTTGAAGACTGGCAGTTACTTAGGACCTCTTAGGGAAGAAATAAATAAATATTAAAATAGACAATTGTAATTAATAAAAAGTCTCTGAGTGTTTCAGACCAGTTAAATAATTTTCTCTTTTATGTTCAGCTAACTACTGTTTATGCCGCGGCAGGCCACGAAGGAGATGGCGGGATGACTTAAATGTCTTCCTTGGGAATTGGCAAGAAGACGCACAGAACCGGGAATACGAGCACGTGCCGCAGCACCCCAGCAGTGCAGTGCAGTACAGTTTGAGCTAGTTTTAATAATAATAATGTTCAACTTACTTTATGATTTAAATATCGATTGATATGTTAGTGTGATTTTATTATATCCTCGAGACAGACAATTAATAAATCGAGAAAGTGAACTTAGTCCTTACTTTGGAATTCTATAAACTTTCTTCGATGACTTTTATGATTTGTGATCTCCGATAAAACGTTTTAGGCAATGTATCATCATATTGTTAGCGCTTGTCAATATAATTGAATGAGAGAAAGAAATAAAACTATTTGGCACACACAGATACACTCTAATGAATAGTATTGTGAATATAATTTTTGATATGTTTAGATGTATGTACATACTTATGTTTTTCTAGGTGTAGGATGATTTTGATAATATTTATGCACACAATTGATTTGTATCAAAGTGCCAGTTATTCTAATTGGCATTTGTAGACTTCTGCGAGTTTGAAAAATATGATTTCATTACAACAAAATTAGAAAATATTTATTAGGAAATGCAATCAATAATATTAAAAAATATAAATACCTGAAACTCTTTCTGCTAGCATCCAATATTTGTTGATAATCGTCGTCCAATTACTGTCTGAATAGTAGTCGTCTATGGCAATTTTCACAAAACCCGTCATTTTTACTTATTATTTTTTAGTCACAGAACTATTATTAAATATTTAATAATTATTATTGTTTCAGTCTCACTTCTCACTAGTCACTGCCACTTCACTAAAATGAAGTCTTTTCTTTAGCTCGTTGACTGTCCTGGTAACAATTTGCGCTGAGCAAGCTGTCACCTGAAATGGAAAAAGCACGAGTTGAATGAAAGTTAGTGAAAGCATAATTATTAAATGAGCTGTATTTTTTTAATAAGTTTCTGAATGGGATAATTTAAAAAAAATAGCTGGTGTAAATTTTTGAACAGGAGTTTTAATAAAATTATATTTTGTTGAAATATTAGTCGAATACTTATTTTTTTTTAATCCTTACCAACAATGATTATTTAATCCGATCAATAATTAAAACTGATTTTTTATGTCAAAAATGACTACTTTTTTAAATTAATATTTTCTTTAGTTTTTATATTAAAATAATAAAATAAAATAATTTTATTTGAAAACAAACTATATTTTAAAGATTTATTTATTTTATAAAATATTGTTACCGATGATATTTCGTCGCCAGCATTTTTCGTCAATAGATTTATTTAATGGCCGCAATACTCAACACGTGCGCATATCATCTCAGCGGATGAAAGCGAAAACTTAACTGAAGTTTTGCGAAAGTGTGCGCACGCCGATATCCGAGCCACAATTGAATAGCCCGCGCTTACTCCACCAATCACAAGTATTGCTACTCCCACGCAAACGCAAGGACACAAGTCACACGACACCGCCAAAGAATATTGAACCTTCTGACGTAAACAAAAAGCCGGTTTTCCTTGCGTTTTAGAACGGTCAGATTTCTTGTGGAGTTTAAAGTGCGACTGTATTTTCCAACTACGTAGCACAGTGTTTTGAATTATTTCACTATTTTTTGTCAATTAGCTGAAATTGCTTAATACAAAGGACTCATCATTTACGTTTTTCTCATATTAAAAGTGCGATTTTTTAAAGAAAATGTTAATGCTTGTATTTCTGGGTTTATGCAAGATTTTTTATTGCTTAACTAGAATTTTCAATGGTATTTACAAAACAAATATGTCTTAAATATTTGTACAGTTTCCTCAATAAACATTATGTACAAGATTATTTATTTTGATATGAAAATTCTTGTATGTCTAGTACCTACATAGCCTTCACAAAAATACTAGGTTAATTAGACTTACGCGAAAGAGAAGAATTACGCGTAAAAACGTGAGAAATTGTCGCTAAAACAAAGAACGAAATATGCCCATGACACCACATTATTATGTGTTTGGTGACAATAATATTATTGTCTTAAATATTAAAATTAAATCCTACTCGGTTTTAATATTTTGTTATTGTCTTATATTGACATTAGGCTCTACGTAGGCTCTAGGGTTAAATTATCAGCGTAAGTCCCAAAGCCAAAATGTATTGCAGCCGGTGGTTGTCACATACAACGTGTATCAGAATAAACGCTATACCTGAAAATGGGGGCATTATATTCCGGTGGTTTGGTGGTTTTGGTGGGTGGTTTGGTGTCGGACGTGTCCCGTGTGGTGGGTGTCAGACGTAAAAGAATAAAAGAAAAATTAGCACCATCCCATCACTTCCTGTGGGTGTCGTAAGAGGTGACTAAGGGACTCACCAGAGAATGGGCAGCAGTATTCTCTGTAGGTACATTAAGCTACACTGCAATCGCCAACTCGCCTGCTAAGCGTGGCGATTATGGAAACTCCCTCCCCAATTTGGGGGAGGCCTATGTCCAGCAGTGGACGTCTTTCGACTAGTATGATGATGATAGGGGCATTATGCTCATCATGACATAATCGCAAAAAAACAAGCTGTTCAGTACATTTTGTCGAGTTATGCGCACAAAAATGAATGGGCAGTCGTCTCCTTCTTAAATGTCCGAACAGCCTCTTGGAACGCCCTGTACCAGCCACCTTTGTGGAAGATGCAGGTGGTCGGGTATAATTCTACCAGCGCGATACGATATATATGTCGCAGCCAAATAGCTTAATCAGCCGTTTCATTAAACGCCTAGCCTTTTCATTGAACTGCTCCATTTAATCAGCGACATAAGTGACATGGGCAAGTCATCAAACCATATTGAACAAAAGATGTCACTTAAGTTCCGAGAAACCGGAGCATTTAAATGAAAAGGCTAGGTCACCAATGAAACGGCTGACTAAGGTAATTGGCTGCGACACATAAACTATAGAAGAGTAGAAAAACGGTAGAAGAATGGTTAAGAGAAAATTCAATGCGCTACATCCTTCAGCAAAGTCAAGAGACGGATATGTGTGTTACTTATTGTGCAAATTAAACAAAAACTCGTCGAAAGTTACTAAGTGTGTTTTGTTCAACTGCGCATTGGTTTATTAAAAGATTGCCATACAAAAAATTCAAAAGAACTTTGTAAAAAGTATCGGGAAAATACAGATTGTACCCTGTAAAAAAGCGCAGGGGTCATTTACTTCAGTGAATTAAGCTTTTTCTGTACCTGCGCGCATGTGAGGTGTCAAAATTATCAAAGAGTTAAAATTAAATAAAAAAGAGTGCATATTTTTTATATGAGATAGTTATTTAAAAATCGTTGGCATCCGGTTGGCCACAAGACTTTTGGGAACACGTTTATTGTATTTCATTTTAGGTTCATCGACCTTTGCAATGTAATACATATTTGAATTCATTTAGAATATTAAAGGAGTAGAAACAATAACAAAAAAGTCAAAAGATTGATGGTAAAATCTTCTGTGATTATGTTAATTTAATCTATGTGTTTTTCAAGTACCTTTCACCCTCAGCCCATTACAAGGATAACCACATTTACAATACTTTTTTCATTGAACTTCAAAAACTTTTAGCACAGTCGTCGCCGCGGGCTTTGTTAGTGAAAATATAAAATGTCCGGTCGTAAATCCGCGCTCGCTTCACATCAGACGTCAAATATTGTGCAACGTGCACTTGGACGCACAAGTAATTGCGATTTAGCAATATATCTCCGGACCGATGACCGGCTCGTTACAATAATGTGGAATTGTGGACAGTCATTATGACTATAACCTACCACATGCGCTATAAACTCGAGATTGAAATATTGTTTTTTTTTTATAATACATTTGGCTAAATAATAACAGCCTTACTGGTCGATCTTCATAGTTAAGCAACACTTGCCGAGTTCGGTCTGTGGATGGGTAACCATATTAACATACTGAAATTCCTCCGTGCCTCGAAAAGCACCTCGTCATTTGTAGATTTTTGGCAGTCATTACGGAATGTCAAAAGCCAGAAAATCTGACACCAGTCTTGCCAATAAGTACCGTGCTACGCAGTTAATGGGTTGTGGAAGTCTGGTAGGCAGCCGCTCTACATAAAATACTGGTATTTAGCTGAATCCGGTTTGACTGGAAGATGACCCCAATATAGTTGGGAAAAGGCTAGACAAAAGAAGATATTTTTTTTTATGTAAACACAATTAAAAAGAGCCAAATCAATTTTTGAATCCCAAGTAAAAAAAATCCTTTTAGAGGCTAGTTTTTAAAATAATGAATTCTTTGAAACCGAGTCTCTTTGAGACCTTTTAAGATAGATTTAACAATCTGTAATGCATCGAGCAAAAATCTTCATTTAAACTCAGTCAATTTCATGAAAGACATTATGATTGCGTTTTTTATATACGCTTGTCATTCATACGTCAATAAATTAATTGTATTGTTGTTTGTTACGTTACATAATTACATAATCGTGTGCAAAGTGTGAAAAACCTTTTGGACATAAAGTTAAAGACAGTGCTAACGTCACTGGTTAATCCCATAGGTCTAACATGGTGTTATATTATAATTATGTACACACACGTGTGAAAAATTGTGTATCTTGTGATTCAGCGTAAATAATTATCCACTTACAAACGGGGGAATAGAAATGCAGGGGTGAATCGAAACAAAACCTTGAAGGGGATTTTTACCTTATTAATTTTTTTTATTGCTGACTGACTGTCTTAAAAATATAAATATTATGATATTAAAGTGAAAAACCTATTTTTTTTTTCTATTTACCCCTCCGTTCCTATTCACCCCGTTTGACGGTACTCAAAAAACATTCATTAAAGTTTTTCGACAATTTCATTGTCACTGTAACCCAATTATAAAGTGGTTAAATCATGGAAAAAATAATAATCGATCAAAGAGGGAGTTCAAGCAAATACACAATCGGGTCATGAGTCATGACATTATGATCTAAATGCGCACATTACGCACAAACTAAAATTTAATAAAAACATTTTTTTTTCCATGGAACTCTGTTTTTGCTTGTGTTCCATTATAGTAATTAGCGATTATTCAATTGACAAACAAAAACATTGAGTTTCTGACAAAAAAAATCTAAACCTTGACCATTTGAAGCGAAAAAAAATTGTACGTCACTATTCTGGAAATAACAACACGGAATATTAAAAGTAATGTCACATTCATTGGACAGCACAACCTGTGTGCGTGGGGCACTAGGTAAAAATGTTATGACGACAGCATCATTTAAAAATACAGAAATCATGAAATAACAAATAAACAGGCAACATAATTATACACTTGTGATGATTTTATAGCCATTTTATTTTCATGAATTGTGGCTAGTTTTTGAACAATCAAATTCATTTATTACGATCACAATAAATTTTATTATACCGTTATGAAAAAACTTTTATAACTATTTTAGACGTACAAAAATCATAAATATTTAAAAATACATAATATTTATATTTGTTAATAGGTATTATATTTCTATGGATTTGAATTTAGAGACCTTCATGTACCTATCATCTTTGTTTTATCTACTTTTCTTAGCTTTCTGCAGCAATGTATCTCCAGACATATCTCCAGTATCAACTCATCGTGTGAACGGTTTATAGTTCGTCAAAGCTCAGCTAGAAGGCGCCACTGGTCGCTTTCACCACGTCTATACATATTTGTGTGAACTTGTAACACTTTTCTCACAGTCAATGTCAGTCCGTTCTGTTTTGTAATAGAAAACGTACACTCGTGTGTAGTGGTTAAATATTATTATTTATATAGAATTATCCTTGTACACTGGTTGTGCAGTTGCAATGCAGTTTAAAAACGGAAGATGAAACGAGAGGAATGACCTATTAACAACAAAATGGAGATGCAAAAGTTCGTTTTTACTTTTTTGGATAAATTAATTTTGTTTTAACGTAATATAATTTTAGTATTAATTTAGCAATGGCACTATTATTTTACGATAGGGAACTACTAACAAGGTAGGTACTTAGTAACAATTTCTTCAGTAGTTTGACGAAAATTAAACATAATAACTAATGTTATATAAATGCGAGCCTGAGTTTGTTTGTTTTTTATGCTTTCGCGCCTAAATCGCAAAATCGATTACGATGAATTTTAGTACAGAGATGGGACTCTGGACACGGTTTAAGGCTATTTTTAACCGACTTCTAAAAAACGACTTCTAAAAAAGGAGGAGGTTCTCAATTCGGATGTTTGTATTTTTTTTTTTTTTTTTTTTTTTTTTTTTTTTATGTTTGTTCGGGCATAACTCTGTCGCTTGCCAACCGAATTGAAAAATTCTTTTTTTATTGGAAAGGGTATACTTCCCAAATGGTCCCATTGAAATTTTATCAAAATCGGATCAGTAGTTTGGTTATTAAATCCAAATAGCTGGAAAAAATATGTGGAAAAATCATCCATGTATACGAAATTGCATATTTTTGTTTGCTTTCCTGTGACTTTCCAGTGGTGTTGTTAGGTGTGGGGTACCACTAAAAAGTGAAAAATAAAAAACTTTTTCACAAAAAAAAAGAAACCGACTTCCAATTTTGAACTTTGTAGTTTTTTTGGAAGTCGGTTTTAACTAGTGGCAAAAGCTAGTTTTACTATACAGTGACCACTATAAAACTAATACACTTACCGCGACAAGGTAGAAGTTTAGGAAATATTATTTCAACACTAACGGCCGCTTTCTATAACATATCTCAATCCCAATCTTGATCCCGATCCTTGTCTGTAACCAATCAAAGGTGAGGATTGTGTGGTGAAGGACACAAACTCGGCCGTTGATTGGTTACAGACAAGGATCGGGATCAAGATTGGGATTGAGATATGTTATAGAAAGCGGCCGTAAATGATTACAGGCTGCTAGAATGATTCATTGCTCGATGAAATTGATTTATAAATATCATCATTATCGATGTGCATGTATCCATTCATTTTGAGTTAATTAGTCTCTTCCTTTGCTTGATTTCCTACCAAATCGTTATTTCAATGATTTATCCATAATTCTTGTTACGTTTTTATTTAAATTTGCATAACGAACGTTAGAATATCAAGGTTTCAATATAGATTGAAACCTTGATATTCTAACGTTCGTTATGCAAATTTCGTTCGTTTTGTTTATTTTATTGTATTTTCTATTTTTAAATTTTGTTGCTATTTCCGTTACAAGATAGTTTTATTGAGAAATTGAAGCGACATTCCAGATAATTTTGTCATTACTTTTTAGCGTAGCTTTGAATTTAGACAAAAACTAAGAAAAATAATTTTACTTTAATAAATGAAACGTTCAGTTAACCAACTTTTTGTAATGCATTGTTATCTGCTACCGTATTTTAATTTAGATTGTGACGTCTTTAGAAATATTTTCTCATGTCTATAAAATAATAATTATTGTGTTGTTAAAACTAATTATTTTTTAAATTATAATGATTATGTTAATGTCCTGTACAGTCAGAAATGTGTTTTTTTTTTAAATCTTGGGTCCCAGTCCTTTTATAGGCGTATGAGGGGCCGAGGCCAACTCGCAGAGGCCCTGTTAGGCATTTCAAATGGAGTGGGGCATACTTAAAGCCAATGGCGTGTTTTAATTTTTTTTTTTAAATTATTTTCTTTTTATTTTAAAACAAACGTTGCCCCACACTAGGAATTTCTCCTGTATTACCTATCTACATATACTACACTACTGACATTCAAATTCAACATTGTATGTTTATCCAGAGTTTATTCCACTACAGATAAAGTGACATTCAAAATAAAAAAAAAAAATTCATAGTGTCGCTCAGATAAAAAAAAACCTTTATTTATATTATTTTAGATTATTGCATGTATTCATCAAGACTTGAAATCGTTCCAGTATAGTTTGTAATGGTTTCAATTAATCTTTATAAGATATAAATCTTTAGCAGTAGAACAAAGAGTTACATGCTAATGCACATGTGTAATAATTACGTTTCGTAGATGGTCATGGTTTTTATGTTTATAACGTAATAACTAGACAGGAAATAAAATACAAAATAAGCTCTTGAATGGAAAATATTCCGGAATTGTTACTGAAATATTAACCAGCCTAGCCTTTTCCTAACTTTGAAGTTCCTAATATTGAAGCCGACTTCAAGTCTAACCGGATGCAGTACCAATATTTAACGTGGAACGACTGACTTCCACAACCCAATACAGAACAACTGTCTCTGGTCCTGGAAAGCAAAGGGCACTACGAGGAGCGCGGATGGGTTTTAGTCAGTAAGAGTCTGACACTTCCTCCCGCTCCACCCAGAGTGGAAGGGGTCATCTGATGATTTCCCATCTATAAAAAAGTACAGTACAATTATTACCATAATGACCCTCGGCTATCATTGCATTTCCGAATACGAACGAATGATAATTTATAATATATAAACGATTTAAAAGTTGCAAAAGTTGTACCAATTCATAAATCCGGCAGTAAATTTGACCCGTGCAATTACCGCCCTATATCAGTTCTCCCGGTGATTTCTAAAGTTTTTGAGAAGATTCTTTATAATCGATTAGAGTCATTCCTTAATTCAAAAGGTTTCTTTTACTGTAAACAGTATGGATTTAGAGCTAAATC
This sequence comes from Melanchra persicariae, assembly GCA_947386135.1. Classification (NCBI taxonomy): domain Eukaryota; kingdom Metazoa; phylum Arthropoda; class Insecta; order Lepidoptera; family Noctuidae; genus Melanchra; species Melanchra persicariae. The sequence goes on from OX376650.1 coordinate 19,659,394, forward strand.
AAATACTCTCGCTGCAACAATTGACCTCGTTACTAAAATTAAAAATAAAATTGACCAAAAACAAGTTGTCTTAGGTATATTTATTGATCTAAAAAAAGCCTTTGATACTATCAGTCATGATAAATTATTACAAAAACTGGAACTCGCAGGTGTTAAGGGCAAAGCACTTGAAATTTTTAATTCATATATGGAGAACCGTAAACAAATAGTAAAAATGGGTAAATATGAAAGCAATCCCTGTGACCTGAATTTTGGCGTCCCCCAAGGATCAATATTGGGCCCCCTAATGTTCCTTATTTATATTAACAGTATCAGTGAATTGGGTCTCAAAGGAGACATCTCCCTCTATGCAGACGACACAAGTCTCTTTTACTTTGGAGACTCAGTCGAAGCTATAATAGCCGACGCTCAGAATGATCTTAACCTATTAAATGAGTGGTTTCAGTCAAATCTCTTAACTATTAATATTACAAAAACAAATTATGTAATGTTTGCAGCAAAAAATAAAAAAATAAATGATAATTTCGAACTTAAAATAGACGGCCAACTACTTGAACGAAAACCTAAAGAAAAATATCTCGGACTTATCTTAGATAGTAACCTAACTTGGAAGCCACACCTAGAAAAAATTAAACTTAAACTAATTCCAATCACAGGGGCACTACGCAATATAACAAATTGTATCCCGCGTAAAGTGCGATATCTTATTTATAATTCTCTGGTTAAGCCTCATATCGACTACCTCATTGAAATCTGGGGTACTGCAGCGAAGACAAATATAGATCCAATTCAACGAGTTCAGAATAGATTAATTAAAATTTTATTTAACTATAAATTCCGGACACCAACTGAAAAGATATATGAGGAAACAAAAATAATGAATTTAAAACAAACGTACATATACTACACATGTATTCTAATACGTAAAATATTAAATAAGGAAATCCACTCCAATATAAGATTTGTAACAAAACAACAAACACGAAAGATTAATTTAAGACGTGCTAGTTACATAGTGACCCGCCCTCCTCGAACTAACTATGGAAGAAGAAATTTGGAGTTTGAAGGTGTTACAATTTATAATAAATTACCATCAGCAATAAAAAAAGAACAAAGTTATGCCCGGTTTAAAAAGCTACTAAAAACTCACACAATTAATACATACAAATAAGGGAATGGAAAGGAGAAAAAAAAAAAAAAAAAAAAAAAAAAAAAAAAAAAAAAATAATAATAATAATAATAATAATAATAATAATACCGGCGGACTACTATTTTGTATATTTTTAAATGTTTTTTGTAATTGTTTTATAGAAATATTTAAAAATGTGAAATATATGAGTAAAAGTGAATAAAGGAAATAATAATAATAAAATTAAATAAAGGAAATAATAATAATAAAAAAAAAAACTGCATTACTTACATTCATATTAACATAAATAAAATACACACATTAAATAGATCAACTATATACCTCTAAATCAAAAATATACATTACTAATATTACTTAAAAACCAAAACAAATAGAATCCAATACTCTAAATGTTTTATAAACCATGTGTAATGTACCCAAAATATATAAATAGAAACTAAGACAAAATAGTTATAAAATAATAAACTTGCTAGTGATACTAGACTATGCCATCAATGCCACATCTAGCAAATATAAAATTCGTAGATCCATGTTGTGATTGTTTGTTTACCCACATTTTTTTGTTTTGTTATTTTCTATGCGTACATCTGTGCGCTCTAATTATAAATCTTAGTTTTAGATATTGTTTCTCAGTAAGTGAATTTGTATACAATTCTTTATGAGAAATAAAGTTGTTCTTAAACCTAAAAAAAACCTAATTTCCAAGTCCATCAATTATTAGTTACATCGTCAATAATTTGAATTGGGATCTAAGTACTTTAATTGTTATACTAGCTGTCGCCCGCGGCTCCGCCCGCGTGAATGTCGAAAATTATCCCAAGGGAATATACTCCCGGGATAAAAAGTAGGGAAGGTAAGGTATTGAATCAATCAAAGACACTATGCAAAATCTAACTCTGAAAATAAAAAGAATCAGTCATTACATTTTGTCGAGATAAGCGAAGATGTACTGAACCGCTGATTGTTTTAAGATTGGTCGGATCTACTTTGCATTGTTATCTCGCGTCTGTCTACACGAGCTTTTAACCAAACTACATAAGTCAAGTTTATCAACCCTCAAGGTTATTGCCGATCAACTACCGTTCAACTATCGACAGATGAAGAAATTATTTGTCTTCAGTAAAACCACGCCATTCTAACGAACGTGATGCGTATCAGCCAGGAACCTTCACCCACTTCACCAGCTAAACAGTATGACATTCATATTATTTGTCATTTCATCATTGTGTAGGAAAATGCAAGTAAAGGTGCGTTCGGAGAATAATGAATCGTATAATTAATTGATGAACTCTGACGAAAAGTACATACACGCCTTGCTGAGTAAATTTTAGAGTGACCTTAAATATGAAAACCGGGGTTCGCATAACTAAGGTCATTTAAAAAAATATATGCGATTGGGCTTATAATGAACTCTTTGGGTGGTCTATTAAAGATTGTTTATCGTGAAGCCACAACTATTTGCAATTCGATTTTCAAATTTTAACATAATAGACCTTATGTATAAATCAAACAAGAGTGACAATTCTACAATTTTTAGGCAACTTTCGCATTTGCCTGTCAGTTGCAATCTGTCAAAAAGCCTTAATTATCATACATTTTTGACAGATGGTGACTGTGATGAGAAAGCGAACGCTTTCATCATCCTCATCATCATAAAATATCAGCCGAAAGACGTCCACTGCTGGACATAGGCCTCCCTCAAAGGGTCATAATCGCCACACTTGGCGATCTTAGTGTTAGCTGTTGCAATGTACCGAGAATGCTGCTGCCCATTCTCTGGTGAGTCCCTTAGTCGCCTCTTACGACACCGACGGGAAGTGATGGGATGGTGCTATTCTCTTACGTCAGACACCATACGGAACACTTTACCAAAAACGTTAAATTTTACTATAACTATAATACTCGTTTCGCACATAATATTAATTTGAATTGAATACTATATTCATAAATTATGTTGGCATGATACAAATGGTCTATGTCACATACAATTAAACCAAAATACTCGTACAATGGGGTTGTAGATTTTTATATTCAAAATTCACAAACGTTTACGTTATATGTCAAAACATTTGTGCAGATGTTTCGTTAACAAGAAAAAAAATAAGAACAGTGTTCAGAGGCGAGTATAAACCACAAAATTACTTTGAGCAGTTATGTGTGAAAAAATATCTCGCCATTAACATAAGGAAAATGATGTTGAAACTTTATAAGTACTTCCGCTAATCAAGTCATCGTTACATTTATATTTTTTTGGAGATCCGCAGTTTGGAGTTCCTTGAAAGTGTTCGATATATGTTTGTTAATTAGGGTTTCGTCTTCATGTTGAGAATTTAACTTTTATAAAATCTATTTTGTCCCTTTGTCACAGAGGTTAACCTCGGCAAGTAAACAAGACACAGATCGCCAGATTTTTTTTTCCAAATAACCATTTAACTATCCGTTTTAATCATTTCAGAGGCCCTTGAGGCGGCTTAAAAACTCTGACACCAGGTTGTATAGACCATATCAGAAAAGCTGCGAGTTCCAGTTTATTACGGATGGTCATGGAACTGCCTATATGCGACCAGTAACAGAATAATGCAACACCTCTTATTCACAACTTGACAAAATGTACTGAAAAGCTGATTTTTTCTTCCGCGATTTTGGGATTAGTCCCATAGTAAAAGTTGTTCATAATGATGATTACAATGACCCCTTATGGGATATTGGGTTTAATCTGTTAGAAGTTGTGTGTAAAAGATGCATCTGGTAAGAGTTAGTCCAGACATGGACATCCAGAACTGTAGCTAAGGGACACATAATCTGCCAGAGTCGCGGATTTTGTTCGAAAGAGTCACCGCGGCCCTGGAACGCAAAGGGCACTAGGAAGAGCACGGATAGATTTTAGTCAGTAAGAGTCTGACACTCCCTCCCGCTCCACACAGTCATTTGATGATTTTCCATTCATAAAAAAAAAAGAAAAAGGGGACACAATCATGATACTAACAAACACCGATATGGTTGCTAGACTTGATCTGTCAGGTTCCCGTGAACAAATCAATATTGAAAATGCTATTGTGACAGGAATTTTCCGAAGGAAAAAAAGAAACCATCGAGTAATAAACGCATTACCTTTCTAGATATAAAAATAAACAGAATTCAGTAATAAAATAAAAAATTCTTACTAAAAGATCACATTGGACCTAATAATGAATAATAAAATAACTATTTAAGGATGTAAAAATTAAAAATAAATACTTAGTTCTAAAATTCCGAAACCAAAAATTAAATATTATGCTCATAATTAAAAGCTTAACCACTTTATCAAAAATATTTTATCTAATTGCATGTGAACTTCGGACAATACACGAAGTTCAACTAAAAAATAACTGCGAATTGTATCCGGGTTGGTTGATTTAAAATTTACCGTATTTTACATTATAGTCTTGTCTTACAGTTGTGGGAATAATAATAATAATAATAATTACTCGACTGTCATTGTGCCGATGGTCGTTACGGCCAATGGTCTGATGGCCAAAAGCTTCGACGACCATCTGTCGAAGCTGGCGTTGCGCAGTTCGATAAAGGGCCTGATACAGAAGGCAGTACTCCTCGATACGGCTCGTATTGTGAGGAGGTTCCTTTCTCTGAAGCCCTAACCACCGGTAGCTTGGACCTCGCTCCCGACACCGGCAGACTACTATTTTTTTTTCATATTTTTTATGTTTTTTTTGTATTGTTTTTATAGAAATATTTAAAAATGTAAAATATATGTATAATAATGAATAAAGAGAATAATAATATAATATATCAGAAATGCTTGCTTTGTTTCAGTCTGAACGATATTTTGTAGTATAACGTTTGCACTTAAGGTCACTGTCGTAGCTCTACTCTATTTTACGTCGTCGGTTTATTTTTTAACCACACCTCTAAGATCGTTACTTCTCGTACGAAATTTATGAAAATTAATTATATTGGCATTTCATACCTATTCAGCGCAGCTTGACTTTGCAGTGCAAATGAATAATTACTACAAACTGGAGGTCGACTTGCAACACTGATCGATGAATAATAGGTACTTGTAATACTCTAACTACACTGTAATTGAACTTAGTCTAATATATTAACGTATTGTACCATTCGTTTGATGTTGTGAAATCATGAAATGTCAGAACTGAAGAGCCTCTTCTGCAGTTCAAAAAATGCATTTGTATACGTAAATAACTTGACCTTTCATTCGACGAGTTTATTTTGAGATGAGTTTAAAATTAAATTGTGTGCAGTTTTCGACTTTGAACTGATTGAAGACGGTATTTTGGTACCACCATTTTTTTAAAGGAGTTAGTGAAGAAATGCCTTTTCAAATAGTTCGACTAAAAATATCTACAGAGCCTGCATTACATAGACTCATCCTCACAGTCAGTATGATCTATTAGTTTTCTGTCATATTTAGTTTCCCGTTTAGCTTAACCCTACTTAATATTATAAATGTTAATGTGAAAGTAAATCTATCTGTTACGCTATCACGTTACACCTGAACGGATCGTCATGAAATTTGGCAGATTTATAGTCTGGGATATGGAGAATGACATAAGCTACTTTTTACGCGTAGATACGGGGGTGAAGCCGCGGGCAAAAGCTGCTAGATTCTTAAAATCTATCGAAATTGGTAATTTTTCTATATTCTTTATTTTCACCCCCATGGGATGGTCTACCCAATATTATTAAGCACGAAAACGATTTCTATTTCGCATATAATGAATATAGAATATTGAGTAGAATAATAATTTAGCTGTGCATTTGCAATGCATTTATTTCGCAAGTAGTTGCATTAACGTAGTCGTTATCTCGACTTGATTTATTCATTTAGTTTTGCGAAGACGTGAGAGGTTTTGCATTTAACTAATTATGGTTATTACACACACCTGTATTCTACGTCATCTCCTCCATACGACTACTTGATATCTCTCAATCAAATTTACAATTACAGCTTGTTCAAGCGGAGAATAGGCCTATGATGGAATATGCATGCAATTTTTAAATTATTAGCTTTAGAAAACACTTATGAAATATTTTTTTAATAACTTCATCGGCGATGAAGTTATAAAGCTTCAAAGTTTACAAATAGAAAGAGAAGTCCGATATGGACTTTGACGTCAAAGTCCATGACGCCTGTTTTAATACATATTCCCTATTGTTGTTTTGTTAAGGCTCGGTTTCCAGCAAAGCGGATAGGAGAGGAGATGTGTTGAATAAACCAATCCGATATCGTTATTTCCACATCTCTTCTCCGCTTAGCTTATCGGATTGCTTTATTCAACACATCTCCTCTCCTCTCTGCTTTGGTGGAAACCGGGCCTAACACCCTTGCCTGGAGAGATTTTTACGCTGTCCATGTTATGGAGTCGAGTGGAGTGGATTGGAGTGGAGGAATTTGCCTTCTTAATAGCCTTAGAACATAGGTGTTTAACGTTACCTTAACTTCTCTGAGTCGTCTGAACTTAGATGTGGACTTAAACGCAGGCTTATTCAATCATGACAGATTGAAGAAAGTACTAAAGTTTAATATTCACTAGCGAGAATCAGAACGAACGGCAAAATAAATAAGTTGTTACTGCCAACAACATCAAAACAACACTTATTTAGCAACATATCGAGAGAAAGAACATGGATGTGCCATGCAAAGCTTTGTTTGTGGTGTGCCTTGCAACATTTGGAGACGAATTTTAGTGAGCTTGTAGCGGCATTAATGCCTCCACAAAAATCAACGTAGCAAAATCTGCATCGCAACAAAAAAAACCGCGACGACGGCTGCAAAATATACAACAGTCCGAATGTCAACTATCGGGCAGTTGCCCACCGGACACAACAACCGTCCGGTCGGAGGATCCTCCCTTTTCAACGGAGATTTGCGGGACTTTACTCTCTGTGCCGCATACCTCTATATGCTAAAGTTTGAAGTTTAGAAAACTGTCGAAAGACTGATGGCTGGAACAAACGAGCCCTAGAGTAGTGAGCGTGTATCATAAAATATGGAAAATTTTGTATCGATTGCGTACCCAAACACCTGTACCTGCACAGTATGATGACTTAAACAACGCCTCTAATTAAGCAATGAACGACCACCTCCTGGGCCCAAAAGGTTTAATGAAGAAGAAGGCGTGACTCCATATGGACAGTGACGAAAGGTGATGGCCCAAACTGGACGCGGAAAGCGAAGAACCGGGGGTATCCCACATTGGGCTACCACTGGCTGAGATGATTCTTTTAAAATAAGGATGCATGTACGAAAAAAAAAACATAATTATTTATCCATACTTAAAAGTTTTCTAGCCATTCATCAGAAACTGGTCGAAGGCCTCGCGTGCATTTAATTATTGTGTGTGATTGATTGAGATTCGCTGTGATTCGGTGTTACACTTCAGTGCGCACACAGCCTAATGTTAGACGTCTGTTATTCATGTGAACTTATCACGATAGTTCAGGAAATGGAAAATTGAAATTGGTATGTTTGTCGGGTTTTATTAAATCAATGGTAACAGGTTTTTTAATTAATTTAAATCTTTTTTTTATGAGGTTATAGTAAACAGAAGGTAAACGGGGTGTAACGAGATAGGGTGATATAGCAAAAATCAATGCGTTTTGTCGAGTTCTGCATAAATAGAATGAATAGATTAGAATTATCGAGAATTACTTCAAATAGAGAAGGTAAAAAGACCAAACAATTGTAAGGTGGTGTTTATTATATTATACAAGTTACAGGTTAACTTTTTTTCTGTAATAGTTCTTCGCTCTTGTCTTATTTGTGTTTAAGTTTATATAACACATAACAAAACATATTCTATCACCGTTTTATTCCATGCTTTTTTTTAAGGATGGGAAATTATCAAATGACTCCTTCCGCTCTGGGCAGCGTGAAAGGGAGTGTCAGATTCTTGCTGACCAAAATCCAGCCTTTTGCGATCCAGGGCCGCGGTGACTCTGAAAGTCTGAAGGATATTCACGAATATTATCATCGGTATTTTTTTATTCCAATTGGGTATTTGGAGTCGGCGCAACATGTCGTCTTCTTTCGTATTCTTATTACTTATTTCTATTTTACTTATCATCTTGGTCGAACGAATGCTATGTTCCAAAACTCTTTCAGCCTGCAACATAGTGATCTTGCAAAATGTCTTCGATGCATTTGTAAAACATTCTACATCAACAATAGAATTGGCCAAGTTCAAGTGAATCTTGCGCAACGTTACGCTCTGAATAATGTTGTTTCAGGCGAACCAAACAAATATTTGAATAGTCGAGCGTCACGAAACGTTATTATCTACTTTTCTCAATCTTTCTTCTCATGAAATCTAACTATCTGTGTTTATGAAATATATTGTGGTTAAAAAAAGGTCTATGTTGGCAACCTTCTAAACTTATTTGATGAAATCAAAGTAAACTTGTTGGTTTGGAAACTTTTTACTGATCTTTCACTGACAAAAAATACATTTTGGTAAATAATAAATGCGAGCTTTAAAGTTAAAAACCGCCGAGGTCGGTCTATGGCTGGTGAGCATGGGTTACATACGCAGTTTCCTCCATGAAATGGAAAGACACCTGTCATTTGAACATCTTTGGCAGTCGTAACAGGCAGTCAGAAAAGCCAGAAAATCTGGCACAAGTCTTGTAAAAGACCTTGTCAAAATCTGTCTGTTTTTCCCAATATATAATTGTAGCGTCGGCTTCCAGTCCAAATAGAACTGGAAGCTGAGTATCAGCACTTTACATCGAGCCTGTCTGACCTCCACAAACCCATTACCTGGGTAACACGGTACTTCTTGGCAGGGCTGGTGTCAGATTTTCTGGCTTCTGACAATCCATAACGACTGCCGAAGATCTCCAAATGACAGCTGGGTACAACGATTTATCGTGCTTTCAGTCACGGAGGACTCTCGATGTATTAAGATGGTCACCTAGCCACAGAAAAACTTCGGCAACATTTATAACCCATCTGCCTTCAAAGCAAGAGTGAACAGGCATCTTCTGGGCACGCTCGCTCTATCATAGACTTCATCTATCGCTTTCCATCAGGCGTGATCGAGGTCAAGAGCAGGCCCATTCCTCAATAATAAAAAAATAACCAATTTCAATGTCACTACACATCTAGAGCATAACATAATTCATATTAATATATATTTGACAGGCAGCCTTCTACAGCTAACTCGAGCATAATAAGGTACATGCACATAAAAGGCACATTTCTTCATACCTGTGAATCTTGAGCTTCATAATATAAATTACAAAAGAAGTTTTGTAATGTGACCTTCATGTTGACTGGACCGGCCTGCTTCAAGTGGCCCTTATGGTCAGTGTCAAAGTGGCCCAGTTTGGGGTCTTAGAACCCGTGTTTAAACGCATAAATTTTTGGCAAAAATTAGAGGGGAGGAATATTTTAGTTCTTTTTGTCGAGATAAGGAACTATTATGGGTTTTATAATATTTCACGTGACACTAAACCTTTGATCACTAAGGAATACAAAGCGGGTTCATTCTTTATTAAAGTTTTGAAATGATGTTCCAAATTATGCAATTAACAGAAAGGCTTTATTTTTTATTATTTTAGATCGCCTTTGACTACCATTATACGCTATCAGCGTCATCGCTTACCATAAGGTATGATGGTAAGAGTGTAAAAGTAACATCTTTCACTTTTTCACTCTTTTTAAAAAAACCAAAGGTTGTAGCTGTCAGAAACCACAGACTCCTATCGAGAATTTCACTGGTTAGCTGTACTCACAACTTAGGCGTCCCGAAGACCGGCCGGAGCAACAATACGTATTTATTTTTTGCGATTTCAATGTTCTACAAGTCTAATATTTTTATTATTACTCAAATGATCTAAAAACTTATACTTGCAACATATTCATGTATTCCCTGAATTGTATTTGTATTTTTAGTAGAATCAAGCCCAGACTAGGTAGAGTATTGGTCTTATACTTGCAACATGTTTATGTTGCATTACCTGAACTGTATTTGTATTTTTTTTAGAGTAATTAATAATTGGGGCCAGAATTTCGGTTTGGTGGTCAATCTCAACGGAGACTAGCCAAGTTATAGTCCAATCGACGGGGCTTATGTGGTCCGAATAATTCTCCCGCCTATGAAATTTGGCATATGATGACATTAGGTGATACAGATAACAGATGTACAATAATCCAACATTTTTTTTTACGAGAAGTTACGTATTTTCACCTAAACATGAAAATTGCTCATGAGGCTCTGTGAATATTTCCTCAGGCTGAAATAATTTCTGTTTACGTATGTATGTACTAGTTAGAATAAGTATGTAAAGGAATCCAACATTTTTTCGATTTCGGTGATACCCCAAATTTAACTTTTAACATTTTGCACTATAACTTCTACTGAAAAATTGCTCTGCCAATTTTTATGTTTTCATATGTCTTTATGTCCCTAAATACATCGCTTTGTTTAGTTATCCAACAGATTTTCCTTTTTAAACTTATGTTTTTTATTTTTTCTTAATTACGTAAAGTGAAAAAATCCTCCGTCCATTTTCATACCTTTATTAGTCATATGATTTTATATTAACCTCGTAAGGCCCAATGTACAATGTATTGAACAAAGTAACATATAGCATTCCGGCCCAGCTAAAAAAACAAAATCTTCTCCTAAACGCCCAATGTACATTACAATGTACATTTATTTTAAATGCATGTTTCTTTTAAATTTTCGCGCCAACTGTCATTTGGCGTGAATGGTATGATTGGTTGTTACTTTGGGAGGAATTTTGACAGCGGACATTTGGGAAAAATTCTTAAGCAATCTATCAAAATCTGCCATTTTTGCTATTATGCCGCCGATTCAGGAGACACGTGAGTAAAAAACTTAATTTATTAATTAAATCTTAGCTTATTTTGATCAAAAAATTAGACTAAGTTAATGATAAACACATATTTTAACTGGAGTAAATTTTATTTTCGTTCGATAACACTTATTTGTATTTTTTATACTTCGTCGTAAAGTTATGTTCATTGTGTTGCACATTGGGTATTAATGATTAGTAATACGTCAAAGGATTTTTTTTATTTGTAGATATCAAGAGTGATCAAATTGAGGAGTTGCTTAACGATTGCGAGATAGAAGACTTCTTGTTTTCAGATGAAGATATTGGGGACCCAAAATATCGACCCGAACCTTCGGAATCTGTCTGTTTGCAGAAAAAGTCACACGAAAGTGATGACAGTACAGAAGAAGATGGTGAAGAAGTTGAAGTGGAACGTGTTAGACGTGGAAGATGGCGCGGAAGAGTACGTGGAAGGGTCGAGGAACAAGAAATGCTATGAATAAACATATATTTGATGAGTTGAAACCATTTTTTTATTGAAATTATGAAGAAAAGTCATGTTTATTTTTAGGATATGTTTAGTTTTTCTTAAGTCTAGACTAAACTTATTTGTGATTGTCTTTGATATTTATTTTTTATAAATAGACCACTTTCTATTCTATTTATTTTTATATTTCATAGTTTACATTTTGAAAAAGACCTACCAAAATGGTTAGTAATGAATAATTTCTGTTCCTTTATCTCACTTTTATGTTAAAATTTAAAATGAAAATAATAAAACTAGTTTGTGAAAAATCAAAATATTTTGTTTTGTTAAAATTGTGTTTTTTTCTCTAATGTATAAATAAATATTCATAAAATAACTTTATTTTATTAAAAATTAAAGATCACCCAAACGCCCAATGTGCATTTAAATGAACACGATATATTAACTTAAAACTGGCTGTAATATATTCCTATTCTACCTAGAGTACACAGAAAAACATAAAAAAAAATCTTGGTTGAGATTTTCCGAAAAAAACTATTTGAGTATGCTTGGGCCGGAACCATGTTAGGCGATACTGTTCATTGTACTGTACATTGGGCGTTTAGCTCATCTTGCGAAATTTAGCTTGGGCCTTACGAGGACCAGATTTATCAATAATCCAACAAATTTTCCTTTAGGAACAACTTTTTTTTTTCATTTTTACTTTATTACGTCACGTGAGTAATTGCTCAGGTTAATTCAATACGTGTATGAGATTATCCAATAAGCCAATGGAAATTCGGCCTAATACAAATGTTTTTACAATCTCAATAATATAAATTCAATCTCAACATACTTTTATTAGTCATGATTTTATATTAAAACAAATATTATTTATCAATTATGCAACAAATTTTCGGACGGTCAATATTTGTTACGATAGTTCGCTGTTATAAGCTAGAGCGAAGGGTTGGCCATCACTTGACCACTCGGAGCTGCTTTGTCACGCACCAAATACTTTTGGAGTAATGTAGGCGAGTTTGATGGCTACCGATATTATTACAAATATTTTTCTATAAATATGCACAACGTGTGTACAGTCACATCAAGCTGAATATGTTTTCGATATATTTTTTACTTAACGCACTAATTTGCCTATGGCATTAAGTCCGCCTCTGTACATTTATGTGCTAAAGTGTTAAATGAATAAACAATTTTTGGTTTACACCTACACATCTGGGGTAGAGTCGGTTTCTTGTATTTTGCCGTCGAAGTTATGACACCGTTCGTTTTGACTTTTAGCAATGAAATTCAAAAACACATGCATGTACACTTTTGTAACTTTTTATGATTATTATAAGTGTCATGGAGGACCGAATACAGTTTTCAGCGAGCTTTTATGTACGTTTTCTCATTTAGGCGCAGTGATATTTTTTCGGGTTTTCGTAAAAGTGCGATTACTTGAAAATTGTGAATATTTTCTTAAATCTAATTCTGTCACAAATACGCATAAATTAAGAGCTGCTTGTGCATGTTTATTGTACTTACGCACATACAGTGGTTTTGCAAAACTTTACTGCAGCAGGAAATGCAATATCACGAAAACCTTAAGACGCACAAATTATATTTTTGGCGCACATTATGCAAAAGTATAAACTCTCTGCCCATGCACGATATATCTCTCTCCGATCATTCGTTTAGAATTTTCCTGCTCGAACAACGTTACCCCAACAGGGGTTTCAATTTTTTTTTCAAAACGACAAGACGCACAATTTTTTTATTTGGTGCACATTTACAGCAGATTACGCACTTATTATACGTTTCACTCATATCACTCCAGGAGTCACTTTCCAGCTGCAATAACGTACTCATTCTTTTCAAGTCCCTTTTGTTAACCGACTTGAAAAAAAGGAAGAGGTACTCAATTCGATTGTATTTTTTTTTGTCACTTCAACCAACCCCAGTATAACATTACTTTTTTTTATTACACAGCCAGCACACACAACTCGCCGTTACCTTACTCCGTCGTTGCTAGCCTACGGCAATGCAATTATTGAGATTGTAAAACCTTTAGTATTAGGCCGAATTTCCATTGGCTTATTACAAAATCTATTAAAATACAGCGACTCATAACTTAATACACTCATTGAATTAACCTGAGCAATTATTCACGTGACCTAGGTACCTAATAAAGTAAAAATGAAAAAAAAAATGTTCTTCCTAAAGGAAAATTTGTTGGATTATTGATAAATCTGGTTTAAAATAAAATCATATGACTAATAAAGGTATGAAAATGGACGGAGGATTTTTTCACATTACGTAATTAAGCAAAAATAAAAAATACAAGTTTAAAAAGGAAAATCTGTTGGATAACTAAACAAAGCAATGTATTTAGGGACATAAAGACATATGAAAACATAAAAATTGGCAGAGCAATTTTTCAGTAGAAGTTATAGTGCAAAATGTTAAAAGTTAAAGAATCATGACCATCAACGGTACTGGTTTTTCTCATGCATCAAGATAAAAATTATATTACAATTATTTTCTTAATTTTTGAAGTCATTCTGCAATTAGAATGCCAATTTTGTATAGGGGTTTATTTTGTAAACTTAATAAGTTATGAAATTCTTTTGATAAAATGAATTACCTACTGCCGGCTATTCTTACGTTAAAGTGTTGCCATAATCAAAATAAGTAAATGTATTGACAACTCTAATCGATTTTTTTTGTATACGATTACAAATTAATATAAATGTAAAGTCATTGGAAAGGTAAATCGCGGGGTTTTTGAGAGATGGAGATGATACTACTGTGGTGTGAAATAATTAGTATTTCACACACACAGTAGTCGTATTATTTTGCTTTCAAAACTTTTTAAAGCAATTTCACTTTGTTGGCTAACGATACTTATGAGTGATTGCATAGATTTTTTTTTAAATTATCTTGCTTCGGTTTGATATAAATCGAACCTTTTTAATAAATTAATGATTATAGAACTAAATCAGTCATTTGAAATAATTGTGTCGAGTGAATTTGTTCGAAATCGAATTTATCGAAAATCTAAAGTGGCAACATTGGTGTTGGTGTCTCAAATTAAATTGTCATTGTCAAAAAGTCCAATGTCAATTGCGCATGGTGTATGCTAAGTTTGTTCATAGCGATTTAAATATTACAGTTTTTTTTTGTGTTGATCGAGTCCTACTCTCAACAGTAATTATAATATTCATTGTAACTATTTGTTTATTTCTTGTTTTCAATCACTATCGCTTACTTTAATGTGAAATTGTGAATCTTACGCCAGGACGTTTTTACGCCGGGAAGTTTTCACTTTGTTTGAAGTTGTGTGTGATTCGTATTTTGTTGTACTGTTTTAACAGGAAATATAAAGGCAAGGTACTGATTTATTTAAGTCTCTATCCCATCAGATATGCTAATTAATCTGCTCTCCAAACTACGACCTATAAACTTACCTCTATACACAACGGATATTTCTATTTTGAGGTTAAGTTACGTTTTCTAAAAAAACTTGGAAATGCGAGTTTTGATTCCAAAATAGGAATTGTAGATGGTTATTTGGTTAATTTATAAACCATCTAAAACAACTTTGGAATTGACGCAACTCTGTACCGTGGTCCATATTGTCGTGGTCATTCTCCTTTGGGGTATCACCGAAATCGAAAAAATGTTGGATTCCTTTACATACTTATTCTAACTAGTACATACATACG
Source organism: Melanchra persicariae (assembly GCA_947386135.1). Lineage (NCBI taxonomy): Eukaryota > Metazoa > Arthropoda > Insecta > Lepidoptera > Noctuidae > Melanchra > Melanchra persicariae. The sequence continues at coordinate 19,674,563 of OX376650.1, forward strand.
TAAACAGAAAGTATTTCAGCCTGAGGAAATATTCACAGAGCCCCATAAGCAATTTTCATGTTTAGGTAAAATAACCTAACTTCTCGTAAAAAAAAATGTTGGATTATTGTACATCTGTAATCTGTATCACCTAATTTCATCATATGCCAAATTTCAAAGGCGGGAGAATTTTTCGGAAGTCTCCATACAACCAATATCCTCGTTGATTGGACTATTAACAGACACACTCTGTGTTTGCACTTTAATATCTACTCTGATATACTCACTGTTACTTTTACTTTCATATTTTGATGGTACGACAATCCAATACGATTGGAAATTAGGCACAGGACCGATTCCTTGAAGTGCTTCCCCATGCACGGGGGTGTCATGTCAACTTCCGAACTCCGGGCTGTTACTCAGAAATTCCCAACGGAAAAACCGAATAAGGCGTTAGAGTTTTAGTAAAAGGGAGGTGAATGAAAAAAAAAGTAGTTAACACTGACGAATAATTTTTGACAGTGAAATCCAGAAACAGATTGTAACTTATCAATATGAAATACATATTTCTTCCTATTTGTTTTTGTAATGTCCAAAAACTTGACAATCCAAAATTATAAAATGATGTTTTCTTAGTTTTGACAGATTTTTTCCCATATAGTTTTTGTTGAGATCATTGTTTCAATCGTACAGGTTACATAATACATAATTTAAACCATTCCGAAGATACATAATATATTTTAGGCCATAATGAGAAACGGTATATTCTAGTACAGTCAATGGGTTTCGACCCAGACGTATTTTATTATAGGCTTCCCAGACGTTTTTATTCGTTTTATGAATCAATTATATTTGATAAAGGGAGTTTTTAAATAATTGTCTAATTTTAGATTCGTGTTTGGAACCAGCCAGAGACTGCTTGGCGTTTTTCACCAGGCTTTTACTTACTTTTAATTACGATTATTATAATAGGCCTTATTTTAATTTAGAAGCATAAACGTCGGTGTTGTTTGCTTATATTTTACTTATTTTTTATGGCTGTAATGCCTACTGGTTGTGCTACTGAATTATACATGCTAGCATTTTTTATTTGAGAATTATATGCTTAAGTACACTGAATCGATCGCATGTTTGTTGATTCATCATTGAAAACCAAGAATATTTTCAAACAGCTATCAAAATGAAATTACTAAATTTAAACCCCAACTTAGGGATTTAGCATGACACCCGGTGGATAGGGTAGGTTAGGATAGCACACCTACATTTCAATAATATACACGTAAAATAAAAATGCTCACGTCCCTTGTATCAGGGTGTAGACCTATTGCCATCAACTGGGCTAAACCAACGTTGCAAACGCCAAGGGACATATTCCTGAAAATCTCCAACGAAATCACAATGCATTTAAAAGAGCGTGCATTACTGAGCATTGTGCAATAGGATCGCACAGTGGCTGCACACGCAACTAGCCGGATATTGCAACCGGTACATTCAAGGATAGAGGCGAAAACCGAGTGAGTTCCGACTGACGGAAGCCTAGTGTTAAGGATAGTCAGGCGGATTGGTGCGGTAACAAGCGTAATAAATGTGAGTACCAGAATAGAGACGTCACGCAAAGGTTTGATGAGGTTTTTGAAATGTTTGATTGAACTTTTACTTTTTTTAAAGAGGCTGTTTTTAAAAATAGTTGAAATAATTTCTGGATTTTTTTTTTCATCGCGTTTGTGAATGTAATACATATTTTAAATAGGTTGAATAAGATATACTATGCCAACAGAAAATTGCAGACCCCGTAAGATTGTAATAAATCTTTAGTAAATTACAATTTCTCGATATATTATTAGGCTGTCGCTGAAAACCAGCGCTGTGGCTCTGTCTTGCACATGAGTTCCAGAATTATGCTGAGCGATGGCCGTTTTGCGCGAATGTAACGCATGTCTTCCTAACTTGCATAACTATTGTAATTTTGTTTATCAAGGTATGTCTCATGCTTGGCGCAAATAAAGTCTTTCTCTTTCTTTCTTTATGAAAAAATCGTTTCGTCGGCCCACTTCTAGAAGTACCGTCGAGGACCTAAAGGTCTCTAAAGGTTCATCATCGACACGCATGGAAGAAGAAGAATTGCTTATTAAACTAAATACAGCCCTGTACACCCACATGTAGGTATTGTAGTTTCAACTATCAAGTACAGCGGATTCAGGAACCGGCATTAGTTCTAGATGTTCCGCAAAGGATAAAGGAAGCCAATTACCACATATTGACCAACTTCACGTCCATCGATGACTCAATGTTATTGTTGTTATGATAATCTGTTTAATTAAGCACCAATTATTTAAATGCTACAAATTTTAATTGCGTTGAGAAAACTGTCAGGTTCTTGCTACACCACATGTGTTTGACGGCACGGTTGGCGCAGTGGTTGAGCGATTGGCTGCCGCGTTGCGTGTCTTGGGTTCGATTCCCGCACGGAACAAATATTTGTATGGCCTACAGATAGTTGTTCCGGGTTTGGCTGTTTGTGTATGTGTGGTTATGTTTGTAAACGAACCCACGATACGGGAGAAATCCCTAGTGAATGGCAACGTTCTATTAAATATTTTACCTTCACCGGATGGCTTGCTGAGAGGAATTGACAACGTTTATGAATTCGTCCGTGGATGGTAGATCCGACTCCGATGATTCAGGTGGCACCGCGGCCCACGCTCTGATCTGTTGGTGATATTCATTATCATTTACTGACGAATCGTCTGGTATAAGAGTATCAAGCAGGACTTCACTGGTTTCTTCAATGCCGGTAGTATGTTTATTATTTACTTTAATGTTCTGAACGTACGCAAGGTCGACAGATCTATTAGCCTTGATCTCGTGGTACAAAGGAGACCACTCTCACTCTTTATCAAGTTTATCAACAATTTTCCGGAGTAAATTACCCTTAGATTTATCTACCGATGCTCTGTAGCGTGACTTGGTACTTAAACCAAGGAGGTTCCCGGTAACCTTGCGTTTTTCAAGCTAAGTCTACGCGCTCTGCGATAGCTTTTCCGTTGTTCAACAAGGTAGTCACTCCACCAATCACATCTACGAATATTGGTAATGTCAGCACAGTAAGAGAAGGTGTCTGACATTATATTAGCACTTTCCTCAGCAGACAGTCCATCGCGAGTGAAATCTTTGACATGACACGCAAAAAGTGAGCTAAAAAATTCCCAATTCGCGCCCTTACCAAACATTAATATCTAAAATTTCCTATGAAGTGTGACGAACCTTGGGTAAATAAAGGAACAAATTCGTACACGATCAAGCGATGATCACTACAAGACGCATCAGGAAGAACACGCCACTTATCCAAGCGTACGTCTGCACTAGCCTTCGGCAGGCCTGGTAGGGTCTGCCAGACCCACCCTGTTATTTTAACCGTTGTATTTAATTAAAATCTGATGTTTCTGCGCCACAATTCTCAGTAACTGAGCATTATCAACCAATCCAGGCCTTATGGCCACTACTTCAATCCGGAGTCAGCTGCGATGGTGAATAAACACAAAAAACCCCGAGCGCCGGTGTCAAATTCAGAGGTTATACCTCACACCTCTGCTTACACCCGTAGATAGGAGTAGCAAAGACTGATTGTTTTATTAATATTTAGAGTCTTTGTTTTAGGCCTTCTATTTCCCGAAGTTTAGTTATCTTTTGTTTTCACCTACTTAAGTATAAAAAAGGCCTGCTTTTTTGCTAAAAATATGCCCAATTTTACTAATTTTTTTTTATTTTAGTTAATAAGGTGGATTTTTATTTTTTTGTCATTTTTACCTCTACTCTATATCCCTAGTATAGCTTTAAGTATATTTAGATACACCAATTATCACAACTAGTACGAGGAATAGTAATTTTAAATTCGGGTCTGACGGACCCCACCAGGCATACCGCGTAACATTTAGCCACCAGGCATGCCGAAGGCTAGAAAGTGTGACGTCAATACAAGATTCGCCCATTTGGCTACAAAAAGTAGGTGGTGCGTCAGGGGTGTTATGAATTTACAAGTTCATCTCAGCAATAAAATCCTCAACAGCACAACGTCGTTCGGAATCAGTTAACCGAACCTTGCCATACCATAGGGAAGAAGATGCATTCACGTCAGCACCAACTATAACTTTGAAGCCCGCGAGCGACTGCAGGACGTGACGGAGATTATGTATATGAGGAGTAACGGGATCAGAATATTGAAAGTAGCAGCTCACAATGTAAACTTTTAAGTTTGGTGATGACACCTCCGCAACGGCGCAGTGGGGCTTCATGAGATTACATAAAGACGTTACAGTAAAGTTCGGAGACCGCGCCACATAATTCCGGCTTTGCAGTCCAGCTGAATTATCTTGTAACGTAAACGTGCGTTTTGGTATTGTTCCTGAACAAGCACTATGTCTAAATTATAATCTATAATCAATTTATCCAGCTCAGATGTCGCCACCCTATCGTTATGTAGATTGTATTGTCCTATAGTTAAACTATCCATTATTAGTAGTTAGTGTATAGGATTAATTGTTCGAGTTGAAGTTTTTATGTGGTACACTCTTGAGATCCGCAGCGATGATCACACGGTTTTTTAAAACGTTAACACGCCACGCAGTCGGTGTAAAATTGAAATCGTCCTTATGCGGGCAATCTTTTGTTTCATTTTCCTCCGCACATTTGGCACAGGTTGTGTGGGGTTTTGGCATTCGGCACAGGGTGGCTCCAAACTGTTGACAATGTAGGCACCGAACTACTTCGACATCATCAATAAAACGGCAGGTAGCCCAATCAATAAATAATTTATCCTTAGTAGATACCAAGTGTAAACTTTAGTTGTTATAAATAAACTGTATTATTATTCTCTTTATACATTTTTCCTTACATATTAAGTAACATTTTTAATAAACTCATAAAATAACATTTAAAATAAAAAGCAGTAGTCCGCCGGTGTCGGGAGCAAGGTCCAAGCTACCGGTGGTTAGGGCTCCAGACAAAGAAACCTCCTCACAATACGAACCGTATCTAGGAGTACGGCCTTTTGTATCAGGCCCTTTATCCAATTGCACAACGCCAGCTTCGACAGATAGTCGTCGAAACTTTATTATTATTTTTATTACTGGCGAACTTAAAGCAACACGGTATCTCTACCAGTCATTTTTTACCTTAAAAGATTACACTATGGTAGGTGCAAAATAAACAATATTTATAATCGAAATTAGTTTCCTATACTTCATTTTGTTTTGGTCCCATATGCGTGACAAGTCCTTATTATATGTCAAACTAAATAATTGTCCAAAATTAAGTGGTACGTTTATTTTTGTCTTATAATAATACCTCTCATAAAACAATTTATTATAAACGGCTATTTATATCTGAGAGAAAAAATATCAACTAAATAAAATATATTTTAATATACGTATAATAATTATTTACGCAGCTATTTGTATTTGTAAATACAACAATTACCTACATTTATACGGTTCAGTACCTACCAGTCAAAAATATTTTTACCTTCTTGTCAGAAAATTTGACATCTGATTTTGTATTTATAAGTCTATTTGAGCAAAAGTCTCTATTTTATACATCAATATTTTTTGTCATTTGACGTGATTATGTTGATTCTTGTACATACCTTTTAAATAAAAACTTGACGTTTATTGGACATTTTGTGAATAATTAAGGAAAAGAACAATTCAGTAGATAGGTATAAAGTTAGTAGGTTTAGCAATATATATTGTTTTTTTAAAAACTACTTATTTTATCTTCAAATGAAAAATATATCTCAAAATATTACTGACTAAAACCCATCCCTGTTCCTTCTTTTGCGTTCCAGGGCCACGCTGACTCTTTTGAATAAATCCCGCAACCCTGGCAGGCTCTGGCCTAGCGGGCCCCTTCTAGTTTGCTCACAACTCTTTGGGGCACGCGTGGAACACAACACGCCGTCGTCTCAGATCTAGCACCCAATACCTTTCCTCGGGAACAAAGCTACTCATTATCCTCTCTAGGTTTTTACCTGTATACCAGTATTATAAATGGGGAAACAGCCTATCGGATCTATCTGACAACAGGACACCCCTTGGTAAAACAGGTTGGCAGACTAGCTATGAATGACAGCCGTGGCCTACAGCTACCTCCACCATCAAAATTGGTGCTGTAATTTTGGCTGTATCAAACCACTGAATGGGCAGACAGATACGCCTGCTTTCGCATTATTAATAACAGCTTAGAACCATAATAACACCGATATGATGCTTAATACAAACAATCTTGAACTTGACACAGGGTCGACATCACCTTAGCTAGACAATGGGTATGCAAATCAGTACACAGTGTAAGAAATGGTCCACGTGTATGGACATTAGCATTCGAGTTTGTAAATTAATAGTGTATTTAATCTTTTTTTATTATTTTACGACTGATAGAGTTACATAAACGACTGAAGAGGATCACCATCATATCAGCCGAAACACGTACACTGCTGGACAAAGGCCTCCCCTAAAGGGGGGTTGACATAATCGCCAAGCTTGGCAGGCGGGTTGGCGATCGCAGTGTAGCTGTTACAATGTACAGAGAATGCTGCTGCCCATTCTCTGATGAGTCCCAGAAAAGGATACACACACAACAGAATGCTAATTTTTATGACACTATATAAGTAATTATTTTCAACCAGTTTCTGTAAGCTGCCCACATGAAAGGTATCATACGCCCAGGGGGTCTACTCTCTTTCTCTGAAACGAAACTTCGTAAACGAACGAAATATAAACGAAGTTTCGTTAGTGACCCTACTCTGTTTTGTTTTCGGACACGCAGACGAAGTTCGGATCCATAGACTATTTTCGTGAACGAATGACATGAAAAATATTGTGTGGGTTTTTTATGATGTCATTTAAAGTAAATTACGGTTTTTACTTTAACTTTAAATTTATAAACTATTTTGATTTATTTTGAAATTTTACATTTAAAATGTGGTTTAATAAATATTTCTTGTAATATTGATGCAGAATCAATAATTAAACAGTTATTTTTTTTATTTTTGGTGAAATTAACCGGGACACTATAAAACACCCTTTCACGGTCATTTTTAACCGACTAAATTAAAGAGTACTATTTCATGCCACCAAATGGATTTAATATATGACAACCAAAATTGTCTGTATATTCACAGTCAATCTAATCATAACATGTCAACTAACAATTTTTTGTTTAGATTCTTTAAAAAGTTTTCAGTTTGTTTCTCAAGTACTAACTGTGTTAATAAATCATGTTTTAAAGTGTTTTTTGGTACACATTCCGCCAGAAAGTTTCAAGTCGTATTGTGTCGCAATCTGCATTTTGGGTCTCCACAAGTTTTATTTTGGATTTAAAAAAATTGTAAGTAAATATCTTAAAATATACTGTCGGCGACGAGACTCCGTCCACGTCCCTAGGCGCAAGTAGTGCTAGGAGCGACCATGTGAATAGGGAAATGTTGTCTTAAAGTTTGAAAGAAAATCATTAGAATTTGCTAGATTTAAAATAGTTTAGGTTTAATTATTGTCTAATTAGTTTTATAAGTATTATTTGTGCATGCTAGATCCAATAAGACTCCAATATGATAGTATTTTTAGATTTTGTAAGGAAATTTTAAAGTAGAATTTTTGACGTAACGAAAAAATTACGTAAGTTGAAAATGAGGTTTTTTGTTTGTAGAGATATCGTTTTGAAATTGGTGTTAAAATAAAGGTCTCGACCCAAAACCTATTTTACAAAAAGAATTAAGTCGATAGGACTTGTAGTTTTATAGATACTAAGGAAAATGTATAGTGAAAGTTTGTTATGATGTAAATTTTGCAGTTTTTGTTCTAAAAACATATCAGCTCTTTTCCATGACACCTTGCGTTTGGTGGTAATAAAGGCACTATTTCCTGGCACAACTCCTCGAATAATTGCCGACTGAGTCTGAGATTTCCTACAAACTCTAAGTCGGGAATTTCCTTAATATTTAGTTGATTGCGCAGGCGACGTCGGTTCCTTCTACGCTCTAAACGTTCTTCACGTGGAGCAGCCTCGATTAAAAGCATTCCTGCAGCCATTTGAACCAAATTAATAACAAAATCCACACTAAAGAATGATGAAACGAAAATCAAAAGGTAACACTTTTGGTTTCGTCAATTTGAGGTTAAAATTCCGAACAATCATCTGTCAAATTCAAATTTTCGTTCGCAACATTTATGAATTAGAATAGGTTTGGAGAATGTAAATGTCAAACAGTTTTCTTTCGAACGAAACTTCGGGAACGAATAGAACTGTAGTAGGAAACACGCGAAATTTCGATCGATACTTCGTTTTTCGTTGAATAAGAGTAGACCCCCAGGATGAAAAGTTTCCTATATTCTATTCTAAGTTGGTCTACCCGCGTGCCAAGTTTCATACAAATCCATTCTGTAACATAATAGACTGACTTTCGCATTTTTAATATTAGTGTGAATATTAATAATAAGCGTGGTAGGGATTTTAGGGATAATTCCCTAAAATCCCTACTACGCTTTCACGGTAAAACGCCTGAAAGAATCGTCATGAAATTTATAGCCTGGGATATCAAGAAAGACATAGGCTACTTTGTAACGCGATAACCGACATACACGCGGGCGGGGCCGCGGGAAAAAGCTAGTTCTTCATAAAGGGATCCCTTCTTTTCGCATAATGTTCTTTGTCCTAATATATTTCGGCATAACGATTTTGGCACAATTTGTTTTGGCATAATAATACTTCGGCATAATTTTTTTAGGCATACATTTTATGTTGGCATAATCATCTTAAAAACTAATTTGTTTTGGCATAAATTTGATTCGCATAACGTTAGTAGGCCTAATGACTATTAGCATAACGTTAGTTTCTGTTACAATTAAATAATATTTTAGGTTAAAAATTGAATATGCTGTGCAACAAAAGTTAGTGACAGAACCGAATTGCTGCAAAACCGACTCCACGTAGTCTTGTTTGTCCTACCCCTAGAGTGTAATTTGAAATCGCGTAGGCGCGTAGGGGCGAGCCGAAGCTGCGGTGGTGAGCGAAAGCCGTCTGCGACGATTCGCACGCGTGGGGCCGCCGGAGGCCCGCAGCGCCGGAGCCGTGACAGAAACCCTGCCTGCTGCATGTTGCATGCTCGCTTGAATGCTGCATGCTGCATGCTGCATGCTTGCTTGTTTGCTGCATGCTTGCTTGCATGCTTGCTTGCATGCTGTATGATATTATGCTTAAAAAAGTTATGCTTTAGAACTTTTTGCTTAATAAATTTATGCTTTAGAATATTATGCTTAATCATTATTATGGTTAGAGAAATTATGCTTAAAGAAATTATGCGTAAGCTGTTATGCGTAATTATATTATGCGAAAATATAATTATGCCAAACAAAATTATGCTAAGTTATATTAAGTCTTAAAATTTTATGCAAATGGATAGAGAACCCTTCATAAAACGTATAGGATAGGGTGATTTAAGCTATCCAATAATGCCCGTACTAACTGTTATTGGCACTTACGTTAATTCACATTTCTCAAATACTACGAAAAATAAAATACTTGAAATTACTTACGCATAAATCGATAATTCGTCGTGAATAATTTCAGTTGTATCTCATCACGCTAGCCTAAACAGAACGAAAACAAGACAACAACGCAATAAGCTGACTAACGACAAATAAATTTCCATGCGCAGGGGAAACCCCATCGAAAAGGATGTATTATAATCATTACATGACCTGCTACACGGGTAATTTGATTTTAGATGTTCATGATGGCAAAAAGTGCAAATATGTTGCAGAGTAGCGTCATCGGTAATTTTTTTTGTTAGGACTTAGTTCTTATGACTTTTAGTTGGTACCTATTAAGAGCGAGAAATATAATAATATCTACAAAGTACTAAGATTATTAGGAAAAGTTATCGTTGAGTTTACTTCACGGGGGTCAATCACTACTTCTCTACTTCTCTACTAATATTATAAATGCGAAAGTAACTCTATATGTCTGTCTGTTTCACGCTAAAACCGCTGAACGGATCGTCATTAAATTTGCTCGAAATATAGCCATAGGCTACTTTTTAACGCAATAACCGACATCCACGCGGGTAGAGCCGCAGGTAATAGCTAGTTTCTCATATTTAATAAACGTTAAAATGCAAATAAAAATAAAAATTGGGTTTCCACGAAAATTAATTTAAAAAAAAAATACAAAATGTAGGATATTTATAAGCATTTTTTACAGATTGAGACTGAAATAAAATTAAAACAGAACTTTTCTTTTAAATTGAATCAACCCTCTGAATTATTATTTTGACACTAACATTGACATTGCGTTTTTACAGAATGAAAAACCGAGATTTTTTTGTGTTTTTTTATTGTTGGAAAATCATCAAAGGACTTCTTCTGCTCTGGGTGGAGCGCAAGGGCGTGTCAGACTCATACTGACTAAAACCCACCCGTGCTCCTCCTTAAGCTCTTTGCGAGAATAACCCAGCTACCAACTAACTTTTACATTTTTCATTATGTAATTGATCATCATCTCTAACAGTGCAATAATTTACTCAATTCATCAAAACGACCCAAAACACTACCCAACATTTAATAACACAAAACGACACATCAATTAAATACTGTACATTTTCTTTCACAATAATTGACGTAGAGAATCAATTGGCTAAACGGTACTCAAAAAATAATTCCACAGTTATATTTTTAGCATTCACACGTGCAAGTTATTTTTAGCATAAAATGTAAGAATTAATAGACTGTGTGCAATCAGATTTACGCAATGTATTCTAGTGTATGAAGACTAGAAGGTCAAGCAAAGTCGGGCCACTGTGCACTGCTTAATATAATAAGTTCGGTTGCCTTGAGGTAGAACAAACATTCAGGATTGGCACTATCAATTTTATTCGTGGCTTGCGAAGTACTTGCGTAATTTACGAGTACGTTTACTTTGGTAACTAAACTTTAAACTACCTTGATCAAAGTCTGAAGTCCAATTAAGAATTTGCAGTTTGTAAAAATATCTGCAGTACCTACCTAACATTGAGTGAGTGCAATTAAGTTGCACCTTCTCTTTTAAGTCTCGTTAAAATTGAGACACTTGGAATAGTTTTTATTGATAGTCCCCATATACTTAGGAAGAATGTTATATGAACTTGAAAACGTGTAATTTTATAAATTTTATTTTTCGCTTAATTGGATAATTATTTTTAATTATAAGCTTTATTGTTTAATCTGATAAAAGTAACAAGTTATATTCTAAACAGTTTGCTTTGTTTAGAAATATACCTAATATAATATTAGACACTGTTTTTTCGTGATGCTTATAGAAAATATATTATATAAAATAAACTAAACTACCAACGAACTCAAATATAGCATCGAGAAATTCGTCCTCAACGCTGTCAACTGGTAATGTTTCGCAATACTCGTAGATAATAATTAATTAACCTCACAAAATAATGTATGTTATTCAAATACGTAATTACCCTTACAAATTTGTATTTTATCACACTTCCTGACACAATTTTTTCCTCCCTTAGAATTACTACTTTGGATTTCCATTCATGTAAATTATGACCCTAACATAAGGTCAAAATACATAAGGATGAGGAAGTGTCACTGAATTATTTTTTGTTGTTGTTACTATTATAGGATGTTTAGTTTAAAATTTGTCAGAAATGATATAATGACAGCTGTTATACGAACTCGTTAATTTTATTTTCCGTTCTATATTGCTTAACATGTCCATTTATTTATGAGAAGCAATTAGTTCTTGTTAGTATGATGGCCTTCACTGCTACACTGCAGCAACTATAGAGACAAACGATCACCAGTGGATTTTACAGAATTAGTTAATGACTAGCCAAACTCATATTTCTTTGCAGAGATTCCCGTATCGACAACTAAGTCTCTAAATTCATCACCCACTGCTGCAGAAACGTTACTTAAAGAAAACGTCCCAGTTTGTGATGCTGAATTTAAATTCCAACATGTTACTTGCAATGATGTAATAAAAACTTTTAATTCCTTGAATTTCAAAAAGACGGCAGATTTATGGGGTAATTCTGTTGACCTTGCTAAGTCTATTATACACATTGTAGCACCTATCTTGGCTGTTATTTTTAATAAATGTATTGACCGTGGAGAGTTTCCTGATCTAATGAAATATAGTAAAATAATACCATTATTTAAATCGGGTAGCACATCAGACCCTACTAATTATAGACCTATATCAGTGCTACCTACTTTTAGTAAAATTTTTGAGAAAGTTATTCTTAATCAAATGCTAAGATATTTTAATAAACACAAACTATTACATAATAAACAGTTTGGTTTTATAAGGGGTCGTTCAACAACCGATGCTGGTGTTGAACTTTTAGGACATATTTATAACGCATGGGAGGACAAATGCGATGCTTTGGGAATTTTTTGCGATTTATCCAAGGCGTTCGATTGTGTTCTCCATGAGACATTAATCAGGAAGCTCCACTATTACGGAATCCGGGACGCCTCGTTGAATCTTCTTACTTCTTACTTGAGTGATAGGATTCAAAGAGTCGATGTGAACGGTACAAGATCTCCCGGGTCTGTAGTCAAGATGGGGGTCCCCCAAGGCTCAATTTTAGGTCCTTTTTTATTTCTAATTTATATAAATGACTTGCCGTACCTCATAAAGGATAAGCACGATATAGTGTTGTTTGCAGACGACACTTCACTTTTATTTAAACTCAAGCGTCAGCAGCTGGTTACTGACGATGTTAATAGTGCCATCGCAACTGTAGTTAACTGGTTTAATATTAACAATCTTCTGCTTAATGAAAAAAAAACCAAATGCATAAAGTTCACGTTACCACATGTTCGACAAGTGAACACTAGTGTGTCAATAAAGGGGGAAGAGTTGAAACCCGAAGATACCACTGTGTTCTTAGGCATAACTTTGGATGCGAAGCTACAGTGGGGCCCCCATATAGATAAACTGTCAAAAAAACTTAGCTCTGCAGCATACGCCGTTAGAAAAATTCGTGGTTTAACTGATTTAGAGACAGCCCGTTTAGTATACTTTAGTTACTTTCATAGTGTGATGTCATACGGCATTCTGTTGTGGGGAAATGCCGCCGATATTCAGACAGTATTTGTATTACAAAAAAGGGCTGTTCGTGCAATTTATAAATTAAGTCCTAAACACTCCCTCAGAGACAAATTTAAAGAGATTAATATAATGACTGTGCCCTCTCAGTATATTTATGAGAATCTTTTGTATGCACATAAAAATATTAATCTATTTAAAAGATACAGTGATATCCATAACGTAAATACTAGGAACAAACACAATTTTGTCATTCCTAAAACCAGGCTCAAAAAAATAGGTGGTTCATTTAGATGCCAATGTATACGTTTTTATAATAAACTCCCTAGCCATATTCAAGACCTTAGTATGAATAAGTTCAAATTATTTATAAAACGTAAGCTATGCCAGAAAGCTTTTTACACAATTAAAGACTATCTTGAAGACAAAAAGGCTTGGGATTGAGCTGCTTCAATGATGTACATGGCCTAATGTTATATACCTTTTTAATTTTTAGAAATTGTCTTTTTTCTTTTTTTTAAGCTCTGTTGTATACTTTTCTCTCATCTCGTTGGTAAATTTTGACATGAATGTTTACTTTATTAAGTATTCTATTTTATTATTTTTGACATGGAATATTTACTTTGTAAAGTAATATATTTTATTTTTATTTTTTTCAATTTATTATGTTTGACATGAATACTTACTTTGTAAAGTATTATTTTTTTTATTATTATTATTATTTAACTCATTTTGTGAATATGGGGACCATGTGGGTTATTTTCTTCTTATTTTTCTCTTCTTTGAAATACTTCTTCTTTGAAGTATTTTTAACGAGGTCTGGCAGTTTGAGTACTTAAATGCGGCCTACACAAATGTCCTTTCTTTGGCATGTTCGTCGGTTCGTTGAGCTCCTTTATGGTTCTAAGTTGAGCTACGCGACTACTGACCAAAGCTTGCACTGACTGGACGGGTCCACTCAAATCTGTGTGGTTCTTTCCTCAAAAGACCATTTCAGACACTGATCTGCATGATCCTCATATCGTATTGTGAATGTGGGGACCATGCAGATCGCTATGATAGGGGTTCATTTTATGTTAGTCAACAATGTCTGGCAGTTTGAGATTTTTTTTATGCGGCCTACCCAAATGTCCTTACTTTGGTATTGTTCGTCAAATCGTTGAGCTCCTTAAAGTTCTAAGTTTGAGCTCCATAATAACTGACAAATGCTTGCACTGTCTGGACAGGTCCACTCAAATCTGTGTGGCACTTTCCTCAAAAGGCCACCTCAGACATTAACCTACATGGTTCTCGTATGATTTGACCAGTACAATTTGTATGGACTTCAAAAGAGACTGTGACCTCTGAGTTTGTTTCGGTGTTTCTTCTCAGGGTAGTCAGCTAGGAAACACCGGCCTCATCTAGCTTAAAAGGACCAAAAAATATTGACGTGTAAAAGTGTTATGTTTAACCTACTTACAAAATAAATATCATTTATCATTTATCATTTATCATAGTCAAGAAAATAATTACTAAGACTAATGAAAAAATCTAGGAAAGAATACCTACTTCAAAACCCCCTCACTCATCTTCCCTCGTCCGTCTGTGTAAACTTGACATATTATCATATTTTATTTATCTGTACGATGCCGATGGCACATAATTTTTCATATTGTAGCGACTGCAAAGTACAATGAATAATGACATTGTTTATACTGACAATCTGACCATCTATCATAGTTATTTCTTCATTTATAAAATATGGCAAATTAAAAAAAAAAACTAATTTATTGTTATATTTGCATTGTTACTACATCTTAACAAAGAGCATAAGTGTGGTTTTAACTGACAAATTTATAAGTATAACTTAATTTTATGATATACTCGTAAATACAACTGTTTTATGATTGTTAACTAGAGGAAAGAATTTAAAGGAAACCTGGTCTTCTTAATTATTGTCAATCAGCTTTGGACAAGGGGTGTGATTAATGCTCGTGTCTTCTCTATGAGAAGGAGCGTTTACCCATCTGTAGGAACTGGACCTGTATTCTTTTAAGAAAATTATATTTCGTCTTTTTATTGGGTGTTCATAAAATTAGATATTACTTGGTCAGGTAGCGTGCATGTAGCGTGTGACATAATAGACTAGTAAAAATCCTATTGGCGAATTATTTTGCAGTTGGCTTGTCGTTGATGTCTTTTCCTCGCTGCCAAAATGTTCGACGAAAAATTTAATTTTGCGTTGAATAGAATGATTGCAGAACATAGTTCGTAAAACGGTTTATAATGTACTTAAATCACGATAGTTCACTGACATAATATTATTTAACAGGATGTTGTAATATTATTTGTTTGAAGGTTTTGAAGTGTTTACGGTGGAAATAATTTCCACTAGTTTCCTTTTTTAATTTACCGTTAGTGGACAACAAATTTATTGCTGTTTGTGTTATTGCCTTGACAATAGTTTGTGGTTAGGATATTTAAGCTAAAATAAAAAAAAATTTTTATTATTTTGTCAACAGCTGATATTAATGTGTTCATTAGATTTGTTGAATAATATATTTATTGTGTTTTTTGACGATTATTTACAGAAATACTATTATTAAAACCACTAAATAAAATATAAATATTTAAAAAAGAAGGTTCTTATACCTAAAACACCACTTAACCAAATAAAAAAGCTACATACCAATAGCACTTTGAAGTCATAATCACTCACTAATCTCTTGCCAATTTACTCATTACACAAATTAGAAGAGCACTTCACTATAAACCACTATAAAGTATGAAACATTCTGAAGTCTCATAAAAGGCTTGCTACGAACTAAAGATTGTACTACGTCATATATTTCTATATATTCAAATAGATGCCCGGCTCTGTGTGACGACGGCCTATTACTGCTTGACATAGACCACTGAATGGATAGACGCGGCATATCGGTAATGAGATCAAGAGAGGGGGGGGAAACCTTGACGTTTCTAGAAAAAATATGTTTTCTACTCCGTAATTATTCCAACGTGGATATGTGCATCCTTGTTCACGAATTATGTTGGTTAAATTGTGTTTCTAGTTCAATCATATTCTAATTATCGAATTTTCATGCGAAATATCATAATGCTTCTGTTCTTCTGTTCTTGTGAAATTATGTGCGGTATGGTCGTATTTTTCGCACAAATAGTCTTACGCTGCCGGGACTTACGCGAAGCTATTATAAGACTGGTTGTTCAATTTTCATACGTCATCCGCGTCTATGAATGTTAGTCATAAAAGCCCTTTTTATGGATCACTTCTTTAGTCTAGGACAAATGTATCTAGATGTTAACAAAATTACCTTCGCAAATTGTTTACGTAGCTATACTGAAAGAGTCGGTTTTTATTTTTATTTGTTTTACTTATTTCAAACTTAACTATTTAGTTTACTTGTTTGAGAAATACTTACTTTTATAACGACAAAAAAAAAGTTTAAAAAAGTACTTTCTATAAAATCACATTACCGTGTATGTTCTGTTTTCCCGCGGCATTAAAACAACGGTGTTTCTATCACATTCTTCGCTCTGCGATGTCTCTTCATAATAATGTTTTTATAGTTAACCGACGTATAACTTGACGTAAACAATGTCTTTTTAGTAAATAGTTAACTGAACTCGAGTCATGGGGGTCGGTAAAAAGGTGGTATTTTGTATGACGATCGTAGTATGTTTTTTAGAGGGCTTCAATTAGTGATGTTGGGCCTTGATCGGGGTTAGCCCGTGATTTTTTATTGATGGCAAAAATATAGAATAGTTATAATACTTATAGTAATATGACATTGTATGGACAGAACGTAGTTCAAATTAACAACCCCTTTTGGATAATGCAGTTCACTTTAACACTCTTTTCTATGTATAAATGTCAATGTAGGTATTATAATTGAGTCAGTTTTACTAATTCTTCCGTGACAAAGATCAGGAAAAAATAAAAGAGGATAGAGATATGCGGAACAGGGTTTCAAGTCCCGCAAACCTCCATCAAAAAGGGAGGATCCTCCGACCGGACGAATGTTGTGTCTGGCCGGAATTGGGATGATTCCTGGTTAAAAAATATAATAAAATTATGATTATATTTAGTTATCAGGAAAAAATAAAAGAGTATCTAGATATGCGAAACAGGGTTTCAAGTCCCGCAAACCTCCATTTAAAAGGGAGGATCCTCCGACCGGACGGTTGTTGTGTCTGGTGGGCAATCGGGATGATTCCTGGTAAAAAAATATAATTATGATTCTATTTAGTTCGTCAGTTCGATTATCGAAAAATATTGGACACGTAATTTTTGCTTTATCAAATCAATAAAAAAAGACGAAGATAAAACGCATCAAAGATTAGGAGTGGGGCTTGTGACGGCACGTGTATATAAAAAGTGCACTTACACGTGACGTTGTTTACGTGAAAAACGTCTGATAATTTTTGGAAATCTATCTGACGGACTAATTAGATTTTTTTTAGTCATCTACCCTATCACTATCGGGCATAGTTGATATTCTGGCTGCTGTACATGTTCAAATTGCACGGAAAACTTTGATACCGCGTTTCAAGATTTTGTTAAGTTAGTTCGCAGCTGGCGGGATAGATGGCGTCGCGGTTAGTTTTTGTCACGATGTAGATTTTGCGACGTTGGTTTTTTGTGGCGACATCGATGCCGCTACAAGTGAATAAAATAATATTCTGCAATTATATTGATTTCGCTTAGTCTTATAAGAGTCAAAGTATTTTTAGATTTAACTTTGAAATTAACTAATTAAATTAGAGCGTCAAACGAAATTGCGCTACCTCTCGTCTGCACGAGTGAAGAATTATAAATAAGTGTATGACGTCCGATGCTCTCGGTTAGTTAACCTCTCTATCAACTTTGTTGACTGGCAAATCCGCAATCGCAATCGCAATCTCGACACGAGTGAAAAATAATCATTTGTTTTGTTTCTTACAAAGTAAATAACAACAAAATTACTCATAAAGTTCTTTACGTCACAAACCACTCTAAGCTAGATACTACCATGACGCATTTCATATAAAGATCTTAATTATTATGTCTTAATAATAAAGGCTTTGATTACACTACATTAAGCCGTTTCTGTGTCATTTAAGTACCTTTATGGGATTTTTATGCCTTTATATACTGAGTGTCTGTGTGCTTTAAAATAGGACTTGACATGAGTATGGCTATTAGGAAAAACCATGGTCAACAAGATTGATTTATGGCGAAAATGGTTTAGAGTAAAAATTAGGAAAATTAATAAGTTTAGAACATCTACTAATTTTGAACCTTTATGAGCAATTTCCCTTCCGGAGTCTGTGCTTTATAGCTACAACCTTAGGCCTTCAAGTTAATAGTGAATAGGTTACTTCTAGGAAAGTGTGTTCCATCGTTGACCACATCATCGCTTTTTATCAGGCAAGATTGTGGTTAAACGCTAGCTTATGTTTCTTTAAATATATGTCGTAGGATAATTTGATACTTCGAATCTTCGCGGAAATCCTAGGGGTTTTGCGAAAACGCGGATAATTAGACATAGGCGAAAAATTATCAATTAGGGCACCCCGACTCGGACAGGTTAGGTTAGAAGGGGATGGCGGGGTCAAGTGAGCGAGCGTAGCGAGCGAACAGACCCCGCCATCACCTTCGTGGTTATTTTTTTTTTCGCAAAAATCCTGACTTTGTCCAGTAAGATTTGATAATTTTTCGCCTATGTCTAATTATCCGCGTTTTCGCAAAACCCCTAGGATTTCCGCGAAGATTCGAAGTATCAAATTATCCTACGACATATACAACGTGTAACTGAATAAAAGTAATACCTCAAGGGTCATTGTACTCATCATTATGAACAACTTTTACTATGGGACCAAACTCGAAATCGCGGAAAATAAAATCAGCTGTTCCGTACATTTTGTCAAATTATGCGCACATAAATGTATGGGGCTATCGATTTTTTTTTCGATTCCAGTGTTGGTCCCATCGTAAAAGTTGTTGATTATGATGAGTACAGTGACCCCTTAAGAGGTATCGAAGATCACCTGAATCAATTTGCCAATCTTTTTCCCAAAACCGGTGTCAGTCCCGTACGGCTTTTATTATAATTTAACCACGCTCTCATCTTATCTTCCTAAAGAAAGATTATAATATAAATAAATCGGTTGTTAAAGGTAATTTATAGCTGTAATGCATTTATTTGTTGTTAAGCAAAATCGTCTCGTGTACTTCGAATTAATTATACATCTATTCCCATAATTCGTCTTAATCTCGTTATTAATAAACGATTAAATACTGATGAATTTCAATAACTACATTAATTATGAATCGTTAGTATTATTTTGTTAATTATTTTTACTAAAATTGAAAGGTTAATTAATAAACTCGGATTTTCATGGCTCAAGTTTACACGCAAATATTTAGATGCATGCAAAGGTTCGTTTTTCAATGAAGGAAAAACAAATACGTACCGGTCTACACAAAGCGCGAGTACACCGACTTGCAACTGAGGGTCAGTTCTGCTAAATCGAATCTCAGTCGCAATCTGTCAAAAATGTATGGAAATTGTGAGGTTTTTTTGATAGTTTGCGACTGAAATGCTTATGCGAATGTTTTTTAAAAAATAGTAGAATTGGCACTGTGTCGCATGCTAGTCTTTTGTTTCAATGCATTTGCGTTATGTACGGTCAACACCAAAAGTCGATTAACAATGTTATTTTTTATATCATTTAAACAGACACTAAAAACACATAATGTACTAGGTTTCCGAATTTCAGGCAATAGCTAAGGGTTTATTATATCTTAATTTTATATTCAATGCGTTTTACGTTTAAAATTGTACTTAATCATTAGGATTTAAAAATTATAAATGTTCATCGACTTTTGGTGCTGACTGTACGTGAGAATTCAGCATTGATATGGCATCTGTATCTTTGCTTTGTGAGCGGACACCGAGTAATACGTTGAAAAAAGGGTGGGCAATTATTTGGCAGTTTTTGCATGATTAAAGTACTCATGTATCCTGCATTTACTCTAGAACTATGTCTAAAAAAATCCTATGCAATATCGATATTGATTGAATGTTTTTTTTTTTAATTTTCTGTTTTAGTTTTGTAGTAAAAGTGCCGAGATCATCTACCAGAGGCATACTGATTGCCAACTATTTCAATTATGATTGGCCAAAGTTTTACAAAGAATAGAAAATCAACAGAAAGGGCTACGCTTGGAATAGGAATTCAGTTCGGTCCTGAAATCCAAAGGGTATTTGAAAGAACACTGGTGGGTTTTAGTCAGTAAAAGTCTGACAGTCGCTCCCGCGCCCAGAGCGGGATAATTCATTTCATTTCCCATAAAAAAGGGATGCAGTAAAATATTAGTTTTGCTTGATTTTATAAGTTAACAAGGGTTATTGTCAATATTAGAATATATAAAGTGCTTCAATGGACACACTTTGATCCCGGAACATGGGTGAATATAATATGTTCGGCCAATCATTGTTACTGATTAATGATAGATTCATTATGATAGTTTTTGCACATTTTGAAGTAAATATCTACTAATTATGTTTTGTGGTTTTTACTAACTGTTTATTGAATAGCTGTTTTCTTGTGCTAGACACATGTACATTTGTTTTTATGTGAAGATTTAATTTAAGGTCAAAGCACCTTTCATAAAAAAACTCTGAAGAATGTAGTTAACGTGAATTCAAAAGAGTATTATAATACCTAACAACTTTGATTTTTTAGATGTAGGATGAATAATACTTACAATCTGTGATTTTTTTAGACGTAGAATTGATAATAATTACCATTTGTGATTTTTTAGATGTAGGATGAATAATACTTACAATCTGTGATTTTTTTAAAATGTAGAATTGTTATTAGTACGAATCTGTGATTTTCTAGATATCAATATTCTAAAGACTTAGTTGTGTTAATTATTAATAAAGATTTTTCTAACAAAGTTTCTTTGTCTGCTAACGTTACTTACATAAGTTACTAAACAGTTATGTACTATGCCGTGGGTTGAAAACGGAGTCCATTTTTGTTGCGGGTTGAAAGCGGAATAATTATTATTATTTTTAACTCCTGGGATGAAAACGTGGGATGAAAACGGAAACACCCTTAAAATTTGGGGTAATAAGTAGATACTAGTTTTGGTTTAATTTTTGAACATGTTTGAATTGGCTGCCAGAATCTCTTCTTCTTTTTTTTTAGGATGGGAAATCATCAAATGACGTCCCGCTCTGGGTGGAGCGGCAGGGAGTGTCAGACTTTTACTGACTGAAACCCACCCATACTCCTCCTAGTGCCTTTTACTTTCTAGAACCGCAGCAGTAACTCTTTGAACGTATTCCGCGACACCTTTGAGGCCCTTCTGATAAGCTGCTGTTGCAGTACATTATGCTAATGAATAAAAAAATGAACTTCCACTGCGATAAATTCTACATAAATAACCTAGGTATTTTAATTGCACAAGTTGTCAGAATGTAGAGAAGTAAAAGATGTATTTTTCCAACTGAAACTGAGATCAAAATGTGAGTGTTCCTTAATCATACAAGGTAAGCTCCTTTAAATTATCTAAATCTGAGAGACAATTATTCTACTAATTTTTAAGCAACTTTCGGATTCGCATCTCATTCGCAATCGGTCAAAAATGTACGGAAATTGAGGTTTGCCGAAACGAATGCGAACATTGTTTTAAAATTAGTAGAATAAATTGGCCCTCTTACTTCTAAAATACTAGAATAAACCGTAATGTAAAGTGGTAAAGTTCTAATTGAATAAACAATACTGGAATCAGCTGCAAAATAATTAAATAAAAAGAAAACCACAGTAAATCTGGAGGAAATTACAAATTTTACTTCCATTTTTCCATTGATGCAATAATTGTAAATAAAAAATCGTTTTGTAATAATACAATAATTGAAAGGTCACCGGATATCATTAACATAGGCATTAAAATTAACCTTCTTACATAACATAGTTTTTGTTAATACGTGTTGAATGAATTATTGTTTGAATTGTGAGTAATGAATAACGCTATCATTTATGTTATTGTTACTCGTGTAGTTTGTGCCCCTTTTAACTGTGTTTTTAACAAATAGTATACAGTTAAATTGTTTGACAGTTTTTTAGAAATAATCTCTCTGAAAATACTGGATCTGAAAGAAAAACAATGTCTTCGTTTTTTTGCTACTTGCGTTTTGCCGCCAAAATAGGAAGATTAACGGATTATTACGGATGACGGCAAATAAAGATGTTTGGAAGACGAGATATTGAGATGATGACTCAATTTTCAAATAAATCAATAATAGTTCTGTTATTTACTTACTTAGTTTTTTACTCAAGTGAGGTTTACCAAAAAATTTTCAAACGAAAAAATCATGCACATTTTTACTGAAACATTCACGGCAGGGAATTTCCAATATAGGAGTTACTAGAGAAATATGTACTTAATTGTAATTATTATCTCATCACTTCCCGAGGGTGCCGTAAGAGGCGACTAAGGGACTCACCAGAGAATGAGCAGCAGCATTCTCTAGTAGGTGCTGTGATCGCCAACCCGCCTGCCAAGCGTGGCTATTATGGCAACCCCCCCCCCCCATTTGGCCTGTCTAGCAGTGGGTGATGAATTATTATCGCGACTTTTTATTCGAATTTAATGTATTGTGAAAATAAAATGAGGTGAAAAAATATGAATTTTATAAACCCTATTTTTGCCGCATGATTCACTTGGAAGCTGCTTTAGTATTTGATGTTTTATTACTATATTTTGTTAGTTTTATTTTGGGAATGGGTCAAAGTCAAAACGTTTGTTCAGATTTCAACCTACCTCAAAAAAATCTTTAATTTTTACTGACAACCTAAATAGGTCTAAAATCATGAAACTTTGCATAAATCTTCTAAATGATACTGAAAGCGATCCTGAAGTAATACAATGTTCAAAAATTCTTCTCCAATTTTTTTCTAAATTATAAAAAATAAGGAGTTAATGTTCATTATTTTATGTGGATTCCTCATCAAGCACACGGCTTGTTGTACTATGGTCTACTTACACATTATAAAATCGTAAGAAAAATATACTCACAAGTTTATCAATAAGGCATGGCCCTATGCTGGTGATAGAACTCGTACTCCTCGTCTTCCGTCAGGGCACACTCCTCGAAGCACCACAAACCGGCGATGGCCAGCAGGATCATGTACGTCGTGTAGTAGCACAGGTAGACCAGTATGCTGAACAACATCGTTGAGAGTAGGGGAATGGGAACTGAAACAAAGAAATTATGTCTTGTGTGTTATTAAATAAGTACTAATGAAATTTCAAAACGGCTAGTTGACACTCAACAGCTGTCAGCTGAATCCGGTTTGACTGGGAGCCGACCTCAATATAGTTGGGAAAAGACTAGGCAGATGATAATGTTCGCATTTGCATGTCAGTCGCAATCTGTCAAAATTGCGACGGAGATGCGAATGTGTAAGTTGCCCGCCCTCTAATTTCCATAACCAAGTTAAGTTAGGGTTACGATACCTCTTGATAACATTGATCCTATATTTAAATACTCGTATAAAAAGTATTCTACATTATGTTTTTAAATATTACACAAAACAAATCTGCCTATCGCCACTGCAAAGCACATGACCATTTCATTTTCCTCAGCTATCGGATAAACCAATCAGTAATCATGTGTGAAAATTAGCACGTTTAGATCTAATAGATTTGTGGCCTCCGGTTTTGTTGTTGTGTGGGTTAATCCTGATACCCGACTCAAAATGAAAACCCATTTGGCCTCTTATGTAACGCTCTTAAAATTTCAAATGGGTTTTCATTTTGAGTTCACTCCGCACGATGTTTCATACAAACTCGCAAATTCCTATTCTTGGAGATAAATGAACCGATTTTAATAAAAATTTAAACGCATTCGCAAGCTATTATTTAGATCTAAAAATGTCTACTTTGAATTTTTAGTCATCACAAGTTGGCTACTTATATTATGTGTATCCTATTCTACAATCGTCACCTCTGATAGAAATTAGAATTTCACTTTGCCGTGAGCTAATGCAAAAATAGTATTGCTTCATACATCAAAGTTAAATGACAATCAGGAAAACACCATCAA
This sequence comes from Melanchra persicariae, assembly GCA_947386135.1. Lineage (NCBI taxonomy): Eukaryota > Metazoa > Arthropoda > Insecta > Lepidoptera > Noctuidae > Melanchra > Melanchra persicariae. The sequence goes on from OX376650.1 coordinate 19,698,751, forward strand.
CATGACTAATGAAGGGAAATACTAATGCATATCGCCTCATCATTAACAATCATGATGACCACTTTGATCAAGTTATCACGGGTCGGCAGCCATTCTTTGTGCAAGTCTGTGCTACACGTGATGACGGAAAGGTAAATAATATTAAAATATAATATTATATTATGAGGAGCTCATGGCTAAATTATGACAGCCGCACGAGCCGATCTCCAAGGTTAAGCAACGCTTGCCGACGTTGGTCTGTGGATGGGTGACCATCTTAACATACTGAGAGGAAAGCACGTTAAAGCGTTGGTCTCGGCTATCATTTGGAGATCTTTGGCAGTCGTTACGGATTGTCAGAAGCCAGAAAATCTGACACCAGTCTTGCCAAGAAGTACCGTGTTACCCAGTTAATGGGTTGTGGAGGTCTGGTAGGCAACCGCTCCACGTAAAAATACTGGTATTCAGCTGAGTCCGGTTTGACTGGGAGCCGACCCCAATATAGTTGGGAAATGGTTAGGCAGATGATGATTATACTCGTATTATGAATAAGTTTTGTCCACAAAACGGGATCTGAATCCCGTTTTTCCCCGCTCTCGTAAGAATTTCGGGAAATTCTCTCTTAATGCTCCCCTATACTCCCCAAGGAACCTGCATGCCAAATTTCAGCTTTCTACGACCAGCAGTTTCGACTGTGCGTTGTCTGTCAGTCACTCAGTCAGTAACAAGAAGAATTTTACATTATTATATTGATGAGGTTTGTTATTTTTTTTTTTGTTAATATTTTTGTGTGTGTGTGTGATAATTAACTTTTTTAGTGTCAGAAGAAGTTTGTTTACATACATTAGTGGGATTACGTGTTGATAGCTTGACTTGATGTATTTTTCTCGTGACGACACGTGTGTGTGTGTGTGTGTGGTGAGTAGTGAGTGACTTGCTTAATATTGTTCTGTTTAACAAAATGCTGTTTGATATTCGTCAAGGTGAATATTGAAAAGAGTTTTTATTTATTTCTATGGTTATTCTTTCGGAGGATTGTTAATATCAATTTCCATACAATATCTTCCAGACAATGCACAGCTTAAGAAGGTGCATCTTAAAGTATAGAATAGGTTAGAGTTCCTTTTATCGCAAAGGTTACCACCTTAGGAAGGATTTAAAAGGTTAAAAGTTTGTATGGAGGTGCATTATTTTCGCCAATGAACCCCATCGACATGCGGTTTGTTAAAAAACCACTTTAATGTACAGGCTAAGCCTTGAAATTTGATGATACAAGAGACTGATCACGAGATATGAAGCTGATCGGAATCATCAGGGGCCGTACCATGACGTGTTAAAACATTAGTCGTTCGAGCGAGAAAGAGGGATGTAGCTGTATAGGGTGTATAGCTTCATCCCTCTTTCTCGCTCGAACGACTGACGTTTTAACACGTCATGGTAGGGCCGCAGGACAAACAAAACTAACGTTTTGTTCCGCTTCACTCATCACACTGTTGCTATGTTGTATAATTCTGGCATACCCATTAAACAGAATAGTATTTTAATGAGTCAAAACCGCAGTCCTTGTACTATTCTTCTGACCCTCGCAAACCACAACCATCTTTGTTTTTACATCACAAAAATAAAATGACATTGTTACGGTCAAAGCGCACTTATGACCGCTTAGAAACGGCTAATTACCGGCTAGTTTTAGAAAAGGCCAAATCCAATTACGCTCATAACATAACGTAGGTATCTCAAATTAATATGAACTTGACATTATTTTTTAGGAAATTACGTGAACTGCGGCAATGTCCAAAGTTGCGTAGAAAGAAGGTTAGTCATCAACGTGATGATGATAAATTGGTGACAAAGTTCAGAAATGATTTGACAGTTTATGTGATGTCTCTTATGAGTTTGCGAAAAGACGGCTAATTCTATTATATTAACTTTAAAGCAATGTTCGCAATCAGTCAGCGCCGCCGCAGGATCTAAGATGCTGCTACGTCCTGCAGTGCCGACGACGCAGCTGTACCTGTCTCGTTTGCACCACTGAGTTTGCAAGACTGAAGACATCGTAGAGTACATACGGGTGAAGACCAGCTGGACCCTGAGGGTGGAGAAGTTGGAGGCGCGCCATAACACGAATTTCAAGTCGTTCGTGGTGCGCGTTCCGACTCATCATTTGTTGACCCTCCTCAAGGAAGAGTTTTGGCCGAAAGGTGTGCTGTATCGGCGTTTCCGCGGCCGGCTACGCGACACCTAGCGGCGTACCTAACATGACGCCGTTACTTCATGTGCAGTTTTGTATATTAAATATTTATTAGTTATTGTTTTATACCTATTTATGTATTGTGTTTTATGGGCCTTTGTTGCCTGAAATAAAGGAAAAATAAATAAATAAATAAAAGCTTCAATTTCCATCCATTATGACACATTGAGATGCGATTGCGAACGTTGTTTTAAGGTTACTAGAATAACCCCTCAGGTTAGAGTTCTTTTAGATCTTTTCTTTATGAATGAAAATCATCAAATGACTTCTTCCGCTCTAGGTGGAGCGGAAGGGAGTTTTTTTTTTAATTGGGACAAGCCCGCCACACACATTGGGGAAAGCCAGAATCAACAGTGGTGTCCACCAGAAAAACGCCGAGTAAATGAAGCTCGACGAGTCCCGGAAAACGATTCAACTGTCTTGGATCCCGCAACGAAATTAATCAGCAAACAACAGCGAAGGAGTAGAAAAAAAAAATTAGAGTGGAAGAGAGTGTCAGACTCTTACTGACTAAAGCATATCCGTGTTCCTCCTCATGCCTTTTGCGTTCCAGGGTCACAGTAACTATTCCAAAAAAAATCCGCGACCCTGGCAAGTTCTCTTAGATATAATCTACGAATAACAAATGGACGCACCCACACTGAGCCAGCATGGTGAACGCTCTACTATCAAGTCACAAAGAGGAAGCCAGAGGCAATGGGAATACTGAATGGTAGCTGAAATGTAAACGAATATGATGTTGGAAAAAAATATGTAGCTATTAGTTAATAGGTTTTTCCTGCGGTTTCACTTGAGAAAATAAATGATCTGTGAAGGATTGTTTGTAGAGGTTGAATACTTCCAGAGATCATCTTTTAAAAGTAAATTATTTCATTTTAAAACTGTACCTACAGTATTAAGTTTAAATAGATTTAAATAGTAATAAGTTTAAATAGAGATTTATAAACGAGACAAACAGTTTGCTTATAATTTAATCATCATTAAAATTGACTAAAAACCAACGGTATGTAGCTTAAAATAAGTCTCTTTCTTGTGTTAATAAATTCGTACTTGAGATTTCTAAATAAAAACATAAATATAGCGTTGTGTGACCAATGAACTCTTCTCAGTAAAAACGTAAGAAACAAAGAACGTGAGTACCTAATAAAAACATGACGTCAATATCAAGAAATAATGCACATTCATACAGGCTGAGTTTTAATTCCTTGGAAATCCTTCAGATCATTATATTCATGAATTCAAACTTTATTACATTTAAGACCAACCCTAAAATAGAAAATAAAACAGATGCTCAATACATTTATATGTTCGCATAACTTGATAATTTTTAGAGTTTTATGATTTCAGGGTAAGGGATATAAGGGTTCTACTGCAAAGTGACATAAAAATAAAATGTTATTATTATTTGTTCATTTATTATACACTTTATTTTACACCAAAAGTAATAAATGTAATGTAAAATTAAATAAATAAAACCCCTGAAAGTTATCTAAATATTATAAAAGAAAATCGTTTTTGCAGATGATAAAATTTGTTTAGGTACATAATTTGCCTCCGCATTTAGTCGTGGAAGATCTCTAGTATTGCCAAAACATTATAAGCCACCCAGTATAAGTGGATAATCTTAACCTTTTTATCAGAAGTTTTTACTGAAATTGTAGTTTTAGTGAGACTAAATCTAATACATTTTAATCGGCGTATCTTGTAAGAGAATATATAAGTAGTTACATATGATGCTATTTTAAAATAAACTGTATTATTGTGTAATTTTGTTATTGAAGTTTTTGTTTGTTACAAAAAAACAAAAGAAGTTTTTGTTTTTTACAAAATAACAAAATAAGATTTTGTTTATTACAAAAAAACAAAAACACGATTGACGACAACGGTGTTTTGATTGTAACACTTACGTGTTAGAATCAAAACTGTTCATTATTAACATCATCATTACCGTATCAAAACTATTAATCGGCCAAAACTAGTTTAGACTGGTTTCCTTTAAAACCCTTCATAGGAAACCTCTAAGAGCAAATTTCACCAATGAAACTGAACGCGATCAGTACATCTAAACTGCGTTCAAGAGCTGTCAGTGTAAATATTCCATAGAAAAAATAATGACACTGACAGCTCATAAACGTGGTTTATTCGCTGATGGCGTTTAGTTTCATTGGTGAAATTGGCCCTTAGTGTAAAAACATCTTTTTCTGCATGATCCAGTCTAGATCACCGAACTTTCCAAAGAGTCAATGTCAAAGTCAAAGCATTTATTTCAAATAAACCATTTACAGGTACTTTTGAATTGTCAGAGTCAGTCAGTTAAAAACATGAAGCTATTTGCACGTTCCAAAGCGTAGATCTCTATGAAGAAGAACGTTCCAAAGAGTCACAAAGTAACCCATCATAGGCAAATGTTAGTAATTTTAAAATATTTTTAAAAATATTTTATTTTGTAGTAAAACCAGTCAAAGCAGTAAATTGGCGAGACCGGCGGTTCTCAGCAATTAACAGTTTTGGCTTACCATTTATTTTATGCTAATTAAAAATTCTAGGTATAATTTTCAAAACGTGTTGATGAAATACTGAACTGCGGCAGAATTATTCGTGGACAAAAATTATTGTATTACATTTTTTAGTAGTTTTATAAACTTTTCAAACAATGTTATAGACGACAATGGTGATCCACTGTCGAGTATCAAGTTGTCTGAAAAGTTTTTTATACACGAGTGTAGGGAATAATTCATGAAAAAATATTTGTTATCTACACAGTTTGTCTCAAAATAAACAAAAATATAATACTAACAGTGAAATTAGAATCAAAATTGATCGAAAACCCAATGAGGTATAACTATTTTAAACAAATATATCTGTCCCTCTCGCGATAACGCTGTTTTGTTTGGCAGCTGTATAGGCGTCATGGACTTTGACGTCAAAGTCCATATCAGACTTCTCTTTCTGATTGTCAACTTTGAAACTTTATAACTTCATCGCGGATGAAGTTATTTTAAAAATTGTTTCTTAAGTGCTTTCTAATGTTAATATATTTCATTTTGTAAGTAAAGAAATTACATGCATATGAAATTCCCTATTCTACCGTAGCACAGCATTTCCTATAGAACAGCTGTCAAATCATCGATAGATAACATACATAATTATGTACTTTACGATGTAATCATAATTATAATTTAATAATTTCAAGCCAGTAAGATTCCGCATGAAAAACAACGGTGATCTCGGATTCTGGGAATCCCTTGACAATTCGTCATTAATGATGGGAATTGCGTTTTAATTTAATGATTATATTGTCTCACACAAACAGGTTATGATATGAAATGACTGGTCGGATTTAAACGCAGTGATAGGACAAAAAATGTCATGAGTTTTTATGTTGATGTTTCAAAAAATGTACTTAGTTCCCGGAAATTTTGCTGTTCCGTGTTTTGTATTTTCCTGGTGGAAAGAATTTCATAAATAGTGGTAATGAGACCAGCCATAAACGATCTCCATGACGATTTTATGCAAACTTAACCTTATCACAACGTACTCTTGGATTCTTAATAAGTTTTTTTTTCTTTAATGTTTGATCTCGCTTTACGAAAATTATTTTTTGTTGTTGTGGTAATAGTATAATTTATTATTACATATTTATTTATATTATAATTTGTATGCTCAAGTGGCTGATCATAGAATGAATGAATAGTTTATAATTAGGTAATGAACACCTGTGTGTACTCCATGTATCACAAATAAACAATTTGATTGATTTATTTATTTTTGTTCATCAGTTTCTAAAAAAAATAATCAGACGACGTAGCAATTATGAGGCTACGCATTTTTTTCGTAGCTCCTCGTAGCCGGTTGACTACGGGTGCTACGAGGGCCATTGTTGGTAACTAAATACGCAATACTAAGGCTCTAGACAGACGGACCGCATTTCAACTGCAATCCAACCGCAAATTGCAGTTCGGATGCAGTTTGAATGCAGTTGGCACGACTGCAATAGAACTGCAAACCAAACGTGCAGTCCGATTGCAGTTCAATTGCAGTCGGCGTGCAATCGTGTGAACTGCACACCGACCGCAATCGAACTCTAACCTTGTTTCTACTACTGATTCTATGCGCGGGGGAGAGTGCGGGTGGGTGGGTATGGTGCAGTTCGGATGCAGTTTGCAGTTCGGAGCATGTGAAGCATGCTCTTTAAATAAGTTTCGTAGATTATTGCACGAGTGGCTCGTGCAATAATCTTGGACTAATTTTAACACATAGTCTATTGTTTATACTTCTGATTTTATTTACATTTTTTGTAACTGTCAAGCATATACTGCTTACCTTCAAGCGACTTAAAGTTTTAATATTAATGGTAACTAAATTGTGAACAACGCTGTGGGCTATATTATTAATTTATTTATTGTAATTTCTGTTTGTAATATTATAAAATGTAGCTGTTTGTTATTCCCTTTTCAATAAAATAAAAATAAACGACCAAAGCTGTCGCATGAAATGTTATAATTTCCTTAAATTACATGGAAATGTACAACTTTGTTTTCATTGTTTACTAAATAACATGTTATTATTAATCCACTCAGTGTTTTTCCATGAAAACCAGGAATTAAAACATACGACAAGACAGAATTTTTCCTGGCAATTATTATTTCATTAGACAAAATAATAAAATACAATTAAATTCAAATTAACTGTTAACAAGTTGCATAATGTGACTACAATGAAAACAAACATGTTATTAACTTAGGTAAGTAGTTAATTTCCACTGAACGTTGAAGTGCATTTGGGAAAGAATTCGCCATATTTGGTTTTCAGAAATGTAAACTATATAGGAAGGTTTTACGGCCTTAAATGGCCTTAACTCCGGATTAAGTCATGTTATTACCTATTAGAACTTCTTATATCTCTCTTCTCTCTCTTTATATCAATGGTCATGCAAGCTAGGTATTTACAATTTTTTTTTTTTAGTTTCGTATTTATTTCGTTGCGGGATCCAAGACAGTTGAATCGTTACTCCGGATTCGTCGAGCTTCATTGACTTGGCGTTTTTCAGTTGGTCGCCACTGTTGATTCTGGCTTTCAGGAGTTGCAGTGGCTTGGGAATGTGTGGCGGGCTTGTCCCAATTGCTCATACATTTATGAGAGTAACTGGCATGTTTTTTATTCCTGGCTCAAAGGAACATTGTTGTTGAACTTTTTGGCCTATTATCCATTTACAGCCATTGTCAGAAGCCAGAAAATCTGACACCAGTCTTGCCAAGAAGTACCGTGTTACAGTTAATGGGTTGTGGAGGTCTGGTAGGCAGCCGCTCCACGTAAAATACTGGTATTCAGCTGAATCTGGTTTGACTGGGAGCCGACCCCAATAAAGTTGGGAAATGGCTAGGCAGATGATGATCCATTTACAGCAATGTAGGTGAACACTTTTCTTCAGGCATTTTATCATGACTACGCATAAAAACGCCCATCCGTGACATTCGATGACATCCGTTAAGGTATAGATATGTCAAACCAAGTAACTGTAATAGAAGATTAATTACAGTTCTAGTTTTAAGAAACTGTATTTTAATTCTTTTTACGGTACACTTTTTGTTCATAATTTCTTTGACGTCATTGCATCTCGTAACGGTTCTGTAAGAATAACTGGACAGATATCGGTACATAATTGCAGGAGTTTTTTGCGAGGACTTAGATTAATTACCCACAGAGAGATGACTATTTGCTAGATTAAATCATCAAAACACTCAAACGTTATCTATCCGGCAAAAGTAAGCAGGAGACTTTCAAGGGAATATAAACAACTAATATTATGGAATCAAACTGAAAATCACAAAAGAAAGATACAGAGAGTTAAATTTATTTAAGTAAGAATTTATTAAGTCTAGCAGCCTGATGTGTTTCGTCGACGCGTGGGAGTACCAGTACCTCAAAGCATCTTCTGGGCACGCTCGCTCCATCATAGACCTCATCCATCGCTTTTCATTAGGCGTGATCGCGGTGAAGAGCTAAACCCAGACTCAATAAAAAAAAATAAAGCATTTTTAAGTATTTGTGTGTTGTTTTTGTAGTTTTTGTGTTTTACTACATTTTGGGCGATAGAAGAGGTTGTATGCCTGTGTTTGCGCACACACTTGTGTACTATAATATGTCCCGCGCCAATGGCTAGTCTCCGTTGAGATTGGCCGCCTTGACCGAAATCGGTCAGGGGATTACAACGTGTAACAGAATAAACGCAATACCTCATAAGAGGTCTTTAGGCCCAGTATCCACCAAGGCAGAGAGGATAGGAGACGAGAGGAGTTGTGTTTGAATAAACCAATCCGATTTCGTTATTTCCACGTCTCTTCTCCGCTAACAAAATCAGATTGGTTTATTCAGACATCAAACATCTCCTCTCGTTTTCGCTCCTCTCTGCTTTGGAGGAAACCGGGCCTTATTATTAAGAGGTAATATTATTAGGGGACCAACCTCGAAATCTTGAAAAAAAACTCAACTTCCCCATACATTTATGTGCGCTTAACTCGACAAAATGTACTGAATAGCTGTTTTTTGCGGTTTCGGAGTTGGTCCCAACGTAAAATGACCCCTTTTTAGGTGTGTTTATTCTGTTACACGTTGTATAAATTGCCTATTAATGAAAGTCACTCTTTAAATCCTGTTTATGAAAGCTAGCAAAGTTTCTCTGAGAAAACTTATCAACATATACACGTAGCTATAAAACCTCCTTCACATTAAATGCACTGCGCAAAGCCGTTGTAAGATTGAAGAACGATAAACCGATAGATTAAAATACCGGTTTTAGGGGCAGAGGTGCTCAGGCTTGACCTTTTAAATGCTAACGTATATGGGATACCTATACAATTTACCTACATCCTCTGTACATTTCTGTGCACGAAGTATTAAATAAATAAATAACAAATAAACAAGCAGAAAATCTTGAAGAGTTTAGAAGGATTTGATTGAATTGGCTATCGGTCAAATTTTGATTACAAAAAATAGAGGCAAAATTAACTCATTACGTCCGTATGTTCTGTGTCCCGTCAGCGTTCAACCCAAAGATACACTTGGGGACAAATGGAGCAATAAGTTACGGAACATGTCCCTCAGCAACAACGTGGAATGTCCCACACGTATGTCGCGCGTGCAACATGTGTTTGCGGGGCATGTGGCTGGTCACTGAGCAAGCAGAGACTGGTCATCTCTAGGCTGCCATGGTTTATTTTAATTATTTCTTTGAATTGTTTATTTTTTACTCCGGACTCTTTTATCCTGCACGTCTTTTACATCGTTCTCACATATATGTATGTATAATTTCAATATGAATGATGTAGCCATAATTTTGTAACAAAATATTATTTTTAAAAGAGTGCCCGTGGAGTTTCTTGCACGTTCTTCTCTATAGAGATCTACGCTTTGGAACGTGCAAATAGCTTCATCTTTTTGACCGACCGACCTTGACAATTCAAAAGTACCTGTAAATGGTCTAATTGAAATAAATGCTTTGACTTTGACTTTGACTTTGAGTAGATTTGAGCGTTATGCGTCATGTTGAGAAACATTTTGTCCCCTAGTGTATCTTTGGCTTCAATGCAAGTGTGAACAGTCGTTCTATTCTGTATAGAATATAATAGAAAACATTTATTCAACACAGACACAACACAACACATGTTAAAAAAACGGTAAAAAAATCATGTTTCTTGTATGGGAGCCTCACTTAAATATTTATTTTATTCTGTTTTTAGTATTTGATGTTATTTATAGCGGACAACAAAAATACATCATCTGTGAAAATTTCAACTGTCTAGCTATAACGGCTTATGAGATACGGCCTAGTAACAGACAGACAGATGGATAGCGCGGAGTCTTAATAATAGGGTCCCGTTTTTACCCTTTGGGTACGGGGTTCCGTACCCAAAGGGTAAAAACGGGACCCTAAAAACTGTATACATCGCATTGTGAAAACATCAGTGAGTTTGAGTTAATTTGTACCCTGATTGAGAATCCTCCCAATCAAGGTGGAATGACAGCTCACTTGATGTTCACTTCGCCGTATTCACGGTGAGATGTGTAGAGATAAGCATTACAGACATCATTTCAGATTTAAATTTTTTTAATAAAATCATTTTAGTTTTTATTTTTTAAGTTAAAGTACAAAGTAACAAATTTTATTTTATTTAATTTTGATTCTTTGTTTTACTGCTGGTTTACCTACCTACATTACGTGCGTCGGCAAAAGCATTTGGTATGATTAACCACACATTTCGTAAGTACGTCAACCTCGGACGGAAGGACACTCAGATCTCATATCGAGATAAAAGTAATCACGAAAATTCGTATTATATATGAATGGACGAGATTTGCACGTGTGATAAGACGGGTCCACCGAGTATTTAGTAACTGGAATGATTGCTCCGTTGGCCTCGCGGACGCAAGCGCGACTGAGTCCTGGGTTCGATTCCCAGGTCGGGCAAAAAGTGTAATTGGGTTTATCCATTATGAATTTCTTTGTGACAGCCCGAAGTTTGAAAGTTGGTGGTGTGACATCTCCGAGCCTCAGAAAGCAGGTTAAGCCGTTGGTCCTGCGCCAGATCTCTCTCCAGTCGTGTAGGGTGGACGTCTCATCGGAATATGAGAGTGATGGAAGAGGGAGTGCACCTATGTTTGCGCACACACTTGTGCACTATAATATGTCCCGCGCCGAAGCCTAGTCTCCGTTGAGATTGGCCGCCATGACCGAAATCAGTCGAGCGGAGTATAGTCACTGGAATTATGTGCTGGCAAATGGCACAGGAGCAAGCAACATTGTGTACCTGTGTATGCCAAATAAATATGTTTCTTTCTTTTCTTTTGTAAATTAATATTGAGCAGACATGACAGAATATTGTGTTGTTCTAACTGGCCAGTGACCTTGGTGCGTGTTTTTATCGTTCTTGATCACGTTAGCTTAAGACGCTGACAACAGCAAAAGCTCGGTCACTCTCGGACTGTATAGAAAAGAAAGAGAAGCGCGACGACCAAATGCTTGCAATTTATTGCCAAATATATATATTTTATCGATTCCCTCAAAACTAAGTTGATCTATTAAAAATCTAAAACAACAAAGTTTTGCATTAAGATTCGATTCATTATTTGGTATAATTTTTATTGGCATATATAGGCTAGTAATATGGGATTTTTTTTTCTAAGGTCAAAGTTAGAGGTAACTTTGACGATCATTACTATCGAGGATTTTATTTATAAACATGTTTCGGAAACAACAGTGTTCTTTGAAATATAGTTAAAATTAACATATATTTTTTCTGCAGCTTGGAACTAAACAAAAAGCTTGGCTAAAATTTCGTTACGAAACCAGCAATTTTCAGTTTTTGCTGTTGTCAGCGCCTTAAACATCAATGTGTATTGAAACTGATTAAACGCCGTCTAGTAACACTCACGGACAACCTGTTTTTTCTATACAATTTGACATATGCGAACGTTTACGTAAACGCAATCGAGTACGTTAAAAAATTCACACTAAGCCCTCTGGTCCATCCTTAATTTTATTAAGATAACGAGACCAGAAACGAGTAGAATCTCGAGTGACATCCTGTATCGTTTTAACAAACCTGTATTTTCTTTACAATTTTCTACCTTGAACTATGTTTTTTTTGGTCTGGTAGGCAGCCGCTCCACGTAAAATCAAGTATTTAGCTGAATTTGGTTTGACTGGAAGCCGACCCCATTATAGTTGGGAAAAGGCTAGGCAGATGATGCACCCTATGCTTTGTATGTGAAGCATTACTCCATTTACTCATTATTCCGTAAAGGCGGCTCAACATTATTTAGATTCCCTTAAAATAATATTATTTAAATATGTTTTGACAATCTTTTGTTTCTGGTTCTTTCAGAGACAAAACCTTACCTTACCTTATTCATTAAATTATTCCTTTGGTCCTACCTATTACTTGAGAAATTCAAGTCAATTTGAATACAAATAAGATGAAAGGAAGTCGTAAAAATGTTTTTGAACCCAAAACATCAAACAAAGACCAATTTACGTAATAATAATGAGAAGTTTTATAGATGGGTTTTTTTTTCAGAAAAAAAAAAACTAATTTACAGTAAGATAATCAAAATCAGGTTTGAGTAGTGGTAGAAAGATCTGCTTGTCTTGTTTAGCAAGACGATATTTTGAAGGTCGCTGGAAAAATATGGCTGATTATGTTAATGGTAGATCTATTATAAATATTATAAAAAGAAGTAGGCAGATGTTTTTTTATTTAGTTTAAGTTGATAAGTTATTTTCTTTTCATTTTGGCATATACGTTCCTCTCCCATTTTATACAAATCTGTCCTTTTGCAGCCATTGTCTAGCAACTTTGTCTACACTAGTAACTTTATTAACAAAATTACTAGGTACCTACCGCAAGAATTTTGTTGAAAACCGTTTATTTTTCCAATTCAGTCATCTGCCTGGCCTTTTTTTTCCAACTTTATTGGGGTCGGCTTTCAGTTAAACCGCATTCAGCTGAATACCAGTATTTTACGTGGAGCGGCTGCCTACCAGACCTCCACAAAGTCAAAGTCAAAACGTTTATTTCAATTAGGCTATTAAACGGCACTTTTGAACGTCATCATTTACATTTAAAATAATAACGGGTTTTTCAACATGAACTTTGTTTTCTGAAACAAAATAAAACAAAGAATTTAGATGAAGGTGATTCAAATTTTTATTGTATTATGAAGAATAAAGTTTGGCAATTATAAATGTTAGTTAAATCATCAAATGACCCCTTCCGCTCTGGGTGGAGCGGGAGGGAGTGTCAGACTCTTACTGACTAAAATCCATCCATGCTCTTTCTAGTGCCTTTTACGTTTCATGGCCGCGGTAACTCTTTCGAACAAAATCCGCAACCCTGGCAGGCTAACGGGCACCATCTTATTGCTGCCTGCTCCAAGTATATTTACCCTTAACATGTATTTTTGTGGGTAGAAGCTAGGATCAGAATATAATTGTACTAAATACTATTTTTACTTTGATCACTGTCTCTTTGAAGTTAATATGACTGCAGCGCAGTCACCCCCCATTCAAACTTCTTAGGTAATACCCGTAAATGCAACAAGGTAAAATACATGACCTCTAAAGTAATAAAACAAAGTATGATATTTATATTAGTAATAGCAGCAATACAGTTAAGTAAACGTAAATGCGTAATTAAGTCACTTTAATTAAGATATTAGGTACCTACCTACACCTCATTAATTAAAATAATTAATTCATAGAAGTGACTGTTTTTAACACTTTGATTCTGTAGGTCAGATGTCAGTCGTAAAAAAAACGCAAAGTTGTAAAAACAGGTTCAATAATAGTAGGTGTTAATTGGGAATCCAAATGTTTCATCAGTGAAAAACTTGTTAAGTAAGTTTAAGCACCAGAAAATTATACGTCTTTTTTTAAAGCAATGAGAGGGAAATAAAGATAGATAGTATTACTTAATTGTTTGTTAGTACGCATTTAGCAGTCGATTTATATTTAAAATACGATTGGCCTTTCATTAATTGCCTCGTAGAACCATCAAATCGTCCAACTCGTAGCATTCACGTTTATTTTGCACCTTTGAAAAGCTCATAAACACGCATTAAAAATCATATCTCTATGGTTGATATTGAAATAATCAATAATGATAATAATAATGTTTTCATGATTATTAAAAATACGTAAGTAATTTTTGTATTTTTTTTACTGTACCTATCCCATTAAAACTGGCAAGTCCTTACTGTTAGAAATTTATTAATATGCGAGCGAGGCAACAGACATAACTATGTTACTACAAATTGGAACCAATTAGCTCAACCAGGTTTCAGACTTGCTAAAGTAGCAACATCTTTCATGGGATACTGTTTAAACTGTTCTAGTAAAATACCGCCACATATATATTAGAATTGAATGAGATGAAATTTAAAAATTGAATAAAATGCACACTATGCAGACAGGCATATTATAAACCAGGGGAGTACATTGATGATAAAAATGCTTGGCCCAATGCTGGTCCGCTCCACAGTGACTAAAATGCCCAAACTTTGATTAAGACGTGAAAACATTGTTGGACTTGCTGAAGATTGTTAGACCTTCTTTGTATTGTATAGATGAGTCTATACAATGCAAAGAAGGTCTATCAATCTTCAGCATTCTTTAACAATCATCTCTTTTGCATTGTGTAATTTCGCGCATTCATTATTCAAAACGAATGTAACCATGATTTTGTAAACACTGATTGTAGTGGAGTTGGAGTTTCTTGCACATTCTTCTCCATTGGATCTACTCTTTGGAACGTGCAACTGCGGCGCTGGAGATAGGGTCAGTGAGCGTGTTTTGCTACAGAACAACTGATATTTGTATTTGTATCCTAAAGTAAAATTCCTAGGTCTTAAAATAGTTAGCAGACAACTTTTTCGACGAAGAAGGTACTTTGAGTGGCAGGAATAACATTTCTAAGTTTTCTATAGAAATTGAAAAATCGCTCTCTTTTTCAGAATGTGTTAATATGGATTTTTTAAGGATTCGCCATATAAAATAGGTAGAGTATTTTTTTTTTCTTAGTGATAGGCACGCGCTTGACCACTATCTCATACCGTCAGGTGAGAGCAACAATGTGGTCGATGATGGAGCACGATTGCCTAGAAGTAACCTATTCACTCTTGACTTACAGACTCCCAGGTTGTAGCTATGATTTAGATTAGGAGTTAGAGTACTTTTAAAGCCCACAGAGCCTCGCACGAATGTTTTGACATATAGCAACGTAACAGTATCGTTAATTTGAGTGAATTTTACCATACTCGTTTCGCACATAATATTTATTTGAATATGATACAAATTGTGCATGCCGCACAAAATTAAACCATAATACTAGATCTGTCAAGACACTTTGCGTGACCCAAGGGCTGGCTTTTACCTCGGACAAAGGATAAGCATTGCCATACTATGGGGCAATGCTGCCAGCCTTTTGGGTACATTACCAGTGGCCTGCGATGCGGAGGAATTTTTCGACGCCATGTTTTAGATTATTTTTAGTTTTAGTAATTTAAGAGTTTTTTTTATCTAAGTGTATACATATAGTCATAGTTAGTTATAATTTTTAAAATAATAATATTCGTTCTACATCCAAAAAGTTGAAAAGACGTACGTTACTAAACCAATGAAATATTATGAAATAAAAACTCCACACAAATACTATGGGGTTGTGGTTTTTAAATTCTAAATTCAATTATGTTAACGATACAGTTACGTCAAAATATTCGCTCGTTGGGGAAAATTACTGGCAGAAGATACTAAAACTATGTTTAAATTGCAAAAGAAAAACAAATACAAATTCATCAAAATTCGAAACTGTTCCAAGGATAAAACTATAAAAGCGTATTCATACGGTCGGAAGCGATCGTCACGCGTCGCGGTCATTCGGATCTCGTTCCCTATCGCCACAATTCAGTTAGCCAGTGGATATATCTAGAAAGGTAATGTTGTAACTGTGGACGGTTGCAACACGCCCGATTCCGATGTCGTATTGCCGGTTCCAGGCTCGTGGAATGCTGTGAGATGGATTTTAGTTATCGTTAGAGTTGAGATTTTATAGTTTTCGGATATGAGGTTTTTTGAGACATGTCCCGTTTTCCTGGGAAAATTGAAGTGGAAACATCTATGTTAGTTAACAGTAGAAACAAACAGAAAAAATGAACTAAGTAGGAACGCCTGTGATTTGCAGAAACTAAACGTAGCAAAATTATGGTGGGGTAACACTTAGAGAGGATACCTGAAGAGGTCATTGTACTCATTATTATGATCAACTTTGACTAGGGGACCAACTCTAAAATCACGAAAAAAAACGACAGTTTCAGACGCGATAGTTCCAGATACGCGATAGTTCCAGATGCGCGTAAAACTCGACAAAATGTACTAAACGGCTGATGTTTTTTGCGATTTCGGAGTTGATCTCATATTAGAAGGTTTTCATAATGATGAGTTCAATGACTCCTTTTCAGGAATTGCGTTTATTCTTTCACACGTCGTCTGAATTCCCTTCCAAAAAACATTGTCTTTCAGTGTGAAAACCTCGGTACTCAAATAAAGCTTTCCACGAGCTCGATAGATGGCGCCACTGGAAAAATTAGAAGTCACTAGGTTTAGAGTTTGGTATTAAAGTGTAGAATTCAGTCGTTCAATCGTTTGGTTTCTACTCAACCCCTGCATTTCTATTTTCATTTCGCCGTGTTACGGTTAATGTATATGTAAGTTGTATATGTAAGTTATCGCAACATGCCTAAAGTGAGGGGCCAGACTAAGAGAGATCTCGTACAATCCGCAGGGCAGTTTGGTAGTGAACTGCTGGTTGGGCTGTAGTGACCTACGAACCCGATCTCCCGGAAAAAAAATGTTCGTCAGCACCTTGCCGCTACGTTACGAAGGTGTTAGCTACTGTTTATGAGGGCCCATTTGCAGAGTATCTAGGTCACTTCCTGCCATGTTCTCCGAGTATATTAAGTGAAATTGGATAGGCAGGGGCCATGCCTTGGCTGGGGGCCTTAAATTCATTTGAGGCCACCACAGGTTAGTCCGGTTAAGCAGTTGATATCCCATGTGTGTTAACTTCCTAGTGGTCATAACTAAAAAAAAAAAAAATGGCAGGGGCCATTGACCTGTCGTAGTTGCAGGTGATTAATCTACTTTAGCTAGCCAAATCTATAGCCCGATTACTTTGTTTCAATATTCTGCAATTATTATAGTCTTATACCAACCGGTGATTGTCCGGGTATACTTTCATAGTGTACACTATACAAAGGGCTCTAACAGATGCATATTAATGCGTTGGTGCCCTTTTCCATTTGAAATGTCTAACGGGGCCTCTGCGAGTTGGCTTCGGCCTCTCGTTCACCAAAGGTCCGGGACGCCACTGAACCAATATTGTCAAAGACATAAAAAAATGTAAGTAGATAAAACATGAACAGTGATATTTCTTTATATTCCTTATTGTTATTGCTAAACAAAAGGTTGACCAAACGGGAATGAATACAGGCATTCTCAAAAGTTGATGAAACGGGAATGATGTTTGAAGATCAAAATCTTGACGAAACGCCACTTGTGTTCTGAGCATATAATCAATTAATATTCATACATTTTTGACAGATTGCGACTGACAAGCAGATGCAAAAATTGTTTAAAAATTAGTAGAATTGGCTTTCTGATCATTTGAAATACATATATATATATATATACATATAATAAAGTTTTCAATTTATTCGCGTCTTATTGAGAAAATAAGTTACCATTTTCAAGCGATATAATTATTATGGGGTTTGCAATAACCCCGTGCTAATATACAAGCAATGTTAAATATACCCGGAAAAATATAAAATAACTACACTAGCTCAAATCTCACTTTCATACAACGTCAAAACAAATCGAACATAGGGCCAAATTCTACTCAAGCACCGGCAACACACCGGTGTGCGCCGAATTAATCGCGAATTTAGTGTTTATTTACCAATTACATAAGATTTATTTTTTATTTGGGAATTTTCACATGTCGGGGCTGGAGTCGTACAACAGTCGCATAAGCTTGTTAGTCGCAATCTGTCAAAAAAGCCACAATTTCCATACATATTTGACTGACTGCGACCGTTGCTTATTAAGTTATTAAGTAATAGAATTGGCATTCAGCTGCCATCCAAAATTAAAGATTTATTTGTTTCGAGCCGAGAATTACAATATCTATTTTTAAACTATTATTTTTGGACTCACGATTTTGAATATTTTTGAAAGAAGTTATCCTTGATAGAAATAGCCTATAGCCAGTCGGATAAGAAGCTATATTTAATACCGATTTTAATTAAATCAGCTAATTAGCATGCCTGCGCAAAATCACATACGGTTGGGCATCGTTCTTTTTTGGGGTTCCGTACGCAAAGGGTAAAAACGGGACCCTATTACTAAGGCCTCATTTACGGAGACGCGGGGCGTCGCGCGTTGCGTTGAGCGGCGCGGCCCGCGCTGAATTCAAATATATGGCGTTGTATGAGTGCGTTTACGGAGAAGCGATTTTAGACGCGTTTGTTTGAATTAGGGCGTTTTTTGTTACCGAGCCCGCGGATGGCACCGACGCGTCCCACGCGGCGTTTATCGCGGCGGCGCACGCAGCGGCAATTCTCGATGAAGCTATGTCCGAGGCGGAATCTTCTCAGATCAGAATCAGAAATAACTAGTTCCAATTTTTCGTCATTCATGCTGCAAGTTGCGACACGTGCGCTCCCATCTCTCGCCAACATAAAACTAGTCGATTTGATCGAGGCGAGCATGCGCCGCGGCGATGCCCGCCGCGTGCTTCGCTACACGCTAGAGGATTCGCCGCGGGCGCCGCGGCGGGCACCGCCACGCTTCCCGTCTCGCTTCTCTATGAACATGGTCGTATATTGCTATAAGTTTGTGTTTACGCGTGCGATGATGCGTGCCGCTTCACGCGCCGCCCCACCGTAAACAGAAAAAACGTCCGACGTGCCGCGAGACGCCACGCCACACGCGACGCGAGACGCCCCGCGTCTCCGTAAATGAGGCCTAAGACTCCGCTGTCCGTCAGTCTGTCTGTCGGTGACCAGGCTGTATCTTATGAACCAGGATAGCTAGATAGTTGAAATTTTCACAGATTATTTATATCTGTGTCGCTATATCAACAGAATTAAATATATATTTCAGTGGGGCTCACAACACACGTGATTTTTTTGTCGTTTTTTTATAGATAGTGGTTCGGAACCTTTCGTGCCAGAGTCCGACTCACACTTGACCAGTTTTTTAAATTAGTTGTTAATCTACCAAAAAGTTTAGTTTAGTTGGCTGCTCTTACAACACAATAATAGTCTTGCAGAATGCACTGAAAGGTCAAAATGCTAGAATTGAATAGGGGACGGACACAGATAGGTTAGGTTCGAAGAGCACGAAGCAACGGGCTTCCCCTTTATATTGCTTTAACTCGTGGAGGCAAAAATAGGTAAGTTTCAGCATGAGATAATGAGCCCTCTAACCTTTACAATGCCTATATCACCGGAAAATTTCAAACGCCGTAAGATTGTAAAATATCTCGTGAAATTGTACACTATTTTTTCTTAGGGCTCCCGCACACGGGCTACCGGCCACAACCACAAAACGCCGCCACTGGCATATTTCCTGTATTTTTCATACATTTTATATGGACTCGCCGCACACGGTTGGCGCCGGTGCACGGTGGGCTGAAATCGCGAAGTTGGGACTTAAGGATTTTTAAATATATATTTGCATTGTATATACTTATACCATACTTTTATGTTTTGGAACTTTTTTTTTAAAGTAGGTTATTACCCTAAAATTTCAGAGATTTAATTTGTATGAATAAAACAAAGAATTCGATGCATGGTGCATATTATTAGGATTATTATTATTAGTTTGTTGTAAATATTTTGAGCAACTGCATTCCACACCACTTTTTCCACAACACCAAAACCGGTTTTCTTAACAGTAGACGAGTCGTCATTAGTGACGTGCGCCAATCAGAGGGCAGTAAATTTGCAGGTAAAAAATATTTGGGGTAGCAAGTTGAAAACAATGATATCAGTTCGTTGTAACCACCCTTTACATACGGACTACCCGCTCGTTACTTGATTTTTGTTAAAAGTTGATTTTCGAGAATTTTGTGAAAATGTTTAGTGATTTAGTTACTAATGTTGATATGTTTGTGAAATTGAAATCAAGTGGTAGTATTAAGGATCATAACTTTTTATACAGTGCTATCAAGTCAAAATTGTGTGATTTAAATCAAGATAATGATAATTTGCTAAAGGAATTCTGCGCAAAGTATTGTTATAATACTTATAAAAAATGGGAAAATGCTAAACGAAAAGAACATACATTTAGAAGTAAATACAGTGATTGGTTGGCATCGGAGATAGTTTGGCCTGAGTTTATGAAAGATTTTGCAAAAAACGACGACGATCCAGTTCCTAGCACATCAACTACATCTCATGAAAAGGTGTCTGTTGGTACATCAACTCAAGTAAGTCCGAGAAAACCATTTACAGAATTAGGTCCTAAACAAAAAAGAGACGTACGGAACTTACTACGCAAACTATTGCTTCAGAGGAGTTGTCACATGCCCATGTTTTTAACTTAAAGCAGAAGGAAAGGAAGATGTTGCTGACATATTACAGCATCTGCTCAAGCATCCACAGGACGTGCAAAAAGTAAAAGATTGTCTTTTTGGAAATAAAAAGAAATCAGTATTCTCTCCAGATGAAGCTTTAGGCTTGTTTTTGTCTTTGAAATTGTCAAAATGGCAATATAATACGCTACGAAAAAGTATCGCAGAAGTAACTGGTACCAACGTATATCCCTCTTACTACGCACTGCAAAATGAAAAAATTAAATGTTATCCACCTAAAACTGCTATTGTAGTAACAGATAAAACGGCTACGATAGAATTGCAGGCACTATTGGATATTACTGTGAAGAGAATTATAATGTCAAACGAAATTAGTGAAACTTGTAAAGATTTGACACTGATTAGTAAATGGGGATTTGACGGAGCTTCGAATCAAGCCAATTATAAGCAGAAAGTTGGAAGAGAAAATGAAGAAGATGAGGACTTTGACGATTCTAGCGTATTTATGGGTAGTTTGATTCCTATCAAATTAGTGTCTAGTGACAGAGTTATATGGGAAAATGATTCCCCAAATTCCTCATTATGGTGTCGTCCGCTGTTTTTTTAAATTCATGAAGGAAAACAAATTCAGCATTTTGCAAGAAAAAAATGCGATTGAGGCAGAGATTAACAATTTAGTTAAGACAGTGGTTGATGATTTGACCATCTCGCACAACCTAATACTAACCATGATAGATGGTAAAGCGACTGCAGTTCTTTGCGATACATCAACACAAAGATGTGACATATGTAAAGCTACTCCAAAGGAAATGAATGATTTGTCCTTGGTTTTGGCAAAAGAAATTGATGTCGATTTATATAAATATGGTTTATCGTCGTTACACATCTGGATACGATTCATGGAATGCATTCTTCATATAGCGTACAGATTAGATTTGAAGACATGGATGGTGAAAGGTGACAGTAAAGCTATTATGGAGAGCAAAAAGAGAAATATTCAGGAAGCATTTAAATCCGAAACAGGACTTTTAATTGATGTTGTGAAACAGGGTCATGGTACAACAAATGATGGGAATACTGCGAGGAGATTTTTCGAAAACCCCGATATTGCAGCTTCGATCACAGGAGTAAATGAAGAATTAATAAAAAGATTTAAAACTATATTAGAAGCAATTTCGTCGGGTCACCGTATTGATATATTGAAGTTTAAAGATTATACCGAAACCACCATGGAACTATACATTGAATTATATAATTGGTTTTACATGCCTGCAAGTGTTCACAAAGTTTTGGCTCACGGAGCAGCTATTATTGAAAGCTTGGGTATAGTGCCCATTGGAAAATTATCCGAAGAAGCAGCTGAAGCACGCAACAAAGATTTTCGGAGATATCGTGCTCATAATTCGAGGAAATTCTGTAGAAAAGCTACTAATGAAGATATTTTGAACAATTTGTTAATCAGCTCTGATCCACATATTTCAAAGATACGACACAAACTGGTGCGAAAACACAAAGCCTTTTCAGAAGAAGCAACAGCTTTGTTGATCGTTAAGGATACATTTGTTGACGATGATGATCAAGAAAATTTAGGGGTTTTAACTGAAGACCCGTTATTGTCAGAGCATGGTGTTGAGCATGGTGCAGGCCCCTCCTAAAAATATTGGTAAATGATTTGAATTTTGA
Source organism: Melanchra persicariae (assembly GCA_947386135.1). Classification (NCBI taxonomy): domain Eukaryota; kingdom Metazoa; phylum Arthropoda; class Insecta; order Lepidoptera; family Noctuidae; genus Melanchra; species Melanchra persicariae. The sequence continues at coordinate 19,720,816 of OX376650.1, forward strand.
ATTTGTCTTTGTAAGTCTCACACATACAGAACACAGATTTGTAGTCGTGGATTAGGCCTATTGGGGAGACCACTGATAAAAAAAACGCGCCTAGTTCTCTACCTCTGGGGTGGTGTGGAATAGAGAATACAATAATTATCACTGCTAAGTATTCTGAGATTTAGGTGACTTTTAAGATATTTTCGTTCAAAAAAATCTAAAAAAGTCTAACTACCTACTAAGTCACAGTAAACTACAGTAGACGATTAGATGCAAATAAATTGTACTATTAAAATACTTATCCAACAATTGGAAGAAATTTGAGATTTTGTAGACTTAAATGCGATTTTAATAAGAAAAAAAATAAAAAAAAAAAATTCTCCTAAATCGCAGCAAACCGCAGTAGCTGACTAGTTGTAAAAATAAGCTAATAAATAGTACTATTTTAATATATACATCGCAGTTGGAGATGTTTTCAGATTTTTGAGATTCTTTAGATTTTATGATTTTTTCTATACAAAAAAATATTTAAAAAATTGTAGTACTAAAAATAATGCGTAAAATAAAAAGTCATAGAACAATAATTTACTGTATTAGATAGTAGAACAAATTTGCATCATTAATCAGTAAAAATAAGATGACTTTTTTTTTAATGTCCTAAGTCCACTACGTATATAAATCAACCCACCGTGCGGTGGCGGCCACACGCTTCAAATCGTCGCAGCTTGCATCTTGTGGCTCGCACCGGCCACTAAACGCCGACACAAAAAGCCGCCACACGCCACTCGCGCGATTCCCTACCCTAAATCTTCGTCGTCAGAGTCCATTTTGACACTGCGCGCATGGGTTAAAAAGTAGCAGCCACCGACCGCAAGTGGCTGTCGCGCGCTTCAGCTACCTTTGTAGCCGCTTCTAGCTTCTAGTGGCGGCGCGGCGTTTGTGGCTGTGGCGAGTGGCTCGTGTGCGGCGACACTTAACCGCTCAAGCCCTGACATGTGAAAATTCCCAAATAAAAAAAATCATTTTTTTTTCACAATATATCAAGAAATTATAATCAATGACGTGTTAAAGCGTGAGTCGTTCGAGCGAGAAGGAGGGATGGACCTATACACCCTATATAGCTCCATTCCTCCTTCTCGCTCGTAGGGCCCCAGGAATGATGATATCCGCAAGAGAACTTGCGAATATCATCATTCCTGATTTGATGCATTTCGACTCGAGGAAACTCCGAGCATTGCCCTCTACATTGCCCTTTGGGTAACTAAGCCTTCTGATGAGGCCTATTGTGAGCGAGTACAAGTGTCAGAAGTTTAATCTGTAAAAATCAGAACTCACTAAGAAATTTTACATTACTCAAAAGACTGCATCGAAAAGAATGCAAAGGTCAAGAGCAATATTGAAACAACACGTTCAAGAGAGAATATATTATACTATCTATTATTATATCTTGGACGATTCTATTACACAACTATAATAGCTATGGGTCTATTTTGAGAAGCAAGGTTGTTATATTTTTAGAACGAGTCTTTAGTTTCGTGGTATATAAATTGCATTAGAGATAGTTGAAACAAGTATTGCTTAGGTACTCCCACGAAGAATGTGGATACTTGAGACTTGTTTTAGTCCTTCGTACAATTTGTACGATGGGGAATTGTGTGTTCACGAACACCTAAAGTAATCGTTAGTTTTTAGGAGTTTAGCTTATATCATTATGACATTATTTTTACTCTATCGTTGAGAGTCATAGAAGACTTTTAATCCCGGACATGAAAGCGTAGCGAGAAACAGCTAGCTAGTACGATAGCATCATCTACCTAGTCTTTTAACAATTATATTGGGGTCGGCTTCCAGTCAAACCGGATTCAGCTAAATACCAGTATTTTACATTGAGCGGCTACTTACCAGACCTACACAACCCATTAATTGGGTAGCACGGTAGTTTTTGGTGAGATTGAAGTCAGATTGACTGGCTTCTGATAATCCGTAACGACTGCCAAAAATCTACAAATAACAACCGGGTAACATCAACGGCTTAACGTGCATTCCGAAGCACGTATGTTAAGATGGTCCCATCCACAGACCAACCTTGGCAAGCGTTGCTTAACCTTGAAGATCGACCCGTGTGGGTGTCAGCGGGCAACATTTCATGAACCTATGTAGACAGTTGGATTTTTTACAGACTGTGTACGGTTCGGTACAGTATCTACGGAACCGTTTGTGTGCGAGACCGACTCGCATTTGGTTGGTTTCTTGAATTCGCTTTTTGTAAAAAAAACTTCTGTCTATAATCTATTAATTTTCACAAAGTAGGGATTGCCAAAAAATACCAACTGAACACTAACACAATCAGTAAAAAAAGGTGTTACAAAAATTTTTCAGTCGCTTTTATTAACCATGACCGTTTAACAGATTATTGCATTCACCGCTCAAGCACTGGCAACACACCGGTGTGCGCCGAATTAATCGCGAATTTAATATTTATTTACCAATTACATAAGATTTATTTTTTATTTGGGAATTTTCACATGTCGGGGCCGCAGCGGTTCATTTACGAAATAACATACCAAAGCACTGATTAACCAATGAAAATGCCAGAAAAAGTATGAATCAGCTACATCTCACGTGGGTTGCATCAGTGAGCGAGGAAAACTGGTCGTTTTTGCGCCGTTCACGACTTGCAACCTCCACTGGTGCACTACGGGTATCGCAATATTACTATTAGATAGTACTTGAAATTGAATGGCTTAAAATGACTCACTTATTGCAAAAATACTGAGTTATTTGTACTGATTACATGAGTAACGGACAAGAGATCTAAATTGAAAACCGACTGAACTGATAGAAATACAAACTGAAGAGAAAACTTCAACCTTTTTTTTTTCATACAGCCTTTCATTGTGGAGAAAAGGCCTCCCGTATTCCGTAGCCAGTAGGCCCGCATTCATTTTCAATTTGATGTCGGGAATTTATAAATTTCTATTTTGTTTGGTCGGTCAGTCTAGCTAGCTGCCATTTATTTCAATTCAACCATTTACAGGCACTTTGGAATTGTTAAGGTCGGTTAGTCTAAAATATGAAGCTAGTTGCACGTTTCAAAGCGTAGATCTTTATGGAGAAGAACATCAGGAAATCCAATATCGCAAACAACATGGTAGACCGATGACCTGGTTAGGGTCGCGGGTAACCGATGGATGCGAGACGCACAGGACCGGTTGTTGTGGCGACACTTGGGGGAGGCCTATGTCCAGCAGTGGACGTCTTTCGGCTGAAATGATGATGATGATGATGAAACAACATGGCCACTTCAAAATTCTATTTTTTTTTTCTTTAAGTGTGTGCTAATTAAATGTATTTTCTTTCCCCATCGTTGAACAAGTGCTTTTCTAGGAAACTTCAAATATACCAATGAATTTAAAATCGGAACCATCCATTGGGCATTTTTCACCACAATTCCAAGAATATTACCGAAGATGATCACTAAACAGTTATCGCATTAATTGCACACAGCATACCCATCTGGTGGTACTGGGTCAAGGTTGTGTGTACACGCCAACATAAATCTCCGCTGTGTCCGTCCGTCCGTTTCGTCACGGTGACGGACTTCAGCACGCATGATAACAAGACATATGTCACGAATTTTGTTTGAATATTGAATGAAACCATTAAATATTCAAATAATTTTCATAATCTATACATATAATAAAACAGTAACGAAAGAAAAACTGTACATTGAGAATTTTCGAGAAAAAATAAGTGGCTTTTGTTAGAAAAACGTAACTGATGACAAAAAGTGACTTTTTAGAATTTTTGTCTGTTTGTCTGTTTGTACGTGTGTATGGTACGGCTTCACGCCAAAACTACTAAATAGATTGAATTGAAATTCAGCAAAAATGTTCTTTGTAAACCAAGGAAGGCTGATAAGACATATGTCACGAATTTTGTTTGAATATCGAATGAAACCATTAAATATTCAAATAATTTTCATAATTCATAATAAATTCATAATTTCAATATTTATGTCGTTTTATTTGATACTTAAGTTTAACTTTAAATATCCTTTTCTCTTGTTTTTTCTTACACACTATTGTATGCACTTCTATTTCATTTCTCTTTTCGCAGATCTGCTGGGAGAAATATCTTAAGAAATAAGCAGTACGTTTGTACTAAAAATTATAATGTTATATCTGTATTGTTTATCTGTGTCTTTTTATGCCCAATAACTTCATCTCCTGCCAGTTTTTATTCCGTTTGTACTCATTTTTTATATTAGCTTATGTATCGTGTAGGTAACCATGTAATTTAATATCTATATTTCAAAGTGATCAAATATAACTTGTCTTTTCTTTCCATTTTGCAGCTAAGCCTGTTTAAGTAAGATGAAAATAAACGCGTTCAGAAATTTTTGTGTGATCTTACCAAGATTAGTCACTAATTGTGAATATCACACTCTATTAAAATTAATATGTCCAAATACCATTGCAAAATCGAAAAGAGATAATTCAGATTAAATCAAAGAAACATTACTACGAGTCCTACAATACAATCTATTGTTAATTTATATGTCTTAATTAGAAGTCGTGGGACCTTACGCAATTGCAAAAAAGTCTTAAGTTCATTGTTCAAGTTTAGGTACACTCGATCTTGTGGAGTCGACGTTTGATTGACAATGCCGATTCTGTAGTGCACTGGCTAAATGAGACTTTAGATAATTCTATTGCTAAGCCTTTGATACTGCAGGACAAGAATATCTGGAATGACTTGAGGGAGTCCGTTGCCCAGCAGTGGGACAGCAGTGACTATTAAAAACAAAAAAAAAACTCCTGATAAGGATACATTTAGACCAACGAAGTAACGGGATGTAAGGATCGAAGTACTGCCGCCATAAGAAAAAAAGACTTATCTACACAAGAAGTAACCAATTTCCGACATTAAGTGAATAACGTAAGGTTGGATATCAGTCACTTCGTTTTGTGTAGATACGTCCTTTTTTCTTATGGCGGCAGAGTAGGTGGCGTTCTATAGTTTCTGCCTACCCCTGTAGGTAAAAAGTACTAATACAAATATTTATGTGATAGTGAATAACTAAAAAAAGGGCTTGGTACGTACTTTAATCATTGGTGTAACTCGAGAAATGTAGGAAACAGCAGAATTTTTACATCGCGGTTTTCTGGTTTGGTCCCAAAGCATAAGCTGTTATATATATTTTTTAATATTGCAAATCATCAAATGATCAAATGATTCCTTCTGATCTGTGTGGAGCGGGAGGGGGGAGTGTCAGACTCTTACTGACTAAGACCCATCCGTGTGCCTCCTAATGCCCTTTGCGTTCCAGGGCCGCGGTGACTCTTTCGAACAAATTCCGCAACCCTGGCAGGATAATTTGATCATAGGCACTAAAACACTCCTTTCTTGGATTTCATTAATTTCAATTAAATCTTGTAGTTTCGTCACATCCATTACAATTCCAATTCTAATTGTTAGCAAGATTGAAGATACATATAAACCACTGTAATTAATTAATTTTAAGTGTGTACTTAACTCAATGTTAACAAGTCAAAAAACCATTAGGTACCATCTGCCTTTATTCATTCCAAGTCATTTGAACAATTACGTTAATTTACTAGTAGGCAGTACTGTTTAGCAGGCGTTTGATTAAATACATACATGCGCTTATGGAATCTAAACATGAATATAATAAAGCTCAAGAGTTTTGTTTGTTTGTTTGAAGGCGCTTATCTCTGGAACTATCAGTTGGATTTGGAAAATTATTTTTGTATATGATAGGGAACGGGAAATTCCTACAAGAACGGGAAAAAATGGGATATGCGCGTACGCAGTCGCGGGCAAAAGCAAGTCTAAACATGAAAGCATTAATCACAAAGACATGGAAAAGCTTAGTGACCAATGGATCTTCAGCTTTAATAAACCAATAAAACAACTAAAACATAAGAAAGTTACAGTCGACTACAGTTACTAGTGAAGGTTTCGGTATATTTTTCCTTCAAGTAGGTAGTGCTGACATCGGTCATTCGACGCAAAGGCTCCTGAAGACAGGTACGACGCGACAGTACGGCAACAATTAAAGTTTTTTCATTATTCATAGAAATAGTTCTATGCAACGTGTAACAGAATAAACGCAATGCCTTTTATGGGGTACTCTAATTATAAACATGTTTCGCATAACTCGACAAATTACGACTATCGTAAAAGTTGTTCATAATGATGAGTAAAAAGAACCCGGAAGAAGTATTGCGTTTATTCTGTTACACATTTTTGTAACATTGTCCGTATAGTGGCATTAACTCCATGTGTGAGAGCTTTAATAGAGATAATGTGACTCACCTTTTGCTTATTCAACCAAAGACGCAAATAACACCCAATTTTGGTCAATTCATTCCAAACTGATTACCCATTCATCTTTCCAAATCTTCAGCACGCGAGGAACCAATAAATCACAAGCACACTATAAACATTTATTTTTAGAGAAGAGTGCGTAATTTCCAACATTGACCCCGCCCTTTGGTCCAAGGTCCAACAAACCAAATATTGCAAGTCAGCTTGAACGCGAGACCGTCTTGCGAAAATGTGATGACATAGTTTGATTTGACTTGTTTAATGACAATCTCGGTGACTCGTGTAAAGCGTGTGTTATCAGAAGATCAATTCCCGTAATTAACAAACACCCCCCCCCATCTGGGGGAGGCCAATGTCTAGCAGTGGACGTCTTTTGGTCAACGTCTGATATGATGATGATGAATCAATTTCTAAAACCCGTCAACCTGTGCTTGGCGCAACATATTTTTTAAAAATTTTTTTTTTACAGAAATTTTGTTACGAGCGTCCGCTTTAAGAAATATATCCCAGGATCACTCGTGTGTCTGTTTGTAATTCCACCTACGTGGTACTACCACCGTTCTTTTCGTTATGGAATCGAATAGTTCTGAATATCTGTGCAGAGGGCCAATTCCACTCATTTTAAGCAACTTTCGCATACGCATGTCAGTTGCAATCTGTCAAAATGGAAATTGAGTTTTTTTTTCCGGTTTGCGACTGACAACCGAATTCCAACGTAGTTTAAAAAATTAGTAGAATTAGTCCTCTGGTATAAACACCGTAGGTTAGGATATGCAGAATATACATTTCGACGAGTTAACACTTTAGATGGATCTGTGAATTACCTACCCTTCATGTACAACAATCAAATCGAAAATGAATGAACCATAATTGAATTTCTTTATTATTACTTGTAAGATACATTTAAATTTTTGTTTACGGTCTCAATCACGTTCATGTTTTGGAAACTATTGATAAAATTAATGAACTGAACACGATGTTAGGGGAACTATTTTTTTTAATAGTAGATTGTTAATTCACAAGTCATTAGCAAGCCTCTTCTAACAAAATACCCACGTAACTTTTGCTGATTCTGGTAATCTTCAATTAGTTGCCCGGGGTATCCGGTAACCTTCGGTTTTGCCGATGTGTAGAATAAAATAACCCAACAATGTTATTTTTCAGACTAAACTCAGTAGTTTTGCGAAAGTACTTCAAAACAATAAGCTGTTCGCTACATTTAGCTAATAGAAAGCTGATATTTTTTGATTATTAACCTCTGCCAATTAATTATAAATAATTCTTCAACAGAAAATACTAAGGCCTAGCGCGCACTGCCTTGCGTTTTTTAAACGCACAATCTGTGAAGTATGGAGTGCCATAGAAGTGCGCGCACTGCGGTGAAAAAAAGGCATGCGGTGGAGTCACCGTTGTCCTCTCGCTGCAAATTTGCGGTGAATCTACCGCAAATATTTTTGTATCCTATAGAGATCTATGAAGCGCCGCGCACTGCGGTGAAATAAACGCAGTGATGCCTACTTCATAGCTAGATCTGGCTATTTTTCGGTGTCAGGCGCTACTATTAATAAAACTTGTAGCCAAATTTTTTAGCTACATTTCTAGAAACTTTTTAAATGACATTGAATGTTTTTGAAAAGTGATAAATGTTGCTATACTTAATTGCGTTTTGCCAAAATAAATACTTAAGAAAATGGGTACCTACCTATTGTAGGAAAATACTCCAACTCAAAGATCAATAATGAACCTCAGCCATCGACATCTTCCTCTTCAGTTACATTAATTGATTAACGGCATTGTTATTATTAGAATAATTTTAATTACCTGCTACGTTTATCTTAAAAATAATTGTAAGTACCTACTGATTTTTTTACTTCTGTGTTTGACTTAAAATATTATTATGCAAAACGTGATTATAATTTGACCACATATTGTTACCTCCCTTTCTACTATGTAGTAAGTACTAAGTAGCGATCAGCTACTTTTAGCAACTTTTTTGGGTCAAAAAATTTGGCTATTTAGCAATTTTTTACAAACTGTCTAGGTACTGACTAAAGGTAGCAGTTGGCGCAAACTGTCTAACTACTGACTAAAGGTAGCAGTTGGCAACATTGGCACTGAGACACACTCAGTTTTTTTTTTTTTTTATAAAACGTTGCCCCACACTAGGAATTTCTCCTGTATCGTGGGTGCGTTTACAAACATACAAAGTGACATACACACACAGCCAGACCCGGAACAACTATCTGTAGGCCATACAAATATTTGTTCCGTGCGGGAATCGAACCCGCGACACGCAGCGCAGCAGCCGATCGCTCAACAACACACAGACCAAATAGGTTGTGCAGTTGCTGTTGGTACGTGGCACAGATACCTATGTCGTTACCTGGTGTTTCACCGGTGCAAATATTGACATTGAACTTTCAATTAATGCAATCGGAGTCAGACCAGCATTATGGAAGAAACATGTACCTGAATATTCGGACAGAGTATTCAAGACAAGGATATGGGAGGAAGTTTATGATGTTGTTATTTATAATTGGAGCGACTTAACTTTATCAGAAAGAAAACCATGAGTAGGTATGTTTAACAATTCGTTTTTAATTTCTTAGGTTAAAATCTTTTATAATAACAATAGGTATTCGAGCTATAATCTAAAATATAAAAATCTTGTGTTACGGTGTTTGTGTTCGTACCTACTCTTTCGAAACGGCTCGTCCGATTTTTATGAAATGATGTGTGTTTGGTAGGTATGAGAATAGTTCGTAAAGTCACGGTAAAAATATCTACAGTAGGTACCTATTCTATCTTCATACAAACGGTCGGAACGCGAGTCATACCTACAGTTCGCGTCAAATAACTGTGCCCCTCTGAAGTTAGCCATTTGCAAAGATCGCGCAGGTGCATTCACGTAGACGGGAGCAAGTGGGACGCAAGCATGCATCAAACGTAAACGAGCGACTGAGACATAAAATCGCGCCGCCATAATCCCCACCCCACGCATGCACAGTTGTAGTTTGTTCGTAATTTTGACTACTACCAAAGACTACAATAGTATACTGACTACTACGCAGCCACTCGTAGCCAACCTCAGAGGGGCACAGTTATTTGACGCGAACTGAACGCGCCTCGAGTTCAGGATGAACTCAGGACACAACCAGTTGCGAATGCGCCGCAGTGGCGAACGAACGGTGTGATGATTTTGTAAGCAGTAAGCGTGCGACTTGTGATTATGTTATTGAAATAAGTACTTACCTACAAGTTCTTACTTAATATGACAAAGATAAATTATAGATAATGTGCTTTTTTTGGTTGCTTGAATTCTTCAATAACGCACCCGGAATAACATTTTAGATTGCCTCTAAACTCCGAAAGTTTTTAAATACCTAATAGTACCTACGTAATGGGTTTTTTTTAAATAGGTAGGTATTTCAATTTTTTCACCGAGTGAAATACTTGGATTAATAAATAAATAAGCAGAACGGGTGAAAAAAGTGACACGAGTAAACTACCTACCTAAGTACCCGCTCGGGTTAAAAAAGAACTAATAAGTACTTAGGTAGTTTCCTAGGCTAGGCTATGATCTACTTACTTGTGTACTCAGCTACTTACATATATTATTGAATTAGACGAAATATCATTGTGAAATGATTACCTATGAGACTAATAAAAATGGTAGGTAAGTACCTACCTAGTAAGATTTTGTAGTAGGTAAATAGAGGTTTTGATTGCTGTAGGTAGCGATGAGATGGTTGGTTTGCAGCGTTTCGACATATTACTGTGGTAAAGTATAAGTACATATTTCATACCGCGCTAGCATACATGCGGGCGAAGCCGCGGGCGGCAGTTAGTGTAGTAGATATAATCAAGGTTAACCTAACTTAAAGTACCTAAACAAAATAATTAGGTGTATTAGTGTGTATCAGTTTATTTGTACTTAACTGTTTTTTTTTGTTTTACTCAGATTTGAGATAGGTATGTATAAAGTAATTTTAGAGACGAATCTATGTTTTTTTTTACCTTTTGTTAGGTAACCTTTATTTAAACTACAAGCTGCTGCCCTTCGGCTTCGCCTGTATGTGTGTTCTTAGCGGTGTGAAATAACATGATTATTATATACCTACTAAACTTTACGACCTATTCTCATACCTATCAAATACACATAAAAAGATCCTCCTTCTTTTTATGAAGTCGGTTAAAATATAATATAAATCGATCGAGCCGTTTCGGAGGAGTATGAACACAAACACCGATTACATTTAACCACAACCTATTTAAATTTTATCATACTGCCATGCAACTGAACCTCTTGCTGAATTAAAATAGTTGGCAAAATAATCCCTATTTTGAATGTTGTTCATGCTAGATCGCGTAGATGTAGCTCGCAGGCTCCTTAACTGAATCCCATAAAGTTTATCACGAAATCTGATCCCATCGTGTTTGCGTACGTAATTATGTAATACACAGCAGGCTTTTATACTTAATTCGTTCACAAAAACTGATTTTCACGTCTAGGGCTCGGTGTAGGTAATATTCGCCATTTATTGGTCAGAATCCCAAATGTACATTCCACGACATTTCATATTGCTCGTGTGAGTCTATAATTGAAAACTTTTTGTGTTTCTGATAAATTTCGCCGTGGATAAGGCCGTATAATATGCTCAAAGAGAGCGAAGGCTTCATCGCCTACAAATACATGGCATCTCTTTGTCTTCGCTATCGTTAGGCAATTTAGTATAAATGGATGATTTTTCCACATATTTTTCAAACTATTTGGATTTAAAAACCAAACAGCTGAACGGATTTTGATAAAATTTCAATTGTATTAATCGAAAAGTAGGATATCCTTCCACATCAAACAATATTTTTTTAAATCGGATCATATATTATGACGGAGATATGAGGTAACAAACACAAAAAAACACGCCCGAAATGAGAACCTCCTTTTTTGAAGTCGGTTAAAAACGTGCGTTTGTTTCACCGCAGTGCGCGGCCCCGTGAATGCGTTTATTCTACCGCACGGTAGAAAAAACGCAACGCGTTCCACCGCAAGGCAGTGCGCGCAAGACCTAACGGTTCAAAATATTTGTGCATTTACTTTTCACTCCATATATGAAAAAGAATCACATTTATACCGAAGGCAAAAAAATCAACATAATCGTGCAACTTTCAAAATTAAATTCCAAAAATAAATATTACACAACATTCAAAAATACTACGACGTATTAAAAATTCTATTTTTGTTAGGACACAGACAACTATTTCGAAAATATATTTTTAGAAGCAAACATTTTGAAGTAACCAATCATAATTTAGAATATATGTCTCAATGACCCAAACATAGTATTTGTTGACCCAGCACGGCTGATTGATGAAATGCAAATAAATAAACATCGTGAAAATAAATTTTGTGAGGTTCATTGTCGAAGAATAGTGATAAATTGATATTCATAAGAAAACGTGCATTCATTTTTGTCACGATTGTGAGCCTTACAAATAAAAACGTTGGCAAACCAAGATTGTGTAGGTTTTTCACAGGAACGCTTTAGAAACAGTTCGAAGATTGAATGATGTTAAACAATATATCCGATCATATTAGAGACGTTTAGTTTCAAAATGCGCTACAATGATTTTTGTTATTGATAGCTAAAAAAAACTATGTAAGGCCGAGAATAATAGAAAAAAAAAACATTGACCATCATGAAAATGCATTGTATTTTACATGTGGCGACACTTTTGAACCGTTTTTATTATTTAAAAAAAACAAACATGATGACAATAATCGTTATTTTTGTCGTCATGTTTGTTTTTTTTAGTCTTATTTTTATGTCAAGCGGATTTTGATGTGAATATTTCATTTTGGCGCCGTTTGCGACTGACATGTTCTATTCAAGCGGATTTTCATTCGAACATTAAACTTATAATGCAAAAACGCTCTGTTATTTCTCCCACCACGTGAACCAAATACCGTCCTGTAATTGGTCGCTCTAGTTAAAATTAGAGCGACCAATTACGGGACGGCATTTTACATTTTTTTTTTTGGAAAATTCTAGGGCAGAATAATTCTGCCTTAGTATTTTAGAGGGTTTTGCATCAAAACCTAAATTTCGAAGGCAATTTTGACAAATTAAAATCTGTAAAAATTGCCTTTGCGGATTTAGGTGAAAACCCAATGCATAACCCGCTAAGAAATTCGTCGCACTTTCATATTATAACCGAAACGTAATTTTCGTTCAGTAATGTTTTAACGGCTTTCGAAACTTAACGATTCCGGAAACATTTCTCATTAACATCAACAGACAAAACAATATTTGCGGTATTGGACCACCCACTATGACGTCTTAAACCGTCATGATTCCGGTGTAAGAGAGAGACGAACCTATACAGGCCGAATAGCACTGCCACTTTTTATGACGAAATTATGAAGACATTGGCACTTCGTTGAACGACCCCAGCAGTGCGTTTCTGGAAACACGTCGAAGTGATAACTGTGGCGAAGTGAACGACAAGTGAGCTGTCAAACCATTTAAACAAGATGGAATGACAGCTCACTTGTCGTTCACTCCACCTAAGTGTACACGGTGAAATTTCGACAGAATAGACCGGCTGGTAGTACTTTTCTAGACTTTGGTTTTGGTAAACTCATCTTGTCACCTCCGACAAGACGTAACACTGGATGAACCAATCAACTAAAAAAATCAAAGATATATTAATTTTTTTTTTCATTAAATGATTCCACTTTCACACAATTGTCACATTACAACATAAAACTCAAACATCGTGAGTTAACCTTCAATATTAGCTAAGTGACAAGTGTCTGCTAAGGCTTGCGACACACTTGCGACACGCGTTCCGACATTAGACCGGATATCTTTAGATACCAGTTCATAACAGACTAGACTCACTACTATGTGAACTATGTAGTGTATAGGAAAAATATTTTATTTAAATTTGATTTGGTATTAGAGTCAGCGCTCCGTCTACTTTGTATGTCAAGTCAAAGGGACTTTTCAGTTGTTGTTTGTGTACACGAACTACTACAAAATTTAAACGATGATGATAATTTATCTTTAGGAATCTCACGCTTTGTTGGCACGGCTAAGGTGCGGCATGAGTTCTCAATTATTCATCATATAAATACTAGAATTTGTATTAAAGCGAAACATAAACGATTGTCTATGAGGTAATCCTGCTAGAGTTGCGGATTTTGTTCAAAAGAGTTACCGCGGCCCTGAAAAGCAAAAGGCACTAGGAGGAGCACGGATGGGTCTTAGTCAGTAAGAGTCTGACACTCCCTTCCGCTCCACCCAGAGCGGGAGAAGTCATTTGATGATTTCCCATTCATAAAAAAAAAATGAGGAAATTAAGAAATTTACACTACCTATGTAGCAGGAGAAGTCAACTTCTTTGTTTAATATTTCATTTCTAAAGTTTAAATATTTTTATTTACAATTAAAACGCAACAAAATGGGGTTCCGTACCTCAGTTGGCAAAAACGAAATCCTTATAGGATCACTTTTTGTCCGTCTGCCAAGATCCTTTTTCTAATGAACGCGTGGAGGAATTAAGCTGAAATTAATATCAGGCCCCTCAGAGCAGTGAAAAAAATAATCTTCTGCGCCAACGCAATCTAAAGATAAAGCCGTTTAAGGCGCATGTTTTGACACTCGCAAAGGAATCAAATCCTATAGGGGACTTCCCGTTGAGCTACAATAGTAGAGCAGTATGGTGAAAAAAGACGTAGATTTATTTTGGTCAAAAATTATTGTTTATTGTAAAAATTTAACGAACTATATTATGAACAAGTAACCTAAAGTTATAACTCAATAAAAACTAGACTAATAATTGTAAAATTATGTACAAAAGCGTATAAAAACGAATTACAAAGTAAATCATTGGGCATCAAAAAATTCATCCTCATCGCTGTCAATGACAAAAGTGCCCAGAGCACTGGCAGCATTGTCGTGTTGAATTAAATTGATTTTTGGACGTAATCTCTGAAGAAATTAATCGAAAAACTTTTTCACTGATAAAAACTACATAAGCACTGAGTGCAGGAGGTACTTTTCATCCTGGGAAACGCACTGTTCCTGTTAGATACGATGTAGAAACGAAGCCGCGTGAAAAACGAGTGAAAAATACTAGATGACTGTATCTGATTATATTGAAACAATTTTCTAAAATAATGACAATGAAAACAATACAATCTTTGACATAGGTACTTATCGAGTTCATTGACTGAAGTTGTCACTGACGCAGTAGCGTTAAAGGCACTCAAATTGGTCATTGTCCTTTCTAAAGTAGCTCGGTTTCTTTACTGCGTACAAGGCTACCTACTACATTTGCTACGTTACAGTAAATCTTTACTACGTTTGTTCGAAGGTAAATTATGTTTTCCTTTTAGGCCTTGTAGTCAGTAAACACTGAACCGGTTTTATTTTTAACGATGATTAAAAATTCAAAGTATTATTTAGCGACTTTTTGGTTTTCAAAAAGTGCAGTTGAGGCTCCTTCCGTTTTATTTCAAATAGACGAATCTGTGATAAAGTCAATTGTAAACCGGACTAGAGCGACTGTGTCACTTAATTTACAAGAAGCCTAGTTAAAGACATTTAATCTGAGTTAGCCAGTTAGCGAGGCTAACTGCTCGCAATATACGCTAAGATTAACTCTCCCCGTATGCGTTTATTTCCCTAAATATCTAAAATTTTATTTTCGAGTTGATTTTAAAGTCTCCTTTAACCTTTGAAAAATCCTATTAAAAGCATCTGAAATAATTTCACATCGATGAACGGTCATTAATCTAATCTTTAGCAGATTGATAGACATATTATTTCTTAATACAACCGTCTGACCAGTCGAATTAATAACCTGTTTGGTTGCATTTCCAAAACCAAAATAGCGCAGACAAAAATAAAAAAATGATTTATGGTGTTCGTAAATTACAGTCGTTTAAATTCAAATTTAGATTACCGAATATGCCAAGGACACGGCAAAAGCCGTTATCGAAATAGCTGTAGGTTATTTTTGGAAAATCTATTTATAAATCGTTTCGATTTTCATTGTCATAAGGTTAACAACTTTTGAGTTTACCTTCATAGGGTCTAGTGACCCCAATGATTGATGTGTGACATGTTATGGAGTGATGGTATTGGTAAGGTATTAAAATAGGTATTTTCAAAAGAGAAATATGTTTTCTCGTTGATAGTTGTCTCATTACGATGAATAGAAAATTGTTCGTCTATAAAATAGTTTTTTATTTATTTATTTAGGAATGGGCTTGCTCCTGACCTGATCACGCCTGATAGAAAGCGATAGATGAGGTCTATGATGGAGCGAGCGTTGCTTAAGTCATTGTCGCGTCATCCATTCAACCCTTGCTCAAGTTATTTCTGCATTCGTCGATCTGTTTGTCTGCATTTAAGGAGAAGAAAAGAAACCTGCTCAAGTAAGGGATTCAACCCTACTTTGACTAAATAAAAGAATGTTGAACTAGGGCCATTTCAACACTTGACAGCTAACAATGGAATGTCGCTCTTAATTATCACTCCAACTTCAACAACACAGTAACTCGGGATTAACACTGAGGTACTAAATATTTCTGCTTTGAAACACTATACAATAAGTCCTATTGTTTCATAATTTGTTTTTGTTTGAAATATGTTGTTTAAAAAATAATACCAGACACATGATTGAATTGCCCCTCTGAAGTTGTGTCGAGTTTCTACGTAGTAGTCAAAATTACGAACACACTGCAACTGCGCATGCGTAAGAGACATGGGGGCGGGGCGCGATTTTATGTCTCAGTCGCTCGTTTACATTCGATGCATGCTTGCGTCCCGCTTGCTCCCGTGTACGTGACTGCACCTGCGCGATCTTTGCAAATGGCTAACTTCAGAAGGGCAAAGTTATTTGACGAGAACTGTACCTAACATTCAATCTGTGATTGAACTGAAGTAAATGCCACCCACTGTAACAAACTGCTTGAAAAGTCATTTCTTCGGAACTTTTAAGTCGTCTTTTCTGGTCGAATTTATTAAATAAAAGTCTTCTTTTTTTGTTTTGCTATTTTTTCCATAATGTATATCAGCTAGCCAACATCACCGTTAATAATACGAACACGTAATCCTAGAAGATTTTATTATTTGCAGGTATTTGAACGAACTAGATTTCATTACTCCGCATCTTCGCAATGGTCGCATTTATTTAGGAAAACCCATCGTAAAATTGAACCTAATCGTCGTACGACAAATATTAGTTTGAACAAAATTTAAAGTTACAATTATTGACTGTGGTCGTCATGACTAAAAAATGCTTTAAATAAGTTATTTCAGTTCCGAGAACTGCAACCTTGAAAACGTTAAGCAAAATAAATAAACATTTACTTACACACACTTAACACAATTTCAACACTTGAAAACTTTTTCAATACACAATGTCAATATAAGTTTACAAAGAATAGAACACGCCCTTAATTATCACTTGCGACTGGTAAGTCCGCGTTAGCACTAACTTACTAAAACGTTACTGAAACGCGACGTGTTACGTAACGTTAGGAGGTAAGAGCTTACGAAAGGCGACCGCGAAAAATTTGCAATTATTTGCAACATTGCAAACGTTTTTAGTGATTTTTATCTCAGATTACTTGCATTGTCTGATTGACGTGCGTTTTTGTGTCACTTTGTAGTTTATTTTTTTGTTGATTGAAGACATCTTCAATTCATTAATAAATGCCCTAACTGACCGCTGAGGCATCGGTCATTCTAAGGATTCTACTTACTATGACTATCTGAATATATTGATGGCTAGTGATAAAGAGACATACCTACGTGTTTTAATACAATAGGAAGCGCCGCCTTTTTCCCAATTATATTGGGGTCGGCTCCCAGTCAAACCGGATTCAGCTGAATACCAGTATTTTACGTGGAGCGGCTGCCTACCAGACCTCCAGAACCCATTAACTGGGTAACACGGTACTTTTTGGCAAGACTGGTGCCAGATTTTCTGGCTTCTGATAATCCGTAACGACTGCCAAAGATCTCCAAATTTCAGCCAATAGGAAGCATATTTAATAAAAAATCACTTAATTTATATTATAATTTAAGGATATATTTGTTACTTTATTATATGCACTAATTAAAATGTGATTTCATACTGTAATTAGTAGGTAGAATACTGGTCTTCAGCTGAATCCGACCCCAATTTAGTTGGGAAAAGGCTAGGCAGATGATGAGATGATTTGAGTAGTACGCAGTTACTTTAATGTCAGCTAGATATGTTATTCTTCGGTTACGTTACTAACTCATAAATAATAGCCAGTTACAACACTTTTACATAATACAAAACGGACTTAAAACAAAAAAAAATAATCACCCACTAAATCAAATCGTGTATCACAGATGGAATCACTAAGAAAATGAACAACCACGCGACGTTGTCAAAATGTAACGCAAAGGAAAAAAAAGTAACGTCCGAGACAAAACTGATGCAAACTGTTGCAAATCTATCAACAAAATAGTCGTTTTGTAACGTTCAAGTAACATTTTGGTTAATGTTACAGTAACTGAAGTTCAATTTCGTCAGTAAATTTTTTACTCCTCTCTTTTGCGGTCTCAGCACGTCTCAGTAACACAAAGGAATTATTGTAGCAATAACAATGATAGTAATTTATTATTCGTAATATACGGTTGCATTTGTTATTGCACGTTGATTAAAAGTTATCAGCAAATAAATTAATTATTTTGATTAGATCGATCAATTTTGACGATTGTCAAGTCCGATAGCCCTTGATAAAGAACAACCTTATAGCTTCAACCTGGGACCTTTAGGTCAAGAGTGAATAGGTTATTTCTAGGCAAGCGTGCTGCGTCTTCGACCACATCATCGCTTACCGTCAGGTGAGATAGTGGCCAACGCAAAAAATAACAAATAATAATGGAGATTACCAAACTTGTTCATAATTTTTTGTTACGAAGCTTATAAAAACGGGTTCCTCATCCCCAAAATAAGAGGAATGAATGTTGGATGGATGTTATTTGAATAAAACGACTTATGGATACGGATGGAACCAATTAGTTCCAGTATATTGCAAATTGATTTAAACTTAAATTCCACGTTTTTTACGGTTCATTTTCATTTGTTTTTATTTGTTCCCCTGACGATAGAGGCCTTTTTTTATGCGCCTGCCTTACTTTGCACCGCCCTTGGACTGCTAGTGAATATCTAAGGCGGTCTAATCTCTGAAGTCGGTTGTATTTTTTTTGTAAAAAAGTTTTTTATTTTTCACTTTTTAGTGGTTAGCTTTAACTAAACCCAACGCAAAAAGAATAAATAAGATCGGTTCATAAACAATAAAGTTATTCTTGAATAGATAACCCCAAAACCATGGTTGAATTGTACACATCTGCGTAGGTACTCCTTCACAGCGTACCACCGTGATGGTCAGTTATGAACTGGTGTGAACAATAAACAGATATGCTATTTCAGCAATCCCAGCAGGTTTGCTATCATTTATTGAAGAGTTCCGTCACCTAACTCCGAAGTTCTTCACCAGATCTTCACCAAATTGAAATGAGACCAGTCCGGGAAGATACTCTTCCAAACAAATAAATTATCATCAAAATCGGTTGACAATTGGCATAACAATCGCTGAACAAACATACAAAAAAAAAAAACAGTCGAATAGAGAACCTCCTCATTTTTTGGAAGTCGATTAAAAATTGGAAACCATCCCAAAGGATCATACTCCCATGATAAAAACCAGATATAGCGTGAAGATATAGCGTGTTTGTCTCTGTCATCTCTGACCTTTTTTATGGAGGGGAAATCATCAAATGACTTCTTCCGCGAAAGCGGAGCGGAAGGGAGTGTCAGACTCTTACTGACTGAAACCCATTCGTGTTCTTCCTCATGCCCTTTGCGTTTCAAGACCGCGGTGACTCTTTCAAACAAACTCCCCTAGACTAGAGTCAAGAGCAAAACAGTCTCAAGAAAAAAAAACCTATGCCATAATCCAGGAAACGATCTACGCGTCATACAGATTCGTTCAGGTGTTAATTCGTGAAAAACTAACAAACAGACAGAGTTACTTTCACATGATGTACATATTAATATGGACATAAGAGGAGAATGAACACGAATTAGAGCGGATTTCACTAATGACACTGAACGCGATCAGTACATCTAAACAGCGTTCAAGAGCTGTCAGTGTAAATATTCCATAGAAAAATAATGACACTGACAGCTCGTAAACGTGATTTACTCGCTGATTGCGTTCAGTTTCATTGGTGAAATTGGCCCTGAGTTGTGTTGTTACTATAAACAAAACCATGAGCTATTGATGCAACAAGCTCTACTACGAGATACATAATAATGCCTATGAGTGCACTTGACTGAAGTCGACAACCAATTGTGTTCACCCTATTCATTATAGTAAAACTGACCTTGGAGGCACTTACTCGTACTGTAATGGTGACTTGAAATTCTCTGTTTATTGCCACACTAAAGTACATAACAAGGTTTTCTTTCAATAGTTTTGTAAGCAATGCTTTTTTAGTGTCATTTTTTTGTGTAACCCACTGATATAATTATATTGGATCATTGTTGTCATAAGAAATTCTAAAAAATAGATTTAAATTCAAGCATCACTTTTATCACATTTGAATCAATGTCTTAATCTAAACATTATTCCTTCCAATACGTGGAAAAAATATAATTCGATTTAATGCGACCGTTCGATTTTCAAAAAATATTGGACACATGTTTTTTGCCATTTCATGTCGCTAAAAAAGGATAAAGTTAATAGAATAAAGCGCATCAAAGTTCAAGAGAGGGGGCTGGTGACGTCAGGTCGCTAGCAAAAAATGTTCTATCGTAGTGACGTCACGCGAGTTTACAACGCACTGTATCTTCGTCATGCTTTGTTTACGTGAATAAAGAAAAAATGCCCGTCCAACTTTTTGGAAATCTATCTGACGGACTAATTAAATTTAAAAAAGTAGAATCAGTTTGTTTGAAGTAAATTCTGGAAGTGCTAATTAATTACAAACTCCCCCCTTTTCCACCCCCTTGAAGGTTGAATTTCCAAAAATCCCTGCATATGCAAATGACATAAAATTTTATAGCAGAAACTTGTACAACTTTTACAGTAACTCTTACCTGGGACCTCCTTTTAAGTAAAAGATATACCTGTGCTCGGAGGTCCCGCTCTTTAATCACAAATGATGAAATGTTAAAAGTAGTGTACAAAAAAAAAATTATTACTAAAAGACTACAATTTAATTGTACTAATAAAAAAATAAAAAAATAATATTTTAGTAATAATAATATTGCTAATTTAGGATGATTTTGGCAGACGAATGATAATTGCAATGCTTGTAAAAGGCTGTTAAGAGTCGGGTCTACTTGACCACGTAATTTATTTTCTGTTTTTTAATTGGTTAACTGCTATCTGCTGCTACCAGTGGATATAGTCGAACTCAAAATTGTTTAGTTTAAATATAATAAAATTCAATTATTTTTAAATGTTTATTCTTAATGAAAAACAGAATCTTTTAGTTGTATTTTAAATCTTAAAAATAAAACTAAAAGATTCGGCTTTACTCCGTGACTGTACTAATAATGAAATTGGGCAGTGACTCCAGTCAACTTATTCATAATGTGATTGAGTTGAGTGATCCCGCGGATCCATTTCGAGTGGGTTCAGTTGACCAAAGACTCCTAATTGAAAAGTACTAGGTAACACAGCATTACACCAACATTGTACACTTATTTCGCAATAAACGTTCTTTTGATTTTGAAGATCTCCTCCTCTCAAAACTGAGCTTGAATTCATTTCTTAGGAGTTTTCATGAGATTTTGTTCAGTTTTCCATCCGGAAGGTTTATTTAAATTATGTAGCATGCACGTTAACAAATCATCCAATAACAATGTCGCTAATCAAAGACATTACTAATAACACGTTACAATCAATTGTTAGGAAATTATGTATCGATGCAATTAGCAATCAATTTTCTTATTAAATATGACCTCTGTGTACAAGTCTTATTTTAATAATGGAGGAAATTGATAAAGTATTTTTTTTTTAGTGTTGCTGTTTCCCGCGGTTCCGTCGTCGTGGCTACCAAACGGGAGCTGTGAATATTCCGTGATATAAGTAGTTGAATTGTCTAAATCAACTTACTTTCAGAAGATACTTACATCTTTAACATAATGATTAGATTTATTTAACAACTATTTTATATAACTTAGTTTTATACTATGCTGCAAGCAATTCAAATAAAAATAGATTAATCATTTATTGCAACTATAACTATATACACTTAAATAACGACTTAAACTAAAAATAATCTAAAACATGGCGTCGAAAAATTCCCCCTCATCGCAGGCCACTGGTAATGTACCCAAAAAGCTAGTAGCATTGCCACGTTGTATGGCAATGCTTATCCTTTGTCCGAGGTAAAAGCCAGCCCTAGGGTCATGCGAAGTGTCAACTAAGCATCTTGATAGATCTTTAAACAAGTAATGAGCACTCGGACCCCACGACCCGAGAGTTTCAAACCCAAACGGCTCGAAAATATAACTACCTACAAGGTTATTATATTTCCGCCGCTTGAGGTTCAAATAATATTTTTTTTTTTTTTATCACCAACATTCAAACAAGATCGCATCGTCAATTATGTCGTAAGAAACTAAGAAGCAAATGTTTTTAAGTCATTACATCAACGTGGAGGAAAAGATACAGAAACTTGACGTTTTTTCACGTGTTTTAGAGCTCTTTCATAGAGAGAAAGACTCTTGGAAAACCAACACAATTCTGTGCAACCAATATAAAAACCGAACTAAAACAAAAGCAAGAGCAAGAGCGAATGAAAATTTGCTTCATTTTCAAAAACCTTTTGGCTTAAGGGTGTCCTAGTTAGTCATTGTTTCATACAAACATAGTCTGGCGATTACTCTACTGATTGACGGTGTACGTTCAGATTTATATATCTCGGTATTATTTATATGGAAACAAAACAAAACAAAAAATTTATGTGCAAGTTATTTGTGTCGAAACTTTTAAATTTTAACACAACTTTGAGCGTCAATAAATAACTAAATATTTTAAGTAAATACATTCAGTTCACAAGCTTCTTATTTATTTTTTCTACTCAATGTACTTCAAAACTATTCGTTGCACTAATCTTTAAGTACATTCACATCTCGCTACATCCACCAGAAGTGCATGAAGCAACCACTTCCAGATATAGCACGGAGGTTTTATATTGCAATAGCATAACATTAGGCAGGTCATTGACTATCGCTGCTAATGTTAAATATACTGAACTTGCATTTTATTGTTGGTCTCGCAATATGTTGGGGTTTTAAGCTAATGAGGTAGCTTGTTTGTAGGAATATATTACAATTTTTGAATCAGGTTAAAACTTAATTTAATATCAAATTGAAACCTAAATCATCAAAATTCACTTTCAATTTCTGTATTTTAATCGCTAATATAAAATAATTCATTTAAAATATTTTTTAACAAAACATTTAACGATCTGATAAAAGATTATAGAATGAAAAAGATACAGGCGAACTTTACCTACTGTTTTTTAATAATTTAAAGCAACGCTATTAAAATATATTATTTTAAATTAAAAGGGATATAATATTAAAACACAAAAAGTAATAATGATTATTTAAAAAAAAGAAAATTAGAACCATATTTACCTATCTTAAAAATAAAATACATTCATAAGCAGTAACCATTTCCAGGAATAGGTCAGTCTTTTGACCATTTTAAATCTATTAATTCAAGTCATTTTTTTCTTTCACTCACGATCTACTTAATGGAACCTTGTAAGAGCTCAATGAGACTATATTATTTATAATATTACAAAGAGACCCGTGTCATTGTCACAATGTTTGTGTTTGTGACGAGAACTCATTAACTTTTCCATAATTGAGTCTGCAAAACCATTATGCTTTGCTGTGACCCCATAGTACGTAGTAAACAGTAGTAGAAGTTTGAATGACCCGTGAGTTGTGTGACTCAGGTTTGGGTAAAATATTAGGTACTTGATGTTCTAGTTTTCATTGGCTTATTTTCTTACCGGATCATCATTTATTATTATCATTGCTTCCATAGATTATGCATAAAAAATCTAAGACAGTTTTTCTTTAAATATGTCAACAGTAGTGCAATTACTAAATAATACATGTAGGTACCGAGCGAGATATAAATTTAATAGTAACTAAAAATATCGCCATGCATTTGAATAAATAATTTGAAGCAATTTATGAATAAAATAACAATGCAATTTTAGATGGCCTTCAAAATTTAATAAAATCCGCTCAGCAAACTATTCACACTTCACAAAGTGTCGTGTGATTTCCTGACCAGATTATAATCATAATATAATATAAAAGTAACTAACAACTAGCTATCAAAATAAACTGCTAGACGAGACACTCTAAAACTTTGGTGTCTTAATTTTTCAAGTATTTTGTTGTGTAAGTTCTCAAATCGGTTGTATTTTTTTTTACCTCTTTAACTTCGTCATTTATAAACCGTTTTGAAACATTCGTCTTTTATGGGAGAGAATAAACTTTCCGATTGGTCCCACAATAAAAAAATCATTTAAATCGGTTCAGTAGTTTGGTTTTTAAATCAAAATAGCTAAAATTAATATGTCATTCGTTAACGAAATTGCGTATTTTGCTTTTCTGTGACTTTCCAGTAGTGTCTACGAATGATGAAAATAATAAATAATTATAAGGTACTAAAAAGTGTTAAATGAAATATATTTTTTTTTACAAAAAATACAACCAACTTCCAAATAAAAAACACTACAAAGTATAAAACAACTTTAATTTCGAAAGTCTGAGTCAAAAACGAAGAAACAACCAAAAACACCTTTTTTATTTGAAAGCCGGTTGTATTTTTTTTTTTGTAAAAAAACTAAATATTTTAAGTTAAGTTAATAAGTTGTATGTGTTTTAGTTTTAAGTTTTCTTTTGTAATTTACGTTTTGGTGTAAAGTATAGTTGTATAATAAATAAATAAATAAATAAATAAGTAAATAAACCTTGGACTAATTATCACTACACCAAAATAAAGTTATATATTTCGCATAATATGCCTTTAAAGCATAACTATATGTCGCGGATTTTGTTCGAAAGAGTTACCGCGGCCCTGGAACGCAAAAGGCACTAGGAGGAGCATGGGTGGGTTTTAGTCAGTAAGAGTCTGACACTCCCTGCCGCTCCACCCAGAGCGGAAGGGGTCAATTGATGATTTCCCATCCTTAAAAAAAAAAAAAAAGAAGCATACCTATTTACCTTAATAATCCCTATTTCCATACTTCATATTACGTAATGTGACGTTTGTTACGCTTTCACACTAAAATCGACATGAAAATTGGCAGATACGTAGCCTGGGACATGGAGAAGGACATGGCTACCTTTTTACGCGATAACCGATATCTACGCGAGCGGAGCCGCGGGCAAAAGCTAGTGAGATGATAAAAGGCAAAGCACCAGTGTATTAAAGAGAATAAAACTCTTTATTAACCTTTACGGGTATTGTACTAGATTCGGAGCCGAAATTCAGTGCCAACATAACCCATCAAAATATTTCGTTAATTTAGATATAATATTTGTGGCTAAAAACTATAACATTTAAAAATTATTAAACTTTTCATAATTTCTCAGAAATATCATCAATATCTTCTAATTTAGTTTTACTGTCCAGCAAGTAACTGTGTGTCAACCAAGTAAGTACGTAGGTAGATGTGTTTGTTCAACCTTGACCCTTCCCATCACATGTTATGACATGTCTTCACGTGCATGAGAATAACTTTTGTGTTAAGCAAATTCTAGATTGTTTCAGAGACATTTTTAACTTAGTCGTTGACGACATATAGTTGTTATACCTAACGTTTGTGCGCTTACTCGTTTTGATTCGTTTTTTTACGTATTCGTTAAATATCTTCGTGAGTTTTTGCTGTCATTATAAAAAAGAGACAAATTTATCCACCGGTTCTGATTTACCCATACTTACTACATTTTGTATCGGTAAATTCACGAATAATCACAAATACAAAATATGTATTGTAAGTATACAAACGCTTTAAGACGTATTACTTTAGGATTACTAGGAGGTACATATTTAAGATATAAAAGTTATATAATAATAAATTTAAAATTATAATAATTTGAAAATAAAAAAATAATATAAATTTGAATGGTGGATTTTATTAAACCGAGCTGTGTAAAAAACTTTATCCACATTACTTACGGCAACATAAAACGGAACATAAGTCGGTTTCTTTTTTTGTGAAAAAGTTTTTTATTTTTCACTTTTTAGTGGTACCCCACACCTAAAAACACCGCTGGATAGTCACAGGAAAGCAAAAGTACACAATTTCGTGTAAATGAATGATTTTTCCACATATTTTTTCCAGATATTTGGATTTAAAAACCAAACTGCTGAACCGATTTTGATAAAATTTAAATGGGACCATTTGGAAAGTATACCCTTTCCAACAAAAAAAGAATTTTTCTAATCGGTTAGCAAGCGACGGAGTTATGCCCGAACAAACATAAAAAAAAAAAAAATACAAACATCCGAATTGAGAACCTCCTCCTTTTTTAGAAGTCGGTTAAAAATAAATTGTGTTTTATGATGTTGATACTATAAAACAACATTGTACGTGTTGATTAATCGACCGATTATTCTAATATTAATCTCAACAGCTATTTTATATGATGATGATGATCACTACGAAATAAAAGCTAAAGCAAAGTGAATTGAAAAAATTAGGTAAGGATGTATGTAGTTAGCTATAATAAATAGTTAGGATGCCTGCTACCCTAAAACATCCCTTACAAATATTAAAGAAACGCCAAAAACTATGAAAAGTGAAAGTCTAGATTATTATACTTTTAACAGTCATTGAACGCTGACCTACCCCAAGAATGATTAGATTGTAATAGCACCAATGCATGATCAATATCATTTTTATTAACCGTGAATAGAACGCAGTATATTATATAAGGTTAAAAAACACCATAAAATCAATTCGAACAATCGCAATCAAAATTCAAAACAATCGAAAATCAAAAACAAAGTCACGGCCGTCCAAAAATAACCGTCGATCCATCATTCAAAAATAGAATATAAAATTATCCAAGGTCAAGTTCAGTTGCGCCACTCACCCAAGGCCGTTGCGAAGGTCGCGTGCGCAGGAGTTGCACAAATGTTACCGTGGCTCGTTCACTACTGAGAGTCTGAACGCCACGACCGGCGTGTTTCACAACCCCGGCTATGTCTTAACCAGTGATTGTGGCAAAGGGATTGTATTAGAACATGTTTCTATTTTTTTCTATTTTTCGTGATAGAAAGATGGGGTTGGATTTGGGTGATATTTTTGGGGTGGGTACAGACGCTTTCAAGGGTACCTGAGCAATTTTTTTTTACGTTTGTCCTTCCAAGGCCGTTTGTACAAA
Organism: Melanchra persicariae; assembly: GCA_947386135.1. Classification (NCBI taxonomy): domain Eukaryota; kingdom Metazoa; phylum Arthropoda; class Insecta; order Lepidoptera; family Noctuidae; genus Melanchra; species Melanchra persicariae. The sequence continues at coordinate 19,747,639 of OX376650.1, forward strand.
ACATGCTTCTGTATATTTTGGGAGGGTTCTAATTTTCGGGGTGTTCCACCAGAATCCTGGATATCTGAGGCAGACTCGACACAAGACATTTACTTCCACACTACATAACACCGATTGACAATGTGCAGATTTGAAACAGGGGAACCGAAGACACTGCCCGAAAACGATTTACCATAATATCTTAGCTGCATTTTGTAACAAACACCCATATAGTAAAACCAACACCTGAAACGAAAATCTGCTTTCATTCAGTCCGGCGACAATTTTTCCTGAGCTGTCAAAATGCACCTTTAATTTTAGATGAAATCTGTCTTAAATTAAGCATCCAGTAATGAAATTACTAGTCCACTGCTGCAATTACTTTCTTTTAAAAGGAACACGGTTGGCTTATAGTCAGTGAGACTCTGATACTCCCTTTCGCTTCCAGAGAGGAAGGAGTCATCAGACCACATGTTGTATTTTTTTTTAAATTCTACCTGGACAACGTTTGTTTCTCAAAATTAATTAGATGGTAATATATGGAAAAGAATAATAAAAATTCGTGGTTTCCTTCACCTACTTAAAGATTTTATATGCACGTTAAATTATAATGCATTAGTTAAATTATTGAGGTAGGTTCAGGCCACGTTTAGGCCTTAGGCGTTTACAGCTTTGACATTGGTAGTTTATGTGCCAATATAGAAGAGGACAAAGGATTTCGAAGCATTATAAAATTAAATATTCTTCCGTAACGTGAGACTTGAAAATTTCGTGTAATTTTGAAGGCTTGTCTACTGACCCACACTGGGTTTTTTTTAAAGGATGGGAAATCTTCATTGACTTCTTCCAGTCTGGGCGGAGCGTAAAGGAGTATCAGGGGTCTTCTTTCTAAGCCCAAAGACCGTAGTTTCAACCTTAGTGTCGGGCGTTTTCTACTCCGTATCGCCTACGGACTTACGATTAGTCCCAAACCTGAACTAAGAATGAATGACAACACGATTTGACAGTTGTTCTTAGTTCAAGTAGTCTTCAGAGCACTATACGGCGGCACTTCTTAAGGCCACATAACAAAAATTACATCTCTAGTACACACATCACCGGTTATTCGAGTTCCAGGTATCTACATTTATAATCTGCCAGGGTTGCGAATTTTGTTCGAAAGAGTCACCGCGGCCCTGGAACGCAAAGGGCACTAGCAGGAGCACGGATGGGTTTTAGTCAGTAAGAGTCTGACATTCTCTCCCGCTCCACCCAGAGCGGAGACCCTTTTTAATGGATGGGATATTTTATGATATCCCATCCATTAAAAAGGTAGGATATATTTCCTGCTCCACTTCCAACCAGTGCTAGTAATGGTTATACTGGCATGTTGCCACAATTCATGGAAAAACACAATATTTTAATTTCTGGTGTGAATGTGTGAATCGGCACAAAACTTTGAAGGGCTTTTTTTTTTTTTTTTTGAGGATGGGAAATCATCAAATGACCCCTCCCGCTCTGGGTGGTGCGGCAGGGAGTGTCAGACTTTTACTGACTAAAATCCACCCTTTGTCCTCCTAGTGCCTTTCTTTCCAGGGCCGCGGTAACTCTTTCGAACATATTCCGCAACCCTGGCAGGCTCTGGCCCTGACGGGCCCCGACCCATGCTGACGACTGCTGGTTTGGCGCGCGTAGAACACAGCGCGCCGTCAACCCGAGCCTGTTCTGATCGGACGGCGAGCTACCCATTGCTCGCCGTCCACAGGCATCAGTCACTGCGCCATGCTCAGGAGCATCAGTTCCTGGGCGGCGCAGTGGCTGACGTTCAACAGGAGGGGGTGAAATGGGGCCATTACTGGCACTCCATTTCAGCCCCCTCCGGAGCCCTTTGTAGGGGCTCTACTGCAGCTGTTGCAGTAGCAGCAGCCGCAGTGGCACCGGCTATGGCGGCGGTCGCGGCAGAGACGGCGGTGGCGGAGGGCTTTCTCCTGTTTCCGGCTTTGGCGGGTGGGGCACAGGCCCTACCCCCAGCCCAGTGGTCGGCCGGCTTGCCAGCTGCCGCACAGACTACGCAGTGCGGCGCGGCGTCGCAGGAGCAACTTTGAAGTGCTAAGGTAGTGTTTCCCCGTCAGAATCCATTTTGTTTGTAACTGTAAAACAGCAACGCAACGACGTGAGCTAATACGGCACTGTCCAAATTGTGACTGACTTGACTGAAGGGGGTTAAACGCCAAGGCAAGCGCCGCGTGTGTGCCGTTTGCGCGCCGCGAAAAACCTTATCAAAGTTTTGTTCCTATTCACCCCATTTAACTAATAATATATAACCAAATTATATAAGCTGCAGTTTGTTCTTTATACAAAATGAAGATTTCTTTAGTACTAATTCAGCATTTAAAAGCAATTCGTTACTGTTAACAGTGCTGCTACTGTGTCATAACCTCTTTAAATGAAAACGTTACAATGTTCATAAATAACACTTTATTCAATATCGAGAAGTCATTCTCGATATTGAATAAAGTGTTATTATGAACATAGTAACAAAAGCAGACACTGAGAATCTGTTTCTAGATTATGTAATGGTCAACAACATGCCTTTAGTGAATGCCAAAACATGTAGATAAAATTACAGACTGTGTTTAGACTAGTCTGCTCCGCCGAGGATTGCCTAAAAATCCGTTAAAAAAAGGGCATGAATATTAGACCTTAGGTATAACACGATACATTTTCGGTGTGGTTTTTTTTAAATAAGCAGTACCTATGTACATATATGTGCTCTTCTATGTATAATTTTCTCTGCTAAGTATTTAGTGTGTACATAAATAAATAAAGGATAGCTTCGATCTCATTTTCGGAAAATTTAAGTCGAGTTCTAGAGCATCATGATGTATCATAAAATCATCAGATCATTTATCATTGTCATTTATGTGAGTAGCTGAAACATTTCTTTCCAACTACCGACCCAAGCTGCAGAGTCTATGCAGAGTGGTTTTTCATTCATTGGTATCTTTCAAGTTATTTTTTTTTATCTTTCGCATTTATCTTTTGTATTAAATATTCATATATCGCCAACCCGCCTGCCAAGCGTGGCGATTATGGCAACCGGGGGGGGGGGTTTATCCATTTGGTGGGAAAACTATGTCCAGCAGTGGACGTTTTTTGACTGATATGATGACGATGATAATGATTTTTATACATTTAGTATTCATATTTGGGTTGATCCCATAGTCATCATCTGCCTAGCCTTTTCCCAACCAAATTGGGGTCGGCTCCCAGTCAAACTGGATTCAGCTGAATACCAGTATTTTACGTGGAGCGGCTGCCTACCAGACCTCCACAACCCATTAACTGCGTGACACGGTACTTCTTGGCAAGACTGGTGTCAGATTTTCTGGCTTCTGACAATCCGTAACGACTGCCAAAGATCTACAAATGACAGCCGAGACCAACGGCTTAACGTGCTTTCCGAGGTACGGAGAAGTCTCGGTATGTTGATATGGTTGAAGTGTAGACCGCTACACTACTCCCCCCCTGAGACCGTAGCTACTGCTACGGGCGATAGTAGTCCGGGAAGCGAACAGTTCGACCGGAACGGGTTTTTTTAACGTCGACGGTATTTGGCGGCAACTGTGTGGCGGTTGGTGTCGAACTCGGAGTTGCGCTGCTTGGGACGACGTCTTCTTCGATGCTGAGGTAAGCGGGCTTCAACCTATCTATTGAGACGGTTGTCTCCTTACCCTTTACCTCAAGTCTGAATGTTTTCTCGCCCTTTTGCAGCACTTTGAACGGCCCGGTGTATGGCGGGTCGAGTGGACGGCGCACGGCGTCATGTCGCAGGAAGACATGCGTCGCCGTTGCCAAGCTGCGGGGCACGTAAAATGCCTTCTGGCCGTGGCGGCTCGCCGGTGTCGGCGACAGGTTGGCCATCTGCTGCCGAAGACGTGCTGTGTAGTCGGCGTAGTCTACGGTGCCGGACCCTGATGGTGAGATAAATTGGCCCGGTAAGCGTAGCGGTTCACCGTAGACTAGCTCTGCAGCTGACGCGTTGATGTCCTCCTTCCAGGCACTGCGGATGCCGAGCAGCACGAGGGGAAGAACTTCGGACCAGTTGGTGTCGGTGTGGCATCGGATGGCCGCCTTGAGCTGGCGGTGCAGGCGCTCCACCATGCCATTGCAGGCTGGGTGGTACGCCGTGGTTGGTCGATGCTGGCTGCCGAGGGTCGCAGCAAGAGCGTGGAAGAGCTTGCTCTCAAACTGCGCGCCCCGGTCGGTGGTGATGCGATGCGGGCAGCCGAAGCGAGACACCCAGCCGGCAATGAAAGTGCGGGCACAGGTCTCAGCGGTGATGTCAGCGATGGGGTATGCCTCAGGCCAGCGGGTGAAGCGATCAATGACGGTGAGGACATACCTGTAACCATTTGAGTAATTATAATTAATTTAATGGGCCCACGATGTCGGCGTGGACATGTGAGAAGCGCTGGGAAGGAATAGGGAAAGGAGAGGTGGGAGAGGATGTGTGCCGCGAGATCTTGTTCTTCTGGCACTCTATACACTCTCTGGACCATGCCCGGCAATCCTTCTTCAGACCAGGCCAAACAAATCGGGATGAAATTAATTTGACCGTGGCCTGTCTACCGGGGTGGCTCAGCTGATGAAGCTTCTGGAACACACGCCTTCTGAATGGCTCTGGAACAAAAGGGCGTATGTTGTCAGTGGAGGTGTCGCAGTATAGCTCTATGTCCGAGTCTGGATACCGTACTCTCCTGAGCTTGAGGGACGTGTTGTTGCACGTTAGGAGTCCATGCAGTTCAGGATCGCTTTCCTGGGTATGTGCAAGGGCTGCGTAATCCAGTGTTGGGACTGTTAAGGCTTCCACACGTGATAGGGCATCAGCCACGACGTTGTCCTTTCCTGCGATGAACTGGATGTCCGTGGTGAATTGCGCAATGAAGTCCAGGTATCGGTACTGTCGTGGTGAGCAGTTCTCCCGGTTGTGCGCATACGCGTATGACAGGGGTTTGTGGTCTGTGAAGATGGTGAAGTGCCTACCCTCGACCATGTGGCGGAAGTACCTGACGGCATCGTGGATGGCTAAGAGCTCCCTGTCATACGGGCTGTACTTCTTCTGCGATGTGGACAAACGACGCGAGAAGAATGCCAGAGGGCTCCAGGTGTCACCCGTCTTCTGCTGCAGCACTGCACCTATGGAGGCGTCAGACGCATCTGTAAAAATTGCAAGACCAGCAGTGGTGTCCGGGTGGACAAGTAAAGCAGCTGAAGCTAAGCCTTGCTTGCAAGCATCGAAAGCTGTATGCATTTCTGGTGTCATCTCTATAGCCTGTGTTCCTCTCGTTTTAGGGCCAGTGAGGACGACGTTGAGTGGCGATTGCAAGCGAGCTGCGTCAGGAACAAAGCGGCGGTAGAAATTGAACATACCCAGGAAGCGACGCATCTCCTTGACGGTCTTGGGAGCTGGGTAATCCTGGATCGCCTGTACCTTCTCCGGTAAGGGACGAACACCTTCTGCAGACACCTCATGCCCTAGAAAGGTGATGGTGGCTCGGCCGAACTCACACTTAGCCGTGTTGATTAAAATTCCATACGTGGACAGTCGCTTGAGGAGTTGGTGCATATGTTCAGTATGCTGGGCTGCCGTCTGTGAAAATAAAAGCACATCATCTAAGTAACAGTAGCAGAACGGCAGCCCGCGGAGCACCTCGTCCATGAATCGCTGGAAAGTCTGCGCTGCGTTCCTCAGTCCAAAAGTCATGTATGGGAACTCGTAGAGTCCGAACGGTGTGGTGATGGCTGTCTTGTGTATATCAGCTGGCTGGACAGGGATCTGATTATTAGCTTTCACCAGGTCAGTTTTGCTGAATATTGTGCTGCCAGCCAGCTGATGTGTGAAGTCCTGGATGTGTGGTATAGGGTACCGGTCCGGGATGGTACGGGCATTCAATGCCCTGTAGTCCCCACATGGTCGCCAGCTGTTGTCCTTTTTAGGAGCGAGGTGGAGTGGTGATGACCATGAGCTCTCTGATGGTCAAGCTGTTCCATTGGCCATCATTGCCTCGAACTCCTTCTGGGCGACCTTGAGCTTGTCCGGAGCAAGGCGGCGTGGTCGGCTGAAAACAGGTGGGCCAGGCGTAGTCCGTATGTGGTGTACGGTGTTGTGACTGACCTGACGTTGTGTTCCAGCTGGCCGCGTGGTCTCCGGGTACTGACGCAGGACCTCGTGGTACACGGTGGTACCACCGATCGACTTCACGGAGGCGATGTCTGTTGTTGAGCCGGCCGCAGATGACGCCGTAGACGACAGCTGGGTCAGCCCATCGATGAGCCGGTAATTTTTTAAATCTATTAAAAGATTGTAGTGTGCCAGTAAGTCAGCACCGATGATGGGTTTGGTGACGTCCGCGACCACGAACTTCCACGTGTACACGCGGCGGAGCCCTAAGTTCAGATGGAGCTCGACCCAGCCGTACGTGTCGATGGCGGTTCCGTTGGCCGCGAAAAGTTGGTACCCTGTTTTGTTGCGCCGCTGCTGGAGTGATGCACGTGGGTACACGCACAGGTCGGACCCTGTGTCCACAAGAAACGTGGTTTTAGTTGTCCGGTCAGTCACAAATAGGCGGCGTGGTTGGTTGGGGCAGCCATTTGCCGCTACTTCTGGCTGCCGGCGGCATTTCCCGCATACGTGCACGGCGTGGCGCACCGCGTGGCCTTGTCACCGAACCTGTTATGGTAAAAACAGTGGGCCTCGTTCCACGTGGTTCTGGAGCGCGAGCGACTACGGCGGCGGCCTGAGGACGGTCCTCTGCCACCACGTTGGTGCCTATGATGGCTACGCGAGCCGTGGTGTACCTGTCCTCTCTGCAGGGCCGCTACCTGGAGCGTTAATGCAGCGATGCACTGTTTCAGGTCGCTGATCTCGCTGCTGCTGGTGTTCGCGCTCGCCACTGCTGCTACGGCGGATGTTGCTGCGAGCGCTGGTGCTGGTGTCGGCGCGATCTCGTGCACGCGGTCGGCTAAATCTGCGACAGACTGAAGAGGAAGATTAGGTTGCGAAGCGATAACAGTCTGGATATTAGTGGGCAACCTACTCGCCCACAACGTGGCCAAGAATGACTCGGGCACATGTGGTCCGGCTAGCGTCTGCAGGTGCCGTAAAAACTGCGACGGCTTGCGGTCGCCTAGCTCCTCGCGGTTGAGGATCTGCTGGACCTTCTTCTCGTGCGAGTCGGAGAGTCGCCGTGTCAGCTCAGCTTTCAGCTTTTGGTACTTGTCCTGAGCTGGGGGATTTTCAATAATGTCCCTGGCCTCTACCATATATCGGTGGTCAAGCTGCGCGACGACTGTATAAAATTTGGTAGAATCGGCAGTAATGCCCGCGATGGTGAACTGACCTTCGACCTGGGCAAACCAAAGTGCCGGCTCCTCAGGCCAAAATGGCGGCAATTTCACGCTGACACGGCAGACGTCCTGGCTCTCCGACGACGCTCCTAAGCTCGTTCCCTGGGCTGCTCCGGTAGACATGCTGGCTCCTAAAGGCTTCAGTGTTCTTTATCGGGGTCACCAGTGAAGTGTAGACCGCTACATGGTCACCCATCCACAGACCAACCTCGGCAAGCGTTGCTTAACCTTGAAGATTGGTCCGTGCGGCTGATATAATTTAGCCACGAGCTCCTCCCATAGTAAGGGTTGATCCCATAGAAAGTTATTAATATTTATCTGTTATTTCACCCCTTCAATGTTGCCAGTGATTTAAGTCATGCTGTATATTTCATAAGTCACCAATACACTCATATTTGCTAAACTATTCATAACAGGCCTCCCATAGACGGTCAGCTGATTATCCATACTAATTGATACAGCAAAGCACGAATGCCCTCAAGCATTATAACAATGGTGTTCTCGTCAAAATTAGTCACACCAGTCATTGTAACATCTGTAATATGTATGTCCGTTCAGAAAACCTTTAGTGACTGACACATAATATATTGTACAAAGAAATGATTTTGTAAGATGTGCGCACCATATAGCAAGTCGGGGCACCCATGTTGAAACTGTTCAGTGCAATTTATTGTGATATCTCTCTTCTATTGCTAAATCCTTGTTTGCAATTTGTTACACTTGCACTTACAATCCCTTTACGGGTTTCAATTTTGTATAGCCCAACGATTTTATTTGCGCTGTGACAGGCAAATAAACTCTTTCAGCTTTGTCTTTCTCAATACCAATGAAAGAGTTTCATGTGTTGGTACCACTTGGTCTTTTACTTTTTCTTTTCGTGTCTATGGTTGAACTCCTCTGATTCTTTGAGACCAGTAGTTGGGTACCACCGGCACTATTGGCATTAATAAAATCTCCTGAGTACAGGTGTATGTGCACTTGGGTTACTCCATCGTGTGACTGTGAACAAGGGTTCCGAACTCACATTTCACGACACGATTCCACGGGTCCATAAAATCCCATTTATTTGTATATATGCATCCTGCCAGGGCTGCGGAATTTGTTCGAAACAAGAGATTTCAGACAAAGCTTCATTCAGACAAACAAAAGAGTGTTCGTGGAGTTTCTTGCTTGTTCTTTTCTATTTAAACCTACGCTTTGGAACGTGCAAATAGCTTCATCTCTTTGACAGACGGACCTTGACAATTCAGAAATACTTGGTTTAATTGAAATAAAAAGTTTGAGTTTAACTTCTTATTTTTAATGCTAAATCACTTGATACTCGTATATTACTCGTAGTTACATAAACTTCCGAAAATGTTACGTTTGCACCTGCATTTTGTTCGGTTGACAAAACTGACGTAAACTTACAATCAACAACAAAAACAACCAACGTGGTTCTTTCATTTTCTCTGCATTTAAAACTCCACTTCACACAGAAGTGTTTCGTTCCAATATTTACTCTCGAACCATTAAAGCACATCGGTACCTCCGAAATACTTAAAAGTAAGTAGGTCATTACTGAGATGAGTTGAATTAGCGGTAGCATGGCCTTCTGTTCCGACTGTGATAGTTACCTTGGTCTGTCGCGTATGAACGACAACATCTAGCAAGTCATATAGTATTGACAAATTCTGAGAGCTATTGATGTAAGCCGCCAAGTCTCATGTTTTAAAAATATGGTTTCATTGCCACTTCGAGGAGTTGTTCACCATAAATAAAGTTTAAGGTTTCGAAATATCATATTTATTGGCATGATTCAGACTCAACACTGGTCGTCCATGCTCTACGACTATGTATAAAAAATAGCATCATCATCTAATTCATAACGGAATCATTTTATTTGGCAGTGAGTGAGTTTTTTAATGCATCTCTCTTCTTCATCATCATCTTCCGCAGCATTTCGTACCGTTTCCGAATTCTTAGCGTCCTTCTATTTCAGACGGAGCCGGTCTTTTATTCCTGGGGTGGCATTACATTTTTGGCTCATCTGAAAGTTCCGGGATTCCGCTGAGTTGATGAGATTCTTCGTCGAGATTTTTTTTACTGAACTGATGATGTTATGAACTACTTAATATCAATGTTTAAGTATCTATTTTATTTACCTTCGTCTGTATGATACTGCGTGGTTTGTCAAATGAAAATCAACGCCAGATAGCTAATTCTATTATTTTTGTCATGTCAGTCGCAATCTGTCAAAATTGTATGGGAATTGAGGCTTTTTTGACAGATTGCGACTGAAATATGAATGCGAACGTTGCTTAAAAATTTGTAGAATAAGCACTCAGGTATCTGACGTCCAGCAAATGCTAAGATGGGAACTCTTTTGGTATGGGCACACTTAGCGCTCGTAGATATCATTGTTTTCTATCATTTCTTGTATTTTGTGTATCTTGCTGGTATATCTATGTCGAATTTATTTTCTATTCTATATTCGAGACACTTAGAAACCGCTGACTCTAGAGGAGCTGCATTACCACTTCCAGCACAATGAAAATGTCACGTTAAGTTGTTGTTGAATTACGTCGCCGTCGGTTGAGTACCTACCACAACTACATAAGTCATTTACAAACCGTTATGCTTCATATTGTAGGTCATTACTAAGAAGCTTGATTCAGCGGTTATGCGACCTTGAGTTATATGGTTGTGTGGCCTTGAGCCTTCAAAGCATTTTATGTGGTGTCAGATGGTTGTAAAACGAGTTTGTTGACAAAACTGTTGGACATGTAAAAGGTGGAGATTTGTGTCAATCAATTGTATTTATGATAATTGATAACCACGGTTTAGAAATAAGTTTTGTTTTTGTCTAGGTCTCTTATTTCAAACTAATTCTCAAACGATATGTTATGGCCGGTTTCTGAGGTTTTTATCGGCCGTTTATTTAGGTATCCGTTAATGCTATTTGTCATAACGCCATTGGTTGGGTAGTGGTTAACGGACTGATAAACGATCGATGAAGTACCTCAGAAACCGGGCGTTAGTCATGGATAATAATTTTTCACAGAGTATGTGTATGAGTGAATGTTAATGAATAGGTAATGCATTTAAAAGCTGGTTCTTTTTTACGATTTAATTTGTATAATAATTTTCATTAAAAATAAACAACATAATCTTTAAAAAAGAAAAAAAAAATCGAAATATTAATTTCTTCCAAGCTTACCTACTTGTAAATAAAGTTAGGCACAAAAACTCCGCAAAAAACTAGAACAATAGATAGTATCGATTTCTTAATTATCTAACCAAAAATAATTAAGAAATCGATACTTATATCGAATAAAATAGATTAATTCATCAACCAAAAAAATACCTGCTCACCAGAATAGGTACTTTCAATATCCAATCATTTTGACAAGATTGATTCATCAACGAAAACAATAGTCATACGCTTATGAAACTTAAAAATGCCCGTTAATCACACGTACAAACAAAAAAACGTACCTAATGAAATTGTCGTAACATATCTGACCAATTTGACAATGGTCGGTCAAGGTACGCTTATGTCAACGTATGGTTTCTTCACCAGAAGATTATTTTTATTTGAGAATACCACAAAAATCGAAAGTTATTGATTGATTAGGAAATTCATTTAGGCCCATTTTCACCAAACCAAACTGATCGCGATCAGCGTATAAACCACGTTTATGAGCTGTCAGTGTCACTATTTTTCTATGGATTATTGACACTGACAGCTCTTGAACGCAGTTTAGATGTACTGATCGCGTTCAGTTTCATTGGTGAAATCCGCTCTTAGATAGGTACCTAGTTATTCTTATTGGATATTATCAATGGGCCTGGCTTAGGACAAAAAATTAAATAAATAAATAAATAAATATCTTGGGACAACTCACACATGGCCATCTGATCCCAAGCTAAGCAGAGCTTGTGTTATGGTAACCAGACAGCTGATATACATACTTATATAATTTATAAATACATACATATTATAGATAAATTACACCCAGACACAGAACAAACAATTATGCTCATCACACAAAGTTTGTCCTGGGTGGGAATCGAACCCACGACCTCTGGCTTTGCAGTCAGGGTCACTAACCACTAGACCAACAGGCCTGTCGTAATTCGTAGATATGTGCCATCTACAAACTCGCACTGTGCCCGTGTGGTGGATGGCCCATTCGCACACCTATATAGTAAGCCTGTCTCCCAGCAGTGAAAACGTTCTGTGTAAATTATTATTTAAAACTTAATGCAACAAGGCATTTTCTACCAGTCAACCTTTGGGTCAAAAAGACTACACTGTGGTAGGTGTACAACAAATAAATAAGATTTAAAATGTAATTTTATTTTGGAAATAATAAAGAAATAATATATTATAATACTAATAAAATACATACATACTAAAATAATAAACTAATAGATATGATGTTAAATAATAATCTTTCTGATTGAGAGTTCTCAACAATTATGACAAAGACCAAACTAAGAATGACAGGCTTTTAAGTAGTGTTTTCGGATTTTACGCTTAAAGGAAAACTTGGACTCAGCCTTCTTGATGTCAAGGGGTAGCATATTCCAGAGTTGAATGGTTAAGATAGCGTAGGAATTAGACATAAACCCGGGTATAGTAGTATGACACATAACATAGTGCTAACTTGTGCCATAAGATGCTACATTGTAATGACTTTGCTCCTACGATGAAATGAATTTATGTATATGTCGCAGCCAACTAGCTGAAACCGCCGTTTCATTAAAAGTCTAGCATTTTCATTGAACTGTGACTTTTTATCAGCGACATAAGTGACATGGGTTAGTCATTAAACGGTACTGAACAAAAGATATAACTTAGGTCGCTGAAAAATCGACACATTTAAATGAAAAGGCTAGGCAACCAATTAAGTGGCTGATTAAGCTAATTGGCTGCGAAATTTACAACGTGTAACAGAATAAACGCAATACCTCTTAAGGCGTCATTGTACTCATCATTATGAACAACTTTTACTATAGGGCCAACCCCGAAATGATGAAAAAAAAATCAGCTATTCCGTATATATTATATTTTCTCGAGTTATGCGCGCAGTAATGTATGGAGCAGTCTTTTTTTTCGCGATTTCAGTAGTGGCTCAATGGGTAATATTGCGTTTATTCTGTTTCACGTTGTATAAAAAACCCAGCTGGTCCCTGCATTTCGTCGAGTTTTGAATACGTCTTGTCATTATCAACACTTCATATATAGCTTTGTGTGCAGAAATATTATTCATTGAAATATTGGTTTACGGTGGTCAGTGTTAATTGTAGCCTCGTAGCGCCCTCTTTCGACAATAGTATGGTGTTAAATTACAACAGCCGTACTGTTCAGATTCACATTTCATATCTGTTGTGGCCATATCATAGAATTGATCACTTCATGATGTGGCCGACTATTTCATGAATGGTCATTATGATGTGATCTGGCGATATTATCTTCCCTTTTGTGCCATGTTTCTTGTCTGAACTAGAAGAAATAGCATCTTAGCCTAATGTCGTTACAGCCTAATAACCGGTATCATAAAAGTACATGGCCTAGGTACTACGTGCACACATATTGAGACACGGATGAGGAAACTAGTCCAAGTAGCAAACTGAGTAAGGCACCACTATCCTTACGTCCAAATTATCTCAGGCATCTAAATCGGCGTCTCTCACGGAATACTGAACACACTACACAGTTGCTCAAGCGGGCATATTGAGCATGGAATTTAGATATGGACACGCTCGTTTCTTGGTACGGGGTTGGTGAAATTTAAAGGTGGGTTCACAAAAATTTGAAAGCTGTATTTATTATGGTACCTAAATGCGTTTAGGGAAAAAAATGGTGTAAGCAACGCCAATTCTCCTACCTCGGTAGTAAAAAAAAACATATCGTGGCATCATCGACTAGGAACAAGAATTTTACCAGTCGATGAACTCATTACAATACTAATTTATTGGTCAATCACCAGGATAACTATCAGTTTCGGGATGACATTATAGGGTCCAATTAAAATAGGTGGACAAATTTTACCACAGCGCTCAGTAGGTTTTTGGTTAGCCAAAGATATCCAAGCAAAAAAAGACACTGACCTGTCCGGCCCCGGCGACACACCGGTGTGTCGCGAATTAATCGCGAATTTAATGTTTATTTACATATACATAAGATTTACTTTATATTAGGGAATTTTCACATGTTGGGCCTGAGTGGTTGAAATGACTTTATTTTGACTTAAAATAATAAATACCTGGCACTCTAGAATAAACACATCCATCCAATAGGGGTAGGTATGCGGTGACGTGGTCACGTGCGCCTGCACATTTGTAGTATCAAGGGATGTGTTTATGCATTGGGTAACCAACATTTATAAGTGTATTTTTGTTCGCTGATTATTTTAATTGTAGGTATCTAATGCGATTTTCCTATTTTTTTTTTACCATTGTCTTTATTTTGGTGGTCTGAATGATTCCTAAAAGTTTGTCCACCTATTTTAATGGGACCTTATATATTAAAATTCAGCAAAAACTGGGTCTCGATGTCTCGTCTGTCCATTGGACGATATTTTGATTGTCTTAGCGTCGTCTCCACATTGTTGGCGGTGTGGAGGTCAGGAATTCAGCTGCATCCTTGTAGAGTGGTAGCCAACCCCAATACAATTGTTAAAAGGTTAGATTGATGATGACACATCCAGCGGGGAACGACTTACTGCAAAAACAAAGGAAGAAATCAGTCAAACTGCTGCAAAAAAAAATCATTTACAAAATACAAAATGATGCTCATCAAATTGGTCTTCTAAACTGAGCATATTTTTTATTTTGTACTTAAGTGACAAGCATTTAACGATTGGTTTAGTCACGGTAAGATGGCCACACGAAACCTTTGGGCTTACAACTAAGGCTGCGTTTACAGAGAAGATTAGTGTGGTAAAAGGAAATGATATAGTAGGTACAGTAACAGATATGTTTGCGGATGAATGGAAGATAATACTGTCAGAATGTTTGAATTTTTGTGAGAAGAATGCATGAATGTGTTAAATAAATGATATTTAATTGTGTTATATTAATTAAATAGTGTAATTGGTTTCGGCCGTTCTATTTAAATAAATAAATAAATAAACAGTATTTAATGTTTTTTATCATTACTCAAAGGCTCGTGGCTAAATAATCCCCGCCACACGGGTTCATCTTCAAGGTTAAGCAACGTATACCAAGGTCGGTCTGTGAATGAGTGGCCATCTTAGCATACCGGAGACTCCTCCGTGCCTCGGAAAGCACGTTAAGCCGTTGGTTCCGGCTGTCATTTGTAGATCTTTGGGAGTCGTTACGGATTGTCAGAAACCAGAAAATCTGACACCAGTCTTGCCAAGAAGTACTGTATTACACAGTTAATGGTTTGTGGAGGCAGCCGCTTCACGTAAAATACTTGAATTCAGCTGAATCCTGTTTGAATGGAAACCGACCCAATTACAGTTGGGAAAAGGCTAGGCAGATGAAGACTCAAAGGTACAAAACGAGATTTAATGCATTAGGAATTCTCTACCAGTCAACCAAGAGATCGGTAGAGGGAGCACAAGTCTTACTAACTTAGTAACTCAAAAATTTGACTTGAAAAACAGTAACAGCAGTGCTCACTACATCTAAATTTTCACGGTGATATGTTGACAAAATAGACCGGCTGAACATCTTCACATCATTAAACGCTGCGTTACTAGGTATAAACCGCTACTCTTTACTCCGCTTCGCTCATCTTTGGCGTTGTAAAACGCGGCCTTATAATATGTGATACGTAGGAACATTTTCTATCAAGCAATAGTTAGAAAGCATTGTTTTGTGACATAGGCTACCAGTCTCGAATGACAAGCTCTCTGGTATAGTGATTTCGTTAGAGGTATACGTCCATAATAATATAGACATGCGAAATGAGACGATGCAGCAATAGCGACCTCACTGTTCAAAATTTTTGACACAAAAGGAAATCTGTGGGGCCTAACCACCAGCTCTTAAAGCAGTATTACTTCAATATTACTTGCAGTGGGAAAGAGACGGAGCTATACAGGACGTATAGCTCCGTCTCTTTCCCACTCGAAGTAATACTGCTTTAAAAGTTGGTGGTTTAGGCCCAGAACTTTTCCGGCCCTAGCGAAAAATAAAGTACTTAACTGATTTTTTTTTCAAATGTGTTTTATTGCACTATTTTGACCAAATCGATATTAAAAAAAACTTGAGAGGTGTCAAGGGACACCCGGATGGAACGAAGATCCTTTCGATTAATTGGTGAAGGAATTGTAATAAAATTTTTTTTTTTTTAAGTTATACGCACGGCTTACAACTATAGCAAAAAGTGTCGTTACAACTTTTGGTCTTAATTTTTTCCGCCTAGCCCCCTTTCTCAACGCGCGATAAGAAACTTCGTTCCAAAAAAATAAAACAAAACCAGCACTTTTTACACATTCCTTTTAGAAATAGCTTTTAACAAGAGGGGCAGGAAAAATCGATTAATATTAAGCAAGACATCGTGGTTTACTTTTTATTATTTTAGGAGTAATATTCATGTACGGTAGATAAAATTTTAATGAGCAATAACGGTCATGATTGACCAATATATTGACTTTCTTAACATCAAAATCAGAAATAAAGAAATAAAGCTGACTTTGAATCGACTTTTATTGTGATCCTTTACTTTCCCTAGTAATAAAAAAAAAAACGGTTCATAATTTGTTGTTCAGGTATCTACGAAGGGTTATTAGGAAAAGGTCAATGTACTTTCTTGCAAGTTTATCTGGCGCCTACCATAGTGATCCCTCTTGGATTTGCGGAAGTGCAAATAATATACACAAACGCGATAAAGTCGGCAATTGTATGTTTTTAAATTTAAATTTCCCTTTACGTATTTTTTGGCACATTGCTCGCGGAACAGATGTTCGATGGGGCCGAAAGGTTCTGGAGTGGCTATCGCATACCGGAAGACGCAACGTTGGAAGGCCTCCCACAAGATGGACTGATGACCTGGTGAGGGTCGCTGGTAACCGATGCATGAAAGACGCACAGGACCGGTTGTTGTGGCGACATTTGGGGGAGGCCTATGTCCAGCAGTGGACACCTTTCGGCTGACATGATGATGATGATTTTTTTGTGTGTTCATAGAGGTAACAATTTGTTGCATGGTTTTGAAGAAGAAAGTGGAGAAACTGACAGAGGCAGTCAGTGATTGCAGTGCATTGGTGAGTGAACATCTGTCACATACAGCGATGTTGAGGAGCTCCATAACCGAAACTATGATATCCGTAACCGTAAACGAATCCGAAATAAAAGTTTCGGATAATTTCGGATAGGGGCGGAGTCTAAATTAGACACTTTATATTTTTCTGACGGGCCCAGCCGACACACTGTTTATTATATCTATTGCTTAGTCATATCAAAATATAATTTCCGTAACTATTCGAAACTAATGGTCTGAAATATTGCATATCCGTAAACGTATCCAAAACCGGTACAATATTATTTCTAAATCCGGATACGTATCTGGATTTAGAAATAATATTAACATAACATCCCTGGTCACATAACGAGACCTCTTCGGGTGGGGCTGCTTATCCTTGAGGATAAACCCATGGAACCATCATTACTTACCCACGAGCTCTTCAAATTGATTTCATAGAACAAGTTAAAATATTTCTAATTTTACATGCCTGCAAAAATTCTTATAGCAAGACATAATAAAAGGCAATAGAATTTTGACAGGCGTTCAATGTAAGGTACATAATAATTATAGTCTTCTCGGCCTGATTTCTAGATTGTGAGCCTGAGATGACGCTATATCAAACACGTATAAAAGGATGAAAAGAAGAACCTGACAACATTTAGGAGTGAATGGGTTTTTTTTAAAAAAAAAGGCCAGTGATGCCAGGATCTGTCTGACAGAGATCCGTACAAAAAACATTAGCAACGATTTGTGCATTCGATTAACCTATAGTAATATTAGCTTCGGTCAGGCTTCGCTTCCACAACGAATAAATTATTGTGAAGTACCGTCGATCAATGGAAGACTATTTAGAAAGAATGGTACTGTATCCTGGAGTTGGTGGTTAAATAATGATAGCCACTACACACTAGGAGGAGTACGGTTGGGTTTTAATCAGTAAGATTCTGACACAAACACAAATGACTCCTCTCGCTCTGGGCGGAGCGGAAGGGATTCCGCTCTGCCCAGAGCGAGAGGAGTCATTTGATGATTTTCTATCCATAAAAAAGAGTGCAATGGCTCTCCGTATCATTCTTCAAGTTTACTTACTACCGTACTAGAATTATAAATGAAGAGATCTGCATAGGAATCAAGCCTATCGAACTCCGAAGAATTTTCCGTAAGTGGCTGCACACGTTTTTCACAGAACGGATGGTTAATGGATCCGAAGTCTTCTAAAGTTGTGATCACCTCGTCGGCTTCCCACAAGGTGGACCTCTGGCAGGTCTCGAATCCATCGCATGCAAGAAGCACAGAATCAATCGATGAGGTGTGGACTCAGGGAGACCTGTGTCCATCAATGGATGTCTAGTATAAATTTATGATGATGATGAGAAGCATTATCAAGAGCAATAAATTAATAATCATTATTATTCTTTCCTAAACCATTTTCAATGGAAATTGAATTCATCAGTGGACAATTTCAAGTTAACATTTTAATTAATCGGAACGGAACCAGGAAATAAATTCTTTATAACTAAATAGGAGCAGTGACTTCATGCATGTGTAACCGATATGATTGCGTTCCCTATACTGTTTGTCATATCATTTAAATACGCACTCATTTACTTGTACTTGATACATACTTTTCATTGGAATTACTATTGTGTTTTAAACTAACAATTGCCTGTGGAAGTGTTCGCGTCTTTGGTATTAGTTTACTCTTTTTGATTGCTTTCTCCGTGGTTTGTGAAAACCACATCTATAATCTTTTGAATTCCACGGATATGATGAAGTCAGCTATAAACTCAAGAAGTTAAGTGTTACTGGCTGTTAGTCATTTTTATCTTCCTGCCCTTCGTTCATGTTACGCAGGGTCAGTCGAACACGTTTTATTCTTCCATTCTTCCATTTCAACCACCACGCTGTCAGTCTTTTTCGTGTTCGTTGATATCATTGCCCATAAAAATCCATCATCATTCCTTTGACTGCTATAATATCTCCAAGTCATGTGTTCATGCTAGATACTGTCAACGTCTCAAATGAAATATGTCAGTACACACTTCGTGTACTGTATTGCGAGATATTTCCACTTGATTAATGTTACATAAAAATTTGTATTTTTTTACCTTCGATATGTCAAGCAGTCATCATGAGACCTCTTCGGTATTTGTAAAATTACACAACTTGTAATATCAAGTATCGGTGTCATGATTTGAAATTTGAAGTTCCTAAGATGAATTCATACATGGAAATAAGGAAAGATAGCAGGGGTCCCTGGGACTGGAACGCAAAGGACAATTTGAAGGAACACGGGTGGGTTTTAGTCAAGAAAAGTCTGTCACTCCCCCCACCCACAGACCATCCAGAGCAGGAAGAGCCATTTGATGATTTCCCATCCTTAGAAAACGAGGTGGGGATATGTTTATCGAATAAGAGTGATATATTGCTATGCCGAGAACTCAAATGAAAGGCATGAGTCTCTTTAAAAACAATGGGTTTCCCGAGGAATAGATTATTAAACTATTAAGAGTAATCATAACAAACTGATTGTGATTAACAAAGGTTAAGAAAATTAAACAATTGCTGTGCACACCGATATGGGACCATTGCCTTTATGGTACCATATTCATATCAACTATTGGCCAAGTGTGAGTGTTTCACGAGAGTTCTTTAAGTCCTCCCGATAAAGGTCTCATCAAAAGGACGACTCGGTATGATATCGTTTATATTAACAGTCATCTAATATTTATTTTACTTTATTTTTCTTAGAGTGAATCTGGCTGTTTAGTATGTTTTTTTCTTTGTGAATATTCTAGCACGTTCTTCTCCACGCTTTGAAAATGTGCATCATTCTTTTCTTCAGATCGAATCCTTGAAAATTCAAAAGCTCCTGTAAATTATTGAAAGGTATTTTTTGATTGTATTGTAGTTACATTCTGAGGTACAGCACAATCAATTATATATACTGAAAATAAAGTAGAACGCACTCTATTTGAATACAATAGGGAACCACAATGCACCTGTTTATAACTGAATACATGTAATTGTTATAGATTTCATTATTTCCATTTTCTTTGAAATCTTCACTTGCAGTGTTAATCGTGAGATAGCAAAACGTGTTATGGAGTAAGCTGAATTAGTAAATAAAACAAGTGATAATCGTTTTGTTATCAAAATGGATGCAGGATTGCAACATATCGTGGAGGATCTTGGCATAAACAAAGCAAATTGTAAGTGATTAAAATAATATTGGTGATAGATAAGTTATAAGCCCTCAAAACTTTAAATAAAAAACCGGCCAAGTGCGAGTCAGACTCGCGCACGAAGGGTTCCGTACCATTATCTATGAAAAACGGCAAAAAAATCACATTTGTTGTATCTTAAATATTTATTTCAATCTGTTTTTAGTACTTGTTGTTATAGCGGCAACAGAAATACATCATCTGTGAAAATTTCAACTGTCTAGCTATCACGGTGCATGAGATATAGCCTGGTGACAGACAGACGGACTGACAGACGGACAGCGGAGTCTTAGTAATAGGGTCCCGTTTCTACGCTTTGGTACGGAACCCTTAAATAGCCATGACGCATTCTGAGCCCTAACTGATGCAACCACATCGTGAAATAAGTATGCTATAGACATGGCTTTGATATTATCGGTCACCTCAAACCTAACTAAGACGACGAACCCTATTTCTGTCTGCTGGTTTTAAATAAACCTAACATATATGGTGGGAACTAGAGTGAGCGAACAAAGCGTGCGAACTTGGATCCCGTCATACCATTAACGCAGTAGGTTGTGAGAACTTAGGGCACCCCGATACGAGTGGGTCAGGTTACCTATTCGTGTCGGGGTGCCCTAAGTTCTCTCAAGCCCAACCTTTTTTCGCGATGTGATTACATCAGTTAGGGCTCAGGGCGCGCCATGGCATTTCTTCTTTTCCAGAACGTATTTTGAGCGTTTTCTTATGTGCCACGACACGAAATTCGTGCGGTCGTTTACAAGAAGCCACAACGAGTTGAGAGCTTTTTAATCTTTGGGTGTAACATATATGTATCTGATCTATATTGATAACTCTATCGATAACAAAACAGTTTTCTTCATACAACTATCCAAAATACATCTGTTTATGACCTTTGACCACTCATTATACATAGTTGTTACTATGACTTTTGGTTCTTGTATACAAATTATTTTTCTTAATAGTTAAAGATGTAAAGCACTACTACTATTATTAAAATCAGTTACTTACAGTCATACTTATTAATATTTCTGTCTCTTAAAGTAGCAACTTTGCGGGAAACCAGGTACCGGGAGGCCGGAGGAATGATTTTTGTGGAACATTACCTACATTAAGTAACATAACATTACTTAAATCAAAATACAAAAGTCGATACAGGACACCATCTGTAGTCTTGTATAACGTTTAGTGCCAATGGGCACTTTTTCAAAATATACCTGGATGTACCGCAAGGTTGCATTGTGAAGCTAAAATAAAAAAACTATTAAGATTCAAATCCCTCGACTCAATGAAAATATTGCTATTAGCCTCAGATGCCCTTAATTTTTATGTAAATAATTTTAATTCCAGTGTCAATACCAACATGGACTTTACAAGAGACTTCGATTGGGTTAGCCATAGTTCTCGGACTATATCTGGTACTGGTTGTCAAGGTGTTGCCAACATTCATGAGGAACAGAGAGCCGTACCAACTGAAGAACATAATGTTGGCGTACAACGCCTTTCAAGTTGCCTTTTCTGTGTACCTGGTGTTCATCGTAAGTGGTACTTGTTGCTATTATATTTATTGTAGGCGCATTTTGATCGACTGTTTAAATGGCATCACTATTTATGCTTTGAGTGATTTCTTTGATACAGAATAGTTTATTTAGGTACAATTTTGTATGTTCAAGCTTACCTAATTCTGAAATTTCGAAATTTATGGATCATCGCAAATAACAAGGCAGAGGCTGTCGATCACCGTTGATCTGCACTGTGGCAATACTGCACAAAGTTTAGTAAGTGCTGAGTCCACTCCTTTTATCACATGGATCCAGTATGATATAATAATCTTCTTTTATATTATTACTATGTTTGTGTTGAAAACAATCACTTTGTTTCTTTCGTTGAAGCACAACTTTACCAACTATTATTCAAATGATCGAAGAAGTGAGCCAATCGCTTGTAAGGTAGCTTAACTCTTGATACTGCTGGAATAATATCTAATTAACTTTATTCTAATTAGGTAATTTGTATACAAGGGCCATGTCACTAAGGACGTTACAAGTTATTTTATATCTACTAGTTTAAAAATATAAAACGTATCTTCTCTCATTACCGAGACTCGTGGTAGTTAAATTCAACGATGACAATCAGTATTGTTATAGTTATTTTATCACATTGGTGTTTTAACGTATCCACACGGTACCTGTACCTTCACAGAGAAGATTTGGTTTGAAGCGTTAAACAGCAAGTCAAATATCCTTAACCATTGTAAAAAGAGAGGTTCGGTAAAGTGTCGGACGGTTAATCCCATCACTTTCCGTGGGTGTCGTAAGAGGCGACTAAGGGGCTCGCCAGAAAATGGGCAGCAGCATTTTCTGTAGGTACATTGCAACAGCTACACTGCTGTCGCCAACCCGCCTGTCAAGCGTGGCGATTATGGCAAACCCCCTCATTTGGGGGAGGCTTATGACCAGCAGTGGACGTCTTTCGGCTGATATGATGATGATCGGACGGAACCTACTAATAATAACATGATTAATTATTTATTGTCCTTTTTTGTTTCAGTATCTGAGATACATCTACAGATTTAATATTATAACAACAAGATGTCCAAAAAGCGACGATTTACAAGGGGTAGATACTATATTATTATTGTCTTTACTAACACATTCACTTTTAAAGACCCTATTAAATACATCATCTAAAATTTCCAGGTTGTCAACGAAATCTATCCATACTTCATAGCGAAGCACTTGGACCTAATGGACACAATATTCTTCGTCCTCCGCAAGAAAGATAACCAGATCACCTTCCTGCACCTCTACCACCACACATCGATGGTCACTTGGACCTGGTTGCACTTAATGTACAATCCTACGGATAACTTCGTGGTTGTTGGCATGTTGAACAGTCTAGTCCATGTTCTGATGTATGCGTACTACGGGATATCGTCGCTTGGTCCGAAGTACGCGAAGTATATTTGGTGGAAGAAGCATTTGACTAAAGTTCAGTTGGTGAGTGTACTTATTCTTCTTTCTTTCTTTCTTTCTTTCTTGTATTTCGAAATCTAGGAGGATACACAAGTCACGAGATTACTGTGTATTATTCATTTGAGTGTTCATGAGCCCTTGAGTGGAAAAAATACCTAATTATATCGTGAGGCTTTTCTTTTGATACATTATGAACTTGTGACTCAAACAGCGAAAGCGTAACGTAAACAAAATAAATTGTGAGTCAAAAGTCAAAACGTTTATTTCAATTAGGCCATTAAACAGCACTTTTGAACGTCATCATTTACATTTAAAATAATAGTAGTAGGCACCGTGTCAATTTTGGAAGATGATATTAGAAAATTAAAATCAAAAAGGTTTGAATAAAATATAATTATAAGCTTCATACGAGGGTCTCGAACAAAACATTTTATCTTAATTTAAACCTAAATATTTTATAGTTATTAAAGAAGGTTAATGTAAATTTACGATCCCTATTATCTCCAAAACTACTGTCTATATTTTTTTATGTATACATTGCGGACGTAAAACGAACTCGACGTGAATAATTCAATCAAAAACATAGCCATCAGGCAATTGTTTGTGTAGTAATATGATTTTTCTCACAGTAGATATTACAGTCATTTAATAATAGCATAACATCTTACATGACTCTTAATGACTGTATCAAATACCAGTGTTAAATGATTGGCTGCAGTTCATTAGTCAAGATATATTTCACTCGCATGACAAATTACATTCGGCTATTGTGTTAGAAAATATTAGAGGTTTTTTTTTTTTTATAAAACTTGCATGCAGATTCAGTTCATTCTACTTCCTTCTACCTGATTTTCATTTGAACTCAGTCCAATTAAAAACGAATGAAAAATTACTGATTGATTCGAAAAGTCAATTCGGGCTTGGCCTATTAGCAAAAGACAACCATTTTACTAAAGGACTCACCAGAGAATGGGCAGCACCATTCTCTGTAGGTACATTGCAACAACTACACTGCGATTGCCAACCCGCCTGCCAAGCGTGGCGAATATGGCAAACTTTGGAGGTATCGGAACAGAGAGTTAAGTCCCGCAGACGGATGTTGTGTCTGGTGGGCAACTGCCCCACAGTTGATATTCGGGCTTTGTATCTAATCGCAGCGGTCGAGGTAGATGGCGCTGCGAATCTCATTTATTGTGATGTTGAATGTGCTACGCTGATTTTTTGCCGACACAAAAAATCTACACCCATCTAGGGGAGACCCATGTCCACCAGTGGACGTCTTTCGGCTGATATGATGTTTATGATGATGAACCATTTTTCTTAGGTCTCCCCCTAGCTGCGTCACAACAACCGGTTGTCTGCCTTCCGCCTCCAGTCTACAATAGCTACCTTCCGTCTGTTCACCTAACTAGGAGGCGTCACACGCTTGCCGATCCGCGGTGTCAACTCTCGGAGTCGTCTGCTCTCCTGTCTGACTTTGACTTATAAAATCACACAAATTGTTTCAAAAGTTTTTCTTTATCTTTCAGATCCAGTTCATCCTTGTGGTCTCCCACCTCCACTACCAACAGAAGCTGTCTCCATGCCCCATCCCCAACTTCTTCCACAACTTCTGCATGTTCCTCATCTGTTCCTTCTTCGCTCTCTTCATGAACTTCTACATCAGCAGCTACAAGAGCAAATCTAAGAAGAATAAAGAAGTAGAGAATAATGGCACTGCGGAGATTGCTGTTGACGAGAGATTAATGAAAACACGATAATGTAGTGATAAGTTAAAAATAATGTAGTGATAATAAAATATGTGTGAAATAAACTGAAGTAGTTTTAAGAATAAAATATTTTTTAATCGGCTTTTTACTGGACTGTTTCTGTCACTGGGAAAAGGAAAAAAGGATCATTCTAAACTGAATAGAGTAACCTCGTAGGTTTACACATAATTTTTGTTATAGGTACAAGATATTATTATGCAATACTGGGAATGGCCTTAGGAATTTGACTGACTGTCAGTCCTAGTGACTGACATCTCAATTTGATGGTTGTATAAATTTCTACTTACCACCCAAATTCCGATCAAAGTAATGCTCAGAAAATCTAGCAAGGTCAATGATAAAATTTACAAGTTTATATGACCAACGACCATTGACCATCATCAAGGATGGTTGCTATCGCGGGTAGATCCTTATTAAAGTTGGCACAAAAATATGGGGTTTGGCACGGTAAGAGACGGCCTATGCTATGCCTATGCGACCTATGACCGAACACAGCCCATCATTTTGACATCCGTAAATCTTAGGTGTTTTAAATCTAGTAGTAAGTGAAATCCTTCTAGCGAACCACAAGTACCTAAGCAATTACAAAATCAAACAAAGTCAGCAACAATGACCTCATTTCTACTAAACCGTACATAAAATACTACTAACATTAGTGCACTAAGTACATTTAGTTGCACACGCCGCTTTTATGAGTAAAGTGTTTGCGATGCATAAAAGCGTCCATGTATGAAAGACACCTCTCCCTTTAGATCAAGCGCTAAAACTATCTAGGTTAATGTTTTGTACAGTAGGCCATGCATCAAGGGTAACAAAACTAGTATAAGTTGGCCTCTTATTGTATTGGTACACTGTGGCTCTGGCTAAATGTCCACTGGAGCGGAGAGTAGAGAAGCGGAGTGGAGAGTAGAGGAGCGGAGTGGAGAGTAGAGGAGCGGAGCGGAGAGTAGAAGATCGGAGTGGAGAGTAGAGGAGCGGAGCGGAGAGTAGAAGAGCGGAGTGGAGAGTAGAGGAGCGGAGCCGTGCCAATATTAACCAATGGAATTGCATAAAATCTCCGCTCCGCGTCTGTGGACAGGGGTTTGCGAACGATGTTCAAAATTCATACAAAACCGAGAGCGAGACAGTGGAGCGGGGAAGCCAAGTAAGGAAGCTGAAAAACCTGGCCACCCCCTCAAATTACTCGTCACTTGAATTTGCTAACTAGCTCTTTTCGGACCGCAATTCCACTCCGCACTACCTCGCTCCGCATCAATAAAGTCTTTGGCATCAATGGACAGACACATTCCCACTCTCAGCTCCGCTGCCTCGCTCCACGTCAATGGACAGGCAGCGTTACAATTTTCGAAATGCCAATATGTAAGACATTGATCAGATGATATTCGACAGTCGTTATCACTGAATGTCTGGAGTCCAAGATCAAAGTGTTACAAATCATCTGCTGTACTTGAGGCGGAGTACTGTATACAGCAGAGCCCTCGCCAGTCTGAGACATCCACATCCCCGCTGGTCTCGTACCCAACAAACTAGCGAGGCACCGTGTTTGCAGAAGTGACGTCATAAATAATAATTTTATAACTTACTGATCGCTGTCTATGCATGAAAGATATTAATGGAAAACGAGAAGTCGAGGAATAGGACGCAAAACAATGATTTTGAATTTTTGTCTGATTGATTGTCGGTTTGTCTGAATGTTTGTTCGCGCTAATCTTAAAAACGGTGTAACCGATGGGTTTTGCGGTTTTCACTTATATGTTCTAGACATATTAGATATAGTTTCGGCATCACACAAAACCTGAAATGCTATATACATTTCGTATGCTATCATTTTCTTCTCATTTATGGGAGACTAGCTTATTAGTCATCATCGCCTTCATGTTGTTTCGCCTTCTTGTTTTGTGTTACTCGCAGTCATCGCATAATGTGCGGTTTTTCTATTCTTCCATGTCATCCGTCACGCTATTATTTATCCATTTTTTCTTTGGCTTTCCCCTTTTTTCTATTTCCACCAATCATTGTGTTCATCTCTCTTTTAATCACATGCCTAGAGGAGCCGATACTGATGAAATGAATCATACAATGGCGATATCAGGACAGGCAAGTTTATTGCCTCTATCGTTTGATTTTCAGTCATTTTTAAGGTTGCGTTTCGCTCGCATTTGGCCCGTGCTTGGTACATTTTCTGTGTAAAAAAGAAATTTCGCCACTTAAACGAGATCCTCCTCCTGTTTCAGAATTGGTTAGAAACCGGAAAACTAAAACCGTATTGACCTTCCTCACCAAATATTAGAATATTCATCGTAATATTCTAATGACTGAAAACTATGTATCAATCAACAACGATACTCACCCGTCACCTATCAAAACCTTGACTTGAATAATGGTACTGTGGATAAATATCTAATTAAAATCGATTGTTAAATGTCACTTATTTTGTTCCACTACATATATTATTATATCATTTGAATTTTCAATAAGCTCGGCTTGAAAATCATTATGACCTTTCGAACCTGTGACAAATGTCCGTATTTCGTGTTCAGTGTAATTTGTATTTAATTATTGATAAACTTGTACAATTTTACGAACCGAACTATTTTTTTTCTTGTGTTGAGCATACACACTGACTATTCTTAAAATTTTAAGTTTGGTTTTAGGTATATATGTAACGGCTAAAGGTGGGTGTGAACATAAACTTAAGATTAGCCGGCTAACCTTAGGTTTATCCGGCTACAACAGAGTTCGTCGAATCCGACTCGGCTGGGCGGCGTTCGGGAAGTTGCGCGGTATCTTCTCGTCTCACATACCACAGTGTCTCAAGACGAAAGTCTATGACCAGTGCGTGTTGCCAGTGATGACCTATGGACTCGAAACGTGTTTGCTCACAATGGGCCTCATCAGAAGGCTTAAAATCACCCAAAGGGCAATGGAGAGGGCAATGCTCGGAGTTTCCTTGCGTGATCGAATCAGGAATGATGATATACGCAAGAGAACCAAGGTTACCGACATAGCCCGAAGGATCGCCAAATTGAAGTGGCTGTGGGCAGGGCACATTGCTCGCAGAACAGATGGTCGATGGGGCCGAAAAGTTTTAGAGTGGCGACCGCGTACCGGAAGACGTAGCGTTGGAAGGCCTCCCACAAGGTGGACCGATGACCTGGTGAGGGTCGCGGGCAACCGATGGATGCGAGACGCACAGGACCGGTTGTTGTGGCGACACTTGGGGGAGGCCTATGTCCAGCAGTGGACGTCTTTCGGCTGATATGATGATGATGATGATGAACAGAGTTCTAACCTAACCTCAAAACACTTCAAAATTCCTATTTCTGTGTGGTTTAAAGAAGTTCTGAGTTGGAGTGCCCAATGACCGGCTAAACTTAGGTTTATGTTCACACCCACCTTTAGCCGTAACATATGCATACCAGAAGACATTGAGGCAGACCAAGGCGAAAATGGAGGGACAAGCTCGACTCCTACCGAAATGAGTGGCCCGAATTAGCAATGGATAGAGTTGTGTGGGAAACGGAAAGGGAGGTCTTTGCCCAGCAGTGGGCTAGATAGATAAATTTGAACTGTCACAAACTTGGTCTGAGATCCGGAATGATGAAGCGTTCCAAAACGAAGATCCCAATGGGAAAGATTTGTCCAATGATTTGTTTGTTACAAATCATCAGACAAAAAACTCTATAAACCATACAAGATAGATAGATAGATTCAAGGATCTCTAAATAATAGTCAGCTTTTCAAAAAATATTTTTTCATTATCTCTGTTATAGTTATATGGAGTCTGAAACTAATGGACAGATTTTATGAAGTTTTCCTAAATTGATAATTTAATTATCAAATTAAATGAAGATGTTTCTTTGTAACATAGAGTTCTGTGACATTGAGTGGCGCGAGTATAGGTAAAAATAGTATTAGTAAGTTTTGAAATTAAATTTTCGTGCTGACGCTCAAAATATTATACTTTTGTTATTTATATGCATTATAAATATATAAGATGATAAATATACTCAAATAAAAATAATAAGTAGGTATATTATTTACTAAGATATTTTTTGGGATGCATGAAGGAGCCTCCTCGTGTAGCACAATTTATTCCATCAGACACTCAACTGAACCGACCGTTCGGCGCATCCTGGACAGTCTCATCTAACACCTTATAAGACAGGCCAATCCTTCCCTTGCGGTGGTAGGGCTAACGCCCGCCTGGTTTGCGACCACCCTCCCACCGGAGTTCGGTGTAAAGCAGCCTGCTGTGTTTTGTCGACGCCTGGGAGTACCAGTGCCTCAAGGCATCTTCTAGGCACGCTCGCTTCATCATGGACCTCATCTATCGCTTTCCATCAGGTGTGATCGAGTTCAAGAGCTAGCCCATTCATAAATAATAAAATAAAAAAAAATATTTTTATTTAAACAGTGCCAACCCTGTGATCAGCTTGTATCTATGCGTTAAATCATTAAGGACGCGTTTCCAAATGGGTAGTCAAATCATTAGGTACTTTTTTCACAAAAGTATGTTTATTAAATAAAATGCTTTGCATTCTTAAAATGTTTTACCCATGAATTGTTGATATAGATGTACATGGTACGATTCTGAACTATAAATATAATTTTAGGTAGGTACAGTTTCTCAATAAATGTACCGAAATGAATTCTTTTACTTCTGTACATTTATTGAGAAAATGAAAAACATTTTAAGAATGCAAAGCATTTTATTTATTAAACATACTTTTATGTAAAAAAGTAATGATTTGACTACCCATTTGGAAACGCTTCCTTAATGGCTATCTCCATGTGAATTATAATTCGAAGATAGCCATCTCCACTGAGACAAATCTTATGTCGCCAACTCCAGACTTAAATTCGCTTTTTTGGGTATTTATGCAACTTATACATTTAAAAATTTTAACTTAATAACACTTAAATCTACTGATCTAGTTTCAGTAGCATAAATTGTGCGTACCTACAAAATACTTTTTCAACACATTTGCACATAAAATGCATTTACGAAGCCTGTGTACATAGTTCGAAAGTTAAAAATAACGCTACACCGGCACCACATAATAGAATATGCAGTAAAATAGGTACTCACACCTAAGTAACTATTTTATCGCATAATCCGTTATATAGCGCCGTGCGTAGGTATCTTGTATGGTTTTTTTAATTTCCATAAAAATGGAGTTTCACAATATGAGAATAAAAGTTGAATGATCGCACCTCTTTGGAAGCGCTTTTGCTCAATACCTTTGTCTTACTTTAATACTAAAGACAAAATTAGACGAAAGTTGTAGATCTAATATTCATTACGCGCATGTGGCGCCATTTGCAAATTCACGCCATTTTCATATTAGAAATGTCAAAGATTGTTGCGACTATCCCACTGATAACTAAAAACAAAAAGTTTGCTTCATACGTATTGTTTTCTCGCAAGTGTGTTGAAAAACTTTGTACGACACACGTGCGTAAATTGGTATTTACAAACTAGTGACTATGGTAATAAGAAAAATAAAACAGCGGGTTGCACTCCAGGAGTGCCGTCAGAAGTGAAAACTTGAACATTAACGTTGTGCATTTTTGAATATTTTGGAATGGTTAGGGAATAATTTCGCACGAATTGCTTTTAAGTATCAGTATAAAAGTACTATCATTTATGTGGCTTAAAACAATATTCATTTATTGCGCTATCGTACACAAACATGACAATTTATATTACATTATCCGTCTTACGAATTTTCGATCAGGTCACGTGTCCTGATGCGAGTTTAACATTTTTTACCCATTCCAAAAAGTATACAACGCCGCTAAAGAAGTTTTCACTTCAAAAATCACACCCAAACTAAGTTGGCCTACTGGCGCCATCTATCTTACGTGTAAAAGTATTATTTTTATTATAGACATTATTTATAATTTATCGATTTAAAATCAACTATAGTTGGCAGATTCTCTTCATGGAATCCCCTACTCTTCGTTTTGCATTACAGCTTCCATTGCAGTTCCCATTACAGCTTTCTTGAATAGGTGATAGTTAGCACCCAATTTACCTACTACTTACGTGCTAAAAACTTATTTTTAACTAATAATTATAATAGATAATATTTATTGAACATTGTTTCAGTTTTTTCCTTACAAATACTTAACATTAATTGTGAATAGTTGCATTTAACATAAGATTACACTACGCAGTGATCCCCAAACTAGGCAGCGCTTGTATTTGGGGGACCGGAGTTGCGTTAACTTAAATAATACAATAATATAGTTAACGCCATTCCGGTTGCACTTGGTTTGGGAATGTGGTGTGGCGGGCTTGTCCCAAAAAAATGACAGTAAATAAAAGTGTTCTAATTTGATAAGTCTGTTGTTTTGCTGTTAGTGTTGAACTATACAGACGTATCAACTCAACTTTACTCACATAAATATGCGAATAAATTAAATTAGGCGCACAAAACCATTTAGAAAAAATCTAGAAGTATTACACATTAATATTAATATTCGTTACATAAAGATTATTCAATGTTTTGAGAAAGCATGTCAAGCCCAGACTAGAATATGATATTTTGGACAAAACCTGTCATGGTTAGAAGATTTCGTGAAATTCATTGTGTTATCTTAAGTTTACCTTATGGCCGACGCATTAGAACTGTTTTATTTTGCTTCCGGATGTTTAGGTAATAAATACACTCTTTTCTTGAGCATAGCATTATCTCAGTAGGGGTTCGTCGAAGTCACATGTCTTTGAAGTTTCAGGGGCCTAACCACCAACTCTTAAAGCAGTATTACTTTAATATTGCTTCCAGTGGGAAAGAGATGGAGCTATACGTCCTTTATAGCTGTTCTACTATGGCAAGCCGGTTACCTCGCAATGTTTGCCTTCTTTATTTTGAGAGCATAGGTTATTACCCCTGCTCTCAAGCATATAGGTAGTCATCGAAGTGCACCAACTTTGAACCGCACCAAATTCAATCGTAATTAAAAATATTATAATATTAATCCTTGAAACGCACCAACGATGAAACAGAGAGGAGCATAAAAGTTTCGTAATTAATGAATGATATTGATAGACGTTTTTTCAACCATACTAATTATTTAAGGATTTACTAAATCTACCAGGAAAGCAGAAATGAACTGGTAATACCTAAGTATTACCAGTTCATTTCTGCTTTCCTGGTAGATTATTGAGCTAACTCAATAATGGTAAAAATACAGGTTTTGAAATTAAATCATTTGTTGTTTTGAAAAGTGCCAAGGTGACCAAAATGAACAGAAAATAGGCGCCTAAACGATATCACTAAGTGGTGTACCAACAGATAAGCGGGGCTGATGCAACCGCAAAACCCATTTAATCTCATGGAATATAATTTTACGAACACAAAAATAATATACGTATTGAACATATTTTTTAGAGATTTTTTATCGATGTTTTCCGTTAGTCAGTACCCGTCTCAGTCCACACCTTGACCATTTGGTGCGTTTCACGGAATAAAATTATAACATTTTGAATTTGACTTTGTTAGCTCACCAAAATGGTGGGTTTCGAGGAATACTTTCTGTGTGCTTCGTTTAGTTTGTTTCAAAGTTGGTGCGCTCATACTTACTAATAAAAAAGCAGTAAAGATACCGCTACAACAGGTAGTCGGGACCTGGTAAGTATATTATTTAATAAGCGGTCGATTGTCAGTAAGTGACTTGCCAAGTTTTCAGTGTCACAATTACTCCAGTATCAAACATTATTTAACGTTAAACATAAGTGATTAAAATTTTAGATTTGACCGCGAGACTTATTAGGACCATTTTCACTAATGAAACTGAACGCGATCAGCAAATAAACCACGTTTACGAGCTGTCAGTGTCATTATTATTCTATGGAATATTGACACTGACAGCTCTTGAACGCTGTTTAGATGTACTGATCGCGTTCAGTTTCATTGGTGAAATCCGCTCTTAAAAGCCGGTTTCTAAGTTAAGAATTTCAAATTGAGTGTTTTTAAAACTCGACTTAAGCCTGGAAACCTGTTAAATATTGGCTTCATGTACGTAGGTATATTTATTTATTATTACAAGCTTTTATTTAACTTGCAATGTATGTATGTATGTACTATGTTTGTTCAGTTGAATTCTTACATCTTAATTTTGAATATCTACTGCCGATTGAGCTGAAATTTTGTATACACGTTTAGTTTAGATGACATTGCATGGTAAGCTGTGTGACATCATCCTAAATCCAACATGGTGGAACACCCAAGCTGGTGGATTTGTTGTTTTTAATGCACTTCTACAATATGGATATCAAATGAAAGGGCTTGCTGAGAATAACTCGAAAGTTAAAGTGACGTCACTCAATATTCAATATGGCGGACTGTTAAAGATGGCGGACTAATTTTTTATGCTTTCCTTCAATATGGGTATGTTATAAAAGGAATCGAACTTGATGTTGAATGAGATGAACAGACTGAGAAACCTGTCCAGCGATAACTAAAAAGTTAAAAATAAATTAAAAGTAAAAAACTTCTTTAAAAACATGCTTTTATTCAAATGCATTAAAAGAATAAACAAAACTTTTACTATCAACTTCGTCATTATACAATTTATATGATATAAAATCTTGTCACGAGATTTAAGTACTAAGTATTCGAGATTTATGACCTGTCTACACAGGTAAATCTCACAAGTAAATTTACCTGTGTAGATAAACAAGTTAATTTTCAAACTAAGTAAATACGAGTATCTTTAAATACTTAAATCTCGCGACAAGCTTTTATATCATATAAATTGTATAATGACGTTATAAGTTCATAGTAAAAGTTTATTTTTTTTATTTTTAGCGCATTTGAGTAAAAGTTTGTTTTTAAAGAAGATTTTTTTTTAAACAAATCGACTGCTCCATAATATACGTATGCGCATAACTCGGCAAATTGTACTGAACAGCTAATTTTTTTTGATAATTTCGGGATTGTTCCCATAGTAAAAGTTGTTCATAATGATGAGAACAATGATCCCTTATGAGGTATTGCGTTTATTCTGTTACACGTTGTATAAACTTATACATAGGCGAGCTATAATATAGAATTAAGAACTATAGCTAAACACGTTCTTAACTTTTCTCCAATTCTCAGTTCGGAAACCGGCCTTTAGTCCGCCTTTGTACCTCCGAAATTTATATTAATAAATAATTTCAAGCAAACATTTCGACTATTATTGATATAAACTGCACGATGTTTACTACGACGATTAGCAATACATAGTGTGGAAATTATAATGGACTAACAAGCGAATAAAGGATAGTACACAACTGACTAGAATAATTGAAAATGTATTGCTTTATGTACATCCACGTTTACAATTGTGTGTATTTCGAATATAGCATTACCAAATTATTTTTCCATACAGGGGTTGATAAGCCTTTCCTTATGAAGGTTGTTTTTTTTTAATCATTTGGGATAAATAATTTTTATTTGGCACGGAGATATATTACGAGTAGAAGACGTCAGCTAAGAAAGGAGTTTAGCAAACTCCACCCCGTAAAGGGGTGAAATAGGGGGTGGAAGTTTCTATGAAAAATATTATTACATCCTTTGGCCAATACGAGTATACTTAAAACTTGGCACGAATAGTTGTTTAAGTGAAATATAAAGGTTTGCATTATTAGTTTTTCCAAACTACCTCCAAAACACGATTTAGGGGTGTTAAAGTTTGTGTTGAAGAAATTTAACGCTTTGTCCGATAAAGTTGAAACTCGGCATTCATTTTTTAAAGGGGTGAATAGGGGTGATGAAATTTTTAGGACAGAATTTTACTGCTTGCTTCAACTAACAAGAAAATTGATATAAACATAAAAGTGGAAAAATTTGGCTACGTTTCCCATAGTGAAAAGGTGAAACACGGTTTCTATGAAAAACTCATTCCATCAATTTAGAAATATCTGAAAATTATTCATTCTTATCTAGGTAAAAAATAAAGATTAATATTTTAAATCTACCTAATGAGGGGTAATTTATTATGATTAATGATAATAAAGAGCGTAATAATTTACTTTTCCTGAACTAACCACCCTATAGAGGGACCAGAGGGGTTGTTGCCCTTGATTACACACAAAAATAACACATGGCCAGAATGCATATTATTGTTTTTTTTTTTATTTCCATTCTTCACCAATTAACACGTAATAATTTATTTAACCGCTAATATGGCTAAGCATAGCTAATGGGACTCATTTGCAACAACTACCGGTTATATAATATAATAATACACGTGTCATATGTAACGAACTAGTTCTTCAAAATCTAGTGAGCACTACACCTACTTCTTGTAAACTAGGCTTCATTCATCCGGAGGTTGAAACCGGCCGTTGCGTGTGCGCAAGCTCGCAATAACAACCTCAGTAGCCTTCCAATCACCGCGCCAGTCGCTCGTCCGACCCGGAGCGACTCGAAAATCGCGAGTGATTTTGAAACTTTATAAAAAGGACCTTTTTTATAAATTTCATTTTTAAAGTTTTTCCACTGTTTTCTTCGATCGCATCAAAAAACGAAGGTTAGTTTTGTTTTCTTTCTTGTTTCATAAAACGTATTTGCGTTTTGCATTAGAAAGTATAATTTGACTCAATGTGTGACATCGATAACCTAGATTAGTAATTTTATGCTGAAAGTAAAATTTATAGTGAGGCCATACTTATAAATTTTTGTGACATAGAACCTTATCGTCGAACTGTCTATTTTAATGTTAGGAAATTTTGCTGCACCTGTGTTTATTAATTATTGGCATTTGGAAATTGATAAAAACCTTCAACGATTGTTAGAAAGGTTTATGAGGATGCTAATTTTATACCAGGATTTCATTTAAAGCTTTGTCGTCATTATAGTTGAGATAGTCTTTTGTGTGACACTTTTTCCTGAGAAAAATACTGCGAATTAAAATTCGCGGCGAAATGCGAAGAAAATTACTCATTTATCACGTCAATTTGCCAACTGAACTATAGTTTTGGCTGTTAGGTATTATAGATTTTAAGACGCAAGGTTGCATGAAAATAAATCTTAATAAATTGACTATTGCATTGGAAAACTCATATCTTTTGCTTAACTTCACAGAAAATTCATGAAATTTGACTGAAAACTGACTGGAGAGATAATATTCCTTTAATTTATCCTGTTATCCATAGATTTTTGAGGTCATGTACTAAGATAGCAAACCTACAGTTTTCCCTTTTAACCCAGTTTTTAAATATTTTCACTCATCATCATCATCTATTCGGTCATCAAGCCATGTCAGAGGCCCTTGAGGCGGTTTAGAAACTCTGACACTAGGGTGTGTGGGGTCGTTAGACCTCACTACTCACACGAAGAAGAAGAAAGATCTACGTAGCTTTTCCTCAACCAGTATTCAGCTGCAATCAGTTGGAATGCATGTCAACTTCAACAGACTTGCAGTCCAACTGAATGCAGCTGAATACTTTACTTGAAGCAAATTCTGATTCATCATCATCATCATATCAGCCGAAAGACGTCCACTGCTGGACATGGATCTCCCCCAAGTGTCGCCACAAAAACCGCTCCTATGCGTTTCGTATCCATCGGTTACCAGCGACCCTCACCAGGTCATCGGTCCATCTTTTGGGGGTTCTTCCAACTCCTTAAAATTTGTTTATATAATGTAACTCAATACAGTTACTGAAAGAAAAATGTTCAGGAAATTTTCTCGACAAAGCTTCCTTGAAAGGCATTCACAATGCGTAACTTGTCACTATAATGTTATTGCAATCTTTAAGCTGATGACTTTATTGCCACTACCGACAAACTGGTATCGTATGGCATGTTGAGCAATGGAGTATTATACTCAATGCTCAATGGTGCTAGCAATAACGTTTTAAACATATGTGGTTGCGTGTATTTGCTTATAGCACCAACGATGTATTGAAGCGGAATATTTCTTCATAATTTTGTCCGAATTAGTTATTACTAGGTACTATCTAAATAGTTTACTTGATTCACGTTACTAGTTTCACGAATTTTTTTTTGAAGAACGCAAATCTTTACAATTTTCCTACATCTAACGTTGATTGCTTTACTAAAACATTATCTCAATGCATCATTCCTAATGATATACAACAATGATTCAATTTTCTAACATTGTTTGGACTTTGACACTGTAACACGAGAAGTTAATTGCAAGATATAATGTTTTTGCGTGACCTAGGGTTGCAATTGTGCTCGTTATTATCTACATCTGAATCTTGATTATGATTCGGATTCAGATAACGGAATGTGTTCTGATCGGATATCAGTTCACAACTCCGAAAATGATACGTTTAATAAAACTGTACTGCTGCAGCTTATAAATAGTACCCTTTAATTTGTTACTACTCTTTCAAGTGTTATTGCTTTGGAAAATGAACCCGATGACTATCATTATCTTCTTGCCTGTGCCTGTTCCAATTTGATTAGGTCTTAGTGTGCCATGCCTCTTTCTTCCTTTATATCTTTATCAACCTCGATCTCTACTCGCACTGGTTTTCTAGCCATATCACTGTTCTTTCTCTCTTATCATTCTTGCCTTGGTCTTTCTTTATTTTCAAAGCCTTTTCAATTTAGACTTTTTTTGTTGTGATATGACTTCTATTTTCTGTATTGTATCATTTCAGTGTTTTGTTTACGACTACGAACAGATCTTGACCTTCATTCAAATTTCTAGAAAAAAACCTACGTGAGTACTTAAGTATTTAATTATTTTGTGTAACTATGAAGGTAATCCTTGACATCTAGTTCAAAAGAGTGATGAATAATAATTACATATTGTTGATGTCTTCTTTTAAAAATCGTAGCAATTAGTAACTACAATGCAAAATAGTTTTCGTAGTGCGTCATTTCGATTGTCAAAATATTTTACTTGTAGAAGTGCTAAATAATTCTCAAATGCAAATAAGCCCGTTACTATATGCGCAATTCAAGTAAGTATTTGAGAATTCGCAATACTGGGTAGGTGTGATTTTGTAATTCCACAATTCTGCTCACTCAAAGCTGATAAAATGTAACATTGTTTTTCCAGGCACTCTAAGCTTTCCCATGTCATTCAGTGATTGGTCTCATACTGAGAGTTTGACACCAATGTTATAAAGAAGTCAATTATTTTTTTAACCGACTTCTAAAAAAGGAGGAAGTTTGTATTTTTTTTTTATGTTTGTTCGGGCATAACTCCGTCGCTTGCCAACCGATTTGTAAAATTCTTTTTTGTTGGAAAGGGTATTCTTTCAAAATGGTCCCATTGTTATTTTATCAAAATCGGTTCAGAAGTTTGGTTATTAAATCCAAATAGCTGGAAAAAATATTTGGAAAAATCATCTATGTATACGAAATTCCGTATTTTTGCTTTCCTGTGACTTTCCAGTGGTGTTGTTAGTTGTGGGGTACCACTAAAAAGTGAAAAATAATAAACTTTTTCACAAAAAAAAGAAACCGACTTCCAAAAAACACTACAAAGTTGAAAATAACTTTAATTTCGGAAGTCGGTTTCAAATAACGAAGAAGCAACCAAAAACACCGACTTCCGAAAAATTAAAGTTATTTTCAACTTTGTAGTGTTTTTTGGAAGTCGGTTTCTTTTTTTGTGAAAAAGTTTTTTATTGTGGGAGCTGATTTTCTGAATGTACTGATACGATTCCGAAAATTCTTTAACTCGTTCAAAACCACACTATCGCTTCTCTCTTTATCCCAAAAAAGGCAACAGAAGGAAAGTCTTGGGGAAAAGTTAGTACCCAATAAAGGAAGAGAATAATTATAATTTGTGTGTCATTTGTTTCAGTTACTAAAACTATGACCTATTAATCTCACTCAGAAGATCTCTCTCACTGGATCACTGCATCACTGGATGAGAACTCTTCCATCAAATTCTGTCTTTTTATTCAAAACAATGTCAAACTTGTACTACCTATCAACAAACCTTCGTTGTCCTACAATAAGCATGCATTTAAAAATCCTGAACTTTGGGTAATAATAAGATCAACAGTGATTCGGTAAGATCCGTCCTAGTTTTACCATACTCATGTTTCGATCACTGATCTGTACTTTCTCTGTAGCAGGTGGATTCAATCAGATCGCCACGTAATACCATGGGTTATTAACTTTCTAATTAGGCTGTAATATGTTATTTATAACACTAAAATATCTTGAGTTACTAGATCGATTAGGGAGGGTTCCTGAGGGAGCTGCTATGAGACCGACGTTGACGCCCTCTAAATCTGTTTTTGGTTAGGACTGTGCATTCTCATCATTGATAGGGTTAAGCAGATCTTCTACTATTTATAGAATGGTGTCTACTATGGTGTTCATGATCTTAATAAAATCTGCTCCATGGAATTACAGAAATGAGAACTATTACGTAGGTTGCTTAGAAGTATCTGTCTCTAGGTCTGTAGGGCGAGAGTCGGTGAGATTTAAACTTGAAAATTGTTGCG
Organism: Melanchra persicariae; assembly: GCA_947386135.1. Lineage (NCBI taxonomy): Eukaryota > Metazoa > Arthropoda > Insecta > Lepidoptera > Noctuidae > Melanchra > Melanchra persicariae. Next base: position 19,786,623 of record OX376650.1, read on the forward strand.
TAACTACAACATTCCGAACGGTGCTACGCTCGAAAGTATGTGTGTCATTCAAATGATAGCTGTAATTATTTTGTATGTTTTTGATCAAAAGTTTGAGTTGATTCTTTTGACTATTGATTTAGAGAAGAGCTTGCCAGAATTGTCTAATCTCACAAATAATGCGTCTTGAAATTAGGAATCATGATTTACAAATTACGATAATTTATTTGTCGTCTAATGGAATTAAGAGTTTCATTTGTCAGGTGTAAACGAATAAGCGTAAAATAACCTTATACACCATTACTAAGTCACACGTGCTATCAATTTAGCTAAACTTTTCGAGCCATTAGTCCCACTTAATTCATAATGTAAACTTAATTCTTAATGTTACGTATATTTTATGTATTTTTGTGATAATAATAATTATGTTTGCTAGTTTATGTTTTTGCTACTTCTCTGCTGGAAAACAATCACGAAGGCGACGGAGAAATTCATTGTAATGTTAATTAAGTATGTAACATTCTAATTCGTGTTGTATACCTAAATCACCACGTTCATTTGAAATTATTATGTGGCTTTTGTTTAAGAAAGAACTACATTAAAATTATTTTAATAAACGTTCTCTGCAATATTAACAGCTAATTTCATTCATAAAGATCGTTGCATCTAAAAATAATTCACACAGTAAATTAAACAAAAATGGTTCCATATATAAATTAAATCGATTATCTTCAATTAAAACTATTATAATAGTCGTAGATAGAATGTGTTATTTATTACCTTATCAAAACCACATATTGCTGGTGTAGTATTTTTATTGGCAATTTCAGCGGTTGCAACTAAATTGAAATATAAATCAGCAGTAATTGTCTTCCAAGTAACTAATAATAACCTTGAAAAGAGTTGATGTAATTTGCAATACATCAATTTTTATTTGAGAGTCAATAACTATTAACTGGGTTAGTAATGTAAATGTTGCCAGTTATTTTATTACTTGTTTAAAAAATGTAATAATTATTACTGATTACTTTATCACATAAAAATAAGTATTTGAAGCGATATTTAAATTGCCTAAAAAAATCTTGTTACCATTTTGATTAATATAAGATGAGTATTGTCCGGTTGTTGTGGCGACACTTGGGGGAGGCCTATGTCCAGCAGTGGACGTCTTTCGGCTGTAATGATGATGATGAGGATGAGTATTGTCCGTCAATCTTCATCGGAGTTTTTTATTTTGTAAAAAACTTCGATGAAGATTGACGAATTTTTTATTTTTTTCCTATTTCTGGTATAATTCCAAATGCATAGGTGTTACAGGTGTAGACTAACATAAAAATGATGGGGTCAAACAAATCACCTCCATCTTGACCCACGCAATCAGGCCAACATAACAATATCTATAACATCCGCCATTGGTATCTCATATCAATAAATTTTAATATTAGGCAATCCTCCTATGAATCTATAACTTTTACTGGTTTGAAAACATCCGTAAATAATGTAAGGCGTTTTAGGCCTATTGGTGTTATATCTGTTTCATAATTGAATTTGCATTTTTATGATATTGAGAATGAAAGTGGAAACGCAGCACCGTCCTAGCTGTTACATAGATCCTTTTTAGTTAACCATCAAACTCATTGATGAGTTCGTTGAGTAAGGCAATAAAAAGTGAAACAAAACCAGTTATGCTACGAATGATTTAAGAGTGTTTACGCCCTACGGCTTTTCATACAAACTTTGAAGTCCTTATTTTTCGAAATGAATGAACTGATTTTATTGAAACTTAGTATGCTTACGCCATCCGCCAGGTCTAAAAAGTTAGTTGAGAACATTTTCGAAAAAGAGTTTTTTTTATTATTTTATTTTTTTTATTTATGAATGGGCTAGCTCTAGACCTCGATCACGCCTGATGGAAAGCGATAGATGAGGTCCATGATGAAAGCGAGCGTGCCCAGAAGATGCCCTGAGTCACTGGTACTTCCACGCGTCGACGAAACACAGCAGGCTGCTTGACGCCGAACTCCGGTGGGAGGGTGGTCGCGAACCAGGCGGGTGTTAGCCCTACCACCGCAAGGGAAGGATTGGTCAGTCTTATAAGGTGCTAGCCGTTAGGTGAGACTGTCCAGGATGCGCCGAGCGCTCGGTTCAGTTGAGTGTCTGATGGAATAAATTGCGCTACACGAGGAGGCTCCTTCATGCATCCCAAAATTAGTTTAGAGGGAGAGAGAGAGTGATTTTAAGTTTTCTATAGAAAGTGAAAAATCACTCTATCTTTCCTCCTGAACTCTTGTTCGAAAATGTTAAATACCAAGTTTCATTAAAATCGGTTAATTCATTTCGAAAAATAAGGACTTGAAAGTTTATATGAAATGCCGTAAACGGCGTAAACACTCTTAAGTTAGAACAGTGAAAATGAATGAGTTCCTCATTTGACATCTCCGGCTTAAAAGTGATACATCCAAATATTTAACTCCATAAGTTATAACAGGCTATCGATCTGCTAAATTGATAAGATATTGCTCCTTCTTTTGAGATTAATTCCTCCATGTTCCCATTTTTTATGTCTTCCATCATCTTTCAGTTCACAATGAAAGTTCTTCCCCAACAGCGCACACACAATTACTGCCAAATCACCATGTCTTGTAAAATTTCTAGCACTTATGTTAATAATTCACAAAATGACCATTAGCATAGTTGTGTGGGAATGAGAAAATGCAAGTGTTAGCAACGAGCATGTTTTTGCTGTACCTATCTGAGAATAATTACAGTGTCTCGTTAGCCATGGTGAATCGGCATTATTTTGTTATGCGTGTAAATTAAATGCATCTTCATGCATAAACTTGGTGCATGATGTAACTAAAGTAACATTATCGCACTCTTCAAATTCTTAATTTATGTTGGTGTAGTCTCTGTTGTATAGCTGGATCTGACATTTAAGACAGTAATTTATCGTTTGAGAATCTGAATTTCTATCATTATTTGCCTAGCTTTTTATTAACTTTATTATGGTCGTCTTAAAATCTGAGAACCAGAAAATTTGCATGGTTCGACTGCTTGCCTTTGCTTGTAATTTTAAGATAAAACCCTTTCTAACTTCCCGCTTGTCTGTCAGATCTCTAGCCTTTGCTTGGCATGCTGACCTAGGCACGGAGGAAAACGAACTAGAATAACCAGCCTACGACAGGTAAACATATTAATAATATATATAAAACTATGTCGATTTCCTACCCAGATTTTAAATAATTAGATGCTTAAGTTTTCAAGGGAAATCGACTCCGGAAAAGTGTAATAATTGTTTACGTTCTAAAGGGTCATGGTATGTGATACCTAATGTTGGATGAAATAATAGAATCGTTTATGCAATTAACATATAATGTATTTTCCGGGAATTATACATATAATTATAACACTTGCAGGCTTACTTTATATTTCAAGGAGAGGTTAAGGATACATGGTCAACGATAAACGTCGTGTAATAAAAAAATGTTTGTCATAAACACAATTTTTATAAATGATTTGAACTTTGAGTTACTGTTATTTTAGTAATGCTGGCGTTGATGGATATTTTTTTTTCTAGATATTTTAAAAGCAAAAGATTTGGCAAGATAAAATGGTGGACAGAATTATTGAATAAGTAATTGAATACAATTAAGTATAAATGTTTTTGATCAAGAACTTTTAAATCTTAAAGCAATGATCTAAGTGTGTTTTGATAACTTTAATATTTGCTATGTGTAGCTAATTTGAAAACTAACATCAAAGTGTGAATTGACAAAGTCTGGGTTACGAAACTTGACGCCTTTTTGTCTGGCAGTGAAGGGCAAACACAACATGTCTTGTAGACGGTAACATTTTTGCCGGCAATTTCTGCTACCTATTTATTACTCATATAGGAAATGACATGGTGATTGAATTTTGTAGACACATGAATAATGAAAATCTTTAAAATCCTAAAAAAAACAATTCAAAATATTCTAGTAGTATTTAAAAATAGGTATGATTCCAAATACGTCTTGATGAAGATTAGACCTTCTACCTGGATAAGCCTTATTCTAAAAATTCGTTAGTGTGTATCAGGACATACAATGTAACCTACTCATCAACTTGCCAAACCAAGTCATAATTAACCTGTTACTTGTATCCTCTTAATGCAACTGGAAATGAAGCAGCCCATTTTAGGTTACATTCATCATACAGGCTAAAATGATAAAGGTTGTTGCGAAAAACAACATGATATACAATACACATATCTAGTACTAATTTGTGAAAACTAACACAAGTGCGGGTTACACAACGGTCCAGTGCATCGGTTTCAAAACATCCTGTACTTGCATATTCGGTATCCGGCTGTTAAAACGTTACCCTTTAGTTTCGTTTATTCAGTTATGTGTAACAATAATGTTTTGTTGTTATTGCAATGGTTCATTTACTGAAGAATATTTGTAATGGAGCTAAATTATGATGATTGCTATGTTCACTACTGTTAGTCCCACGCAATTTAAAATGCCTTAATTCAAAAACTTGGATTCATCACCCTTTATTGTTTCGATTTTAGTTTCTCTTCCTACTAAAGTATTCATTTGAAATGGGACCATGGAATAACAGAGGAACCCAAAAAACTAAAGACAGAATAACAATAATAATTTATTTTTACCAAAACAATACAAAGTTCTCATTAGGGTTAAAAAACAATAAAGGCTTCAAAAAACAAACATTTTAAAATACCCTGACTACTAAACTAGGTGTATGTGCCCCTGACTTAGGAGTCAGTGATCCTCTGTGGTGAATTAAGCCATAAAATATATGTAGCTCTCAATAAACTACAATGAAATTGTTCATTGTAGTTTTTCAGGGTGCCAGACCTCTGGAAAAACGGAATCCATAAAGAATCACTCGGTTGTCTGTCTGTCTGTCCATCTGTCACAGCCTATTTACTCCGAAGCTACCGTATTGGTTTAATTGAAATTTGATACAAATAAACCCTTCTGTGACTCAAGCACCGACGCGTTACGAAAATAACTACATTTTCAAAATGGGGTCACTTTTTTGAGGTTAAATTAGAAAATTAAAAAAGAAATCATTCAACTTTACCATGTGACATATTAAATCAAAAGGCAAATTTTCAGGGTCACCAAAATATTTTTTCTAATTTTATATTCCCTTCCAAAGTTATTAAAGGGAATAGATGAAAATTGACCATTCCCCTTATCTCTGAAATTACTGTGCCAAATATTGAAAAAAAAAATTAAAAGAAAAAATATCTGCTGTACTATCAATGTATCCAACGGTTTTAAAAACCTTTTAACTTTCAACATTAAAATCTTCATTAACACCTTGGTTTACATTGACACTGTTGATTAATTGTTCAAATATGACCACTTTTCTTTAACAAAGCTTTAAGATACTAATCAACTACAGTCAATCCAGCGGCGAATGTAGAATGTGTATGGTTTTTCTGACATGGTGAATGTTAAACTTACTGAACTAATTACAAGCTGGTACAGATGGTCCACCAGACAGATGACATACATTTTTATTATGATTGATTATGGCATAGTGTTACGAGTGTGCGTTTCAAAGCGACCAGTTACGATGGCAGAAGGTGCACTATTCCTAAAAAATAATTTTGAGTAATGTCCAATAGGTGTGTAGGTATGCTATGTTTGACCCACATACCATAAGTGAATTTTGAAAGTTGATTTTGGAGAAAATATGATTTATGATTAAGTATGCAAAAAAATTATGACTGTGTGAAAAAGTTAACACATTCGAAAATGTTCAGTCTTTTATATTTTAGAGAATAGTAAGCTATTTATCTAACTATTCTACAATTTGAGAATTATATTATAGGTTTGAAAATAAATTGGACTAAATCTTTGACTTCCTAAATCAATTTTAGTAGCAATAGTTGAGACAGGTCAAATCGTTTCTAAATATTTTCATTGTAACAGTAGCTCACAAGTATTTTTCAATTACATAAATTCGACAAACAATTCGCCCTCAATTTCTTTAGCTGACTGTCTCGAAAGATTAACATCAACGACAACAAACCTGACGTACTTGCCTATGTTTATAAAAATGTGACCGAGATTTTGCTCACTTTTAGCGCATTTGGCTGAATATAACGAGGGCACAGTACATTTTTTTTGTGTTTTATTTCGTCATTTTGTTATGCCATTTTATACGTCAAGCTGTGTTCATGGGAATATCAATTTATTGTGGTGTCATCTCGTCCAACCTCACGATCTATTTACTTACGTTTTTTCACATTGTGAGTTAAAATTATACGTTTTCAATCACTAAAATTCTTGTTTTCAATATCACTTCCTTTTATGGCACTTATGACTTGAATATCTTCCCGTTAGTTACTAATACCTACACAAAAAACATTTCACAATCTGATTGGTCTCTTCTTTCATGAATCGGCGTAGTGTTGCTTGCCTGTCGGTCTTCTACAGATTGTAGTTCGGAGAGTGTGCGCAGGAACTTCACGACCTGATTCCACCATCGCCCTTTTACCACCGGAATACTGGGTACCATCCTTACTTGGTCAATATCCCGATCAGTCGTACTCAGCGCTTCTCCTCCACATTTATTATGCGCACAGCCAAAGTGTGGAACTCTCTACCAGCGTCTGTGTTCCCTTCCACATATAACCCGTCTGCCTTCAAAGCAAGAGTGAACAGGCATCTTCTGGGCACGCTTGCTCCATCATAGACCTCATCTATCGCTTTCTATCAGTCGGGATCGAGGTCAAGAGTAAGCCCATTCTTCAATAAAAAAACAATCCCCACAATCCTGTGCCTACCTCATCAATACCCTGCCAGTGTTGGCAACAATTAAGTCTTGCAATACATTTAGAAAATCACAGCAATTTATTTTATGCTGAAACGAATAACCTTAAGAAGTGACATTGCCGTGTTCCCATAAACAACTGCGTTGCGTGCGAAGTAGTTACACCTCCGTAATTACAGAATAGGTGACCGCAGTATGGCGATTCAAAACGAAAGTTTATGGATGACGATACAGCATTAACTGAGTCACGATTCAGGGAAATAGGGTACAATAGGGACTAGTGTGGCTTGTGTAAACTTTCACTCGATATCTAGTCATAGTCAAAGATTTATAGATGTAAGCTAGATAAGGCGAGAATTCTAAGTTTAAGGCGCTGTGATCAGTGAACGGTCTCTCTCGGAATGTATAGAAAAGAAAGAGAAGTGCGACGACACAATGCTTGCAATTTATTGTCAAATATAAAGCATCGATTCGATTTACTCAAAAGTAGAGCTATTAAAAATCTAAAACAACAAAGTTTTGCATTAAAATTTGATTCATTATTTGGTATAAATTTTACCAGCACAAGTAGGCTAGTAATACGGGATTTTTTTTTCTAAGGTCAAAGTTAGAGGTAACTTTGACGATCATTTCTATCACGAATTTTATTTTTAAAAATATTTTTGAAACAACAGTGCTCTTTGAAATATAGTTAAAATTAACATGTATTTCTTCTGCAGCTTAAAACTAAACAGATTTGGCTAAAATTACGTTACAAAAATCAGCAATTTTACAGTTTTTGCTGTACACAGCGCCTTATGGAATCACAGAGTCACCATTTCCACAATGATTTAAAGAAACTGTTTCAACTGTAATAAGTTGAAAGGGTATCGCTTGTTTTGGTAAGAAGATGACACTCGTGTTAATTAAAATGTTATGAATATAAATTTGAATGAAGAGGGAAAGGATTGACATGAAAAAATTGCGAGTCAATGACAGCGTCATAGAATGGAAGAAAAAACCGTATTGCGCCGATCCCAAATAACATGAGATAAGGACAGGCATATTTTAGCGGCTGTCACTAAGCTTTATAAATTACAAACTTTTGCCCGCGGCTCCGCCCACGTGGATGTCGATTATTGCACAATAAAAGTATAAATCTGCCAAATTTCATGACGATCCGTTCAGTCGTTTCAGCATAAAAGCGTAACAGACAGGCAGACAGACAGACAGAGTTCCTTTCGCATTTATAATAATATAGTAGGGATAGTAAGGCCTTGCATGAGTGTGCCAAGATGACCGCTAACGGGGAAAAATGACAAGACATTATGAAAAAGATCACCGCTGCCCGTAACACTACATGACGACCACGACCGCTCTGGCAAGAGCGTACCGACTGAGAAGAAGTAGGGATAGTAAGGAAGTATAGATGAAACCTATTGAAGAGATTGAAAGCTTCACACAATTTTGAAGCAAACTAATGACTTCAAACATCCAGACATTAAAGTGCTTCCATATAAAATGAGTAATTTTAACTTTGAATACCAGTTGTGATGTATGATTGAGGTCAACACATTATAAATGCCGACGATAGACTTGTGGCTTTTCAAATCACTTTTGCCGCAGAACCTTTGATCCCCGTTGCAAAGTTGTTTCGTTCAGCAAATCCTCTTGTGTTGTCTGTTTTTTTGTTTGCCCTATTTTTGAAAATGATGCAGATACCTGGGAAAGGTGAAACGATTTGATCATTAGGATTTTGGAAGCATTTATCGTAAGCGTCCGTAAGCAAATGTTTATTTATAAGCTTTGAGTCTTTCACCTACGGACATTTCGCCGACAAAACCTTTCATATTCGTCACTTTCAACAACAGCCCTTTCCAGCTATAAAATGTTTCACTAACACGCCTATAAACCTATAACTCAACTACCGACCTTTCCATCTACGACGGAGAATTCGCCGTCAATCTTAAGACCAGCGATATTACATTAATTACACATAAATATCAACAGCTAACTGTGTCTTCACTAAGAGATCAGCCGGCCGATTCTGTCAACATCTCTCGGTGTACACCTAGGCGGAGTGAACTACAAGTGAGCTGTTATTCTATTTTATTTGTATGTTTTGACAACTCACCCGTCGTGCGCCCCGCCCAAGTGTTCACTTCGACATGTTTACAGAATCGCACTGCAGGGCCGGCTAGTTGGCCTAGAATATCTTCACTAAAGATTGACGTCTTCTTGCCCTTTTTCCAATGTTACTTGGGGTCGTCTCGACACGTCTTCTGCTTCCAGTCTCCCACCATATCATTTTATACCGTATGGTTGGTAGAATTAAAAGCTTTTTTATTTCATTTTAGTCGACTTTTAGATATAGACTCAATTATACCATTTTAATGTAACTCTTTTTATCATTTCGCTTTAGGGTAACAATTCATCCAGTATTTAACTCTTGAATGAAAAAGAAATTGTTTTCATAAATTAAAATCAATTATTTACTGTTAAATTTATAAAACAAACACAGATCGATTTCCACTTCAATTAAAGACAGCTCCCAAAACGACAAAATAACGCTATGGTAGACAACAGATAAATGAGCAGTAACGGTCATTGACCCACATACATTTACTGACTCCCAATTTTAAAATCAAAACAAATAAAGACAATGCTGTCCTGAATCGACTTTTATGGTGGTCCTTTACGTTCTCTAGTAATGAAAAACGGTTCATTATTTATTATTCGGGTATCTACGAAGGGATATTAGGGAAAGGTCAATGTACTTTATTGAAAGTTTATTAGGCGCCTATCATAACTATGAATAATCACTAATCACCAAAAAAATATCGGTACAACTCCACAGCTTTTCTTTGTTATAATAGCTTGTTTTGTATGTAATTTTTGTGCCATCAAGTTGTGTTCGACTTTCACTCTTGCGTGTCTAACTTAAAAATGATCGTACGCAAAAAAATATTAAGTGGCCATGTATTACCTAATCGACATAGCTAGGCAGAGAGAATGGTTTATCAAGGTAGGAGAAGTTAGATGATAGATAATAAGAAGCTTGTCAATTATCTTACAGATTATTTATTAGTACTCCTGATCGAATTTCAGTAAAGGCGGCTAAATTAGCTTAGCTAGACTTAGCGCAGGCATGCAACAGACGTAAGATCCTTTTTTTAAGTTCAAAAAAACGTTGCCCACACCAAGAATTTCTCCTGTAATTACCCATCGTGGGTACGTTTTAGACACATAAATTTACCTTTTTCGTACGGGAATCGAAGCCGCGACACGCAGCATAGCAGTTAATCGCTTAACCACTGCGCCAACCGTGTCGATTTGTTAAAGTACACAATCATGTGCACGAACACAAACGCACCCTTACTTGTACAGACCGATGGAACGACTGGGTAGAGGATGTTCGACACTCGTCAACTGCCCGAGGGAATTTGTTTAAATAAAACAATTTGTTCCAAGCAAGTAGGTACCAAAAAAATTTCATTATCATCATGTCAGCCAATTGCCGTCCACTGCTGAACGTAAGCCTCCCCCAAAGAGCGCCAACCATCCTGGTCTTGAGCAGTCCGCAATAAAATATATAGATATGAAATCCGTATTATTATACCGTATTCGCGGAGAATCTTAACACCGCGATTCAGCGAGACACCCTAATGGTAAAACGCCATCTATCGTGTTAGCAGGGAAGGTCGCGATCTGAACTCTACCCAGTCGTTCCATCGGACGATGGAACTAAGGGTGCATTTGATTCACTCCTGAGAAAAAGATCAAAGGCTTAACAGTTTTTCCAGGGCACGGGGTATCACATCGCCAACTTCAAAAACCCAATCAGTCTCTGCCCGACCTGAAAATCGAACGCGGACCATACGCGCAGCTTGTGCTCTCATTGTCAACATCATTTCACAAAAGACGTCCACTGTAGGACATACTGTATTTCCTACAGTGGACGTCTTTCGTGGTCTATGTGACCACACTTGGGATATGTCATTTATCCCAAGTGTGGTCACATAGACTGGCCTCGTACGTCTCGCATCTAGTATATAGTCCCCACGTGGTGGCCTTCGCCAAGTCACTTCTTCAATATCATAATCATCATATCAGCCGAAAGACGTCCACTCCTGTCCATAGGCCTGCCCCAAGTATCGTCACAACAACCGGTCCTGTGCGCCAAGTCATTTATATTTATGCCCACTTTATGTTATCAGTATCCAACCTAAGCCCTCAGTAGGCCGCCACGCGTCGGGAGTCGCAGGACAATTCCAGCCACCGTATGTGCGGGCCTACGGATGGCGAGCGTTGGGTGGCTCGCCGTCTGATCAAAGCCAGGGTCGACGGCGCGTTGTGTTCTACGCGCGCCTCGAAGTTAGATCAGTCGTTAGGGCCAGAGCCTGCCAGCGTTGCAAAAAAAAATTGTTCGAAAGAGTTACCGTGGCCCTGGAAAGCAAAAGGTACTAGGAGAATCACGGATGAGTTTTAGTCAGCAAGATTCTTACACTCCCTTCCGCTCCACCCAGAGCGGGAGAAGTCATTTAACGATTTCCCATTCATAAAAAAAGCCCAAAGTAAATGTTGTAATAATACCCGCTACGTTATGTCACATCTTAAATGCGTATAAAATATCTGCCACGCCCTGCACTTGTCAGTCTCCTCGAAATATTGCATTGTCAGGTACTTGAAGTTATTGGATCGATGGTAACATGTTATATACTATTACGCAGTCAAATGGTTCAGTGGCAGTGAAAGTCAGTCTTTTGTTTTGTTTTTTTTTTAATCTTCGACACGTGAGTCGATAAAAGAATGGCCTATTTTTTTTTGTAAAACGTTACTTAGCTCATTCATAGCTTTTTTATTATGTTACATTTACTTGTAATATTTAACATGTTGTTTTATTGTCTTTTATGTTGCATGTCATTATTTCTGTATAAGTTAATCGGTCAGTGGTTTATTAGCTTATATTTCATCGTTATGTCCTTTAAATGTACGGAAAAATGAAGATTTTATATTAAGTTCTTACCTAATATAAACAAACCTGGTTAAATTTTGGTTTGATTTTATATATCTTCAGTATTTTTATCTTTCAGTATCTTTTTGCCTCATAATTAGGATAAAATGTTGCGGATCTTTTGTTCAGCAGCATACAAAAGGGCCTGACCCACAAACGATGTACTAGGTCGTCATAAACATCAAGTAATCACCAGTTTATTGACAACTAGCAAACAAACAGCAGCTCAATGACACAGCAGCACGCGATTTTAAAACATACTAATTGTATTTGAAATTAAAAGATTTCCATCCCTGTGTCTAGTCCAATAAGGTTCTGCTGAGCTGAATGAGTCTGGTGGTATTCTTGAATAAATAGCAGAGCAGTGATTAGGATCTAAATAATATTGGTAATGATCTAGTTGATGAACTGTTTTGTGGGTCATAGTCACTTATCTGCGTCTCATCATCATCGTCATCATAATTATCAGCCGAAAGACGTCTACTGCTGGACATAGGCCTCCCCCAAATGGGGGAGTTTGTCATAATCGCCACGTTTGGCAAGCGGGTTCACGATCGCGGTGTAGCTGTAGCAATATACCTGCAGAGAATGCTGCTGCCCATTCTCTGGTAAGTCCCTTAATCGCCTCTTACGAAACCCACGGGAAGTGATGGAATGGTGCTATTCTTTTATGTCCGACACCATACGGAACTTCTGCGTCTAGGTTAGAGTAAACTAAGCTGGAGCACTATAGAGTATCCATTGACTCACATCCAGACAGAGATAGGAGACATTACCTATACAGCAGGACAAGTATAGGCTGGTATTTCAACCAGATTTTTGTTCTTTCACCCGATAGGTATAAAAATTAGTGACATACCTTGTCCAGTTTCATCTTCTGAATAAAGTTCGAACATTTTGATTTTCACAATTTTAATCAGTCAGGTATTTTTTTTATTTTTTTCTGCAATCTATAGCGGCACCTAATGAAAACAAAACTTTGCGGCCTTAGATAGAATTTCTCCTACATATGACTTTAGAAAATTATAAGAAAGTACGTTTGAAAAGACTCGTTAGTGTTTATGCTACCTTTTCATTATTTTTTTACAGCATATTATGTACAGACACGTAACATTTGTCTATAGCTTCATGGTAAGCCAAAATCAAGCTGTATGCTTTCCATACGACAACTCTTAACCCTCTAGCAGCCCAGCACCTCACAGTTTGTGCCCAATTAATGGGAAATTCCCATTTCGATTTTTTTATTTCCATTTTAAATTTCAACAACGACAAAGCCAAAGAGCACAGTTTCTCCGAGATAAAAAAAAAACACATGGTTTTAATTATATAAGTTGTCTAATATACAGACCCACTTCGGGTATACCGGACAAGTTCACGTTACACAATTGAAGTACCTCCAGTTCACATCATAAATCTTAACGCCTCTCAAATAGGAACTGGGCTGCGAAAGTAGCCCTCTTTACATAACATTTTATAAGAAAAATATTCAACCCAAATACATAGTATTATGTTTAAAATATTTTTATTCTACGGAAAATTTTATTGTTGCATAAAATGTTGTTTTGCACATCTTTCGGATGGATATTATTGTGATAGTAGGTATTTGGCGTATATTATGTTTCGCAAAACTATCGTATTTTTAGGTTGTTGGGCTTCTTTTATTGTAAATTTGACTAAGATTTTGTTTGACCAGTGGAATATGACATGTGAGGGCTAATTCTACTATTTTTTAAGCAATGTTCCCATTCGCATGTCAGTTGCAATCAGTCAAAAATGTACCTATGGAAATAAAGGCTTTTTTGACAGATTGCAACTGACATGCGATTGCGGACGTTGCTTAAAAATTAGTAGAATTGGCCCTCTAGACAATTCAATTCAATTTATTTCAGGAACAATTCATATTGTGTTTGAAATTATAACATTCAAAGTATAATAAATAATATAAAAAAAGAAAAAATCAATTAGGTACATTACAAATAAAAAAAATAATAAATCAATACAATTAAAAAAAAAACAATAACAAATCAAGCAAAGTTCAATAACATACCAATATTACCCAGTCTTATATTAACTAATGTCGTCTATTTAATACAGACATTTCTCCAATAGAAATGCTTTGAGTCTTGACTTAAATGAGCTCTAGTCAGTTAAAGTTTTTAAGTCTAATGGCAACCTGACAGCTCATTGTTAAGGTCCCTTTTTTGATAGTTTTTTTTTTATATAATTCTTAAATTTTTCTTTCTAAGAACGAAACGAGATCAGTATTCTTCCATCCAACTGTAATTTATAGCGATGTATTCTGTAGCTGTCCAGCATAGATAAATACTTTATTCCTTTACGTTCAAAAGTCAATTTTCAATCAGTTACAATTAGGAAGTCTGTTAGTTAAGACTACACCACCCACATCACCACCACCACCACCACCACCAGTACCACCACCACCACCACCTACATCTAGGCAATTGTGCTCCATCGTCACCTGCAGCATGGGATGGATCGTTTTTTATTGATAGGCTCTTGTTTGAACATAATATGTTCAAGTGTGAGCCTATCAATAAAAAACGTTTTAAAATATAAAACTCCAAAATAAAGTGAAAAAAAAAGTAAAAAAAGTGGCTACTACAAGTCAGAATAATCGTCATTTCATTTACTATACAAAAATGTGTAAAAAAAGCGTAAATATTTCAGCATTCACTCGTAATATTAATATATTAATCAATTGACACACAAATTTAAGCGATCACTGACTTCTATAACCGAATTTGTAACCTTAACCGAGTTGTATAACTAATAAAATAAAATATAACTGTTCTACGTAACTTGAAGAATAAACAATCTATCTAACTGTATTCATCAAAATTACAGTGAAAGTCTCTAACCGACGCAACAGTTTTAAACTGGTTTATACAAATTCATAGACAAACGAAAACAGACAGTATTCTATTCCGGGAAGAGTACAAAATCGAATTAGAAGTATCTTAATAGTTCAACATTTTCTGATAGTGGGTTCCGATTTTTGTAAACAAATTATTGTCTTTTTGACCGAAATCAGAAATAGAACACACATGGTTGGACTTAAGACGATTATAAATGGACAACCAATAGAATCAGACCGCAGACTAACTCTTTTTATCTTAAGTTTTTTGGCTGTCTGGGCCCTGTTTCATATAACAGACAATGCCAAAAATTTGTAAAAACTGACTGACATAATAGTCACTATTTCGCGACAGGTGTTGTTTAAGGAACTTGATATACAAAGCGCTCCTGGCGCACGGCGACTAAAATGTATGGAGTTTGGTCGAGCGCCCGCGACGTTAAGTATATTTCGTTCCTTTGACGCCATACATTTTATCTTTTCAGCGCCCTGTCCCCGCGCCCTGTCCCCGCGCCCTGTCCACTGTGAATATCAAGTTTATAAAAGTAGAGAATTTATGTTTTAAACTTACAAAATTGTCGCATTGTAAGATTATCGCTTGCAACCTTGGGTGGTTTTATTAAATAGGGCCCTGGTGCGTCTTTAAAAACAAAAAAAAAACTGTTATGAGCAATCTGTTTGTCAAAGCGTCATTATTCAGGTGGTTTTACTAAGGTACCCAACGTACCTATTGATATAATCATTGAGAGACTCGTCTTCACGAGTATTTTAGCGATACCAATAAATATTACGCATTTATTAAACAACAACGGCCGGCTGTATAATTCAATAGGTAATTAGTTTCAGTTTTCAGATTTTAATCAAAAGAAAATAGCGCAACACTAAAGTAAAATGACGAGACAATGGACCAAAAGTAATTTGTGAAATAATAGAACAATGTGGTATTATTATTATTTGTCATTTTCTTTTGTAATTACTATGTTTGGGTTTCCGTAAAAAGTAAACAATGGTCAGAATGAAAAAATCGGGTGAAATAAAAATAAGTAAGCATTTTAATAAACAGAAATCGCCGATGTCACCCAAAAAGGTGCCAACCTGTATTGGGACTGGGTCGAACGGTTCAAATGTGGGGTCCTAGAAAATGTCGGGCGACTTTGCGGCAGACCCAGGTGGAGATGGCTGGGCAATTGGTTCTCGCCAATTCTGTGAATAGGCTCACAGAATTGGCGTGAACCAATTGCCCAAAGTCAGGAGGAATAGGAGGAAGAAAGGAGTACTTTACATCGCAGTGGGACAAATAGGCTGCTGAAAAAAAAATTTAACACCTAACACCTTATAAGACTGGCCAATCCTACCCTTGCAGTGGTAGGGCTAACACCCGCCTGGTTCGCGACCACCCTCCCACCAGAGTTTGTTGTCAAGCAGCCTGCTGTGTTTCCTCGACGCGTGGGAGTACCAGTGCCTCAAGGCATCTTCTGGGCCCGTTCGCTTCATCATGGACCGCATCTATCGCTTTCCATCAGGCGTGATTGGGGTCAAGAGCTTGCCCATTCATTAAAAAAAAAAACAAAAAAAAAATGAAGTCGAACTCTCTATTCTGCATTTACAGCACAAGCTTAGCGTAACAAACATTTAAATAACACAAAACTACGTTATCAATCAAGTATCAACAACAGTTATCTACCTCAATCATCTCACTACCTTTACTCCAACACGTAACATAACGGTAGTTAACAACGGTCAAGAAAACAATAAACAAAAACCAATCGCCTCTTCAAGTATTCAATGAGAAGGCCTATTAGATTTATTTATTTTCAGCCTGTGTTTCCCCACTGCAGATAAAAGGCCTCCCTTTCTTCATTCCATTCCTCCCAGCTTTGGGCAAGTGTGGTCCAATTCAATGTCCACCGGGACACAGAATTGGACCAAACTTGCCCAAAGCTTGTGAATATAATGAATCTTTAGTTCATTATATTCACAAAAAAACAGACAACGTAAAATTGAGTAAAACATTTTAGTAAAACATTTATTTTGAAAAAAAAAGTAATTTGATAATGTACAGCTAAATTACTGGTGTACTTTCGAGTCACTTTACTGTAACAGAAGCATGGCGTTTTTTGTGTGTCCAATAACATGGTCGAAAGTGTAATAGAAGGCGAAAGTGTGCCTAAGGAGCGTTTCCACTGGCTGGATGAGATAATAGGAATCAGCAAGGCCTTGTCTCGTACATTTCTAACACACATTAATTGAGTTCATTGTTACATAATTTTAATGAGTTTTCTAGTGTTACTGTAATTATATTAATACAAGCTTTTGCCCGCGGCTCCGCTCTCGTGGATGTCGGTTCTCGCGTAAAAAAGTAGTAGAATTACATGATGATCCGTTCTGCCATTTTAGCGTTAAAGCATAACAGACAGACAGACATACAACATTACTTTCGCATTAAAAATATTAGTAGGGTTAGTAGGAATTTATTTATGTTAGAAATGCTTGTTTACCGACTTTTTTTTTGCAGTTGTGTATTTTTTAACCGACTTCTAAAAAAGGAGGAGGTTCTCAATTCGAATGTTTGTATTTTTTTTTTTTTGTTCGCGCACAACTCCGTCCCTTGCCAACCGATTTGAAAAATTCTTACAATAAGCCAAATATTTACCAATTTAACGTAGATCTTAAAATATTCGCACTTTTTTAACACGCAATCAACAAACTGTGATGTCTATTGACCGACATATTAAACCAATCGGCGTTGGTCAATAAGGCGTTGGAGTATGTTGTAGTGGATCTTAAAGTTTGTAAATATTCATGTTAATGATTTATTTGTAGTAAATGGTAATGAGGTCGACCCAGGAAGAGGTGGCGAGACGACCTAGACACCTACTGCGAGGGTTGGTCCGAGGTGGCTCAGGACAAAAAGATCTGGAAGGAGTTGGGGGAGGCCTTTGCCCAGCAAAGGGACAGAATAGGCTGTTAAAAAAAATGGTTATGGTAGTGGTGGTGGAAATTGGTAGTATTCTCAGCTGAAGTTTCACAGGTGCATGTTTCGTGTGAAATTAACTTATGATTATTTTGTGGCCTATGGCATATCAGAGTTACAGTATGGGCTTAATGTATTAATTTAAAAAAATCGACTAACGTAATCTAAAAAACAAATAGTGATTATCTAAAAAAAATTAAAAGAAAATAATAAAATCTAGTGATTGTCTCTTTTGTTTCTGTTGGCAAATTTGAAATTCAGATAAAACTTACACAACGAAACTTAAACAGAGTAATTTAGAAGCTGATTTCGCATACATTTGATGTAATGTGGGTTAAGTAGGTTTGTTTTGTAAACACACTATTGATAAAAAAATTTCAAAACAAATTAATAACGGGTATGATTTAAGCTATCGCCAATTTTATTCGTTTCGAATTTCTTTAATAATAGGGTTTGTCCTCAAAATAGTGGATCTGTCACCAAAATGTAGTTGCCAAATAATTGTAAAAAGCAATTCCATAATAAATCACATGTAATCCTCGGGATATATTATCAAGTATCAAATAAATAGGTTGGGATTTATTATAAAACGGGAAGTAAACCATATTACTGGGTGGATTAAAAAAAATAACCACGAAGGTGATGGCGGGGTCTGTTCGCTCGCTACGCTCGCTCACTTGACTCCGCCATCCCCTTCTAACCTAACCTGTCCGAGTCGGGGTGCCCTAAGCTCCCTGTGCCCTATGTTCGAATATTTGGTGACAGATATACCTTTCTGAGTACGAAGTTAAAGGAATAAACCTATTATTTTGAGAACAAAGTTTTATCCAAGGAATGAACTACGATTTTATTGATAATCCATCTCTTATTTTACATACATATTGGCATTAATTTGGTAATTCATACCTGGCGACACTTTTTATATATCTGGGAACGAAAATACTTCGTGGCGATAGATCTATTTATTAGGTGATGCAACTTGATGACAAATATAAATTTTGGTGACAAGAAATATAGTCCCCATTAATAACACGATTAAAAAGGACTTTTTTTTTTAATCAAATGTGCTTCCCTCGTTCAAATAATTATTTGTTACAAAATTTATCGTTAAAACCATTACATCATTTCACTTTTGTTTTGTTGCCAATTTTGTCTTCTCTTAGTACAAGACTAGTTTGCCTCGTCCGGTGAAAACGGACCCTAATGACACTTTAATAGAGGACAATGTTTTCCAAAATTTCTATCGTTATTACGTGATACTTGGAATAACTAATATTTCTTCATTTAGTAATGATGTTGTTGTTGAATGATGTTGGTGTTTGTTGTTGTTGAATTCGTTTCGCCGGCAATGTGACTTTTTCCAATTTATACCATAGTCAGCTGAAAATGCATTCCTAGAACAAACGTTTTAAAATTGAAAGCATAATGTTAGAAGGATAATTTATCTTGCTGTGCAAAATAACAACATCCACTAATTTTATTTTTGTTTCGAGTCCACTGAAAACAAGTCTGTTTTTAGGCTAAGTTTCAAGAAACAAAAGTAATCACAAAATTAATGTGACCAATATTATCAAATGTGCGTCATTTCCTGTGATAATATTCGTGTCAATCTAAGAAGATGGATTTGATAGCAGGATACAACATTGCTTTACTAGTCAGTATGAAAGAGACATGAAATAAATATTGGTAGATCAATCTTCTATCACTCTCTAATCAGCTGTCCGACTCTTAGATTGTCACGAATATAGTTAAAGGTATTTTCAACAGTAATTTACCTAGCGTTTAATTTATGAAATATGGCGCTTCGTAAATTTATTTGCGGAAACCTAAGTTAGGCCTAGTGTCCAGGGTTACGGAAGTTGTTCAAATGAGTCACCACAGCCCTGGATTTGATGATTTCCCTTCCATAAAGGCCTTGTGTAAGTCCAGCTGTAATAGAACAAGCAAGAATATAAAGTCATAATAAAATAATAAAAATGTCAGCAACAACGATGTTTTCCTACTTCACACACATACACTTATTTAAATAACCGGTATTGCTTCATCAATTTATTGCAACATTATAATATTATATTATCATCTGAATTAATTAATCTGCTTAGTGGCAGTGGTGGTAAGTGGCAGTGGGTTAGATTAATTAATTCAGATGATCATTCTCCTGCATGTTTATACATGCAGGAGAAAGAGGCAATAATGTTTATAAAATATTGGATGGGATTGCCAAATACCGGGAATTACTAAGGAGATTATATTCTTACTAAGTATTGCTTAAAGCTGATTATTACTAGCTAATTTGCTGGATAAAACAAAATATTATTATATCTCTATATTCATTAATACACACATATTTTACATTTTTAAATATTTCTTTAAAATATTATTTTTATAATTAATCCTTTATTTCGAGCAAATAAAGCTCACTATAAGACTCAATAAAACTATAAGTATAAAATCAAAACTAATACATATTTAATTAATAATCAAACTCAAAAAAATACTGCTCACGAAATGATGGCGTCGTGTACGTGTTACGCTGCGCTACTGGAATATATTCACTGAAGACTGGTTTCTGAATTGGTTTTTTTTAGTTGTTAAAACCTTACTGTAACGGCAAAGTATAGCAGGTTTTTAGGCTAAAGTAAATTTTCACAAATACTTAACTTCAAATTCTTAATTCAGTTACAGGACAACGCACGGCTCGGACAGTTACGTCTTAAAGTGTGAAATTTTGCACAAGAGTTCTTTCAATAGCAAAAGTAAGCATAAAGAAAAGATTTTTCAAAAATCATTATCTGTGGAGTGTGATCGATGGATGGCATTTTTCATAGACGTCATGTTCAACGATGTATGATGGGAACTCATACGCTGAAACGAAAAATATTTAAACATTACAATAATAATTTCATAACACATCTCGAACCACATAGTAAACAATCTGAGTACGTTTCGTTGCATTTTAAGTAGGGCATTGGGTTGTCTAGAAATGCCTACCAGTGCGATTACTGCCACCAAATGGTATTTGCTTACTTCGTAACCGTGGTCACAAGTAGGCACTCATGTTGAGTGAAATATGTATGCTAATTTAGATCTTATTGCGATAGCAGAAAGGTATATAATGGCTTAAGTTATGTGTGACGTAGTGCATGGAATACAGCAGGTCAATGGTATGGAATTTATTCGGTCGTAGTGATGAAAAGTGAATTTGTTGATAGTGATTTACGTTTGCGAAAAGTGTGTAACATAATGACTTGTGTTTTCATTACAGTATGAATAGTAAAAGTACATTAATATGCATTTGGTCGTTACCTAAGCATTTGCAACGGGAATTTTAGGTACCTACATAAATAACAAGCAGTGAATTGTTAAATATTAATGTTACGTACACAAAAATATTATAGAGTAAGACCTAAAACAGACTTAGTTTAATATAATATATTTTATCATTTATTTATTTAGTAATTCACTGACATCAGTGTTATTCATAAAACAAGTTGGGAATATAATAATATTGAGAAGTAATATTTGTGTAGGATGAGTCATGTAAGTCACTTAACCGATACTTAATAGCTTGCTATAAATTGTGGTCCGTTACTTTGTTTTCTTGCTATTACAAATCATTTTAAAAACTAGGTTAAAATTATACACTTTTAAAGCAAGTGTTTCAATAGTTTGTATGCTCTTTAAAACTTATTTAAAATAAATTGTATTTTTATACTTGTCCTAACAAAATCCACTGTAAAAACCAGTTAAATAATACACGCAATCTTAAATGACGTAACGTCCATAATACATAAATATTCAATTAGAAAAGAATTCGAGGACAGTCTGCAATTGACCTACTGGCGTATATCCACTGCACTGTGACCGCTTCCCATCAAGATTTATTGACCATTAGAACATTGAGCTTTGCGGAAACCTGTTTTTGGTTAGGTTTAGGTATTAAGAAACCGCGTGACCTAAAATATTGATACCTACACTACGAGGCTTGTCTTGGCCCGAGCTTCGTTTTCAACAATAGATGTTTCAGTAGTTTGGGTATACATTGTAAATTTTGTTCATATAATTACAGCTATCATTTTGATATACTAAAATTTTGTACATGGGACATATTTTTCTCCGGTAAAACTGATTATAAATAAATTACAGTTATCGAATAAACATAGCAGGGTACTTATGTTTGTATGTACAGGTGATGACTCCTTTTTCTATTTTTATTTTGGCAGAAAGTAAGGTAAGGTTATTTTTAGACTAAGCTTGCTATAGTAATTAAGCTGAGGAGGTGCGTATAATTA
This sequence comes from Melanchra persicariae, assembly GCA_947386135.1. Classification (NCBI taxonomy): domain Eukaryota; kingdom Metazoa; phylum Arthropoda; class Insecta; order Lepidoptera; family Noctuidae; genus Melanchra; species Melanchra persicariae. The sequence goes on from OX376650.1 coordinate 19,808,531, forward strand.
TTGCATTCGTGGAAAATGTATTTTTTAAATTTTAGTTTAAAAAAATGGAAAACTCACTTTATTTATTTCAGAAGCATTTTACAAACAAAGAAAATGAAACTTCATGGAATCTGTCCTTTCATATTTTTTGATGATGAGATTGATGGATTCAAAAGTATAAGTTATAACTTCAAAACATCTCAAATAAAATTTTAAATCTAAAACCAAACTCCATTTGGAATTATGTTATCAGCGTAATCTATTCGCGAACTTCACAATATAATTCAAACCTCTGCAAATTATTTTCACGCAAAACCCGCGTTTTGTTTTACGTAACACCAACGAACGCGTCTAATCTACCTCATACAATATATATAAAAATGCCATTTAAACTAGTTACTTCGTTACGGAAGTTGTGTCATAAGCAAGGGTTTCCCAAATTTCGGCACAGTTCACAATTGCACACTTATAGTGTAAACAGAATAATTGTGAGAAAGCTACGCGCCTGATGTCATCCACTTTAGATTAAGTGTTTGATGTATGTAGGAGTGGTTGGGATTTGAAGATTTTTATACTAAGAGAAGTTTTTTATTATTATTGATAGGCACGCGCTTGACCACTATCGATGGTAAGCAATGATGTGGTCGAAGATGGAGCACGCTTTCTTAGAAGTAGTAAGGATGAGAAGATTTAACTTAAAATGTGTAATTGATACGTCAACTTGAAGGTATTTGCAAAAGCTTCAAAAAGCGCTTGGATTTTAGGGGAAAAGACCAGGGAGTGTGAGACTTTTACCTCATTAAAACTACCCCGGTGATCACAGCACATAGAGTGTTACCTCTTAAAAGACCACTCCCGTGCCACGCCAGGACTGTTAGGACTCATTCCTAAGGAGACTGCACACCCTTGTTGTGCACAGCAAGTCTCCAGTTCACAGTGTTCCACCCCTTCACAGTGCACGGTAGTCCCAGACAAAACAGTGGTCACTGTTCCTGGGGTCACTCGGTGGCAAGCCGCATTGGTACCTAACACATTATATTAATACCAAGATACAATGCAGTCTTCGCTCATTACCCTGATATAGACTTCAACCAACTTCAATTCGTTTGAAAAAGTACTAAGCACTAAGTAGAAACCTCAAGGAGACAAGATTTCGGTATTTACAGTTGTCATTAGAACCATGGTTTGCCAAAGTCTACTGTTTAGTCAAAGTTTCAGGTCAATAACGCACCTAGGTCTAGTGTTGCAAATGATTTAAACCACTAAACGTTTCAACCTAGGTTCTAAGCGACCACAGATATGTTTGAGCCTCACCACAATTCTAGGTAGCCTGGAATGGAAAACTAAACCACATGCATTTAACTGAGATGTAAAAAACAATATTTGTGTGTTTGAGTAGCCTACTCACAAACTTTAAATTACTTTTGAAATAGGTACATGTGCTTTCCATACCTACCCAATAAACATATTTAAACATTCCAGTGACTCGCACAATAGTACTGCCGGCTTCTTAAAGCAATAATTATTGGTCTATTGTTAGCTGCCATCCGGCTCGAAGGACCATTGTCAGATATTACCTACTTCTTTAGCTTTTAGTTTCTTCAGCAATCATTGTAATAAATGATTGTTTTGTCGTTATGTATGTCATAACGACGAAACCAATCAATTTTATTTACTTAACTTAGTGTAATGCTAGCTAAATAAGGGGTATAGCAGAAGATGAGTGTGGTCCTACTTATAAAAAATGTTAACTGTTTTGACTAGAAAAGTAGAAAACGCTGATTTTTATTATCTTGAACTATAACAGTATGTTTGTCCACAACAATTATAGTATAATACAATCGCAGTTACATAAGACGCAATACTCCAACTCGTAAATCATAAATTAGAATACTTAATCAACTAGGTACTCATACAATTACTAGGCTACTGGGTCGATACTTGGAGCTCTGCCAACTGATATATGGGCACAGCGGGTAACAACAACTCGTTGAAAAATTTGAAGTTGATTTTCAGACTATTCACAGTCTGTTAGTAGATGGCTTAGAGGTTGATATTTCATCAACCTATGGTGGAGAGCGAAGAGACAAATTTTCAAAAATCCCTTGTTAGTGATCAACTACATCATAAAATAAAGCTTTGTGTGATATTTCATATTTCAAGTCCAGCAGTTTCAGCTGTGCGTGTAAGTCACTCAGATTCCCTTTTTATATTTATAAAGTTTGACGACCTCTTCCTCCCTCAAAGAGAAGGCCTGTGTCCCAAACTATGCTCAACGCCAGATAAATTTGGAACAACGGTCATTGCTCTTTCCTTAAGTCTTCGTAAGGGGTACCTACACAAAATACCTATAAACAAATTATTAATCGTTTATCATTACTAGAAAATGTAAAGGATCACAATGGATGTAAATTCAGGATAGCTTTATGTCTTTATTTCTGTTTTCGGAGTTAGTATGTCAATAAATGTAGGTTGGTCAATGACCGTTATCGCAAATTTATCTGGCGTCGACAGTGGCAACATATTAACCTAATAATGCATAAGATAGACCTCAGCTGTATCCAGTTATACTATTTTTTTGGGTGGGAAATCAACGACTTCTTCCTCAGCCGCTCTGGGTGGAGCAGGAGGAAGTGTCAGACTCTTACTGACTTGACTGACAAAAACCCATCCCTTCCAAGGCCGCGGTGACTCTTTCAAACGAATTCCGCAACGTCCAGTTATACTGAAAGCTGACCCCATTAAACTTAGGAAAAGGCTAGGCAGATGGTCTAAGTCAGGCAGTAAGGCAGTCGCTAGAGCCTTTGCCAAGTTTTGGGCTTCTGCTATTCATAGACATAGAAGTTTCTCGTAATAACCGCGCCTAGGATTAGATCTTCATAACAAATTCCAATCTCTCACTTTCGCTAGAATCTTACGTTTGTTCCGATGATTATTCATTTTTATTCTCACAGTGAACTTGTGTGTGGTTTCATTTAACCGACTCTTAAAAAAGGAGATGGTTTCAATTTTCATGTTTGTTACCTCATTAATTCATTTATGAACCAATTTTTTTAAATTCTTCTTTTATATGAAAGAATATCAGTACTTTCCGATTGCTCCTATTGAAATTTCATCAAAATCGATGCAGTAGTTTGGTTATTAAATCCAAATAGCTGGAAAATATGTTATCCAATTAAACGAAATTGCGTATTTTGTTTTTCTGTGACTTTCCTGTGGTGTTGTTAAGTGGTCCCACTACTAAAAAGTGAAAAATAAAAAACATTTTTACGAAAAAAACACAAACAACTGCCAAATTAAAAAAAAAATAACAAAGTACAAAATAATTTTGATTTCGGAAGTCGGTGTTAAATTACGAAGAAACAACCAAAAACACCGACTTCCGATATTAAAGTTATTTTTATTTGGAAATCGGTTATATTTTTTTGTAAAAAGTTTTTTTTATTGATGAAAAGTAAGCACACACACTCTATCAATATGCAGTTGGTCAACGATTATTTTGTGTGGAGTTAAGCTGTGGTTCTGCTTCCAATTAATTCAAAATAGATCTCGTGTAAGCTATGATGAAATTGTAATTTTATCAATTACACAAATAATTTTTAGTTAATTATTGTAATTTAAATTTTCCGGTACACTACATTGTTGGCCTCTTTAAGCTTTTGTAGAGTATCTTTATAGAATCTAACATAAATGATAATTATTGTTATAAAGATTTATCTTAAAATGATTTACTGTTGACGGAGTAAACACTTTCTACATACGAGTACTATTAGTTATGGTCAAAATACCAATGAAACAAATCAGAATCAATAAAATAAACTCCACCAGTCTAATTAGAAAAACTGCAACCAATTAATAACTTGGAATTAAACGCCACCGATGATTCTAACCTTAGGTAAAAGAAATAGCAATAAAATTACAGTATAAAGTACCTCTTGGATGCGCCATTTCACCACTGAATAGAACGGCGGCGCCACTAGAATATTTTTTATAAATATTATTATTCCATATTTCACGGTGATGATTTCATAGAAAATTATACTATTATAATCACGCGATAAAAAAATGAAATAACATCATCTAAGTCAATTCTTCGTGCACCTAATGAGGTTAAGCTGAAAAAGAAAGCTATCAGCATTTCCAAAATGCTAGTAATTTGTTTGGAAAGCAAAGTTTTTTTGAAAAATTATTTATAAGTTTCCTCTTGTCTTAAATTGACCAGTAAAAGTCTGTAAAATTACTTTGTAAACTAACACGTGTCATTTGTATTTAGTAATTTATAAAAGTAACACCTAAATGCCTAGATTTTTTTTTATAAAATCGCGGACACTCAAATGCGCATTAAGTATCATAAATTCTAAAATTTTCAAAAAACTTTTGTATTCACCCGTTTTTCTACGCTTCATTTTGTATTAGACAAGGGTTAAAATAAAATAAGTAATTAACAAAAGTTTAAATTTAATCCATGAAAATGTTACAAATGAGTAGAACCAAAACATTTTAGCGTGAAGACCAACGACAATTGATTACAACGTCAATTAAAATTTTGTACACAAGTGTATGACTAAAATAATTAAAAATAATAATGTGCGTCTTATTAATGTGTGTTGAAAGTCACGTAGACTTTACTATTTTTACTTATATTAGATAAGTAAAAATAAAAAAGTCAACGTGACTTTCAACACACATTAATAATTTTATCAAAGATACAGATACCTTGCTTCCGTATCAAAACATCCTATTAGCAAATCGTCCTATTGCAGAACGTTCCTTAAACAAGAGTGGGAAAAGTACAGTTATACCAACTTAGTATAAGATTACCAATTTAGTTTAAGACTTTTTTACAAGTAAATCCGACAGATTTTTGTTTTTGCAATAGATTCATAAAATAGGGACGTTATTCAATACCAGCTTCTCCCCGCGAATTTGTCTGCGTTGATTTGTTTAGAATTGGGTTTAGAAAAAAAACGCAAATACCTTGCCAATGGCTCCATCCGGATATTCGTCTTCATGATTCTGCCGGTCGATGCTGTCGACATCTCACGGTGTTCACCAAGGCGGAATGAACGACAAGAGCGCTGTCATTCCATCTTATTTGTATGGTTTGACAACTCACCCGTCGTGCGCCCCGCCCAAGTGTTCACTTCAACAGAATCGCACTGCAGATCCCGTGGTGGTATCTGTACTTTTGACAATAGGACGTTCTGCTAATAGGACGTTCAGCGAATAGGTAAGGCAGCTGAGGAGTGGAAATCCCAGCCGGGGTCTGTGTTTCCTGATAGCTACAACCTGGGAGTCTTTAAGTCAAGAGTGAATAGGTTACTTCTAAGCAAGCGTGCTCCATCTTCGACCACATCGTCGCTTACCATCAGGTGAGATAGTGGTCAAGCGCGTGCCTAGCAATAATTAAAAAAAAAGGTCATTTTGCGAATAGGATGATTTGCTATACTAATAGGACATTTCGACACGGAGGCGATACCTTCTCACTGTGAAAATTACATTGATATCTGATGATAGTGGTTTCATAAAACATTAAATTAAGCTATAGTATGCGCCAGATAAATGAAGAATAACGGTCATTGACCCATCTACATTTATTGACACACTTAATTTAAAAAACAGAAATAATGACATAAAGCTGTCCTGAATCGACATCTATCGTTATCCTTACTGTTTTAGTAATGAAAAACGATTCATAATTTACTGTCCGGGGGTACCTACGAAGAGATATTAAGGAAAGGTAAATGACCGTTAGTCTTCATTTATCTGGCGCCTACTAAATTTTGGTAGGCGCCAGAGAAATGAAGACTAAAAATATTTTGAAACTGATCTAACAAAAAATACGCTTACATTAAATGAAACTAGTGCATGACACAAACATTTAAAAACTTGCTATCACTCCCATGGCCCCATGCATGGTACGATATTAAGTCACTGGTTTTTAATATTGTGTCATGCAATAGTTTCACGGATATTAAGAACATTTAACGGACAAGCCGTACTATATTGCCAACATTAAGGGTGTGTTGAGCTTAGGCCTTCTAGAGCTGTGGTGAGTGTTGGCAAACAATTTGTATGAACTGATTTTGGTGCGAAGCATAAGATAAACTTTCACAACCGAAAAAGTTTTTCAAAATTACAATTTGAAAAGGTCAAAAAAGATGGACATCTAATTCACAAAAGAAAGCACCGACAGAGTTTAATTGAATAACAACTCCATTGTCTACTGACTTTAGAATCAAAATCGCATGTCAAAAGCTGACCTTTATGCGTTTTAAATTATCTAGAACGATGTTTGTTAATATTGTTATGTGAAAAGTAGGTATATAGCATTCTATTCTAATTATATAATAGTTTTAATTGTATTTTGATTGAGAGGAGGATTTTCATGTCCGATTAGATCATATAATTATTAAATAACTATTCGGAACGGTGATGAAGATCAAATGAGAAGTGCGTAATTTCCTCTCGGCAATAGACATTCCAAATGATTACGATAAAATAAGATTAAAAACATTGCATGATAGTTTTTTAATTTGGTTTTATTGTGTTATGTTTCGTTATGAAATACTTTAACTATCTTTAGGGGGTTTTTTTTGTAAGTTTTGGCGCTTAACCCATTAAGCGCCGCCGTACTCGTTTGAGTACAGTTAGTTTTTGTAACCTAGCTTTTAGATTAGAACGATTTAATAAATTTTCAGGGGTAATTTTAATTTTTGAATAATCCCTTAATCAAAATATTAATATCTTATGAGGGTAGATTTGAAACTCTGTCAAAGTGAGTACTGCATATTGACGAGACATAACACCACTGTAGGTAAGTGTACTTTATTATAATTTACGATACTTAAATGTAATTTCTAGATCATTCAACTTATACATTTCTATTTAGTAATCACTATTGTATAATATTATTCACAGAAAATAAGTAAATTGCAAGTATTAGTGAAAATTTGTTGAAGTAAACATTGCTGTACTCAATCAAGTACAGCGGCAACATACATGCAAGAAAAACCTTTATTTGATTTCAGCTTACTAATAATGGCTTCCAAACGTTTTACGACTGTTAACAACTACAAAGGGTTAGAAGAAGCTGTTCAAACTATTTTTGAAGATAGAGACGATGATGCCGACTATCATGTACCCATTACGCCTGCATCTCTGAGCGTGGCGACGGATGAAAAAGAAGGACCTGATGAAAACTTATTGACTGCTTCACTGCCTCGAGACGTTCCCGAGAATATTGAAATGTTCATACATAATATTATGTTCCCATGCGGTTTGGTTTCAAAAACTGCGTGGGAGCACTAGCACGAAGAACTATCTTCCGGTCTCGGTCGGTATCTATCTTCTGGTTATTGCTATGCCTTTGCGCCATATAGCCAATGCGACTAATGAGCCTCTTAGCTCAAGAGTTGTCAAAACACTTCTCGAAAACCTAGAAATCGATCCTATAGATCACCAGTCTTCTTTGATAGGTATTCCTCGTTTGTTCCAAAAATATAATAAAGGAATGGGTAGAGTAGATGAACTTGACCGATCAATATCACTCTACAGAATAAGTTTGTATGGAAAAAAGTGGTGGTGGGTTCTATTCCCTTATATGATAGATATGGCTGTAGCTACCTAATGCCTGGCGTTTATATATTCCCAGCCACGAAGATCATTTGGACCAGTTGTTGTTTAGGTGCAATCTTGCAAGGTACCATTTGCGTCAAGCAACCCAAAGTAAAAGCTGCCCTTCATCTTCAACAGTGCCAGGTTTGGTGAACAGTGCCTTACGGAATAGTGGCCACTATTCTCAAAAAGTTGAAAAAAGCAATTGCGTTGTGCGGTTTGTCATGCAAGAGTACAGTGGCAATCTAAAACCTGCTTGATAACACTGTGCATAGAAAGAGAGTGCTTTGAAATTTTTCACCACTAAGTGGCCGCTGTACTCATGCGAGTACACCCTTCTAAAACTTTCCAAAATAGGAAAACTTCTCTTTTTTCTTTCTTTTGTGTTTAATTATGTCACTAATAATTAGAAAATAAACGATTTGAGTTTAAAATGCTGCTAGTTTCATTTTGGCGCTTAATGGGTTAAGTGTACTTACTATATCCAAGGTTGCGGATTTTGTTCAAAAGTCACCGCGATTCTGGAGGCCTACTGTCTAAGCCCGAAGTCCGTAGTATCGGCCTTAGTGTCGGGCGTTTTCTACTCGGTATCATCTACGGACTTACGATTAGTCCCGAACTCGAACTAAGTAGTACAAAAATGAATGACTCCTCCCGCTCCACCCAGAGCGGAAGGAGTCATTTAATGATTTCTCATCCTTAAAAAAGGTACCTATTATATAAGTTTGACTTGGGTTACCACAAAAAAAGTATTGGTCAATCGGTGGTTCCAACCCACACAATAGCACAATATATTAATGTCAGATTATAAAACATTACCTCACAAAAACTTCTACCCGAACCATCACGAACTTTGTCAACGAACATAAAATCTTTGTAAGCCGACTAGGCTTAGAACATCAAATAAAAATCAACTGTGTAAGTATTTAGACAACCGCCCGTATCTAATATTATTATTGCTGTTAAAATTATAATGGATGGTGCTGTTATCATAATGATATGGAAAAGTGACAAGCGAATTTTATTTATAGGCAACATGCTTATGCTAGCGATTTCGCATGTTATGTGTGAAAGTTGAGGAACTGTATGTACCATATGTCCTTTTATAAAAATCATAACTATCGTATACCTTTACTAAAATTCAACAAAATTACTTCATCGGTATAAGCGTGAACACGTATGGACTGAGACGCGTTGAGTTGCTTTCATTTTTATAATATTAGTATGTATTGATATAGATAGTATTTTTGTTTTTTTATTAGTGATGGGTTTGCTCTTGACAAAGTCTACGATTGAGACAAAGTCTACGATCGAGCGAGCTTACCCAAAAGCAGCCTGTTCACTCTAACTTTGAAGAGATTAGGGTTGTAAGCTTTTGGAAACACAGACGCAGGTAGAGAGTTCCACTCCTTTGTTGTGCGCATTATTAAAAGGCGTTTGCAAACGCTTAGTGCGAATTGGTGGAATAGCTACAAAGTAGGGATGGTAAGATGCAGTGAGTCTGGATGTCCGATGGTAGAAGGGGGCCGGTGGGATGAGGTCGTGGAGTTCTTGAGCACACTCACCGAAGTACAATCTGTAGAAGACCAAGAATCTGTAGAAGAGTTTGAACTTAGACAGATCTATATAGCCTATTTTGTCTCACTGCTGGGCAAACGCCTCCCTTTTCCACCCAACTCTGTCCTTTGCTAAATCGGACCAAGATGGTCACTGGTGTAACCTGTGCGTCGCTAGGTACAGTGCCTCAGATTTGCAAATATTTGAACGAATATCACACTCCCCTTTCATTTATTATGTTATTACTTATCACAGCCTGGCAAGATATCTTCGTGTAATCCTCGAAATAAGCTTATAATATGGTGCAATACTAATACAAAAATAGCCAATGGCAACATGAAAACGACTTCGTTAACAACGTCATCATAGATTTACAACAATGATTTGTATCATAGTACGTTACCAGTTTCATAACGTTAGCCACAGATTTACCTACACATCGTTAACATCGAAGTCATAGGATCAGTCGATACATCTGCAAGATTTTATTTTACTTCAAATTTCATAGAATACAATTATCTAATCAGAACCAAAGTAACCGACATAGTCCGATGGATCGCCAAACTGAAGTGTCAGTAGGCAGGGCACATTGCTCGCAGAACAGATTGTCGATGGGGCCGAAAAGTTCTGGAGTGGCGACCGCGTACCGGAAGACGCAGCGTTGGAAGGCCTCCCAAAAGATGGACTGATGACCTGGTGAGGGTCGCTGGTAGCCGATGAATGCGAGTCGCACAGGACCGGTTGTTGTGGCAACACTTGGGGGAGGCCTATGTCCAGCAGTGGACGTCTTTCGGCTGATATAATGATGATGATGACGAATTATCTAATCTAACAATATTGAAATGTGCGTCTCGACTGTGGGAATTCTTTTTTAGTGTAGACGAACCGATTAATACGATTTATAACCTGTATGTCAAAATGTGTCTGTAAGCATGTCTATTTCTTTGGCACGCCCAATAGCCTTGATTTCTGGATAGATTATGACAAATACCTACAAGGTATCCATTGGATTCGTCCTTAATGTCGAAGTGACATAGACTTTTGAAAAATAATTCAAAGGGTGACCGCCAATATGTAAGTGAAGTCGTATTTTACTGATGTCACCTGAATAAAGGGCGAAGGAGACGATTTTAAAAGTGTAACAATAAAATGTAGGAAATGAAAAATTGGACTTGTATCAGTCAGTCCTTTTTTTTAAGTACCAATAATCAATATGCTCGTATGTTTCATAATGACTCTCGAAATTTTCTGTTGATGATCCCTCGTTAAAAAATACTCGCATTGAGAGCGCGCCTTAACTCTTTGAATCACTAAGGTTTAGAATATCACTCATTATTGTGTTGTTTCATTTTAGCGTTGAAATGAGTTGATAGGTAACGGGATAAACTTATGTACAACATAAGTTAATCTCGTTACCTAACTCATTTGATAACACTTTCGATAAAACCGATTACAGTCAAGCTAATGGGTGATAATGTGCGTAACAACAGCTATTTTAGGATATCGCAATCCTAGACCGGTATTGAAAACCGCTGTATAGTTATTACTCAGCAAAAACCGTGGCGGCTACTTACAAACTCGTATTTTCTCAAATTCGCGTTTAAAGTAAATCATATTTTTGCAATTTATTAACCCGTTTTAGGGTTCCGTACCAAAAGGGTAAAACGGGACCCTATTACTTAGACTTCGCTGTCCGTCCGTCCGTCTGTCACCAGGCTGTATCTCGTGAACCGTGATAGTTAGATAGTTGAAATTTTCACAGATGATGTATTTCTGTTGCCGCTATAACAAAAAAAATACAAATAAATAGAATAAAATAAATATTTAAGGGGGCTCCCATTCAACAAACGTGTTTTTTTGCCGTTTTGTCTATAGATAATGGTACGGAAACCTTCGTGTGCCAGACAGACTCGCACTTGGCCGGTTTTTTTGTATACCTGTATACATAATAGGTGTACCTACCTACTTTACTAAAATTAAATTTAAAAAAGTTTTACACAGTAAATAAGTTAAATCGATAATTATGTTCTTCATAATTTTACATCACATAAACTAATAATAATTTGAAAATACTCTTATAAAATAAATTTTAATTAGAATACAGTATCTACCAACGGTACTAACAACTAATTCACTAGTTGGGAAGCAGCCGAATCATACCGAAAATGATTGATAAGAAATGTGTATAAATATAATACGTAAGTACTGACAGTTCTATTTATATACATAACGCAGATAAAAAGCCAAGAGCTCAGTGCTATTTATTATTCTACACAGATAACTCGCGTTTCATAACTCAAAATGTTCCTACCAATAATTTTAATAGCAATAGTCTCATTTCTATTGTTTATTTACCAAGTAGGCAGATCCAATGAAAACTATTGGAAGAAACGTGGAGTGAAGTTTTATGATAAAAACAAAGTGATTGGACCATATTGGAAATTCTTCACTTCTAAACGTGCCTTGTTTGAAGTTTTCGGTGAACTTTATGAAGAATATAGAGACCAACCAGCTGTTGGTGTTGGCCAACTCTTCACTCCAGCATTGTTCGTTATACACCCGAAAAACGTGCAACAAGTTCTACATACAGACTTCCAATCTTTTCATCATCGAGGAATAGAAAGCGTCGAAGGTGATCAACTTTCTGATAATATCCTCTTCATGAATGGACCCAGGTGGAAGTTGATGAGAAAAAGCATGAGCCCATTGTTCACAGCAGCGAAATTGAAGAACATGTACTACATCATGGACAGAAGCGCGCAAGACTTTATAGTATACTTGAAGAACAACCCCAAGAAATGGAAAGGTGATTTTTACAACACACTGTTAACTTTCTGTAATGCCGCTGTTTGTGGGGCAATTTTCGGTATTGGATCAAAATCAACCTTCGATTCGCCTTTCTTAAAACTTGGCGAAGAACTTTCAGCAACAAAATTCAAGAATACGTTAAAATTTGTAATGGTCGGTATTAGCCCGAAAATATCTAAATGGTTGGGGATAAAGTTATTCACGGAGCATGAAGACTTCTTTGTTGGTGCAATACAACAAGTAATTAATAAAAGAGAGCAGGAGAATGTCAAGAGGCATGACTTCGCTGATTTATGTATTAGTCTTCAGAGAAATGGGACCATGAAGGATGAGACAACAGGTTGTGACATGGAACCTACGACTGGCTTGCTTTCGGCACAAGCTTTATTCTTCTTTGCAGCTGGTGTTGAACCTTGCGCCACTGTAATATTCTCAACGTTGACTGTACTCTGCCAGCACCCAGACATATTAGAAAAAGTTCACCAAGAAATTGATGAGCATTTTGAGAAGTACAACAACAAAATAACATTCGATGTCATCAGTGAAATGGAGTACGTTGATAAAGTTCTTAGTGAAGCGATGAGAATACTTCCACCTAATGGATATCTGAGTAGACAATGCGTTCAAGATACTGTGCTAGAAGTTGGTAATATCAAAGTAGAGAAAGGTACAAAAATGTTCACTCCAATTTACCAAATACATCATGATCCGAAATTTTATCCAAATCCAGAGGTGTTTGATCCAGAGCGATTTTCTAAGGAAAGGAAACCCAGTGATGATATTTATATGCCCTTTGGGATGGGTAACAGGATGTGTATAGGTGCCAGATATGCCAAGTTACAAGTACTGGCAGGGTTAGTGCACGTTCTAAGACATTTTACTGTTAAATCCATGAAAAATGGAAAGTTAACGTTTTATAAACATGTACTTAATGTAAGACCGGATAATATTGATATTCAGCTTATCCCTAGAGTGGTAAATTAGTATTTTTTTATGAGTTGTAACGAAATAAATATGACATGTAAAATGTTCATTATAATATGTTTCTAGTAATTAATATGTAATGATATACTATATTTATTAAATATCTTATTTGCTGCATCATCTTCTATGATTACTTTATCATTGTGATTTAAATATGTACTTTAATTCTAATTAAAACGGATTGTTTTACTTGTGTACTTACCTCATTATATAAATTTCGTTCCGCAGTCATAGCGAAATGTCCATTTATTGCCTTTTTTGCTTTGTTTGCGAACTTTTCTAGAAATATGTCTAGACTAGATACATCACTACTTGTTATATAATACAAATCTGCGCTAAATAAGGAAGCTCGGTTTACATACACACGTCCAAGAAGCTAACGATACGACAGTAGTGTATGACCTCAGAGAAGAAAGGGCACTGGTGGTCGTTATGTTTTTGCTAATATTAGAAGAGAAATATTTTATGACGAAAGGAATTCAAAAATCAAAATGATTTGCAAATATAAGTAAGAATATTGCAATCTTGGTATCACCTTTTTTTTTTTTTTTAGGTATGACCACGTCTAGCAAGTTAACACACTTGGGATATCAACTGCTTAACCGGACTAACCTGTGGTGGCCTCAAATGAATTTAAGGCCCCCAGCCAAGGCAACAAAACTAGCTACAAGCTAAAAACTACTGACCGCTCGCTAAGGGCATTCCCTGTGGAATACGACCTCGGCTTAGCGGCGTCAGTTTGAGACAGCAAGGGACTATCAGGCTGGGTCGTTTCATTAATTAGGGGTTTTTAAAGCTAAAGGCTCAGCGGCGCGGGCTGGCTCGTTTGCAAAAGTCGGGGAGGGTTGGTATCACCTTATTTTTTATTAACCTTTATTGTCCCACTGATGAGTGAAGGTCTCCCCATAGCCACCTTCTTCCACCCTTCCTACTGTAACCAACTTTTTGTAATGTAAAAATACAAAAAGCTGAAAAGTAAGAAAAAGCACGTTTAAAGACGTTCTCAAATCTGCCGTTTCCGTGAAAATAGCGCAAAGAGCAAACCTACGCCAGTACGCAATCGGTAAACCTGACCGTGCAAAATTTCTATGCCATGAATAATCACAATAGTTCAAAAGGTGTGCTTGGAATTGTCACGTAGTAGTACAGTGGAATTGATGAGTAAAACTGTTCGACGATGATTTTTCAATTCACAACCAAGCAATAATTTTGCATACTGATTCCATGTTTATGTCATTATAACCAATGATATTATAAGTAAAAAGGTGTAGATAGGTTACTTAAACAACATTCGATCTATAAGAATGGCACAATGTCACAATTTTTGATGACACGTAGAAGTAGGACGGCAAGCCGTAATTATAGGGAGCGGAAAAGAGACAAGCCGAGGAAAATGTGGCTAATAAGCCACATTTTGACATGTCATTTGCTGAGCGCTTATAACCTATCTACACTTTTTTACTTATAATATCATTGATTATAACAATCAACATCATCATCAGCATGACTTTGCCTTCAGTTGGACGTAAGCTTGAACTCTTATCTAGTGCTCCTGTGCCAACTTATTCCAGCAGTACGATTCTGTAAACATGTCAAAGTGAAAACTTAGGCGAAGTGAACGTGATCTGTCAAACCATACGAATAGACGGTCGATTCTGTCGACATCTCACGGTATATAAAAATAAGATGGAATGACAGCTCTATTGTCGTTCACTCCACCTAGGTGAACACCGTGAGATGTCGACAGAATCGACCGGCAGGATGGAATGACAGCTCACTTGTCGTTCACTCCACCTAAGTGTACATAGTGAGATGTCGATTAACTGGCTGGTGCTACTTCCGTCAACAATAATGTTGTCTACCCACCTCCTATCTGTCCTTATTCAATGCAGTAGTAGAAAATATAGAGAAATAAAGACATTTCTGAAACGGATAATCAGCGCGATCATAAAACGAGACAATTGTGGCTTCTTATACCACGTCAAATGCGGTATCAAAATCACATCACAAACGCATAAAACAGGCACTTATCACTCGAACAGCGAGAGCAAGGGATTTCCGAACGGCAATCTTTGGACCGAAGTATTTAGGACAACCAGCGGAGCGAAACACTTGCGCCACAGTCTGGACAACACTAATGTGGTCATCCCATTCCATTTTCACCTTTATGTTTACCTGTTTAAGGTCTTTCGCAACCGCTCGTGTTAACTCTGTTTGTAATGTTATGACCAGTTTCAAAGAGCTATGCAAATAGATGCGACCCGCTGATGTGTCCTGCGTAAGTGCGTATCAAGTTACTGTGGTCGTTACCTGCTAGGCGTTTTACGATGTTGAGTATGAATGACTTGTTCCGTTGCTAAAATTATATATGTGTAGTATGAAGCAAAAGTATGTTTTGTTGTAGCAATTGGTTTCGGTTTCATCGGAAAATGTACGGAGACATTTTCGTGGCTTTGTCCCTTGTACGAGCAATCACTTCTTCAAACGCTACCTGTAAAAATGCTTTGCGGTAACTATTTTGAGATTGCCATAATAGACTTCCTATACTGTCCTATATTTACTGGTGTGGAGATTGGTCTTTAGCTGTTTTCCGGGTAATCAAGTGACAAGGTCAAAATGCCTATCTTCCTGATACAAAAAACTGTATTCCGAGAAATACAAAGTCTTTGAAATAATATACGTGACGGTCACAATCCTACGGCTCATTGAGGGATCATGTACAAGAATGGAGTGATCGCAGTGATCAACATTGGGAGTATTATTCCGTAATCCGCGCTTAGCAACTACCATGAGAGAATTACTGGCAGGCAGTAGTAGTAACCACTAAAAGGCTCTTTGGGGTAGCTAACTTTTATAAAACCTGTAACTATTTTTGTAACAAAAAAAAACGGTTTTTATTTATTAAATCGGAAATGAAGCAACCGTTTACGAAAATGAAACGAATATTTTTACTGCATTTAAAGCGTGATTACGTCAAAATTTTTCTTTTACGAATTCGAATAAAATATCTTTTGAATTTCCCAAAAAAAATGTACCAATGTAATGTTATATTGAATGTTATGTCGTTGTGGGCCAGCCCAAAGCCATTTTGGTCCATGAATGTCAGTTTCACTCTGCTCGACATTCATTCATTGTTTTGTCATGGAGAAAAATAGAAAAATCTATTTTTTTTATACGCTTATAAACCTTGCATAAACTGACTAACAAATGAGCAGTTTTTAACCTCGTAAACAGTAAATCAAATACAATTAAAATTAAACACACGAATGTATGCAATGTAGCTGTTTTCACAATAATTCCATCATTACTCGCAATCGAAGGATGTGACTACTTATTGATTGCATTTTATCCGTTTACAGTCCTGCGTGCTCATAATTTTATGTATTTGTTAACGAATTTTTTGTTAATGGATTTTATTGGGAATTCAGTTAAAGTGGGTATGTGTGCGTGTGTATTGATCAATGGATTGCAGTCGTTCAAGAATGTAAGCTTTTAGTAGCACGTTAAATCTCCGTCAATTTTAAAATCTTCATGAAAACCAATACGAGAAAATAGGTATTGTATAGACGTTGCGAGGTAACTTTAAGACTTAATAAGATTTATGGAGGCTAACTACTTTGAAATGAATAACTTTAAACACGACGCCTAAACCTAGCTAAGACTGAATTCTATTTAGTGTATATTTATTTTTATGAAAAATTAGATATTAAGGTGGATATTGGCCGGTGTTACAGGCGTAATGCACATAAAATGTTACAAAGCGAGCATTCGTTCAGTCAGTACGTGGGAATGAGTACAAAGACGTGAGCAACGAGCTCGTTGTTTGTTTCGAGTGCTCCCCCCGCTGTCGGTTTTTTGGCGAATCTCTTTGAGTGTTACGCGGTTCAGTCCGTACGCCGCGACAAGTCGGCACGTCGATTCGTGGCTACATTGTGTTTATTTCTTGTAAAACAATGAGTACGATAGAGAAAAAACTTTGACTTTGATTAAAATTTTTCAACAAAACAATAATATTTATAGTAGGTTCAAAGATCCCAACATAACCTCGTCGTCAGACGTCTACACTGAGAGTGTCTTGCGAATCTGGAGCACGAGCGAGCAAAGAGTTCGAAACGAACATGTTACACGGAAATTAGGACATGGCGTAACGTAACACCGGTCAGTACCCATCTTTAAGATCCTACGCTTCTAAAGAGGTCCTGATGAAAGAGGTACTGTGACACCCGATTACAGTATTCTTCATTGGAAAATTCCAACAATGGTCGTTGACAATTTCACATAATGAGCTTCTTCCATGCTTCTCTACACGTCATGCAAACAAAGGCCATTTTTCCTGTTTCACCACCGTTGTATTCGTTCAGGTTAACATGGAAATTACATAAGCATCAAGTTTCATAGGAAGCATATTGCGTCTATCCAGACACCTCTAACAATTAAATATTAAATCTTAGAAACACAATCGGTAAAGTCAAAACACAAGATAATTCGGAAATCCAGAATATTAGCACAGTAGTACAAACATACGAAAGAGGCTCATTACAACAAACTCAAATTGAAAATATTCAAAACACATGTTGAGATAAAAAGGCAGAGGGTGGCAGAATGGCTGCAGGGAGGTACCCGGCGGCACTGTAGGCAGTTACAGCCGTATACAGGGGTGACTACATCTACAAAATATTTGTTTGAACGGGGACAATCGCCTTGTAGGGGTGTTGTTCAATGACGCTTTTACTGGTTTTCTGAATTTGAATTCTTGATACGCCTGAAGTGGTTGTTTTTTTAGATAGAGTAAATTGTTGTCCCGTGTCCAATGCTAATTCATCTTCCTGCCCTTATTATGTTACTTGGGGTCGGCGCAACATGTTTTTTTCTTCCATTCTGTCTTATCAGCCGTCACACTATCACTAACTCCCTTTTCTTTCATATCACTTATCACACAATCCATCCATCTATTCTTTGGCCTCTCCCTTCCTCTCCATTCATCCACATTTATATTCATATCCCTTTTAGTTACATGCGTTTCATCCCTCCTCTTCACAAGACCATACCAGGACAAGCGGTTACCTTTCAACTTTTCCGTTACGACTCCACAATAGACATTTATCTGCAATCCACTTTCACCCACATCATTACCGACAACAGACAAAACAACGTTTTCTGGTCACAGGAAAATTAACAACTCAAACAAAACCTGCCCACAGTTTGGAAAACACCCTGTTTTCCAACCACCCCTCGAATATTCACCCCTCCTCTTAACAAAGTCACTCCCACACCGGGTGGGGGGGGATAAAAGCTCAGTCGCGCTAACGATTTCGGAGCGGGCAGACGTGCCGTGCTTACGCGCGTGAATAAAACAAATATAAATTAAAATGTTAATGATGATGTGAAGGTGAACTGCAGATATAGTGCTTCCTACAATGTCTTCCTATAGTGCTTCTTGGAGTTGTGCAGATGTTTTAACGTAGTATGTATTGTTGGTTATAGTTGCGGCATTTTAGTCAAGTGTCGGATCAGTTTGGTCCGCAGTGTGTGTTAGAGTTCAATGTACCGATAAGGAAGATATTTTAAGCTGTTACAAATTGCGGTATAATCTATTTGTTATAGGCATTCTCATACGCAGATATTCTCAAGCGTTTCTATATAATACTGTCTGATTATGTGTTACGCAAGTTATTTACCTTATGGTTTTTTGACATGATAAAAACAATACTGTTTAAAGAAAAAATATGGAGGTAGACATGTAACGCGAACCTCAAATAAATTGGGATACCTAAGAGCAAAAAAATTATGATGTAAAATTATTGTATTGAAAATAAAAATCCACCTCCACTATTTATTATACACATATTATATTTCATGATGAAAAATATTCTAACTTAAATTTGCAACCAAAGATTTCATCTAAAAGCGGAGCCTGTTCAAAGGATTGAGGCGAGGAATCAAAAGGCCAAAGGTCATCACATCGCGTCAAGCGAAAGTAGACAGACTTTACGTCAGAGCCTGTCTAGGTATTTCGTTAACTTCTATTTCATTACACATTAACATTATAATATTATGAATATTATATTACAGTGATGACACGTTTTATTCAAATCAGAGGATCTCTATCGAAGGTTCAATAAGAAGATTACGCCACAGTTTTGCGCCAATCATTTCCATTGTTAACTAGTTCTATACTTTATTTTTGGGTTAAACTAAAATAGCATACCATAGCAAATTATAAAGTTCCATAGCTGAGAAAAAGGTTTTGTTTTATTTTCGGAGTTGTCTATGATGTACGAAAAAAGTCATTATACTTGCTTGCTTACTACTGAACAAATAATATGTCATGTCTACATGTCTAGATAAATCAGTATTTATGTGTTTGATCAAGAGAAATGGCCATATTTATATAAATCTAAGGTTACAAGTCTTTTTTTCTTGCTCTAGTGTCTGATTCTTTTTTCTGGCGCCAATATGATAACGTAGCCTTACTTCTGATAAGATAAATTAATTTGGAGTGAACTGTTTCTGTTTCTCATTATTTTTTGTGCTTTTAGGAATATGTTTATCATACCTTTTAATGGATTACTACAGCAAATATTAATATCTCATTTGGGCAATAACTAAATCACACTCTTCTTTTATTTAGTATATAAACAAAGATGAACAATACTTATTTCAGTGGGAAATAAGTACTGTCCATTTTTGTAAAGACATTGAACGATTTGTGTTTTGCTTTTCTTTTCATAAAAGGAAACTATTTTTGTTTAAAAACTAAAAGAATTTTCTTTTGTCTTTGAAATATTATGATGAAGAAATGACATAAAATGAAGGTCCTGTTACAATTTTTTCCTCAATTTATAGTTTTAATATTTGCTTATAATCTTTTCTCTCTTGTTTCAGGCATATATAGGATCAGTAATTCATCCATAAAATGCGGGGAATCCTTTCATGACAAACGAGTAGAAGTTATATCTGCAGTTAGAACCTAGAAACCCTGAAGATGGCGCTATTCAATAATTCATTTTCAAGAACTTACCATCACTTATTCACCGAATTAGCTGGTACGTACCTATTCATTCTTGTCTCGTCTCTGTAGGTACTATCATCATCACCATTTAAGCCGAAAGACGTCTACTTCTAGACAGGTCTCCCCGCAGCATCACCACATCGCCCAGTCCTGTGCTTCTTGCATTCAGCGGAGTCTCGAGGCCTTCACCAGGTCATCAGCTCACTTTGTGGGAGGCCTTCCAACGTTATGCCTGCCTATAGTACGCGGTCACCGCTAGGCCCCATCAACCATCCATTCTGCGAGCAATGTGGCATGCAATTGCCTCTTATGTTTGGCAATATTTTGGGCAGTGTTGGTTCCTTCAATTACAATAATACCAACGACTAATGTCGTGGTAATTATTATTAGCAAGACTAGTGGCGGAACTAACTACCCAAATTCTTCTATGCCGGACGTAGGTACTTATTAATGAATCTCGAAATGGCTCGATATTGGGTGTTGATGACTATTTTAATTGCAGAAGATGCTTTTACAAAATATATAATCTTACAATCACTGTTCAGATCTAGCACTTACCGTCACAATGAAAGTGAAAGAACCATTATTTCTAGAACAGACATTGAGGAAAACCCCTGCATAAAATAGCACTAGATTTAATGATCTACCTGAGAAGTTCTGAAAGACTAGACATTATTGTGAATGTGTTATTAATTTAATTTTAGCTTAACAATGTTCCTATGTAATTATTTTGTCTTTTTCCGAAGAACATTTGTTCCGTATGGTGTCGGACGTAAAATAATAGTACCATCCCATCACTTCCCGTGGGTGTCGTAAGAGGCGACTAAGGAACTCATCAAATAGGTACACTGCAACAGCTACACTGCGATCGCCAACCCGCCTGCCAAACGTCGCGATTATGGCAAACCCCCCTGCCCCATCTGAGGGAGGCCCATGTCCAGCAGTGGACGTCTTTCGGCTGATAATTGATTTCGGCTGATGATGATGATGAAGAAAGAGCATTTTAGTGCAATGATGACTCAAGTCTACCGTGTTAGAGACCACTTTAATATAACTATCACCCTACCAACCTGACCCTTCGGATAATACATCATATCAGCCAAAAGACGTCCACTGCTGGACATGGGCTTCCCCCAAATGAGGGATTTGCCGTAATCGCCACGCTTGGCAGGCGGGTTGGCGACCGCAGTGTAGCTGTAGCAATGTACCTACAAAGAATGCTGCTGCCCATTCTTTGGTAAGTCCCTTAGTCGCCTCTTACGACACCCACTGGAAGTGATGGGATGGTGCTATTCTTTTACGTCTGACACCATACGGATAATACATTAAAGATTAAAGCGGAGGTCGACAAACAACTTAAAAACCAATGCTGTCAAAACCACACACAACCCGAATCAACACCGAGCGACACCGACGAATACGAAACGACCTTAGCTATAACTTTGCAAAAAACGTAACGTATAATGTCGTGTTATTCCTCAAAATGTAATATCACGATTCACCTGTTTGGGACGGTATTTCGTCGAGGTCATTGCTCCATTTCCTGGTGAGGGTCGCTGGTAGCCGATGGATGCGAGACGCACAGTGCGTGGTGACACTTGGGGGAGGCTATGTCTAGCAGTGGACGTCTTTCGGCTGAAATGATGATGATGGTTGCTCCATTTGTTTTCGATATTTCGTAGACATGTCATACATTATATATGCTATTATACAACGTGTAACAGAATAAACGTAATATCTAAAAAGGGGTCATTGTACTCATCATTATAAACAACTTTTACTATGGGACCAACACTGAAATCACGAAAAATAAAACCGACTGCCATTTCTGTGCGCATAACTCGACAAAATGTACTGAACAGCTGATTTTTTTTCGCGATTTTGGGTTTGGTCACATAGTAAAAGTTCCTAGTTTAAAATTTTGAGTACAATGACCCCTTAAGAGGTATTGCGTTTATTCTGTTACACGTTGTATATTATTGACTCAATAACATGCTGTGCAAATAATAAGAAACTAAAAACAGACAAACTAGATTCCTATACTAATCCTTTTCTTATCAGTTTTAATCTTCAAAAGATGTCGTATAATACGAGTATTATGTACCTATATTTCGCAGGCAACTAGCTAAATCTATCAAATTTTATTTTTTTGGACCAAGAACTAGAAATTTTGGACACGGCCTCATTTTATGATAAATGTGAGCACTAAGAAGGGATTTTTGGAAATTCAACCTTAATTGAGGGGGTGGAAGGAGGAAAATCGTTTGTAGGTACTAAGTCTGCGCAGCTGGTACTGAGAAGTCGCGTGTGAAGAGCTAGTTTATTATATTTTGCTAATTGAAATATTTCAAAAGTTTATCAAATTAACTCTTAAAATTTAAAAACGTATCCTTACAGCAAATGGCTATGTATACAATATGTAGTTAATATATGTACTTATAAAAGAAAAAGAAAGATTCACTCTGTATAGTTTATATACCTTAGTTGTTTTTGAGAAGACAAAATAAAAATGATAATCATCATGATGGCTATGTAACATCATGTTACGCAAAATGATGATGACTGTCCGACACGCTCTAAATTTCACTTTCATTTCAAATTGCTCTTGAAAAAACCTAGATTATATTAAACAATAAAACAAATTAAACTTTGGTAAGAACATCACTTTGTGCCGCTATCTAACCAGCCTGCGTTACCTAATATAGTACCTAATTAAAGCAGAACATTTTAAGATCTTGAAAAAATAAAAATATTTGTAGCATACGCTATTTCCGTCACGATTTTTTTTTATTTTGTGTAACTTACAGCTATGTTCTTTTACGTAACAACAGCAAGATCTAGACATCACATCAAATAGAAATGCACGTAATAATTAGGAATTCAAAAGAGAGTTCCTATGAATTCATTTTTTGAATTTGTTTCTTGATTAGTTTACACTGCGAGTTGCTGACTAGATAGCAGACAGCTACTCAAACGTTGATTATTTGGAAACATGCCAAAATAAATGCTCGAGGCGCCACGGGGCGTCCTTACCTTCCACCTGACGCGGTTACTCACTGGACACGGTTGTTTTGGATTTGGCGGGAGGACACGCCCGGGTGTCACCACTGTGTGAATCGCCCGGAAGACACGGTGAAGCATAGTACGGTGGAGGTCTCCCCTGCTTGAGAAGAGCACCACCGTGTTCTGACCTCTCGCGTCCGGCCCTGGTTCAATGCATGGTCTGGAGCGAGAGGGCATGGGAAGTTGACACCTCCTTATACGAAGCAGTAATGCTAAGCCACAACAGAAGAAGACGCCCCGGGCGTCGGAAGTTGCAGGGCGATTCCCGGCTACCGTAGACGCGGTACTGCGGACGGCGAGCGTTGGGTGGCTCGCCATCCAATAAGAACCAGGGGTCTACTCTCTAAGCCCGAAGTTCGTAGTTTCGGCCTTAGTGTCCGGTGTCGAGCGTTTTCTACTCCGTATCACCAACGGACTTACGATTAGTCCCTAACCCGAACTAAGAACAACGTCTGTCAAATTGTGTTGTGATTCGTTCTTAGTTCGGGTTCGGGACGAACGAAGGCCGAAACTACGGACTTCGGGCTTAGAGAGTAGACCCCCTGGCCCGGGTCGACGGCGCATTGTGTTCCACGCGCGCCTACAAGAGATGCCAGCATAGAAGACGGGGCCCGTAGGGCCAGTGTCTGCCAGGGTTGCGGAATTCGTTCAAAAGAGTCACCGCGGCCCTGGAACGCAAAGGGCATTAGGAGGAACATGAATGAGTCAGTAAGAGTCTGATACTCCTTTCTGCTCCGCCCAGAGTGGAAGGCGTCGTTTGATATTCCTAAAAAAAAAGGTTAACGCGGAAACTGCTAAAGCTGAACCGATTTCTACGATTTTCTACATATAACATTTTATTAATACACCATAATCTCTCAAATTCCAGATCCCAGAACAAACGACTGGTTCCTGATATCAGATCCAGTGCCCGGTCTCACTATCATTGGCCTGTACCTGTACTTCTCGCTGAAATGGGGACCGAGGTACATGGCAGACAAGAAACCCTTTCAACTGCAGAAGACATTAATCGTTTATAATTTTATCCAAGTCGTCGTCAGCGTCTGGTTGTTCCATGAGGTTTGTAATCCTTTATTATTATAATAATAATTATGTTAAAACCATAGTTGAAACGATGGCTTGAGAATCGACAACCTGCGATTTAGCAGCTACATTGTGATTTCTAAATCGCAGGTGCATGGTTCATGCAGGCTCATGAGCGACTTGCTATATTCAGTTGCGGATGTTTGAGTATCATTATTTTCCTTATGATGCACTAGACCACCCGCGCAACTTCGTCTGCGTTACATTTTTTATTAATGCTCCGCTCCTATGGGTCGTAGCGTGATGGTCGTTCCTCGATAAATGGGCTATCCAACACTAAATTTTTTTTCAATTAGATCTAGTAGTTCCTGAGATTATCGTGTTCAACCAAACAAACAAACTCTTGAGTTTTATGATATTTGTCTAGATTTGCTGGGGAGTTTGTTGGACCACATTTCTGAGCTAAAAGAACTGAATGTGGGACTGGAAGTGGTGACTAGTGGGTATTTAGGGGCACCATCTTAATGTTAACGTTGACGTTCAAAAAGTGCTAGCACTCAGCCTCGTTTGAATGAATGAATTTTGATTTTCATCCATAGTAAAGGTTGCTGCTGATCAGCAAGATTGAGTTGTAAATCCATGTTATTTTTCATATCGATAATATTGATAATACTTTGATTATTAGCTCCAACAGATCTAGGATCTCCAGGTGTATGACCACAAAGAATCAGTCTAGACTTAATCAGGAAAACATGAAAAGCCCATCTATCGAGGGCTTGGTAACATTTTGGAAGCTGGCATGGAACTGCACGATTAAATCCACATTATTTATTTGATAGTGTTTCCATAGAAGAGCTCACTCAATAACGCTTTGTAAAACTTATAGTTTTTACAGGCACTAAATTAGTGTATATCCAATATCTATTAATATGAATGATATCATAAAAAATGGTAATAATCAAAAAGCATGCTTGTTTTCAATACTAAAAATAACAAAACGATAAAGCAGCAGCTTCTGTGACTGTTTTTCTTGTGTTGTGATCTTTATTCATCTAAGCTTCATAACTTAGCTTCTTTTCAATTTTTGATGGGTTTTAGTGAGTAAGAGTCTAACACTCCCTTCCGCTCCATCCAGAATGGTAAGTCATTTGATGAAGCCCCATCGAAAAAAAAGTCTTCAAAAATCGAAAGGACTTGTGAAAGTATATTTTTCATACACATTATTCTCACTTCTTCAAATGTTTTTATTTATGTTTCCAGGGCCTCGCCGCAGGCTGGTTGAGGACTTACAGTTGGAAATGTCAACCGGTTGACTTCTCAAGATCGCCGGGGGGTATGAGAGTAAGTATTTCTAGTATTTGTGTCGTAGCACCAATTCTAGTTCTTCTACCAAAACTGAATGTATGCAGAAAGATTTTTTTGCTCTTGAGTTTTTTTTTTCAGCGTTGTTGCTCAGGGAAGCACTTTTAACGTTGGTAGTATTGGTTTATCGATGGGAGTATTTATTTCGTTTAATACTTTAGTCACGCAAATGTGGGTACAGAGACGGACTTAATGCCTTAGGCATTTTAACAAACGGCGATGCGGAGTCAAATAATAGCCGGTGGAATGAATTATCACAAATAATAAAGCTATAAACGAGACTTGTAGATCTCTATCCCAAACCTTCCCTATCAGCCGAAAGACGTCCACTGCTAGAAATAAAGCTCCATAAAGCGTCGCCACAATGAACTGTACTCCCACAGAGTCTCTAATTCAGTGTGCTTCTATTAGAACCTTACTTACTACTATAATAAAAAAACAAGGTGATAGAAGACAAACTTTGTATTATTTGATTTCAACATTATACGTAATTTGAATAATTTCTTTTGAGTTGTCTTGTCTTTATTGACCTTCATAGTCAGATTATCCCCTAATGGTTGCTTATCAACAAACAAGATGGTAATACAAAATAATAGTACGGTATGAGGTATTTTATAATGATCTTTGGTAGCTTATCAATACATTATTGTAACTGTTATGCTTGCGGTTGTCTATTCCAAGGTTGAAATTATACTATGATCGGTTGTAATGGACATGTGATGAAGAGGGATGTAACGCATGTGATTCAAAGAATGCTGAATATAAATAAAGAGAGGGAGAGAGAGGGCAAAGAAAAGATGAGTGGTTTTATGAGTTAAACAATAGAAACGGGAGTGATAATGAGATAATGTAATAGTTGACGGGGAAAATGGAAAAAAGAAAACGTGTTGTTCGAGCTTCATCATATATCACGGGACACAGGCAGGAAGATGATGAAAGCTTTGATCATGAGCCAAATAAAGATTTGTTTACATTTCTCACTGTGCACCAAAACAAATAGGAAGATACCAATCTAAAAAGTAAAGTATTAACAATAATCATACAAAAATACATCAAGTCAAATTTTATTACATGATCTTGATAGCCGAAGTTATACGGAAACACACGAACATCTATAACGCTAACAACAGACTGCTTCATACATAATGTTGTCGTGTTGATCAGTCACCGTTCCTTTCGTTATGTCGCGCATCGTGTTTATTTCTATCAAGATGCATGCCTAATTATGAGCAATTTGTTCACTGAGTACCGTTTAACAGCTTTGTTTGGTAAGATAAGGCTCTATTTAGCTTACAATATGATAAAAAATTTAGTGCTGATCAATTCATTCAATCAAATTGGTTCTGTAAAGTTCATTATTACTTTTGTTTTCAGTAAAATCACTGACAAGAAAACTAGGGAGCAGTATGTCTCCTAGAAAAAATACCGTAGAACCTGACTGCCTCAGATAATACATTATTTAGTTAATCGCGTTGGGCCTGATTATTACAATAGTTATCCAACTTCTAATTCAACAACACAAGAAGCGGAAGCTTTAAAAAGAAAAAAGCGTTTTAAAGTAGAAAATTTAACACCCATTTAATGCAAAGTAAGAAACGCCTAAAAACTCCCATAAAATTTCTTTCACCGAGGTAATAAAAACAGTGGGCACAGTAACCTGGGAAGTACTGTTATTAACCGTAGTTACGGCACCATTCATTATGATGACCGCTCTACTAAACCACCTTCTATTTAATTAACGTTAACTAGAAAAATACCTTCAAAATATGCAATTTTAGGTTTAATGTTGATTAACGGATGCCAATCTTGGCCAATTTTGAACAGTTTTAATTTGTGGCAGTTTATTAGCAGGGAGATGGTTACTTTTACTTACTCATGTAGGTTTTTTACTAACTATAATTTCCTAAGTGGGGCTGCACAAGTTAGTTCTTCTATATACAACGTGTAACAAAATAAACGCAATACATCTTAAGGGGTTATTTTACTCATCATTATGAACAACTTTTACTACGGGACCAACAAGAAATCGCGAAAAAAAAATCGACAAGTGTGAGCGCAAACACAGGTGCACTCCCTCTTCCATCACTCTCATATTCCGATGGGACGGCAACCCATCACCACCGGAGAGAGATCTGGCGCAGGACCAAACTCCGGGCTGTAACAGAGAAATTCCTAATGACACCAAAACACAATAACACTTTTTCCCCGACCTGGGAATCGAATCTAGGACTCGACAGTCGCGCTTGCGACCGCTACAGCAGTTAGTTCTTCTAGAGAGTGAATTGCATCGACATGTCAATTTAGTTAATGCATGTGTTACTAAATTTTCTTATAGAAAACATACTTTTGTTAACAGACTGTTTTCCATCTTCCAGGTCGCAACAGGCGTCTACATATACTTCCTGGCCAAAATGTCTGAACTCCTCGATACGGTTTTCTTCGTTATAAGGAAAAAGGAACGGCAGATCACCTTCCTCCATATGTACCATCACACAGTGATGCCCATGATATCATGGGGAGCAACGAAGTACTACCCAGGCGGTCATGGGACTCTCATAGGAGTGATAAACTCCTTCGTTCATATTATCATGTACACGTATTACATGTTCTCAGCTATGGGACCGCAGTTCCAGAGGTATCTGTTCTGGAAGAAGTACATCACCACATTGCAAATGGTAAGTCTTTGTGCAATCTTTTTTTTTATGAAACATGGAGTAATCGAAGATGAATAAAGTTGATTAAAGCAAGTTAACTGATCGTTTGTTGCTTTTGCAATTCTATTAGGCGTTTAGTCATTGGATAGTTGCAAAATCAATTAACCAGCTTATTTGCTACTGATAGCATTTTAATCTATATTTTATTTTCGCGTTTCAGCTCCAGTTCTGCATTGCCTTCCTTCATTCCGCTCAGCTACTCTTCTACGACTGCGGCTACCCTCGCTGGTCCGTCATCTTTACTCTCCCTAACTCCATCTTCTTCTACTACCTCTTTTACGACTTCTATTACAAGGCATATGGCAAACCTACCAAAAAAGGAGCTGATGACAAGAAAACAGATACTAAAGAGATAACGAGCAACGGTCACATGAATGGCAAAGTTAGCACCAATGGAATCGCGAATGGTACAGCTAATGGCACAGCTAATGGTACAGCCAATGGCAAAGCTAACGGCATAGCCAATGGTACACCCAACGGTAAAAAGGTCGATTAAACAATGTGATCATAACGTGTAAATATTTTTGTTGTTTAACACCAATATCAATTTTAGTCCTAGCTAATTTTGAATATTGATTACTTTAGGAACAAGTCTAAGTAACGAATGCTGAACAAATTCTAACTTAAATTCACTTTCTTGTAACGTTACTGGATTAGTAAGTACTTTTTCATCATCTAACATCTTGTAGATGTTATTCAATGCTGTCTTCAGTACTTCTAATTTGTTGGATTTTTATTGTTTAAGTTACGTCTTCAGTTATTATTAAGAAAGTTTACGGTGTATATACTATAGATTGTTATATCATAAATTTAAGACATAATTGTTAATACAATGAGTATATTGCCATGAAACTCGAAATACCGTGCTTTGATACGTTTGCTCCATTAAAAATATTACTCAATCGTAAAATAAGTGTTAATGTTTGGTCGTGATACTTCATGCTATGTGGATAAAGCATACTAAAAAGTGGTAAAATTATTTAAAAAAAATAATCCACTTAGGAGCTGAAAAGCATAATAAATATACTACTGTCAGGTTGATAGATACTATAGGTACTTAGAACATTAATTTCTCCCAGAGTTCCAGAATATAAAATCATTGTTGTTTGCAAAGAGTAATTTTGGATTCTTCTTAGTTTATTTAGCATTCACAAAATACTGTCAATTTAACTACTATTAATAAAATCGTGATAATTACATTGTCTTCCAATGATTTAGAATATTTATTCCATGTTAAACTTTATGTATTGCTGTTTAGGGAATATCTTCTTCGGTTGTATCGGGATCTATGATAGGTACTCAAATAGTTTATATAATAGCTGCCCAAAAACAATTCAAATAATCGTAACTAGAATTGCAATCAATTCTAGTTCCGTTTATTTGATAATTTCAATGAATTATGTATACTTATAAGTTATAAGAATAATACTTTTCATGTTGTTATGCTTTGCTGCTGTCTTGCTTTAAGAATTAATTTTTAGTTAGAAGAAAGTACTATTTATTTGTTGCAGTTTTTTTTCAAATAAGTGGGTTAAAATGAGTTTTCAAAGCAAAGATTAAACCAACTTTTTTATCAATCGATCAAATAGAAATACTCCAATCACCAATATGACATTTTTTTCTACGAATTTAGTATGTAAGGCTACTCTTAATATTAGGAATACTGGTTTTCTACAATTAGCTGAAGTATAGCGATTTAGATTTCTTTAAGCTCAATACCAAAATGTGACTAAAGTACTAACACACTTGACCGTATTTAGAAGTTAAAATAAGATTTAGAGAGACTGCTATAATTTACTTACGAAATAATATTATGGGCGGGATTTAAAGGAAAGCTGTCAAATTAAAGTTGAACAAATGTTCCAACAGGCTTGAATTTAACCTAGTTTGACAGCTCTTGATAAGCTAGCTTACCTTAGTCACCATCCCTGTCTGGTGTACCTTGTCAGTAAGAGATAGCAGTCAATACTTTCATTTGAGTTGCAATTTTTATACAGCAGGATCAGCATTATTATTTTGAAAAGCATCATCTTTGCATGTTGAAACTAATTTTAATACAATTGAGTGTGGTACTGCTTTAAATTAAATGCAATTGTTCAAGCATCTTTTATTACTGTAGTTGCACGTTTATACATTTAAAACTCTGTTTTTGAGCTGAGAATTTGAAATTAAAAACTTGGCAATCTTTGATGGGATTTCATGCTTAAGGTCTAAGCTTCAAATTCTCAATTCAGAAAACGGGGTTAATTAATTGTACATTTACGTAATCGGGTTTGTAATGTTTAATAATATATATGTGACTACAATATTAATGTTGTTTTTTTTACCTCCTTAGTAATAAGCAAGTTATTTTCTGATTTATTTCGTTACGGGATCCAAGATCCAGAGTCAATGAAGCTCGACGAAAACGATGCAACTATCGTTTTCGTCGAGCTTCATTGACTCCTGGTGGTCGCCATTGTTGATTCTGGCTTTCAGGAGTTGCAGTGGATTGGGAATGTGATAGCTACTGTTTTCTGTAGATTGCGAATGTGTGATACCTATCTTCGTGCCCCTGACAGTGGCATGGACACCATCAGGGATTTTAATTTTGATAACACAATTTTTTTTCGGAATCGGTCGCCAAATATCAATCTGTCAGTCACTGATTCTTCTGGTTCTTTCTGATATTTGGCGACATTCGGACTAATTAGCGACTAAGGAGAAAACAGATCATCGTTAGGTGTCCTAGATTTTAAGATTCAAAGTGGGCCAACCTGTGACCGACTAATTCTGAAATTTGGCGACCAATTTCGACTAATTAGCGACTAATTAGTAATCACCGAGACCGGTCTCCCCGGAGCTCTGTTCACGTTCATGGACAGCAAGCGTGACCCCACCACACTGTCGTACGCGCGTGACATGCTCACGTGCTGCCTGCTAGCCGCCGCTACACATCGCAGTGTGAGGGACTGGCTGGCGTTGGCTAAGAGAGTGCTCACTATCAAATTAGGTAATGTTCCTGGACAGCGAGTGTGACCCCACCACACTGTCGTACGCGCGTGACATGCTCATGTGCTGCCTACTAGCAGCCGCTACACATCGCAGTGTGAGGGACTGACTGGCGCTGGCTAAGAGAGTGCTCACTATCAAATTAGGTAATGTTCCTGGACAGCGAGTGTGACCCCACCACACTGTCGTACGCGCGTGACATGCTCATGTGCTGCCTACTAGCAGCCGCTACACATCGCAGTGTGAGGGACTGACTGGCGCTGGCTAAGAGAGTGCTATTGTTATCAAAATTAAAATCCTTATTGGTGGATGCCAGTATCAGGATCACGATCGCTGCTGCTGCTTTCTATAGATTGCATCAAGTGTGATAGCTATCTTCAATGTCGTGGAATGTACCTATTCTATCAATTTTCTTCTTTATAAATTTCTTGAAATGTTTTATTGCTTTGTACCTCGAAAAACATAAAAAGCTGTTGGTCTCTGCTGGCATTTGTAGATCTTTGATATTCGTTAAGGATCATTGAATCCAAAAATCAGTCTTTGTCAACCACGAACGCGATCCACAATCAAAATCAATGATATGATCCGTGGATCGTGTTCGATTGACTGTGTACGGGCGGCCTTAGGACGTATCGACCGAACTCGGTCGGTACGCGATCGGTAACTATATCGAGACTTCCCGCCCTGGGGTACCCGTGTTACCCAGTCACTGGATTGTGGAGGTCAGGTCAGGCAGTCGCCCCATGTCAAATACTGGTACAAAACATCCATTGGGTTTGTCCTACATTAATATATCGACATATTTTTTTTTTAATTTTTTTTTAACTTTGCCCCACACTAGGAATTTCTCCTGTATCGTGGGTGCGTTCACAAACATATAAACTCACATACACAAACAGCCAGACCCGGAACAACTACATATCTGTAGGCCATACAAATATTTGTTCCGTGCGGGAATCGAACCCGTGACACGCAGCGCAGCAGTCAACCGCTCAACCACTGCGCCAACCGTGTCGTCAAAATATATTCATTTATTCATAGAATACACATTGATCGATTGGTGTGGTAACACGCCGTCTTGACCACAAGTAAAACCGCCGCCGCAAAAATGCAGCATGCCGCAGCCCTCATGGTGGATCCACATAGCCCGCCGGCAGAAGCCGGCTAGTGCGGCTCCAATCGAAAGCCGTGAACGAACTGTTCCCAGCCGGAGAACAGTGGCAAAATGGCTGCCGGCTTTGTTGCGATTGCCGTACGTAAAACCGGTGGCTGGGCTATGTGGATCCACCATGAGGGCTGATTTTTCAATAGTCAGATAACTTTTATCTGGGGATTTAAATTGGAGGTTTGACAGCTTTTTATAGTAAATGTTAAACCTTCATATTTATTCTACAAATAAAATGTATCTGGTTATTGAAAAACTAGCCCTATATAGACAAGCTGCAAAATTGATCAAAATAAATATACAAATAAATCTGTTTTTTTAACAATGTTGTGGTGATATAAATAATTATCCAAAATACAACTGATAGAAATCATTTATTTTATGTGTATAATAAATAATTTACAAATAATTTTCCGTTAACATAAGTACTTATTAATAATTAGATTTTATACTTCAAGCGGTATAAAGGATTACAAAATAAAACTTTTCACATTCTGGTAAGCATTTAACACACACACACTTCTTTTCAAAATATTAGCACTTTAAAAGTAAGTACTCTTTATCGAATAAATGATTCAATTCAACATTTTTTAAATTGGTTTATTAAATTAAGAAGACTTTTAAAAAAAGTCAATGAATGCTGCTAGATAAAACAAGATAAGTGTATAAACTTTAAATGAACACATAAAATTCGATTTTTATGGACACCAAATAGAACCTGTAGATTTTTTTCAATTTTACCCACAGCCAACCATGATGGCCTTAATTCGTTCTATTGATGTAATAGTTTATTTTGCAGCCTTAAAAATACTTATATTATGCTTCTAAACATGATCTTCAGCCTTTTTCAACACAAGTAATAGGTTTTCATCGAAAAGTTTCATACCGAGATTAATAAGGCACTAATTAGGGCAACAAAAATTCAAAAAAACCACAATATAACTTCACAGCCTAAAAAAACTAAATGCAACTAGCTTTTTTTTGCATCAGCACTCAAATTTTAATCAGTTGTATATAACGTAACCTACCTACATGTAAAGTTTGATTTTTTACACATTTTAAATACTATTTACAAAGCTCGTGTCACAATAGAATTTTCTTTAAAACTGTTAAAATTACGAAACTATTCCTAGATCTTTTATTCGACAAAAAAGTGTCATTATCATCACAGAGGTTTCGTTAAAGTACATCACTTATAATATTTTTTAACGCACTCTAGTCTTCTTTTTGTAGGCACAGAGATGGTAGAGACATGTTAGTGGCTATTCCCCCTCTTCTCTTGTTGTAGTTCTGTCGGTAGAAGTTTAAGAAGAGAAGGAGAATGACTCCGGTGTTGCAGGAGACGAATACGGCCACTCCCTTGGACGGGGGACAGTCAGAAACTCTCACAGTTGCAATGTATTGGATGATGATTGACACGAACTGGATCTGTGGAAAAAGTGCATACTTAGCATTATCATATAATAAAGGAAATAATAATTTATATTTTCAAAAAAGGAAAGTTGTTTATTTAGCATTTCGACTGCGTATTTTTTAATGGTCACTTTTCCGGGTCATAAACTTCCTTTTAGTCATCAACCTATCTGAAGGCAATGGTTGTAGCATCTCTTTTGTTATAGATACATTATTCCCTATTTATGCAACTCTTGAAAGCCAGAATCAACAGTGACGATTACCAAAACATCCCGAAACAAAATTAAAAAGAACAGCGAAAAAAAAAAAAAACAGTTTTACAGTAAGTTAAACATAAAAAAAAACCATTTGTCCAACTCACCAATTGGAACTTAGTCATATATTTCTTCCACCACAAATATTTGGCGACATTTGGCCCCAATGCAGCCAAGCCGTAATAGGTGTACATGAAAACATGCACCAAAGAGTTCAGGAACCCAATGAATATTAGCGTGTGCGATGGCCAATATTTGAGCAAAGCCCAAGTGCCAATCACCATGACTGTGTGGTGGTATAGATGGAGGAATGTGATCTGATTGGTCTTCTTTCTTAGAACGAAGAAGACTGTGTCCAAAAGTTCTGTGAGTTTCGCCGCTAGATACAGGTATGTGTCAAACAGGATCTGAAATAGAAGCAATTAAGTTGTTATGTAATTTGGGAAATGATAATTTAAAAGTAATTCATTTTTAACTGTGCAATCATTAGGAAACCCCTTTTTGAAAGGTTTCGCAGTAATACTAAAATCGCTAAGATTAACAAGTGATCAAGTATAAGTGGGAACTTAAATACAAAAACCCACTTATTGTTTCAGAATTTTTAAAGATAATCGTAACTTGACGTGTTTTATCGCAGCATTTAATTATGTTAAAAATATATTTAGAATCAGCTTCTACCAGGGACTTCGCTCGCGTGAAAGTCGAGCATTATCCCAAGGGAACATAGGTTTAAAGAATTTTATTCTCATAAGAACTTAAATATTACAGTTCACTTAAAATGAGATACATTGCTTACATCTAAATAGTGTAATATTTACCACTAGCGTGTTTGGCGACGTTACAGGGTACATAGGTACATGTTTTTTTAAGTTTCGCTTTAAATATGTTTTAACTACCACACTTCTTTAAATCTTCCGGTAAATCATTGAATAGTTTGTACTCCCTCAGTCAATATTGTCTTTTTGCCGTAATTCGTCCGTGCACGTGTAGTCATTAGCAGAAACTTGTTTTTACTTCTTGTGTTGTATGTAGGTGTTTTCTTATGTAATTGTATGTTTGATTGTACGGAATTTGTAGTTATTTTTTTATGAGAATGCAAGTGTAATATGTATACAGTTGTGTGAGATTTAGTAGATTTGTTTTTTGTATAATTTTTTTGTTGCCACATGCTACCGGGATAAAAGTAGTCTTATATGTCCTATTCCAGGAAGTCTATCATGGTTGGTCAAGGACGTGTGTCAAGTTCATTCAGACGTTAGGATGTAAAAATGTAAGAAACAGACAGACAGACTTTCACTTGCATTAGTATGGATGATGATAAAAATGTTTGACTACTCACTCTGCTTCTTGAATTATCTTCATTCATGTAACACTTCTTAGGTACCAAACCCATGTGTATGAGGTCCGACAGGAACTGGAAATAAGAAACAAAAATAACTCTATAAGTATAAGTAATCTACTTTTTAGACGTACAAGTAATTGAATTATATATGTTCTCATCATTTTGTTATAGCAGGAAACGTAAAACGGTTACAGGAAGTTTTAGACAGAGATAAGGAATAAGTTTCCTCGTGTACCAAAAGGATTAGTACAAACGGACTTAGGCCTGCCAATGAGGTATTATTAGGATGGATCATTTAAAACTGGTTCCAAAATGTATGCCCACGTTAAAAAGATGGAAATGCACCAAGCCGTTGACAAAAATATACATGAAACTATCATAAAATCTGCATTTCATTGCTAACTGTAAGTTTGCAGGCGCTCAAAATTTACGAATTTATGATGACGGTGGAATTTACGGTCCACCGGTTCCAGAAAATCCGGTAAATTTAGCAATCTACTGGTCAATATAATTATTAGCCAATCCATGTTGGATTCCATGGTGAGTTATAAATAATCCTTGGCCGCTACTATGTTAGTTTGTTTGTTTGAACGCGCTAAACTCTGGAACTACCAGTCGAATTTTGAAAATTATTTTTTGTATTGATAGCCACAGTGATAAGGAAGGCTATAGAGCTATCGGCTAAACGGGAACGGGAAATTCCTTCGAGAACGGGGAAAAACGGGATAACGCGTATGAAGTCGCGGGCAAAATCTAAAAGTAATAATAATAATCAGGAATACCATAAATTATTCATCATGACCACTGTCTTGTTGCTAATCACATGTAAGGCCCATTCAAATGGAGTTTTACGAATTAAGTAAAATAATTAATCCCAATCAATATTCATATTCGCGTGATCTATTGACGACGTGTAATAATTACGTAATTTAACAAAGGGTACTTCCTAAGATGTGTTAAAAATTATTTGTCAAACACATACTTAAAGAGCAGTCAGCCATTATTTATTTTAATTTATTCGAGCTTAAATTGACACTAAACGGTTTTGGGGAAAACCGTTCTTAATGTAGGCATGTCAATCTTAATATTTGTCTGCATTACAGACTTGTATATTTAGCAGAAGAAACTTATTTGCAAGAATCCAGTGAATGTTTTCTTATTTTGGCCTGGCTTCCATTATCCAATTAGCTATGTCTTCGATCCACTGTTCGCCAGCACTATTGGGCGCAAAGTCCTGAGCGTATTACATTATTGGGATTCTTTCATCCAGGATTTCTCTGTAGCTCGAACCCTTAATTTCTGGAAAGTTGGTGGCAAACCGTGATAATGATAGGTGTATGTCGTTGACCTAGTGGCGACGCGAACTGGAAGAAGTGTCAGTCGTCCAGCAGCGATATGGGCAGACGATATTGCTGGCACAAAAACGAGGGCATTGGCACAAGAAAGAAGGCTGCAACAGTGGGCAAAGTCAAGCTGTGGATGATGATGATGGCAATTGTATATGAGTCTTGATCGTACCTGATGAAATGTGGGTGTGTTATAAGTGTGTAGCAGCATTCATGCCGCCACAAAAAAAATCAACGTAGCAAAATCAAGATCACAACAAATGAGACTCACAGCGCCATCTATCGCGACAGCTGCAAACTATCTTGACAAAATCCTAAATCGCGATATTAGAGTTTACCGTGCGATTAGAACATATACAAAGCCCGAATATCAACTTTCGGGCAGTTGCCCACCGGACACCAACAGTGTTCCGGTCGGAGGAGGAGGTCCCTTTTCAACGGAGGTAGGTAAGCGGGACTTTACTCTCTGTTCCGCTACCTCCAAAAGTGCACTTCTGCCTAAGGCTACCTGACCATTGACGCGGAGTGAGGCAACGGCACTCCGTTGCCTCACTCCGCGTTTATGGTCGATGAATGACGGAGTAACGCGGAGCTGTGTTGCGGACTGTTTCTCCATTGATGCGAAGCTAAGTAGTGCGAAGCGGATTCGCAGACTGTGCGGAGCTCACGTGACTAGTAATTTGAACGGGCGGCGCGGCGGCAGCTGGATTTTTCCGCTACCCCGCTCAGCTTCCCCGTTCCACTGCCTCGCTCCGCTTCCCAGTTTTGTATGATTATTAAACTAGTTCGCAAATCCCATTCCACTGAAGCAGAGCAGAAATTTTATGCAATGCCAGGGGTTAATTTTGACACGGCTCCGATCTGCTCCACTCTGCTTCACTCTACTCCACTCCTCTCCTTTCCGCTCCAGTGAACAGTTAGCCTAACTCACTGACTTCATGCTCGACGTTGTGTAATCTTCGATTAATTTAAATTAAATAATAATTTATTGAAACTTACCCTATAAACCATATAGGCTGATATCGCAACTTGGACTCCATTGTAGACAAGTAATGTGTGTGTTAGTTTGTATCCCTCTCGCTTTCTCATAAACACTGGTCCAATTTTCAACACGAAGACCAGGTAGACCGCCAGGATGGTGACCACTGGCCCAAGTGAGGCCATGAATGGCAGCTCGTCGATTTCTTCATCTGGAATGACAAAGGGAGTATGTTATCAGTACAGAACAACTTAATCTTTATTGGTGCAAAGATTTTTTACGAGTGCCAAAAACTTGTACACTGATTATTCTCGCATGTCATTGGAGAGTAACGCGTAGATATTCACATAAAATTATAAAAGTATAACTTGATATACAGGATTATTTGGTAACAACCTTTCAGTGGGTGCAAGTACTCATGATTCTAAGCAACTTTTACTATGAGACGAACTCTGAAATGTCAAAAAAAAAATCAGCTGTTTCATACCCAAAGAAAATGTATAATTTTTCAGGGTTGGTCTCATAGCAAAAGTTGTAATAATCTAGAGTACTTTTACCCACTAAAAGGTTGATAGTGTTTTAAAAATAACCCTGTATACTAAAACATAGACCACCTTGTTGCTAAAAATTTAGGTAAGTTTTCCTTTGATATTGGATTGACAATCAGAGCGGTATGTTATGGCCTTTTTATCGAAATTATTTATTTACAAGCCGTGGCCCGAATATTCATACAAACTTTCATCCCCTATTAAACCCATTTAGATAAAGAATTTACTCAAATCCTTAATGCTCCCTTTCGTGGAATTCTAATGCAAACCTTCATGCTCCTGGACTAAAGGTTTTAGCAGTGCTTTCTGTACCAGTGTTTTACACAATATTATTATTCATATTCATATTCATTTATTGCATTTCATGTTGTTTACAGGTTGTTACATTATGATAGTTCCAAACAATGAACCCTGCTAGGGCACAGCAATGTATAGGCGACAGGTTTTAATTAATTTAACATGCTATCATTGTTCATTATTCACAAAATTTGTTGATATAGAATAATTTAATTTTTTTAATTATCATTATACATTATGTCATTCTTATAAACTAAATAAGTAAATTATCATTTTCATATTACAATCTCATACTACAATAGAGATTCTAAAATGTCTTTATTATCTCAGTTAATTTAATGTCAATAGATTAGTTTTACATATAATATGTCACATTTTCAGATAAAAAAAGAAATAGAAAGTAATCACTAAAAATACAGGAGTGAGGCAGTAGCGGACTGATGTCTTATAGAGTACCTAGTTATGTATGTGTAATGTGTTCAAGTCGATATTAATTTATTTATTTCTCAGTTAAAAATTCTTTTAGGCTATAATATGATTTTAAGTTTAAGTAGTTTTGTAGGTCATTTTTGAATTTGTTGTCGTACTCTGTATCCTTAATTGAATTCGGGAGTTTATTATAGATTTTAACGTATTATAATATATCGAAATGCTGTCTAACATTTCGATATATAATATTATAATACGTTACGGGAGTTTATTATAATATATCGACATTTCGAAATATAAATCTAAATGTATTCAATATAATTATTTGTTAGACAGCATTCTGTCTAACAAATAATTATATTGAATACATTTAGATTTATGTTAATAGCTTAAAATTGATAGGTAGTAAAAATAAATTGTGAATTTAGAAAGATTTTATGAAATTTTTGAGCGTTCCACATTTATTGTACACAGCACTTTATTTAATTGTTTCAACATGCCAACTTCTTTTGGTATTTATAATGTCAAGGTGTAATTGTGTAATACAAGTGTCCAAGCTTATATGTTTTTTTCATTATGTCTAATTTATAAAAAAAATAACTAAAACCACTTGATCTTGAAGCAAAACATTGTACTCGAGAGTGAAGAAGCACTAAAAAAGGTTTTCAAAATTCATCTTGAAGGCATTTTTCCTGCCAGGGTTGCGGAATATGTTCGAAAGAGTCACCGCGACCCTGGAACGTAAAGGGCATTTGGAGGAACACGGATGGGTTTTAGTCAGTACGAGTCTGAAACTCCTTCCCGCTCCACCAAGAGCAGAAGGAGTCATTTGATGATTTCCCATCTTTAAAAAAAAGGCATTTATGCCCAGCATTGTCAGTTTAAAAAAAGAATGAAGTTTGGGACAAAAGTTTGTACAGAAGTTCGTCATTATTTCCGATGAG
Organism: Melanchra persicariae; assembly: GCA_947386135.1. Lineage (NCBI taxonomy): Eukaryota > Metazoa > Arthropoda > Insecta > Lepidoptera > Noctuidae > Melanchra > Melanchra persicariae. Next base: position 19,848,358 of record OX376650.1, read on the forward strand.
AAATGGCACATGGCTTGTCTATAAAAAACTTACTTGGTCTTTCTTTTACACGGAGAATATCCATTAGTGAAATTTTTTGCAGGGCTAACTATTCACAATCTAGTGTTTTTGGACACAAATTTTCCAAATTCTCTCTATTCTAATAATTGTTTTATTCATTTCTTTCGTATAATGCACTTGTCTAGTATCTAATCACTCCTAAGTAATAACTGAATAAATGAACGGTTGAGATTATAATTATATCATTGTCTTGATCTGTATCAGTAAATTAGTCACTACTTCTAATAAGATTATGATAAGATAGTAAATGACTAACAATCTAAGGCATCAAAGTCATCCACCATAGCTTGCAAGTTCATTGGTAGAGTTTATTCCGTCTTTTTCACCAAATTTGCAGAAAAGTTTATTAGGTACCTACCAAAGAACAAGTAAAAGGTTTAGATCACCAACTGAGTGGAAAAAGTTATAGCTACCTAATAATCTAAACTTATATTTTTATATCTTTGTGGACGCCCTAACTTTTGAGACCCAACATACGTGGCCGTTAATAAAATCCTACGATGTACAGATATAGAAAAAAAAACTCAGTGAGAGATTAAAAAACGAATTAAATTAAGTCTAAACCTTTTTTTTTTTTTGAAGATGGGAAATCATCAAATGACCTCTCCCGCTCTGGGTGGAGCGGCAGGGAGTGTCAGACTTTTACTGACTAAAACCCATCCATGCTCCTCCTAGTGCCTTTTGCGTTCCAGGGCCGCGGTAACTCTTTCGAACAAAATCCGCGACCCTGGCAGGCTCTGGCCCTAACGGGCCCCACCTTTTGCTGACGGCTGCTGATTCAGCGCGCGTGGAACACAGCGCGCCGTCGACCCGGGCCTGTTCTGATCGGAATTCAGTTCTGGCCAAATTTGAAACTATGAGAAATATCGAAAAACACTGAAAAGAGTCTCGAGCCTGAATTTGATAAAAACTTAAAGGAACTGCATTATTGGATTTTTGAAAAATCGGTATTCCTAGCCAGGTATGGAACCTTTCGGATGGTGTAATAAAACAGGTTGCGTTTTTTTTCAAAATCGGTTCCTGGATACTAATCAATTTTTAAAAAATCCAATGATGCAGTATTAATTTTCATCAAAATCGGGCTCGAGGTTCCTTGCAGTGTTTTTCACTAATCGTCATGGTTTCGGATTTCGTCACATTTTAAACATTCATCCTGTATATCTGCGTTGGAACCTTATAAAAGATACCGACACCGCTTGTCGATCAAATTTACATACTTACATGTATCCCGTTTAACACTGTCGTACACAACGCATTATGTATCAATAAAAGAAAGTACTAATGAATGAAACGATGTAGATGTTTTCTTTCCAGTATTTAAGACATAGTCTCATAGTAAAAGTTTCTTATGTTCATGACCCTCTAGAAAAATGCTTAAGTGTTCAATTTTCCTCGTTCAACGTGAACTCGCTTCAAGACTGTATTATCCTGGGCGAAACCAGACTAACACATAAAACATCATCTGCCAAGCCTTTTTCCCAACTACAGCCAGGCCCAACTGCTTAACGTGCTTACTGAAGCACGGAGGAAACTCGGTATGTTAAGATGGTCACCCATCCACAGACCAACCTTGGCAAGCATTGCTTAACCTTGAAGATCGACCCGTGCGGCTGTTATTCTTTAGCCACGAGCGTAGTCACGAGCTCCTCTTTACACTCGTAAAACAACTTCCCTAAAAGTGTTCGTCAAGGCACTGTTGCATATTTGTCGAAATATCGCGTCGGGCCTGTTTGCCTTTAGTTCCTACGACTATTATTGCATAATACAGTTTTTAATTTGGTAGTTTAACCACGTTCATCCGTTTCAATAACTAGATCAACGGTTCGTTTTGTTTAATTATTTATAGCACGTGTGATAAACAATAGCAGTGCGATTCTATAAACATCTCATTCTCACGGTGTTAGATCTGGTGAAGAGAACGTGAAGTGATCTGTCATCATTAAAGATGATTGACAGAATAGAGTTTAGTAAAAAAGGAGGAGGATCTCACTTCGGTTGTATTTTTTACTGGTTGTTACCTCATGGTGTGATCGGAATAGGTAGACTATCTTTACCTAAAGTTCTAAGAAGTAAGTAACACAGAGTTGATAATACCTCCTCAAAAATCCCGGAATCATAGACATGACCATTGAATCCTGGAGCTTAAGAAATTTGAACTAAATTATTATATTGAAGTATGACATATTATGTCAGTAGGGATACGGAATTGCGTATTTTGCTTTTCTGAGACTTTCCAGTGGTGTAAGGTTAGGTGTGGGGAGTGCCACTAAAAGGTGAAAAATAAAAAATGGTTTTAAAATACAAAGAAACGACCAAAAACGGGGTGTGAGGCAGGGAGACGTAATTTCTCCGAAACTGTTCCCGGCCGCAATGGAGGATATCTTCAAGGTTTTGGACTGGAGAAGGCTAGGCATTAATGTCAATGGCGAGTACATCACTCATCTCCGATTTGCCGATGATATAGTCGTCATGGCTGAGACCACGGAGGACCTCAGTACAATGCTCGATGACCTCAGTAGAGCTTCCGAAAGAGTGGGTCTTAAAATGAACATGGACAAAACCAAGGTCATGGTAAATACCCATGCATGTAGCACCCACTCCTATCAAGATTGGAGGCTCTACATTCGAAGTTGTTGACGAGTACGTCTACCTGGGACAAACGATCCAGTTAGGTAGGGCTAACTTCGAGAGAGAGGTCAACCATCAAATCCGACTCGGCTGGGCGGCGTTCGGGAAGTTGCGCGGTATCTTCTCGTCTCACATACCACAGTGTCTCAAGACGAAAGTCTATGACCAGTGCGTGTTGCCAGTGATGACCTATGGACTCGAAACGTGGTCGCTCACAATGGGCCTCATCAGAAGGCTTAAAGTCACCCAAAGGGCAATGGAGAGGGCAATGCTTGGAGTTTCCTTGCGTGATCGAAAAAGGAATGACGATATCCGCAAGAGAACCAAGGTTACCGACATAGCCCGAAGGATCGCCAATTTGAAGTGGCAGTGGGCAGGGCACATTGCTCGCAGAACAGATGGTCGATGGGGCCGAAAAGTTTTGGAGTGGCGACCGCGTACCGGAAGAAGCAGCGTTGGAAGGCCTCCCACAAGGTGGACCGATGGGTGGCCTGGTAAGGGTCGCGGGTAACCGATGGATGCGAGACGCACAGGACCGGTTGTTGTGGCGACACTTGGGGGAAGGCCTATGTCCAGCAGTGGACGTCTTTCGGCTGATATGATGATGATGATGATAATTAATTATGGAAAGGAGACTACTCACATTTACTCTTGGTCAAATCCCAGCTGTGGTTCTTAGGACTAAGTCCAATGACTGAATTCATTTTGATTTAGAACTGCGACGCGTCACCAATTCTGCTACTGAAACAATACAAGGATAAAATGTAGATGGAATACAAAACAGACCAAGGAAAAATGGACTAAAAGCGAAGACATTCGGATTCGCAAAGAAGCTTGTTTTTTTAAGAGAAAGAAAGAAATACGACGTCTTTATTTGGTACATATAGATACACACAATGTAGGAACACACGGTACTTTAAATTTACCAACACAATATGGTTGTTTTATCTCACGAGTGCGGGCGAGCCATAGTTGTGTAGGTAAATGTACGTGCAAGCTTGTGTCAGTCGCTCCCAAGCTAACGCACACTAAAAGAATGTGCACGTACATTTACTTACACAACTATGGATCGCCCGCAATTTTATTGTGAGATAAAACAACTATATTATTTGACGTATTGATTTTACCTAGCCTAAAAGCGAATACCTACCTACCCAACCACTTGTAATTTCACAAAACACACACAACAATGTTCCCAATTAAATCGAATTAGAAAAGTCCAGGTTCACATGTCACACACTATTTAACAAAATCTAATATAATTCCCGTAAGTGAAACGCAACAGGTCTCCACGGCCACTCATAATGAACTACATTATAATATAAATTATTTTTACATTAAAACAGTCGTTATCTAATGGGAAAATGTACCACGAACAACCTAGCAACCGCGTTTGGTCATTCCGTATAACAGCAACCAATTAGTGAATTTGTACATTGAAATACTATAATTAGTTATAATAATCATGCTTGGCTGGTCCAGAAAGAGGTGGCGAGACGACCAGGGGCCCTACTATGATGTGTTAAAGCGTGAGTAGTTCGAGCGAGAAGGAGGGATGGAGCTATATAGGGTGTATAGCTCCATTCCTCCTTCTCGCTCGAACTACTCACGCTTTAAGACGTCATGGTAGGGACGCTGGACGCGTACTGTGAGGTACGAGGTGGGGCGTGAAAAGAACTCTTGGAAGAACTTGGAGGAGGGCTTTGCCCAGCAGTGGGACAGTATGGGTTAAATAAAAAAAACATGCCTGTAATAATAATAATCATGTTTATAAGGTCACCTACTGCGACTTTTTCAAAAAAAAAAAGATTTACTTATTTGAACAAATAACTGAGAATAAATTCAATTTATTATCATCTGCCTAGCTAGCCATCTGCCTTTTGAACCGACTTCAAAAAAAGGAGGTCTCAAGGGAGGACTCAATTCGGTTGTATTTTTTTTCAACTATTGGGGTTGGCTTCCAGTTAAACCGGATTCAGCTGAATACTAGTATTTTACGTGGAGCGGCTGCCTACCAGACCTCCACAACCCGTTAAATTGGATAGCTCAGTACTACTTGGCGAGACTGTTAACATATTTTCTGGCTTCTGCTAATCTGTAACGACTGCCAAATATCTGTAAATGACAGCCGGGGCCAACGGCTTAACGTGCTTTCCGAGGCACGACAAAAATGGATTAACCTTGAAAATCGACCCGTGCCGTGCGTCTCTAATTATTAAGCCACACACCATTTCTTTTTTATATAAGAATCTGCAGTAAGTGGTTTATCAGATTTCTGCTCTTACTAAAGCTTTGTTTAAAATTTTTCCAAAACCAAACAATTAAAAAAAAGGAAAAAAAGCTCTTTGTTTTCTAAGACAAAGCATTTGCGAAACTAGTTCTCCTAATTACGAAGTCAATCAAATTCAGTCTTAATGGATAAAAACTTAATTAATGTTACGCTTGGAATTCACTAACGTTGAAATGAATCATCATAGATAGTGATACCACTTTGGGATTACCCACTGAACATTAAGGTGCTTCCTCACCTTTCAGATTCGATTTTAAGCATTACGTTACAATACCACTGATCACTGAGCGCTGCGTCTGCGACACGCTCAATTACAAGTGGTCTACATTGATATTACAATTTGTATCAAAATATACATTGTAAATCATCAAGGTGCGCACTATAATGCGCACTAGAGTCGAGCATTACATCAGTGAAGGAGGAGAACCGATCTCCTCCTTCACTGATGTAATGCTCGACTCTGTAACGTTACATTACAGGCGAATGCTCCAAGTAAGGGGAGCACCTGTGTATTCATTGGGTTATGTTATTTATACATCTGCCTAGCCTTTTCTGAACAGTATTGGGGTCGGTTTCTAGTCTAACCGGATGCAGCTGTGTACCAGTACCTATTTCTCATAAAGCGACTGTTTATCGCTTAATGATGATATGGCCGCAAGAGAATTAAGGTAACCAACAAGACCTAAGGATTGCCAAACTGAAGTGGCACATTGCTCGCGGAACGGATGGTCGATGAGGCCGAAAAGTTCTGGAGTGGCGACCGCGTCACGGAAGACGCAGCGTTGGAAGGCCTCTCACAAGATGGACTGATTACCTGGTAAGGGTCGCTGGTAGCCGATTAATGAAAGACGCACAGGATCAGTTGCTGTGGCGACACTTGGGGGAGGCCTATTTCCAGCAGTGGACGTCTTTCGGTGACGAATGATGATGATGTTGACTGTTTATCTGACCTCTACAACCCGCTAACTTGGTAACACCATTCTGCAAGACTGGCTTCAGATTTTCTGACTTTTGACTATCAGTAACGACTGCCAAAGGTCTACGGCTTATTTCTATCCAAAGCACCGAGGACACACGGTATACTATGGATGTTCACCCATTCACGGACTGACCTCTACCAGAGTTATGTGCCTCGAAGATCAACCTGTACAGCTGTTATTTAGCAACGAGCTCAAGTTCCAGATGAATTTTACTAAAAATCAAAAGTAAATCAGCTGTTTTTCCGACCTCGGCCCTCACACAGACTTTATCCTTATTTATTCACGGCTCAAGTACAAGGTGCTACTTACATGCCTTACATCACATTTATTACGCCATACTCGAATATAATCAAGTAATTATCATTACAGACGTTTTTACATGCACATACATCCTTTTTAAGGTTTGAAGGTTGTCAAGTAATCCATCTTTTACCACTTAAATTGTCTTTATGGAAAGATGTTGGGACCCATCCTTAATAATTATACAATGGTCATTACGGCTGGGATGAGTATTATTTATTTTCGAACCTATCTATGGAGAGACGAGCAATTTAGTAATACGGTGAACCTTCATGGTTTCGTGTGTCAAGGGGTACTTGAATATTTTATGTAAATGCGATAGTGACTTTGCACGTTGCTCGCGGAACAGATGGCCGATGGGGCCGAAAAGTTCTGGAGTGGCGGCCACGTACCGGAAGACGAAGCGTTGGAAGGCCTCCCACAAGGTGGACCGATGACGTGATGAGGGTCGCTGATAGACGATGAATGCGAGACGCACAGGATTGGTTGTAGTCGTGACACTAGGGGGAGGCCATGTCCAGCAGTGGACGTCTTTCGGCTGATATGATGATGATGAGTGACTATGTCTGTCTGGTACCTCTACGCGTCTTAATAGCTGAACAGGTTTGGATGAAGCTTTGCACACGAGTAGACCATGTCCTGGGTTAGAACTTAGGATATTATCCGGGAAAGATGTTCCTTTGAGATAATTTCCGACTTTTAGGCTACTGTGTCTGTTCTGTCTGTCCATAGAAGCGGAGGGAGGGAGTGCGGAGCGGAGTTGCGGACTATGCGGAGCTAGTCCGCGTTTAGGCAAGGAGTAATTTGGGCGGCTGTCAGTATTTTTCCACTTCCCTGCTCCACTTCCCCACTCCGCTTCCCCGCTCTGCTGCCTCTCTCCGCTTCCTGGTTAGTTCGCAAATCCCTGTCCACTGAAGCAGAGCGGATATTTTATGCAATTCCATTGTTTAATATTGGCAGAGCTCCGCTCCGCTTTTCTCTCTGCTTCAGTGGAAGAGCCTTAAGCGGGTGATGCCGCTGGCAGAAGCCAGTTTAAAATAAGTGTGTGTAACAAATATAGTGACTTATACCTAAAATGGAAAAAAAACCTTGATCGCTTTCAAGCTACTTCATTCATGATCTTGAAGTTACCTACTCATCTTGTGAAATCTGAACGTAAGGTCAAATATTACCAATTAAACTAAACGGGATTAAACACATCTTTAAACTGATTCAGACGCTGTTATTGTTATTATGTATGCGGAATATTGACAGTAAAGTGTCACCTCCATAAACGAGTCAAATATTTTTGACAGGCCTTTTGGTCTAGTGGTTAGTGACCCTGACTGCAAAGCCGGAGGTCGTGGGTTCGATTCCCACCCAGGACAAACTTTGTGTGATGAGCATAATTGTTTGTTCTGTGTCTGGGTGTAATTTATCTATAATATGTATGTATTTATAAATTATATAAGTATGTATATCAGTTGTCTGGTTACCATAACACAAGCTCTGCTTAGCTTGGGATCAGATGGCCGTGTGTGAGTTGTCCCAAGATATTTATTTATTTATTTATTATTTATTTATTTATTTAATATCGCTAGTGACCGTTTTACTGTCCAATGTCACACGTCAATCACCATAAAAATATCGCCCTGAGGAGACATGTTCATAGAGTTGTAAAACAATGAAAATGGCAAGGTGATACTATTGCGACTAGAAACTCTCTCGTTAAGGTGGCGCCAAACAGCTATTGAACGCAGTGTTAGATAAAACAAAGAAGGCTTCAGTACTCCCGGGGTGTCTTAGCGAGTGAACAACCGGTATCGGATATAATACTGGTTGCATTCAGTTTCATTTGTGGTCTTTGCCCTGAGTGGATCACTGTTGAGTACCATTTACTAGGTCTACTCATCTACTGTTTAACAACGGAGTGCGGTGCGGGAGGGGTGATGATGCCTGAGTTCTCGCGGTTGCTGTCCAACCGCAACTTGTACCGCGGTGCTATCTCATAGACCATTATAGTTAAACGGTAGGCCAGACGTCCCAAGACGATATTATACGACGACTTGGAAGTTTTAGGTTTGTTCTGAGTTGAACTGCTGTGGACATTATCCAATAAAAGGATAAATGTAACTGCATTTAAAAAATCGGCAAAAAAATCACGTTTGTTGCATGGGAACAGAATAAAATAAATATTTAAGTGGGGCCACTTAAATATTTATTTTATTCTGTTTTTAGTATTTGTTGTTACAGTGGAAACAGAAATACATATATTTGTAAAAATTTCAACTATCTAGCTATCATGGTTCATGCGATACAGCCTGGTGACAGACAGACAGACAGACGGACAACGGAGTCTTTGTAATAATATGTTTTATGTTTTCCCGTTTTTACCCTTTGGGTACGGAACCCTAAAAAAATGGAGTGATGGAGTTTATTTTCTTTCGGGTTTCCTTCAAAAACAAGGGTAGGTAGTACCTATAGACAGAGAATTGTCTGGGATTAGATATAACAACCATTCATCATCATCATCATCATATCAGCCGAAAGACGTCCACTGCTGGACATAGGCCTCCCCCAAGTGTCGCCACAACAACCGGTCCTGTGCGTCTCGCATCCATCGGTTACCCGCGACCCTCACCAGGTCATCGGTCCACCTTGTGGGAGGCCTTCCAACGCTGCGTCTTCCGGTACGCGGTCGCCACTCCAAAACTTTTCGGCCCCATCGACCATCTGTTCTGCGAGCAATGTGCCCTGCCCACTGCCACTTCAATTTGGCGATCCTAACAACCATTAGTAACCGGAAAACCCATATTGTTTTATTTATGACGGACAATTAACAACCACAAGTCACTTTATTGTGAGAGGTTTTAACAATATTGCAGCCCACTTCATTGAACACTTAATTATGTATTAACAAAACAAATATGAGTAAATAATTGAGTACTAGTAAATAGCACAACATGAGAAGATCTCATCAAATAAATTGGTACATAAACACTTCCAACGAAATTGATAGACAGACATAAGATTTCGGTTCTATCACAAATTGGTCGAGTACCTAAACTAGATAACGTCACATGAGAAACATAATTGTAAGCATAAACAATACTTTTCGCACTAGTTATAAATAAAATACAACCGACTTCCAAATAATTCGGTGTTTTTGGTTGTTTCTTCGTGATTTAACACCGACTTCCAAAATTAAAGTTATTTTGATCTTTGTAGTGTTGTTTTTTATTTGGAAGTCGGTTGTATTTTTCACTTTTTAGTGGTACCTCATACCTAACAACACCACTGGAAAGTCACAGGTTAGCAAAATACGCTGTTTCCTTTACTTGAACCTATTTTTTACAGCTATTTGATTTTAAAAACCAAACTACTGAGCCGATTTTTATGAAATATCAACGGGACCAATCAGGAAGTATATTCTTTCACATAAAATATTTCTTTTCAAATTGGTTCAAAAATGACGGAGTTATTATGAGGTAACAAAAAAAAAACAACCGGATTGAGAACCTTCTCCTTTTTTTTAAAAGTAGGTTAAAAAAAATACCTACTGATTGTGACAATGAATTCAAAAATCGAATACTAAAACTCACGAGAACGTCACAGAACGCAGATAACACGGAAGAACATTATGAGAACAGACACGGGACGGCTAACGCGACTAATTTGTAACCAAATTCATGACTAGTAAGTATCACACTCTGAAAGATTGGCAATGAATTACGACTCACCTTGTAAATTGACCTAGATTTTCGTTTGAGGACAAAACTACCAGCTGCAGCTGGACAACTCGACATAAAATCTATACTAATAATTATAAAGCTGAAGAGTTTGTTTTTTTGGTTAGTTGAACGCGCTAATCTCAGGAAGAAATGATTCGAATTGAAAAAATAGTTAAGTGTTGAATAGCCCATTTATAGAGGAAGGCTATAAGGCTACATAATATCACGCTACGGGGCAATAGGAGCGGATATTAATGAAAAATGTGACGCAGACGAAGCTAAAAAAAAAAAAAAAAAAAGCTATTGAATAAATATGTCAGTAAAAGCAGAAACCGTTAAACATAACCACAACAACTGACTATAACAAACTGATAGTTTTAATGATGAGCACGCGCTTTTAAAATGAGGAGGGGGGGGAGACTCAATGAACATTAAGGCGCTGTGAACAGCAACAACTGAAAAATTGCTGGTTTTGTAACATAATTTTAGCCAAATCTGTTTAGTTTCAAGCTGCAGAAAAAAATATATGATAATTTTAACTACATTACAAAGAATGTTGATCTGAAACATGTTTAAAAATAAAATCCTCGATAGAAATGATCATCAAAGTTACCTCTAACTTTGACATTAGAAAAAAAAAATCCGTATTTAGTAATACGGAATTTTTTTTTACACCTACTTATGCCGGTAAAATTTATACCAAATAATGAATCGAATGCAAAACTCAATTGCAAGCATTGTGTCGTCGCGCTTCTCTTTCTTTTCTATACAGTCTGAAAGTGACCAAGTTTTTGCTGATCACAGCGCCTTAAAAAATCGTACTCATCGCTGTCAGTTGGCAAAGTGTCCAGTGAACAAACGGTAGCACTGACGATCTGACTGGATAATAATGCTGATTCAACTGTTTATACTATACAATCAGACTTTATTTCAGACAAACATTTTTAATGGAACATGATGAGCGTCAATGAATTTAACTTTTTTAAACAAGTGAACGACACACGTTCATGTGAGATTTAGTGAACGGAAGAAATTAATAACGAAATACAAAGGATGACAAACTCGTCTAATTTGTTAACTAAAATGATTCGTGAGTCATAATACCAAAGAATAGTAAGACTACTATACAGTGTGTCATCGATACGACAGATTGACAAACACTTGTGTTACTAGTATCGTAGGTGACTAAGTGAAGACCCAAAATAACAATACACTGATTCAATATGATAGTGGAGTATGTTAGGTTAGGTAAATCGACTGAGTTACAACACATTTTTAATGTCAAAAATGTCAATAAAAAGTGCCTTCAAAACGTTCACCCATCACTACTTAATAGTAGACTAAAATAAGGCCGAAACTACGGATGTTTCTTTAGTTAATCTGGTCGTTGCGCCACTGGTCGTGGTCGTGGCCGTCTACTGCGCGAGCTGCCTTAGTCTACACGGTAAAACTTAGACATAATAGACCGGTAGAATAAGCCCTGAGGTGTTTAAAAACAATAGCTATTATGATTCCATTACATGAAAAAGCATGTCCGCATAAACACCTTGACTTTATCTCAAAACGATTTGATGAAGAACGTGATTCTTTCAGGATATCATTAGGCTTTGAATGACCCATTATTAAAGTCTTCACTAATAGCAGATGCATCATCATCATTGCTTCTGTAAACGGTTTCTGACACTTGGTAAGAATAATAGACTATGCTCACACGTGTTCACAGTTTATTTACCTACATTATAAAATCTATAGTTTAATTTACGCTAAATACGGGTAAATCCATACCATAATAGTTATTAAATCGAAACCGTTAAACGGTTTTGCACGAAACTTAACACACGGATATACTGTATCCACAATTAGGACAAAATATGATACTTTTCATCCCGGCAGTGAATCCCCTTGGGATAATAAATACTACTAACGTGGTCGATGCTGCGGTCGGAAACTAGTTGTTTAAATGACGCATTAATTCAAAAATCGAGAGCATAATATACCAAGGTAGGTAATGATCTCATGTTTGTTTTAATTATAAGTTTGACACCAATATTATTAATTTTGTTAGTCATTACGATGTAGGGCGGTTGTATTTACGTTGTAACGGATAGATTAAAAGCGTACGGGTAACTCTCTAGAGCCTTTACAATTACAATAATTGTACACCGCTATTATTTATCCGGCGCACCCTGTGCAGTTAACCACGCTATCAGATGGCAGACTAGTTTATCTTTTCAAGCAAAGAGATAAATAATATTCTGCTATGTCTGGAGTCAATAAGAGATAAGGAAACGAACTCCCAAGACCGATAAAAAAATCACAATTTTTTTTTTTTTTGTTTTATAGTGATGTTTATATTTTCAATAATAATAATTCATCCAAAAGCGATAGTGGTTTTAATTTCCGCAAAAATATACGTTAACAATAATCATTACACGCTGTTGCGTTTTCCTTATGACATAATATAAAATTGCGAGTAGAAACTCAGTTTTCTTACTAAACTCAGTTCATTCGCGTGATTAAGATTCGTTAACATAACTTTCTCGGTGGAGAAAAAAGATCAAGATTTTGAGTGTATTGCCAATGCGCGATGGTCAACATGTTCTGAGGGATAAAAACTTCCTTCAGATTGGCTTTAGAAATGGAATTACAAACAGTAATTTTAGTTGTTTCATTATTTGCTTTTCTTTCATACACTTTTGCCTCGAGTGCAAAACCAATATTATAGTAGAACAGCTATTTCTAATTATAATACGTCCAACATTATATGACCTACATTATTTTTTAGAGATACTCTAAACAATAAACCTCACCTGCCAAAAATCCGGATATGTCTGGGACAAATTCAAATTCCAAAATTCCTTATATATAGCAAGTTATACTTGAATTATAATGCAAGTGGCGATTTTCAGCATTTTAAATCGATGATATCGAGCCTTGACTTATGGAGACAAACAAAGTCAGATTAGATTAACTAGGTCAATGGCTGACTGAGTGACAATTTAGCTTGTAGATCTTTTAAAAGTCTTGGTCGAGGTTGATATAACCAAAGTATGTAGTTTAAAAAAAAAAACAAAGATTTGATTGAATGGAAACTCACAGAAGGTAATTTATTAATGAAGCAAATAGACCTTTAATTTAAAACTGAAGAAAGCTGCACGGTAAAAAGAGTAGAAATAGTAGAAAGCATAGATCGTATAAAAGATAGACAGATAAGTGCATGGCTAGGATGAAAACCGCGAACCATAAGCAGGATTGGGCTGGACATGTCAGGACATGTGAAAGAACCACCTAATGAGTTACCAATAAACGCCAGACGACATCGCGATAGACCAAGGCCAAGATGGCGGAGCAAACTCGACTCGTGCCGAAAGTTATGGCCCGTACTAGTAAAATACGAGACTAAAGTCAAAGTCAATTCATTTATTTCAACTAGCGAGATAGAAATAGAGGACGGAATCACGGAACTAAACAAGAGAAGATTGTTGATAAAGATGGAAAGAAGAATAAATCAAATGAATTGGTATTCTAGCATTATATTGATGATGATGATGATGATGACAGGTGTAGCAACATGAATCATCACTATTACTATTTACAGATTTGTAATATTAGTGGAACATAAAACAAGAACAATGCTGCCCATAAAGCTAGTCAACCAATGAAAAGTTATGCATTTTTTATGTTTACGTAGAATAATATCTTCTGCATTACAGTAATGTTATTAAATTTGTAAGTAAGAATGTGGATAAAATTAGATACACAATAGATGATTTCATAGCTTACAGCGATTTTAAAGATAACTGGGATGGTCATGTTGTCATGACTATGAGTGTCGTGAGAATGAGATAATAAAAAATCCCTTGGTGTATCTATTTACAGATAATTGCACAAGCCGTGCTTGATGTGAAATATAATAATAATCTATTTATATGAAAAATCTCGTGTTACGGTGTTTGTGGTCGCACTCCTCCGAAACGGCTCGACCGATTTTTATGTTTTTTGAAGTGAAAACTTCTTTAGCGGCGTTGTGCACTTTTCGGGATGGGTAAAAAATGTTAAACTCGCGTCAGGACACGTGACCTGATCGAAAATTCGTAAGACGATTAATGTAGGTAATATAAATTGCCATGTTTGTGTACGATATCGCAATAAATGAATATTGTATTTAACCACATAAATGATAGTACTTTCATACTGATAAATAAAGCAATTCGTGCGAAGTTATTCCCTAACCATTCCAAAATATTCAAAAATGCACAATGTTCAAGTTTTCACTTCTGCCGGCACTCACGGAGTGCAACCCGTTGTTTTTTTATGTATAATTGGTAGGTATGAGAATATGTCGTAAAGTATATTTCATAGGTACCTACTTGATAATATGCGCGTATGAAATCGTGGGAAAAAGCTAGTATTCTATGTTGAACATACGTAAACCACAAATAAAAAAGACAAAATAAATGAATAAATAAATGATTATGTTAATGAGTTAGTGACAGTGTACATTAATGTTAAAATATTATTTAAATTCAAATAATCGTTTCAAATAGCCTAAAAAAAGTAGACAGAGATAGAGAAGATATTAAATCAGATATCCTATTGACAAATACAATAGTATGACTGTTTGCTAATGTACAGCAGTATTAGCAAGGCTTTTCATTTTTGTACGAATGCAGATTTTTTTTTAATGTTGAAGAGTTACGCTTTCTTCATTAAAACGTGTTACCAAAGATGATGATAAAAATGTTTAAGGTATAAATTGGGTCATAATTTTGTGACCCAATTTATACCTTATACCTATTTGATTTTGTTTGATAATACCTGTTATAACCAAAACAAAAAAATATTCTTCCATCACAATTTTTACGTTTAGTTAGACAGGAATGTAGATGTCGCAAACAATTAGCATACTCAGCTGTTTAGTTGGTAGCCTAGTCTTTTTATTTAAATGTGCCGATTTTTCAGCGACCTAAGTGACGTCTTTTGTTCAATATCGTTTAATGAATGGCCCATGTCACTCATGTCGCTGAATAAGGGCGCAGTTCTATGAAAAGGCTAGCCTTTTCATAGAACTGCGCCCTTATTCAGCGGCATGCTTACTAGTTAGTAGTTGCTAGTATGACTAGCTTAATTAGCCGTTTCATTGAAAACCTAGGTTTTCAATGAAACGGCTAATTAAGCTAGTTGGCTGCGACATATACTGCCGTGCTAAACGCAAAAGCGGTATCTCAGTAAAAGCGAGTTGCGAGAAAATTGAACAGTTTTCTTTATAAACTGAGACAGGGAAAACTTTTATTTAGAAGTATTTATATGTTTTATAAAAGATACCACAATTTAGCTTAGTTCATTGGATGCATATTTGTTTAAGCTATCCGATGACATAAAAATTTACTTTATATTTTTTTTTGAGATACGGCTTTTGCGCTTAGCACAGCAGTATATAGGTACCATCTTCCTTTCTTGGTATCCTAAAGACCTTATAGAAGTACGCTGGGAACACGAGTACATAATTATGACATAGAACTACACACACACATAAATTGATACCTTTCCACCAATTTGCAGATTTAAGCAATTTATTTCACATTATTTTAACGATATAACCAAAGCACGTTTTATCTAGCTCGTGCCATCACGAATGAAAGAAGCGTAACTTAACTGTTACCGAATAATAATATCTGCCAATATTTTTTGCCGAATTTTATGGACAATAGAACAATCATCGTCTTGTTCCACGCTTTTTATCATCTTAATAAATGACATAATAAGTCTTATTGTACTCAAAGCTGACATCATAATTATATGCAGACGATGCAGCCACAATATTTCACGGAAAAACAAGGACACGACTACACGAGTAGGTACCTACTGATGATAGGTGGCTTTTTTTTTTGTTGAATGGATGGGAAATCATCAAATGACTTCTCTCGCACTGGGCGGAGCGGAAGGGAGTGTCAGACTCTTACTGACTAAAAGCCATTCGTGCTCCTCCTAGTACCCTTTGCTTTCCAGGACCGCGGTAATTCTTTCAAACAAAATCCGCAACTCTGGCAGGCTCTGCTGACATCTCTTTGAAGCGCGGGTGGAACACAACGCGCTGTTGACCCGGGCCTTGCTTTGATCGGACGGCGAGCCAACCAACGCTCGCCGTCCGCAGACCCGCGCCTACGGTGGCCGGGAATCGCCCTGCGACTCCCGACGCCCGAAGCGTCTCCCTATGTTGCGGCGGCTGGGGCGTGAGGGTTGTCTCTTCCTCCCGTGGCCCGCCTCCTCATTGGTGGCATACAACCAAGACCGAAATTGCCTCATGCTTAATGGCAGTAAATCAAAATACGAGGTGTTCTCCAAGACTGCTGCCTCATAGGGTCCAATTAATAATTTCGTGAAATGATTAAATAATGATTAAGTAGATAACCCGGTGAACTTCACTCCCTCTAAAATCGATTTGATTAAAACCGTTTTCATTGTTTTTCTTAGCGATTTCAGTATTGGGGCGAATAAAAAAAAACCGGTCAAGTGCGAGTCGGAATCGCGCACTAAGGTTCCCGAACTCTATTAAAAACGGCAAAAAAATCACGATTGTTGTATGGGAGCCCCATTTAAATGTTTATTTTATTCTGTTTTTAGTATTTGTTGTTATAGCGGCAACAGAAATAGGTACACCATCTGTAAAAATTTCAACTGTCTAGCTATCACGGTTCATGAGATACAGCCTGGTAACAGACAGACGGACAGACAGGCGGACAGACAGATGGAAAAACAGACAGACAGACTGATAGACAAACGGACAGCAGAGTCTTAGTAATAGTCGGCGACACGGTTGGCGCGGTGGTTGAGCGATCGGCTGCTGCGCTGCGTGTCGCGGGTTCGATTCCCGCACGGAACAAATATTTGTATGGCCTACAGATAGCTGTTCCGGGTCTGGCTGTTTGTGTATGTGAGTTTGTATGTTTGTAAATGCACCCACGATACAGGAGTAACTCCTAGTGTGGGGCAACGTTTTTAAAAAATAAAAAAAAATAAGTATGGTCCCGTTTTTGCCCTTTGGGTACGGAAACCTAAGAATAATAATGTAACCTAACAGTTGGTAATTTTGAAAGTTATTTGATTCACAAGTTTCCATTTTAGCCACAAGGCATACATGCTAGACTGAGAGGCAATCCCGTATAAGGAACGTTCACATTCGGATCTCGGTCACAATATATCTAAACGCATCTAATTTCCCTTAATTTTGAGAAGTTTTTGACATTGATGCTCGCGAAGTCCATTACAATTTGAATTGAAAAGTTTTCAAGTACTAAATTTGGCCTTTAGGTCATCAAAACGTTCAATAGAACAATAGACCCGAAATAGTCCAAGAGAGATCAGCCAAAATCAATTGGTTTATTGAGGGACGATGTAATTACTTGTACCTGTCTTGTACCTACTTGGTATGAGCTATTGTGTTGCATGATTACTTAATGAATGAAGCTGCTAGAAGGTCAACGCATTGACAATGGTCGATCGGATACAATACCATTTATTCCGCGCTTTACCTTGATCCATTCTCATTGACAATATTCGCAGGATGAAAATCGAATTGAATTGAACCTAATGCCTATTAGATGTTTTATAAAGGTGTGTATAATAGTAGTTTATGCAACGACCATATAAAAAGGGTTATTAAAACACGAGTGTGGGTTTATCACACGAGGCATAGCCGAGTGTGATAATAGCATCACACGAGTGTTTTAATACCTAATTATATGCCGTTGCATACACTATTTTATCTTCACTCATACAGTTGAAATAAAATAAGTGGAAAAATAGTTAATTCCAATATGGCGGATATTCTCATTGCGTATTCGAATGACTGCGCAGCGCGCTCAAACATAGACAAAGATAAAAGCTGGCTCATTGACTTAAGTCAATGAGCCCGCGCCAAAAATTAAAAAGAAAAAGTGTGCTATAAAAATTAAAAAGTTATTTTATGATGCAGTTGTTTAAAAATCGAAGGAAAATGTTTAACTGTAATGGTTTTTTTTTAAATTTTACCTATCCACGAAAAAAAGTATGTATTTATGCATTCGTTTTTGAACTCATATTTGGAACATTACGTTGTGAGTGTAGATCATCATATCAGCCGAAAGACGTCTACTGCTGGACATAGGCCTCCCCCAAGTGTCGCCACAACCACCGGTCCTGTGCGTCCCGGTTACCCGCGACCCTCACCAGGTCATCGGTCCACCTTGTGGGAGGCCTTCCAACACTGCGTCTTCCGGTACGCGGTCGCTACTCCAAAACTTTTCGGCCCCATCGACCATCTGTTCTGCGAGCAATGTGCCCTGCCCACTGCCACTTCAATTTGGCGATCCTTCGGGCTATGTCGGTAACCTTGGTTCTCTTGCGGATATCATCATTCCTGATTCGTGAGTGTAGATAAAATATATAAAATAACCACTGAAATTATTATCATAACTTTATTGCCAGACACAAGATACCTGCATCCTAGCTGCTGAATTTCAACAGTTAATTATTTCGACACGGTGCCAATTTCGAAAAACAATAGTTCGACTACTCATTGCTTCGACAGAACATAATACTTGTATATTCACATTGGTCCGATAGAACATACTCCGACACACACCTTTGAAAAACAATACTTCGACATAACCCTTCTTCGATATGCACTTATGACACTCTCTTACTGATTCCAACTGATGAATGCGAAAGAAGAAAGAAAGAAAAGAAAAAGAGTTTATTTGCGGCCAAGCATGACGCATACCAAAAATAAAGTTAGCCGTTTGGAAAGATCGCGCAGGTGCAGTCACGTAGACGGGAGCAAGCGGGACGCAAGCATGCATCGTAAGTAAACGAGCGACTGAGACATAAAATCGTGCCGCCATAATCCCCGCCCCCATGTCTCTTGCGCATGCGCAGTTGCAGTTTGTTCATAATTTTGACTACTACGCAGCCACTCGTAGCCAACTTCAGAGGGGCACAGTTATTTGACGAGAACTGTACTATGACGTATATTTTTATATTGATGGCATAGTCAAACGGCAGTAGAAGACCCAGGTGTCGATACTATTTCTATCATCGTATAAAAGAATGGAGGCTTGATTGGCAAAACAAGCAAACGTTAAATTGTCGTTTGAGTTTAAAGTTTTTAATTGATTTAACCATAGAAAATATTTAAATATAGTTATATATCCTACCTTATTGGTAACTATATTTTCGAGCCATTTGGGGTTGAAACCCTAGGGCCGTGGGGCCCTTGTGCTCAAAGCCTTTTCAAAGAAGTTTCGAAACGGCTGGTTGACACTTCCCGTGACCCAAGAGCTGGCTTTTACTTTGGGCAGAGACTAAGCATTGCCATACAACGTGGTAATGTGCACATTACTAGCTGACAGCGTTGAGGACTTTTTTGATGCTATATTTTAGTTTGTTGTAAGTTTCGTGTATTTTTAATTTGAGTTGTATTACCATATAAATGTAAAAGGATATTTTTATTTCATATCAAAACTAAATCTGTCTGGCTGACCCTACAATCTGTTAGTGGATTGATCAGAAAAGTCTGATACCAAAATGGTTGGGTAAAACGGTACCTCCTGGCATGACTGGAAACAAATTTTCGGGCTTCTGTGTATCCGTAAACGACTATCAAATACCTATTTATACCATCGGGAGTAACAACCCATCCACCGACCAACCTCAACAAGCGCAAGGCCATTTTTTAGGGTTCCGTAGCCAAATGGCAAAAAACGGAACTCTTATGGATTCGTCATGTTTGTCTGTCCGTCCGTATGTCACAGCTACTTTTTTCCGAAACTATAAGAACTATAATGTTGAAACTTGGTACTGATACTCAAAAAATTTTTTTTCTATCAAACCCATGCGTGTGGGGTATCTATGGATAGGTCTTCAAAAATGATATTGAGGTTTCTAATATCATTTTTTTCTAAACTGAATAGTTTGGGCGAGAGATCACGCCTTATGGAAAGCGATAGTTGAAGTCTATGATGGAGCGAGCGTGCCCAGAAGATGCCTGTTCACTCTTGCTTTGAAAGCAGACGGGTTATATTAAACTAGTTTTTACCCGCGACTTCGTACGCGTAAATGCCGTAGTTTCCCGTTCCCGTATAACCTATAGCCTTCCTCATGAATATGGTTATCATATGCAAAAAGAATTTTTAAAATCGGTTCAGTAGATCCAGAGATTACACCCTACAACCTCACAAACTCACAAACTTTAGCTCTTTGTAATCTTAGTATGTATGGTATACATAAATATCATTTATTTGTGTATACCACAGTACGGACATAGTACCTATACATAGATTAGTCATCTGCCTAGCCTTTTCCCAACTATATTGGGGTCGGCTCCCAGTCGTACCGGATTCAGCTGAACATCAGTATTTTACGTGGAGCGGCTGCCTACCAGGCCTCCACATCCCATTAACTGGGTAACACGGTACTTCTTGGCAAGTTTGGAGTCAAATTTTCTGGTTTCTGACAATCCGTAACGACTGCCAAAGATCTACAAATGACAGCCGGGACCAACGGCTTAACGTGCTTTCCGAGGTACGGAGGAAACTCGATATGTTAAGATGGTCACCCATCCACAGACCGACCCCGGCAAGCGTTGCTTAACCTTGAAGATCGACCCGTGCGACTGTAATTATTTAGCCACGAGCTAATCTATACATAGATTAGTAATAATGATCTAACATTAATAAAGTAATAGAAATAAAATAAATAATTGACTTACCATCAGGTAACAACACGCAATTCTCTCACACGCCTAACCGTTTAGTTTAACTGTAAGAAGTATTAAGTATCTAAATATTCAAATAACAATCTATAATTATTGTTAGC
Organism: Melanchra persicariae; assembly: GCA_947386135.1. NCBI lineage: Eukaryota > Metazoa > Arthropoda > Insecta > Lepidoptera > Noctuidae > Melanchra > Melanchra persicariae. The sequence continues at coordinate 19,869,180 of OX376650.1, forward strand.
TATTGTTTTAACTGCGAATGGGCACAATTAAATATTAATATTTACACATCATACCGCGCAAATGCTAGATTGTGATTTTCTATAATATTTATCTAGACACGTAAAATAATCAGCTGTGCAGTACATTTTGTCGAGTTAAGCGTTTATTCTGTGACACGTTGTATTGTTTTTTTCTTCTTTGGCAACTGAGCCGATAACGGCTATTCTGCCAGTGTCATGTCACATGTGAACACATCTATAGTAAGACCGTTAGACCAAAGGTGAGCCGGGTCTAAAACCTGAAGAATTTATGACAGTTAAATATTATTAAGGTACCCCCGATTTCTGGATTAATAATTTGGTATTATTTGTCAAACTTTACTTCAAACTAGAAGACAAAATTTGGTATCAATGTAGGGGTTGACGCGTTTTTACCTCCAAGTACTCTATTCAGAAGATATTCTTTTCTTTCTGGTCATCTCACGTTTTCAATGGTGACGGTTTTTTTTTTTTAAAAAGAATACCACATACCTGAAAGTGTTCCTGTGAGCAAGCCTGTTAGTCAATGCTCATTGACTTCCTAGTATGAGAAGATACCTAGTCCCTTACTACTTAGAGGTTTTCACTGACTGATTTTATTATTAAATTATTTTTTATGGAATCACATTAATTTATATAACACACCACCTTTCACGTTACCCGCAGAACACTATGCCAATCTTCTTATCATATTTCAATATGGTACCGACGAGATCTTAATATATTTACTAGGTGCATACCGAACATGAGATAAGACATGTTAATGAAACTGATACCACAACTAACTCTCGTGTCATCGTGTGAGAATTTTGTTCGTTAGAAACTGCATTGTAGGACATGTTTTCGGGTTTCAAAAAGACAATGAATGGCACTCAGGAATAGTGTGTCTTTAAACAAATAAAAGTTACATCAATTTTATCTATTCTTAATATAAATTTTGATGTAGCGCATGTAGCGGAGACGAGAATGTTGACATGGATGTGTGGAGCAACGAGAATGGATAAAGTTAGAAATGAGTACATTAGAAGTAGTTTAAAAGTGGCGCCAGTGACGGAAAAGTTGTGTGTGTATGGTCATGTGAAAAAGATGGATGAAATGCATGTAACTAAAAGGGTAATGAATATAAATGTGGATGGATGAACAGGAAATGGGAGGCCAAAGAAAAAATGGATGGATTGTGTGAGGAGCGATATGAAAGAAAAGGGAGTTAGTGATAGTGTGGCGGCAGATAGGACAGAATGGAAGAAAAAAACGTGTTGCGCCAACTCAAAGTAACATGAGTTATGGGCAGGAAGATGATGATAATATAAATATTGATAATGCTGACCTCAATTCACGAATGTAATATTCGTACGTATTTATCAGCACTGTACCCGCCTCGGTTTTATTGTAAAATGGAACCCTTATTCTTAACCTAGTGTCAGTGTGACGTACCAATATCTACCAGCGACGGTCGTGGCCCACCAGCATGTTCTCCAGCCACAAGTGCAAGCCCATCAAGTTAATTGCCCGCTTAAACGGTCGGCCTATAGAACCGCAAATAACCGGTATAAGAAAACATTTCGAGGAAACCGGCAAGCGGCATGCTCTAGAACCCGAAAACTCATACAACATGCTTGCGTAGTTGTTTGCGATCCAGTTACTTTCACTGACAGCCGGAGCCTGCAGGCCTGTGACCCCGCAGTGGGAACTTTATATGCTCCTGCTGGTATAGTTTTTAGTCGGTGTTAAAAACAGCAGCAGGTCTAGTTGGTACCTCAGTGGTTGAGGAAGTAGCAGACAAGGCCAAATTCTTCTGTCATACTAACATAATTCTGAAATGATTTACGAGTCGGTAACATTTACTTAAGATAAGCTCTTTTATCTCCAGCCACTAGACACCCGTTATCTTTTACCAGATTTCATAACTGCAATTGACGCATTTTTATCTTTTTCGTAAAATTTTGTTGGAGCGATTTTACTAACAAGAACTATATTGTGTAAACAATTCAGGTGAATGTTATAAAAAATGATTCAACATAATATCACGCTTAGTTTTCCCTGAATGGATTGGCAGAAACTCACATACAATACGTGCATTTTTGCCTAGAATCAGAAGTACGAATTTACCGCACTTTCGGGTTAGGAATATTTGAATGTTCGTCAATTTAGAGTTGCTCAATTACAGCTTGGCGAGTATTGGCGTCCCTCGGGGCGACTGACCCCCGAATCAGTAGCTATTAAATAAAATTGACATGGTCCCCATTAGCCTACTTCGGAGAAATAACTGTTTCGCATCAAATAGAAAGGAGTATACTTTCCTTTGCGATAGTTTCAAACTATCACGCGGCCAAAATCGATGCATGGTAAAAGCTAGTGTAAAATAATATAAAGGCACCTTCACGTACCTGCTTAGGTCAGAAGCAGAAGATCAAAATCCACAACGAAGACAAAAACGAACGAACCAAAACTGTTTTCGTCTTATTCACAAAAATAAATATCTAACAAATCAAAATAGTCACTCAATAGTACATTAATACACAAAGACAATACTTAATAATAATCAAAGGGTAATATAATTTAGAATAATAATTCACATGATAGAAATAACAAGAAATGAACTGACTTTTAAAAAACTGACAGAGTTTTTTGATGCGAGCAAGCTGTCAGATTGTTTCATATTGTTGATGGGAGCGATACTAAAGAGTTTAGTCTGGGACCGACACGGTGTTGTGGTGACGAAAAGTGGGTCACTATGGGCCATAAGGGTGCGGCCCCACTGCGCACAGCGAGGTGAACTGTGTTGGTGACAGATATTTTAAATGGAACAGTCACCGCGCACCTTGTGTTCACACCCTGTTTTATTTTAACGTAGTACAGTTCAACATGTGGCAGTTCGATTAATATATCGCACGTATTGTGGGATACGTTGGTATCATTTAGTTTAACCCTAATAATGGTAGGCTTAATAAATTATTATATATGGCTTTGTCCCCGTTGGATATGAGACGTGCATTTTTTGTGGAATAAAAAGTAGTCTATGGCATAATAGACTTATAATTACATCGTTCAAACCATTATTTTTTGTAAAAAATAAAAATCTTTTTTTCACGCCTTTTTTCCATGGAACTTAAACTATTGGTGCACCTTTGCCTAACCTTTTGGGAAATACAAGTGTGTTTATGTTCTTATAATAACCGTACAAAAGAGAGAATAAAGCATTAAGTTATTACTGGGAATCAACCTTTTAATTTAACTCGACATGGCTACACGCCATGTCACGCGTCAGCTATCCTTTTTTATTTCAAGCTAATATTTATTTCCTAGAAAACTCACGCATGGTTACTTTTAAAAACCATGGGGTGGTAAGCTAGTATGTTGAGTTATTAAATTGTTGTTCATTTTATTTAAATTGTATAAGTGAGCCGTTGGTCCCGGCTGTCACTTTTACATCTTTGTTATTCGTTACAGGTAGTCAGACCAACCTTAAGGGTGCCCTAGTCAGTCATTGTTTGATACAAACGTAGTCTGGCGATTACTCTACTGATTGACGGTGTACGTTCAGAAAAAAGGTCAAATTTATTTATATCGGTATTATCTAGCCCTGTCTAGAAACAAAAAGAAAAAGAAATATTGAGGTGCAAGTTACTTGTGTCGAAACTTCACAATTTTAACATAACTTGGGCGTAAATAAATAACTTATGTAGTACGAAAATGGCAAAATATTAACCTCATAGGGATGGATTATTTCCTAAATTAAATATAAAAAAATATTTTAAATACTATTCAGTACTTTTTTCATAATATCCTTACTACCAAATGCCTTTCAATAAATTTTACGAGCTCATTTCCGTTATAAATCATCTTATGATATGGAAATGTAAACTTTTGTGCGCATTAGCTTCATACTGTTCATCAAAGCGTTTATTTCTTCTTTTAAATGATGATGGATGAGATAGCATGCATTTTACCGTGTCCGTCAACGAGCTCAGCCGTTCGACTAGTGCACCCTTAAGGATAGGAATCATCAAATGACTTCTTCCGCTCTGGGCGGAGCGGAAGGGAGTGTCAGACTCTTACTGACTATAACCCATCCGTGTTCCTCAATATGCTCTTTGCGTTTCATACCGGTACTCACTCCGAATCCAATATAGTTAGGAAAGGTAGATTGGTATTTATAAAACCGGCCAAGTGCGAGTCGGACTCGCGCACGAATACGGAACCCCGTACCATTATCTATAAAAAAACGGCAAAAAATCACGTTTGATGTATGGGAGTCCCCACTTAAATATTTATTTTATTCTGTTTTTCGTATTTGCTGCTATAGCGGTAATAGTAATTTATCAGCAGTGAAAATTTCAACTGTCTAGTTATTAAGGTTCATGAGATACAGCCTGGTGACAGACAGACTGACAGCAAAATCTTAGTAATAGGGTTTGAACCCCAAAAATGTGGTAATTTTCACCTTTATTGCGAACCCAGTGGCTGCCCAAGCTAAAAACCAATATTTAATTTTATGTAGATTTCTGTTTAATTATTATTCAAAATCTTTTACTACTTCACAAGTCTTTGTTATTTGAAATATTACTACCATATAATACTGCTACGACGTGTAAAATGTATTCAAGTCATAAAGTTTCTGTATGGCACAGCTAATATTGTTATTACTTGCACAAATAATGGGCCACCTAATGACTTTTACATGGTAATAAAGAAAGGCGTAAGAGAAGTTACTGAAACAAATTCAAAGAAGTAATATATACGTACTGCTTCTTTAACAATCATGGTTGCTGTATTCCGAAAGTCTTGGGGAAAGTTTTCAGTATACAAATGTGAATGGCAATAAGGCATCGCCTCATAACAAAGCCATCTGAGGACCGTTTTTTTTAAGGATTGGAAATCATCAAATGTCCCCTTCCGCTCTGGGTGGAGCAGGAGGGAGTGTCAGACTCTTACTGACTAAAACCCATCCATGCTCCTGAGGGCCTAGCACGAATTTTTTTATCGTTTAGTAACGTTAACCTTAGTGAATTTTGAAAATAGAATACCTACTAAAACCCCTTAGTATTTTGGTTTAATTTTATGCGAGATACACAATGTGTATCATACAAATTATGAATACAATATGCTGCCGCCTGACATTAGAGACTGCAAAACTTACAGTTTTTAAAAGAAGAGTGAAAGAACACTACCTTTCATTATATGTTTTTATTTATCTTATAATATTATTTGGTACTCAATACTTTATTTGCATTCCACAATGAGTACTTAGGTGGTAAGTTAAAAAAAAAGTAATCATTATGGACCTTGTCGGGCACAGCAAAAGAATTAAAAATATAGTAGGAGAGAGGAAGCTTTAAATAGCTAAACATTTATCTAAACTAGATCCAATACTATCATTTTCAGTATGAATTCATTATACCTACATATGATTCTTAATACTTTATATTTTATCGTTGAAATATTCGTTTATACTATAAGAGCATTTTTTTATTAAAAATTGTTTTAGTTTTTTTATAAATATGATTACTTTATCTTCTTTTTTATTAATTCAGGTAGTTTTTTTATATATTTTTATTGACATTGTTCAGGGAATGGAATGTATTAGTGTGATGTTAATTTTAGTCATTTAATGTATGTGGTTTATTTTAAGACTCTTTTATCCTGCACGTCTTTTACATCGTTCTCACATTTATAAATAATTTCAATATGAATGATATAACCATCATTTTGTAACATAATAATATTTTTAATAGTGTCCGTGGAGTTTCTTGCACGATCTTCTCCATAGAGATCTACGCTTTGGAACGTGCAAATAGCTTCATCTTTTTGACCGACTGACCTTGACAATTCAAAAGTGCCTGTAAATGGTCTAATAAAATTGAAATAAATGCTTTGACTTTGTATTGTATGCTATATTTGAAGTACATTGTTTTTATTATACGTATAACTTTTACACACGGTGTCCATCATCTCTTTTATAATAATTCGACTCTCCTTTCGCTATATATAATTATACGTTGCGTTACTATACGTCAAAAACATTCGTACTTGGCCCTCAGGTTTTCCTACTTGTAGCATGGGTGTCTCCTGCCAGGGTTGCGGACTTTGTTCAAAAGAGTCACCGCGGCCCTGAAATGCAAAGAGCATAAGGAGGAACACGGGTGGGTTTTTATTTAGTAAGAGTCTGACACTCCTGTCCGCTCCACCCAGAACGGAAGAAGTCATTTGATGATTTCACGCCCATAAAAAAAAACAGCATGGGGGTTTGCCAGGGTTGCAGCATTTGTTTGAAAGAGTCCCCGCGGCCCGGGAACGCAAAGCATTTGATGATTTCGCATCTTTAAAAAATCGTTCATCGGTCATTGATCATATTTTGGACCTCGTCATTTTGTTCCCTTTTTTTTTTTGAGGATGGGAAATCATCAAATGACCCCTCCCGCTCTGGGTGGAGCGGCAGGGAGTGTCGGACTTCTACTGACTAAAACCCACCCATGCTCCTCCTAGTGCCCTTTACGTTCCAGGGCCGCGGTAACTCTTTTGAACAAAATCCGCAACCCTGGTTTGTTCCCTAAATTAAGTGTGACATGTAATTGTGTACTTACATTTTTAAAATTTATTTATTTATTATTTATTTATTTAAACTCACACACTATCTTTACAGGATATCCCAATACAATAGTGGTTTATATACACAACAAATAAATTCAAACATCAACTTACGGCTAATACTTAAAATTCTTAACTTAAAAAATAGAACACAATACTAAACTCTATTAAAATCATCATCTGAAGACAGACTACTACACATATAATCAAATACTAAAAAATATAATCTGACTAACCACAAAATAACTAATAACTATAACTAACAAAATTCAACAAAACTCTTGCTAATTCATTCATATTGCACGAAAATATGTCAGTCCTCTCGTGCACTTCATTTAGTACACGTATTGTGCGGAAATGAATGTTATTATAAAGTATATTTTAATTTTTATTATTATCATTGCGCGGAGTTGAAACGATCGGAGTTGCCGAACAATTGATCGCGATGGACGCAATCATCGCGATCAATTGTTCGGCAATTCCGATCGTTTCATCGCGCCGACAAAAGCCGGAAAGATGTCTTCCGGTTTTGCCGAAAACATTATTGGTTGATTCACACATAGCCGGGCCGTGGCATGCAGGGACCGTGCATCCGTATCTGCAGGGACCTTGCATCCGTATCTGCACGTCCGGTCCGTGTGTTCGGCCCGGGTACGGAAGCTCCGGCGTCTGCCCGGACACGGACGTGTGTGAACGAGTTCATACAAAATGTGTGCAACTATATTATTTTGAGCTCCGGACGGACCGGTCACATCCCGGACACGGCCCAGCTATGGCAAAAAAAATGGGTGGACTGTGCGAAATACGATCTATTTAGAAAGATGACGATATAGTTATTTGCCAACCTCGAATATATTGAAATTTTGGTAAGATTGGATGTGGGTATTGTTATTGCCATTGTCGTCTACAGCCTGCACCTAGTAGTTTAAATGTGCATATTATTTATTTAAAATTTATATTTTCGAGCCGTTTGGGGTTGAAACTCTTGAGCACTCGGTGCTCAAGATCTGTCAAGACGCTTAGTTGACACTTCGCGTGACCCTAGGGCTGGCTTTTACCTCAGACAAAGGATAAGCATTGCCATACAACGTGGCAATGCTGCCAGCCTTTTGGGTACATTACCAGTGGCTTGCGATGCGGAGGAATTTTTCGACGCTACGTTTTAGATTACTTTTACTTTTAGTTGAGTCTTTTATTTAAGTGTGTGTATATAGTTAGAGTTGCAATAAATTTGTCTAATTCTATGTTTCTTTGGTCACAATATATTTAAATGTTTGTATTTAAATAGTACCCTTTAAATAATGTCAATCGCGTTTCAGTGTCAAAAAGTGATAAATAAAAAATGCTGTGTTCCGCTACAAATTACAAAGCTGTCAATAACGATTCGACACCGTCAGATTATAAGAAATCAGGCTTAGTGAATAGATGTACCTGCCACACATAAGAGCATTAAACATGGTTTTCACGTATTTATAAATAGGCTCAACAATTTTAAAAGCCAATATTAGTTTTAAAAATATATACCTACCTACATAATCAAATACGTTCCCCCCGTAATTTATGGTGATTTAATCAATTGATTAGAGTTTGAATAATTGGTTTCGTTCATTACTTTCGTTATAGTCTTAAAACAAAAGTAACACAGTTTATTTATCTTTGCACGACTTTTTTAAATATTTCTTAGTAAAATGAAGGATATAAGAATTTTAATAGGCTTGTCATCAAAGAGCAAAAATACACTGACTTCATCTGCTTAGCCTTTTCCCAATTTTATTGGGGTCGGCTTCCAGTCAAACCGGATTCAGCTGAATACCAGTATTTTACGTAGAGCGGCTGTCTACCAGACCTCCACAACCCATTAACTGGGTAACACTGGGTTTCCAATATCATTTATTTCTAAACTGAATAGTTTGCGCGAGAGACACTTCCAAAGTGGTAAAATGTGCTCCCCCTGTAACTTCTAAAATTAGAGAATGATAAAACTAAAAAAAAATATATTAATATGATATTCATTACCATGTAAACTTCCATCGAAAATTGGTTTGAACGAGATCTAGTAAGTAGTTAATTTTTAATACGTCATAAATCGTAAACCGCAATTTACCTTTCATTCAATCAACTCAAATATAATTTTCACAGATGATGTATTTCTGTTGCCGTTATAACAACAAATACTAAAAACAGAATAAAATAAATATTTAAGTGGGGCTCCCATACAACAAACGTGATTTTTTTATAAATAATGGTACGGAACCCTCCGTGCACGAGTTCGACTCGCACTTGGCCGGTTTTTTTTACATTAATTGTTAAAGTTTAAATTTTTATTGCATAATTTCTGAGGAAAATTGCCTTAATAGGGAGGCAGGAGGGGGAGCGGTGTGTCCTCCCTCCGCCGAAGTAATACTAAAGTGTAGTAGATAGAGCACCACTACGCGGGGCTCCTATTTCTGGGTGGTTTAAAAAAAAGTGGCCCAAGTAAAATAATATAGGTACATAGAATTTAGTGTAATTAGTCCATAAAAGGTTCATTTGAAAACCAGCGTCAGACAGCATCAGTCTGTTTGACAGATTCGCTGAAATGAACCTTTTTAGTGCAGCCGTGAGACACGCACTTAGTTTTTTGGTATTATTACCTACCATTTTTTGTAATTTTTGTGTACCGTGCGTATTTCGTGTATGTGCTAAATAAATTTTATTCTTTCTTTCTTTAATTATATAGTTCCGTGTCACGTATTAATAGTGATTTACAAATAGTTTTCAAAAATATTTTGACGCGGCTCCGGCAGCTGAAATTGCATGGAGGCGCTTAAAATAAGCTCCCTTGACTCCCCCACAGTGACAGATTCCTCAAATACAAAAGACTTGATTCTAAACCCAACCCTTGCTTTGTGCTAACTACAAAATGTCGATGTGACTACGTTATTAGTGTTGTGTTTGCATACAGACAGATGACTCCGGTTCAAGGTGCCTTAGCGTTGACATTATTTTGTGTTTACAAAGTAGCTAAACGCTAGTGCGTGATGTTGTTGATGGTTGTGATGTGGTCAGTATCGGGCATACGGTTGGTGACAAATTGTGTGGTGGGTGTGAGTGAATGAAATCATTCTTTTTTATTGTACAAATTAGCCCGCCCACGTTTTGTTGTTGTGGTGCATTTGTGGTACGTGTGCAACAAGCCTGTGATTCAACAATACTGTGACTGTGCTTCATATACGCCTCTCCAATCTCAATACGTTAATATCGATCCTAGGTTAATCTGATTTACTGCACACACAATTCATGATTAGAGCTGTCAAACACATCAATGATAATAATGTCATGATTCACACAGAACGTAATTGTGGAAAGTTTCAAATGAGCGCTTGTTTTGTCTGTATTCTGGGGAGATAAATACCTAACTTGGTCATAATCATCTTCCTGGGGCCTATTTAATAAAACCGACTGGTGACAGGTGACGAGCTACAATTTGAGAATTCGAAAATTTTGTAAGTCATACATTCTGTGCTTTAAAACAACATTATTACTATAACGCAAGGTATATTATATAATTTTGAAGTTTGACAAGCCGGGACCTGGACCGGAATAAATAACACCTGTCGCGAAATAAGGACAATTTATTATGTCAGTTTCAGACAAATTTTTCGCATTGTCAGTTTTATTAAATAGGGTCCCTTGTTCCATATCAAATATGGTCGACGCATTGCATTTTCTACTTCCATTGTTTCCTGTCACGTTATCACTGACTTTCTTTTCTTTCATTATTTGGGCTAAATTCCAAACTAATAAAATAAATATTATTATATAAGGCTTCGTCGTGCTAATTGGCTAACGATCGTACGAGTAAACGATACGATTTCGTCCCACGACGAGATTAAACACTCACATTTCTTTAGAGTGTGCTAATTCAAGCTTGCAAATCACTGCGCGTGCACAGGATCATTTTTATTGCGCAACGAAATCGCATCGTTAACTCGTACGATCGTTAGCCAAATAGGACGAAGCCTAAGGCGGATCCTATCTGAGGGCTAGTACCAGTTACGGCTAAACAAAACAAATTCGTTTTGGTGGTATTAAACTCAGGCCTGTTGTCGTTCAAGCTCGGGTTTAACTCATACTTGACTCGTCAGGGACGAGTTACACAACTTCCATTACTAGCGATCCGGCCTACTGGGTATTCCCCGACCTTTGAATCATAATTCACAGCTTGACATATGACTTATGGCAAAACTAGTACAATTCCGGGGTAAAATCCATTGCTTTCCTTTTACCCAGTTTAATGTCACACGGTATCGTGGTTAGTGTAGACTCTTCTGTCAGGGTTGCGGAGTCCCTGCCAGAGTTGCGAATTCCCTGCCAGGGTAGCGGAGTCCCTGCCAGAGTTGAAAATTCCCTGCCAGGGTTGCGAAATTTGTTCGAAAGAGCCACTGCGGCCATGGAAGTGGAACGCAAAGGGCATTTGGAGGTTTTAGTCACTAAGAGTCTGACACTCCCTTCCGGCCCGCCCAGTTTTTTATTTTATTTCATTTTTTTTAGGTATGGCCACTTACAGATATGTCACGCTGGGGCTATCAACTGCTAAAGCGGACTATCCTGTGGTGACCTCAAATGAATTTAAGGCCCCCAGTCAGGGCATTTAAGGCCCCCAGCCAGGGCATTTAAGGCCCCCAGCCCGGGCAATTTAAGGCCCCCAGCCAGGGCAACTCTCCCCAGAGCGGAAGGAGTCATTTGACGATTTCCTATCCCGGTTGAACTCGATTCCCAGTGTTATCATTTTTTTTACTTAGAATGGCGTTCGGAAGTTGACGGTGTTACATTCTCATGTCTTGTAAGTACGTAAAGTAGAGGGCCTATCACGAATGATTTTGACGTATAGTATAGTAACGTAACGTAAAATTTTACTATTATAACTGTGTTACTCGTTTCACAAATAATATTTATTTGAATTAAGTAGATACACAACCAAAATACTATGAGGTTGTGGTTTTTTATATTCAAAATTCACTTACGTTAACGTTACTATAGGTACGTCAAAACATTCGTGCTAGGCCCTCTGATGGTATCGAGACATGTAGGAATGCCATTTTCAATGGGACTCTCATATTCCGATGAATACGAGAACAAAGTCACATGTTGTACCTACACTATAAATCCTTTGCGTGCTTGACTAATGCATGCCCATTGAGACTGGCCGCCTGCTCCGTGACCAAAATTTAATATGCGAGATAATAATCATTATTATAGTGCTGTTTTACTTTGTATTTTGTGTTTATGTAAGTATCGGCAAACAGGAACCAAACGCATAAACAATGAACTACTTATTCGTTGCCAGGCCGACAGCGGGAACACTGACCTTGAGCTGGCCTAGCGTAGCGTGAAGTTTATATGAAACACGAGGCCAGTTTATACTGGATTTATTACAAGTGATGAGTGGCCTACTGTACCCATGCGTTGCTAGCCAGTCAGTGTGTTAGTCATGGAACTGTTTATAAATGTTTACAAAAGGATTTTACTACACAATGTAGACCAAACATTATGTTTAGAATGTATGCTGTTATCTGTAACAAAAGCACTTGTGCTCAAGAACCAATTGTTATTTTATCGCACGACCTATTGTTACGTATCACGAACCTATTGCTATGTATCGTGACTCAGTATATTATATTAGCATAAAATACTGAAAAGTAGAGTAACAAATGTATAATGAGAATGCAAAATAATTTTAAAAAATGTTGCTTGTCTAAAAAACGCATCTAAGAAAAAATATTAGAGATAATATTTTTCTGAAAATACTTATTACTTGTTGACCTATTTTTTTTTCTGGATGAACTTAAATGTATGTCGTGTCGTAAATAATACCTAATTAATTAATAATGTACCAAATAATAATAATTAAGATAGTTGAAACTTGACTACTTTATTTTACAAAATATAATTTACTCCCCCCCATAATTTTTTTAACCTGTCACCTGACAATATGTTTAAATATACCCTATACGAGAAGCTTTCGATCAGTGATATAATACTTATACATCAACTCATTCATAAGGGAGTTGGTATCTAAATCTAACCCAACCTTTTCAAAAAACCATCGACATTCCTCTAGGTATTTACAGAAAAAATCCAATAAAAAAATTATGTACTCACATCCAGTAACCACACACAACCACTTCACAAATAAATATAACACAGAAAAAAACTAATTATATTTGGAATAATTCCAAAACTGACCGTCGCCTGCAAAGTCTGTTTGCAAAATGAAGAAAAATATGGTATCCACTTATTAATACATTTAGTGATACCGAACACTGTCGTGCAAATGTATTCGGCTATTCGCAGTTCGGTTTCGGACTATTACTTAATTTTGCGAGTATGTTACGCATGTCTATATGTTGTATGTGTATGTTGACAATGGGGTTCCGGTTTTTTTGTTATCTATGATATTATGGGGTTTAACCAACGTAACAGTATGAGAACTAGTAAGTATATAGACGAGATTCTCGCAGATGTTAATAATGCGTCTTAATGCAAACAGTTGAATTATGTTGGTTTTTTGGGAGTTCCCTGTTTATGTATAATGAAACTTTTAGGGCCGATTTTTCAATGTGACAAGATTCACATGAGAAAAAATGGCGATTTGACAGTGTTTTTATTGAAAATGTGTCAAACAGTCTTATTCACTAACATTTGTTCTTCAGTCAACAATTATACGAGTATTGAAAATTCATCTCTTCGTCAGTTAAAATAGGTTTTGTAAATTGAATGAAGGCAATGAGAAAAGAGTATGTTGGAATTGAGAGGGAAATATGTTGGAGGTGAAGGAAGGAACAATACATATTGTTATTTTATTATTGCTAGAAAAATAATAAAATAAAGGTAATAAGCAATGAGTTAATAGACCAAGTAATTAATATTTTTATTATCAATTAGCCTCAAATAATGGTTTTAATTACAGGAAATAGATTCGTATGTGATTAATTTTAAACTCAAATTACGCTTGATCTTAATATAACATCTTGTAATATTTGTATTGTCCACTAAACAACAACATTTTGCATTAAGATTCGATTCATTATTTGGTTCCTATAAATTTTAACGCTAGTAATTCGGTTTTTTTTTCAAAAGTCAAAGCTAGAGGGCTACCTCTAGCTTTGACTTTGAAAAATAAAATCCTCGATAGAAATGATCGTCAAAGCTATTTGACGATCATTTCTATCGAGGATTTTATTTTTAAACATGTTTCGCAAACAACAAGTCCTTTGAAATATAGTTAAAATTAACATATAATTTTTCTGCAGCTTGAAACTTACGAGATTTGGCTAAAATTACGTTAGAAAACTAGCATTTTTTCAGTTTTTGATGATCACAGCGCCTTAACGTCGCTCAGCAATCGTCGCATTTCCAAATATTATACCTACAAACGAATGCTTACGTCCATGTCTGTCAATTAGTAGATTTATCGTGTATAATAATTTGAATTCAGAACTAAGTACTTTATTGTTTCTCTGTATTAATCTCCGTGTGAACTATATATAACAATAAAGTTCTTATATGAATCTAATAACATAATAATTGATAGAAATTAGCATTCGTTTGTATTCGGAAAGGCGATGATTGCCGAGTAATATATATTAAGAAAATAGAAGTACTGTACATACCTAGCGTTACAATAACCCAATAACACGTCGCGCCTCAATTTGAATTTTCTATTTAAAAACTTTCGGGATTATGTCGTCTCCCGCAAAGATGGCGATGATGCTAGTAGATTTATAAATAAATGGATAGTATTTTTTTAACACACTCACGTCACAGCTCACGTATTTATTTACGTCACCAATGCTCCATACTCCTACATTTCGTTAGAATGCCTAGACTTTACAATTAATACTTGTTTGTTTAAATTTTATTTAAAGTTGTGGTAAATGGTCCTGTTTAATAAAACCGACGAGTGACAGGTGACAAACGACAATCTGACAATTCGACAATTTCGTAAGTTTATCTCGTACGTTATCTGCTTTATAACACCTGTAGCGCAATATTGTAACAATTATGTCAGTTTTTAGAAGAAAGAATAGAATAAAATAGAAAAAAATTATTCGATACAGACACAACACAACAGCAACAACCGCATGTTATAAGAAGTCGGTAAAAAAAGAAAATAAAACATACACAATAAGATGGTGCTGAGTGTGCCCATCCGAAAGGGTACCATCTCAGCATTTGCTGGGCGTAGACACCCAGCGCTGGTTTTCAGTTGGCACCCCGCAGTGACACACGGACGTGGGTAAATAAACTAAATACATACTTGAATAATGATAATGAGTACTGTTTGGTAATGTTTTGTTTTTAACAACTTGTCGTATTGTCGGTTATACAGGGTTATTGGTAATTCGACGTATATCCGTCAAGGGCTGATAAGGGGGCCAAAATGCAACAAATTGAAACCCCCATATGTATGGCCGAAATTCAATAGTTTTCGAGATATTTGAATTTTAAGGGTTTTTCGAAATTTACCCAAAATTTGACATTTAATTCCAAATAAAAGAACCCACATACCTATTCAAGGGTACCATTAAAAATGATGTTGTATCTGGCACTTCAATTAAGCTATGGGCATCATTAAAACTACCTACTTAATTTAACAAAATAATTAAAATAATGACCGAAGTAAGAATAATATCTTACCAATATTTTCATTTTACGCTTCAAAAATGTTGTCTCGTCAAAAAAAAATCTATGACATTAATCGTACAAATAACTAAAACAACTTGCCTATTCTGTAGGCTTTCCAAAAAGGTATAAAAGTCAATTTTAAAATACATAATTCGTGGCATGGCATGTGTTTGAACCGGCGCGGGGAGAGAAATCATCTGTGTTCTTAGTTTATCATCCTCGCTAAAACAACCGATTTTACTGGCGAAATTCTTCCTGATGGGGCGAGGTGTGCGGGCGGGGGAGTACACGGCGTTTGCTGCGCTCGCGTCGCCTTCCTTAGTACAGTTCGCGTCAAATAACTATGCCCCTCTGAAGTTAGCCATTTGCATAGATCGCGTAGGTACAGTCACGTAGACGGGAGCAAGCGGGACGCAAGCATGCATCGAACGTAAACGAGCGACTGAGACATAAAATCGCGCCGTCATAATCCCCGCCCCGCGCATGCGCAGTTGCAGTTTGTTCATAATTTTGACTACTACGCAGCCACTCATAGCCAACTTCAGAGGGGCACAGTTATTTGACACAAACTGTAAAAAACGAACAAACTGCAACTGCACATGCGCGGGCCGGGATTATGACGGCGCGATTTTATGTCTCAGTCGCTCGTTTACGTTCGATGCATGCTTGCGTCCCGCTTGCTCCCATCTACGTGACTGCACCTACGCGATCTTTGCTAATGGCTAACTTCAGAGGGGCATAATTATTTGATGCGAACTGTACTAAGGAAGGCGACGCGAGCGCAGCAAACGCCGTGTACTCCCCCGCCCGCACACCTCGCCCCATCAGGAAGAATTTCGCCAGTAAAATCGGTTGTTTTAGCGAGGATGATAAACTAAGAACACAGATGATTTCTCTCCCCGCGCCGGTTCAAACACATGCCATGCCACGAATTATGTATTTTAAAATTGACTTTTATACCTTTTTGGAAAGCCTACAGAATAGGCAAGTTGTTTTAGTTATTTGTACGATTAATGTCCTAGATTTTTTTTTGACGAGACAACATTTTTGAAGCGTAAAATGAAAATATTGGTAAGATGTTATTCTTACTTCGGTCATTATTTTAATAATTTTGTTAAATTAAGTAGTTTTAATGATGCCCATAGCTTAATTGAAGTGCCAGCTACAACATCATTTTTAATGGTACCCTTGAATGGGTATGTAGGTTTTTTTATTTGGAATTAAATGTCAAATTTTGGGTAAATTTCGAAAAACCCTTAAAATTCAAATATCTCGAAAACTATTGAATTTCGGCCATACATATGGGGGGTTCAATTTGTTGCATTTTGGCCCCCTTATCAGCCCCTGACGGATATACGTCGAATTACCAGTAACCCTGTATAGGGTCCAGAGGGCCCTAAGTTTTAACGTTCGCATTCTCATGTCAGTTGTAATCTGTCAGAAACGTATGGAAATGCCACTCTGCTCGACAAGATTTTGACAAGTGACACACTAGCTGAGTCGACGGGGTTTCGCGTATTACGTCATTAATTTCAGGAATTTCATCAACTTTCAGCAATCGAATTTATTATGAAAAATTTGTTTCCGTAGTAATTTCATGCAATATCTTTGTGAGAAATATCTTAAATTATAAGTTATGATTGTTCAAATTGCGCTAGTCTACTTAAAAATGTGTCTCAGATACGAATTACTAAACCTTTCCAAAAGGTAGTCAACTTAGATTCGCTGAAAATATATACGTAAACAACCTTCTCGCTAGCTGAAAAACTGCAAAAGGGCAAAATCAAGACATAATCATATTTATTTTTGTTCAAAATCGACAACCATATTGTTTTATTTAATTGTTAGGGTGTGCCAAAATGATTATGATAATCGATTTTTTTTAAATTTAAAACGACTCGATCAAATGAAATGAGTGATTACAATAAAACGATTCTTAGACATTAGAAAAATACGTTTAAGGTATAAAATACAATAAGCACTTATGATAACTTATAATTTTGTGCTTCGTTAAGTTAATTTAAATAGTTTTCGGATATCAAGAAATAAATCCAACTCAACAAAAAAACTCAAACAACAAATTCATCAGACCCGCGCGGATTTCGCGCCCAATTGTCTTTATTATTCAAAATTTAAATTCAGAATGCGCTCGTGATTCAAATTTGTTTATTTTTAATCTTTACATTGAGTAAAATAATTAAGGTATGGTTACATATTCATTTATAATATCTATAATATAATATCTTGGGACAACTCACACACGGCCATCTGATCCCAAGCTAAGCAGAGCTTGTGTTATGGTAACCAGACAACTGATATACATACTTATATAATTTTTAAATACATACATATTATAGATAAATTACACCCAGACACAGAACAAACAATAATGCTCATCACACAAAGTTTGTCCTGGGTGGGAATCGAACCCACGACCTCCGGCTTTGCAGTCAGGGTCACTAACCACTAGACCAACAGGCCAGTCAATTCATTGGATCGGGTTGATTTTTTAAAAATAATATTATAATCGAAATGCAACAGATAATATTAGAATTTTTTCTACCCTGCCCCAAAAAGAGGGTGAGAATGTTTTTCGACAATATGTCGAAGGTTCGTCTTTTTATGAGAGGTAGTCATGTCTGCCTAGCCTTTTCCCAACTATGTTGGGGTCAGCTTCTGGTATACCCTGATGCAGCTGAATACCATTGTTTTACATAGTGTGACTGCAGCGTGCTTTCTGGAGCACGGTGGAAACTCAATATGTAATTGATGGTCCCCCATCCACGGACCGACCTCGGCAAACGAAGCTTAACTTCGTAACTCAATTTTTGCAACTATTTTTATTTACATTATACAATAGCATCAAATAACCCCTTTTTTGAAGTCGGTTAAAAAGTATCAAAAAACGCATCTACTCACACATAGCTACAGCTACATACCGGCTATGTAAGGGAACATGCAATATTTTCAATTAGCTTTAATTTTGAAGAATTTCATGTAAAATAGACCAACAAAGTAAAACATTAAAACGCTTCAATTTATTGTCAAAATTGTAGTTTTAAACTGACAGTTTAAATTTTAGCGCAAAAATGGTCATAAACTGTCATAACTAGTCTGTCCACTTTTTGGTGTCTTTTTTTTTATGAATGGGCTAGCTCTTGACCTCGATCACGCCTGATGGAAAGCGATAGATGAGGTCCATGATGAAGCGAGCGTGCCCAGAAGATGCCTTGAGGCACTGGCACACCCACGCGTCGACGAAACACAGCAGGCTGCTTGACGCCGAACTCCGGTGGAAGGGTGGTCGCGAACCAGGCGGATGTTAGCCCTACCACCGCAAGGAAAGGATTGGCCAGTATTATAACGTGTTAGGTCCAGGATGCGCCGCGCGCTCGGTTCAGTTGAGTGTCTGATGGAACAAATTGCGCTACACGAGGAGGCCCCTTCATGCATCCCAAAACAATGAAGGAGAATGTCGAATTTGAACTTAGTAACCTAAATAATCTACATTTTTTATAATTTTGGTATGGTATGAAAAATGTAGTTGTAGAAGATCAATTTGAAATAAATATTTTTATCTGTATTTTGAATCACCCAAAATTTAGTTATTTAATACTTCCATACGTCGATGGTATGCATGGAAATATTAAATACCTACTATTTCTTAGGGGCAAGGTTGCGGAATTTGTTCGAAAGAGTCAACGCGGCCCTAGAACGCAAAGGGCATAAGGAGCTCAGACCAACAAAAAAAGGTAGACAGCGCACCGCGAACATCCAAAGTGAAGCCACAAAACCGTGCTCCTTCAAATAAATACACAAGCTCACCCACACACCTACACTAAAACCATGCTCATCGCTCTTAGTACGTCACGAGCCGTCGTCTAGAAAACATTAATAGAAAAATATAATGATGCCTTCCCTGTGTAGTAAAAATTTGTAAAAACAATAGCTAAACACATAAAAAGTCTCACGGAATCACTTTTCACTTGTAAGTACTTGAAATAACATCGTTTTATGATAAATTAACTATGGTTACTTGGAACAAAAACGTCAACAAACGAAAGCAGTGACATAAAGTGCGAGGGTTGCCATAATATGATTTAAAATTTCCCCATTCGATTAAGCAAATTTTAATGATTTCTTTCTTCGAGTTATATTCCTATTTTCTTTTTTTTTTAATGTACTAAATATTTTAGATTTGATGTTTTTCAACACATTTGCGAGAAAACAGTACAATAGGTTATGAAAAAAACTTTTTGTTTTTCGATAACAGTCGGAAAGTCGCAACAATCTTTGACGTTTCTAATATGAAAATAGCCCGAAATTGCAAACGGAACTACATCTTTAGTCTAATTTTCTCTTTAGTATTTCTACTAAAGAGAAAATGAGACGAAATATGCTTTTTTTTGTTCATGATAAATAATAAATAATATTTATTTTGTAAGTAGGTTAAACATAACACTTACACGTCAATGTTAGTTACCTATGTTTTATCTTGATATTACCTACTTTTTCTTTAGTCAGTGATTTTGTTATGGTGGTCTTTTTGAATTTTATGAAGTTGATTGAAAATATAATTCCCTATTTATTTCAAAACAATTTACATAATTACTCATACCTACGAATATGTTATGACTTACGCTTCGACAACCTTTTATAACTTATAATTGAATGTACCTACTTAAGTAGGTAGGCATGTGTGATGTAATATTTTTTTAGGTATAGCTCTTTTAACAAAATTAAGTTACAATACCATACTTAACAATATCTTAGTTGTACTGACTTGCACAATATTAGCTAACCCATAAAATATTATTTCCCAAGTCATAGGGAAAAAAAAATTAAAAATGGCAACCCTTCGGGACACACATAGATAAAAAGGTGGCTTCACTTTTGATGTTCGCAGTGCGCTGTCTACCTTTTTTTGTTGGTCTGAGATAAGGAGAAACACGGATGGGTTTTAGTCACCCAGAGCGGGAGAAGTCATTTGATGATTTAACATCTATAAAAAAGTGTCAGGATAAAAAAGTTTAATAGTAGGTATATATGGCGATATTAAATTTTCATAAAGGGCCGTGTAGGTATACGTTGCCCGAGAGCGAGCCGACCAACAGGATAGGCCAACGAGTATTATAACCGCACACTTAACATTTAAACTTTGTTTGACATCGGCACGCTAAAGTGTGCAGTACATGTTGGCCGAGAAGGCCGTTTTCTTTATGAAAAATATTAGGTCACTCTCAAAGGACATTGTAAAAAATGGCCTATGAACCAACACGCATGAAATATTTACTATAATTATCAGTTCTTTAAGTAATATACATTACTTATATTTTAATAGAACGGACACTTTTTAATTTAAAAAACATTTTAAAAAGTATTCACTTTCGTCCTTAGCTTCCGTCATAATCCTCGGTGATAGTTCTATTATTTTTTGGTTCAATTTGAGGTTTTTAATAGGCAAAGGTATTATAGCTCATACAGCCAAGTCTTTGTAACAGCACTCTTAATAAGAGTTTGACACAGACAAGAGTTAGTATTCTCAACACTTGATATACGACAATGATTTTTAGTTACAAACAGCCCGCTATGATGTCGCGGAACCATAATAAGCCTTATCAAAAAACTCGATTGAAAGTGCTGTTTGAAACGAGCAATAATATCGACACTGACAGTTGACGAATTGACAGATGACAACGTTTGACATTTGGTAGTAATGTCACTTGCCGCGCGCATTCTGTGCTCGATCTGAGTTTGCGTTGGTTGCGTACTGAATTCGTTTGCATTTTCTTACTTTTCCGACTCGTGTTACATAATCATCATAACAATTTGTAAAAGTAACAGAACTTTTTTTTTAGATTAGTTCTTTTGTTACGCACATTCTAAACGATTACAGCCTGAATACACACACACGTCCGGGTCAATTTGAGAGTCAGAATCCGTTTACAACATAATTAAAGGCTTGGACTGTCCGGATCCCTGTCTTGACACGTGCATAATTTTACTCAAGGTCTTGCCAAATGTATTGCGTATAATCTTTTTCCTGTAGGTACCTGATTGGAAAGAGACTGGTTGAATAATCAAGCATTTATTGGCAAATCAATAATAACATCGACAACATAATAATAATCAGTCAGCGAAACACGACATTTCGTGTGAAGTAATTTAAATTTATTTTAATGAGTATTATTTTTATTAATCGTTAATGTTTTATGTTCATGTATTTAATTTTTTAGGCACTAGATGCCTGAAACAAATAATTAAATAAATAATTGTTACTGCTCACGTAACTGTACCGTACCTAACTGTAAATATACGAATCTTGACTCCGATAATGACTTATGCGTGTGCCACATTCGCACACACAAAGGCAAAACGAATCCACAGGATGCAAGTAGGCCAAAACAGATTTCTCCGAAAGACCACGAGCGCCCCGTAGTACGTAAGGAATGAACGACTCCATGTCGACCTCAAAATCTCGACCATAAAACAGTTCATGAAACGCCTTACAAAGCGTTTCATTGAAACTGTTGAAAAACATCAAAACCCTTTGATGTCATGCCTCTCAGTACACTCGCTCGCATATTAGTAAGATTCACCGCCCTCGGCATACACTCGTCGAATCCGACGACGAGATCATAAAGATACACGATTAAAAACAAAAACAGTCCGCGTTCCGTATTCCGGCCTCGCCGCCAAGGCCCGTCGTTATGGCCCCTTTCAAAACCCTCCTCGTCTTTTGCCTAACGAGCCAGCCCGCGTCACTGAGCCACCATTAGTCTAAAATCCCACAAATAATATAATGATCCAGCCTGTTGTCTCTTGCTGTCCCGAACTGACGCCGCTAAGCCGAGGTCGTATCCCACAGGGGATGCCCTTAGCGAGCAGTTAGTAGATTAGCTTGTAGCTAGTTTTTTGCCTTGGCTGGGGGCCTTAAATTCATTTAAGGCCACCACAGGTTAGGCCGGTTAAGCAGTTAATAGCCCTTGCGTGTTAACTTGCTATAGTAGTCGCCAGATAAATGAAGAATAACGGTCATTGACCCACCTACATTTATTGACACACTTAATTTCAAAAACAGAAATAATGACATAAAACTGTCCTGAATCGACATCTGTTGTGATCCTTACTGTTCTAGTAATGAAAAACGATTCATAATTTACTGTCCGGGGGTACCTACGAAGAGATATTAAGGAAAGTTCAATGACCGTTATTCTTCATTTATCTGGCGCCTACTATAGTGGTCATAATTTTAAAAAAATCTTGACTGAAGGTTTAAACACTATGGATATTCATAATGAAGGCATTATTGAATCATTAAATTTTTTTTAGCTTAATCACATGATTTAAACTAGGATTTAAGAATAATAATAGAATAAGAATAATTTATTGTTTAGGGTATTACATTCAATGCATTGATTCCTGAAACTCATACTTTGGTTCCCTGTGTCTTGAGTTCTAGGCTCTCTTTCGTTCCGTTTATATTTTTAATTGTTAAGTACACAAATAATATTATCCGTTACAATAAATTTCTAAATCTTATCAAATATCCTTGTAATCTAAAAAAAAGGAATACACAAAGAAAACAGTAGGTAACTTATGATATATAAAAACTCTTTTGCAAAAAAAACGGGCACTTTAGATTTTTTTCTCTACTTCAATGAAGAAGAACAAGAAATAGGTTTTGTTAATTTGACGATGTATTGGCATGTTTTTTGAAGCATCCTGGCATGATTCTTTACGTTCCAAATTTAAAATTTGAAATTATTAAAAGAAAAATAATGATGGACTATTCTAAAATTGCTTTACTAATGGCGCGAATTGCTGAAACGATTTTTAACTGTTTACGATATTTTAAAACTTTTTGGATATTTTCTGCAAATTCTTTCTTTTTACATTAAATACCACTTTTTGATATGAGTGATAAAGCGATAAGGACCGGTAAAATTATAGCCCTACTTGAAGAAGGTTGTTCGCAAACTTACGTGTCTCAGCGGCTAAATGTGAGTCGTTCAACTGTCCAGAGGACTTGGCAACGGTATCAAGAGACTGGTTCGGTCAAAAGAAGACCCGGTTCGGGAAGAAAACGATGCACAGAACCAAGAGATGACCGCTTTTTGGTGAGTCAGGCGTTGCGTAATCGTAAGGCGTCAAGTGTGGACCTGAAGAAGAGCCTTGAAGAAGTAAGAGGAGTAGAAGTTAGCTTGTGGACGGTCAGGAGGAGGCTTTTGGCTGCCAATATCAAGAGTTACCGCCCAGTTCGGGGCCCTAAATTACTCCGTGAGCACCGTGTTGCTCGACTTCAGTTTGCTCGGAACTGTGCTTCATGGACTCTGGAGGACTGGAATAAAGTATTGTTTTCTGATGAAGCTAGAATCTCTTTGTGTGGAGAGGATCGACGCCGGCGAGTGCTGCGAAGACCACGGGAACGCTATGCGGAAGTGTGTTTCGAAGAAATCACTCCTTATGGCGGAGGCTCCGTTATGTTTTGGGCAGCAATTAATTCGACGGAGCGTACGGAGTTAGTTTTCATAGAAAATGGAACATTAAATGCACACCGGTACATAATGGAAGTCCTAATTCCATATGCACAACCCACATTGACTGCACTTGGGGAAGATTCCATTTTTATGGACGATAATGCTCGCCCGCACCGTTCTGGTGACGTGGAAGCGTACATGCAAGAAGTTGGGATCCGTCGTTTAGATTGGCCAGCTCGAAGTCCTGACCTCAATCCAATTGAGCATGTGTGGGATGTTCTAAAGAGACGGGTAAGATCAGTGCAACCTGCTCCACAAAACATCTGGGAGCTAAAAAAAGTCATTGCAGAAGAGTGGGAACGTATTCCTCAAAACGTTATTAAAAACATCGTGGAAAGCATGCCCAGAAGGATTCAAGCTGTGATTTTGCCAAGAGGAGGTCACACTCGTTATTAGGTTTTTACATTTGTAACTTTATTTAATTAAAAAAAGTAAAAAAAAACTTGTCTTTATTGCCGACCACTTCTTATTGTTTGGGTGTGTAGATCGATTTTAAAGAATCCATCGTTTTTTTTTCTTTTAATTGCTCGAATTCACTTCACGCGCATTAATTTACAAGATTATAAGTATACAGACTACGTCAAACAAATAAATTTCATTTAATTAACTAAAATCGACCTTAGAACGTAAATTTCCTTAGGTGCCCGTTTTTTTTGCAAAAGAGTGTATATATAATTATGTATGAATGTAGTGTATGTGTGTGTGTGTTGGGAGGGTGAATATAGACCAACAGCGTTTTTGCGATTTTGTTTTGGTCCCATAGTAAAAGTTGTTCATAATGATGAGTACAATGACCCCTTAAGAAGCATTGCGTTTGTTCTGTTACACATTGTACTTATAGTAATAATAAATACATAATTGTAAATATATCTATGTATAGTGGCGTAATTCGACGCCGTCACTTCGTGTGTCCTAGTTTATAAGTTATTATTTTTGTATGTATTAGTATAGTTTTTTTTTTAATATTTATGTGTTGTATTTTGTATGGGCCACAGATGCCTGAAATAAAGGAATAATAATAATAATATATAAAAATCAATGCCACTTTTCGTTGTAATTTTATAACTCAAGAACGGCTGTACCGATTTGGCTGAAAATTGGTGAGGAGGTAGCTTAGAACCAGGGGACGGACAAAGAATACTTTTTTTTTTTGTAGGTTACGTGTAGGGTAGGTAGCTAGATAGCCAGTTGACGGGAGCGAAGCCGCGGGGGACAGCTAGAAAATGTATATAAGTATGTACCTACCTATCAAAGAGAGCTACGTGCGTTTTTTAAGAAAACAAGTATTCAGTCAAGTCATAGTCCAGTGTAAGAGGACATTTTGCTACCGTAATTTTACTTTTATACTGTGTTAGTTGCAGAATTTTGTATCAGTCATTGAATTTCGTATAAATGCGGATTGTTTGTATATTATTATACACCACTATTTTTTGGTTAATACAAAAAAAAATGGGGCTCTATCCGTCAAAAGTAAAAAAAACGAAATCCCAAAAATGTCCACGAAAATTTGTCATAATTGGTAAATTCCTGAATCAATCATTCATAACAATGTCTACCAGAAAATACTACGCGCAGTGGTTTTCCATTTCGCTCGCCATTCATAGGGCCCGTCAATATTTCCATAAATTGAGTGATATTTTGGGATATCAATAAACGCTAAAACTTTGCTGAATATTATTTATTGAGACTTTACATAATTATATAATTACAAGACCTTCTCTCATAAGCCCTTTAAGTATTTGTACTAGTTAAAAATTAGTGATATATAGCAGTATCTACCCGAAACCACTTTCGTATAATTCGACATAGGTATTTTGTGTTAAAGGAAGGCGTATTATTCAACCCGATACGCCAAGAAGAAGTCTAACATTTGAAACTAAATAAAAGCAAGCAAAAAAACTGTTTACCAAATATAATAGGGTTAACAATGCATGAAAATACTAGTAAATTGTACTTTGTCATGTGTTTTAATAAATGGTTTATATTGTTCATAATGAATGTTTTGATCCAATAATGAGAGTTGTTTGACCTACTTAGTGCTAAGTCAGCATTTGTTTATTTAGGAACCTGAAAAAATATGACCTCAGGCTTAAATGAACCAGAGTTGCGGAATTCGTTCGAAAGAGTCACCGCGGCCCTGGAACGCAAAGGGCATAAGGAGGAACACGGATGGGTTTTAGTCAGTAAAAGTCTGATACTCCCTTCGGCTCCAACCAGAGCGGGTCATTTGATGATTTCCCATCCATAAAAAAGGCTTTAACGAAAACGGTGAATATCATGAAGGGTTTAATTTTTACTCATTCTTAAAATAACTCTGCTTGTTGGTTTGTCTGTTTGTTCTTTAGGTGTCTCTTCCCTTAGTAATGGCAAAATGGTTTTGGATGAAACTTGGCAAGCGAGTAGACTTTGTCCATGTGAGTCATGTGTTTTAGTTATAATTTTGTAAATATATCATCTTCATTATCATATCAGTCGATAAGTAGACGTCCACTGTTGTGTCGTGGGGATTTGCCATAATCGCCACGCTTGGCAGGCAGATTAGCGATCGCAGTGTAGCTGTAGCAATGTACCTAAAGAGAATGCAGCTGCTCGTCCCCTGGTGAGTCCCTTAGTCGCCTCTTACGACACCTACGGAAAGTGATGAAAGGTGCGATTCTTTTACGTCCGACACCATACGGAACAGGGATATCTCATTAGGACAAAATAATACCCTCTAAGTTTATGTTTATCTTTTTTATTGATATAGTTTTCATTGTATTCGTTCCCAAGTTCAAGGCTGTTTTGGGTTAGTTAGATTATCTTTATTTTTATTTTTTTATATTAACCAATTTTAATTGTATTTTTAATTTTTAACCATCTCGTCAAATGTGGCAATTCTGACCCTCAAGATACAGGCAAATGTCTAGTTTGGGGGTCACCGACCATCCTGATGAAATGTGTGTATTAAATAAATATTAGGTATGCAATACGTGAGACAGAATCTTTTATTCAAACGAGATTGATAGGTAAAAAAATGTTGTTATTTTCGGTACTAAAGATTGTTTAGATATGTGGCTGCGACATAACACTGAGTCAGTTTAGGTATTTTGGCATATTACATCAAAACTTCTATGTCACCAACTCCAAAGAACTACCGAACGGATACGAAAATTGGCAACAGAAATAACTCAATAGTTTCTGAGAAAAACATAAAAAAACACAAACAAGAGCAAACTATGACGCATATGGGTTCTCCATAGACACATTCCTACTTCAGAAAAACTACTGTTTATCGAATTATCGTCATGGTTGCAGTATTTTTATTTTACCTACTGGATAAACAGGGCTAGCTTGCATTACTTGCGTCAGGATCTCTTTGAGTGACGTCTTTGACTGAAGATTCTTGTACGCCCGACAGATAGCGGTGTAGGTAAACAACATTGTTCGCCAGCCGGTGAAGTTAGCTGTTCAGTAATTGATAGGTAAAGTGGACTTTTGGAGTTGAAGGGGAAAATCTATAAGTCAGTGATAAGACCTGTCATACTGTATGGATCAGAATGTTGGGCTGTGAAAAAGACGAATAAAAATAGATTGCATGTAGCGGAGATGAGAAT
This sequence comes from Melanchra persicariae, assembly GCA_947386135.1. Classification (NCBI taxonomy): domain Eukaryota; kingdom Metazoa; phylum Arthropoda; class Insecta; order Lepidoptera; family Noctuidae; genus Melanchra; species Melanchra persicariae. The sequence continues at coordinate 19,896,589 of OX376650.1, forward strand.
GTTGAGATGGATGTGTGGATTAACAAGAACGGATAAAGTGAGAAATGAGTACATTAGATGTAGTTTTCTATCTTCGTCTACGTCATCGCTTACCATCAGGTGAGAATAGGTGTCAAGAGCACGCCTATCAAAAAAAAAAATGTTTAAAGTGACGCCAGTGACGGAAAAGTTGAGAGGAAGCCGCTTGTCTTGGTATGGTCATGTGAAGAGGAGGGATGGAACGCATGTAACTAAAAGGGTTAAGAATATAAATGTGGGTGGATAGAGGGGGAGAGGGAAGCCAAAGAAAAGATAGATGGATTGTGTGAGGAGCGATATAAAAGAAAAAGGAGTTAGTGATAGTGTGACGGCTGACAGAACAGCATAGAAGAAAAAAACGAGATGCGGCGACCCCAAGTAACATGGAATGAGGGCAGGAAGATGACGAGATGATGATGTGGACCTTTGGAGTCAAACCGTAGGTTGGTAGGCCCCAGACGTCCGTATTACCCTTATAGGATCACTTATATGTTTGTCTGGCTTGCGGACTCCCACTGTCTGTTTGTCAGCTACAGACAATTTGGAGGTAGCGAAACAGAGAGTAAAGTTTCACATACCTCCGTTGAAAAGGGAGGATCCTTCGACCAGACGGTTCCTGTGTCTGGTGGGCAACTGCCCGACAGTTGATATTTGGGCTTTGCATATGTTCTAATCGCACGGTAAACTCTGATATCGCGATTTAGGATTTTGTCAAGTTAGTTCGCAGCTGTCGAGATAGATGGCGCTGCGGGTCTCATTTGCTGTGATTTTGATTCTGCTGCTCTGATTTTTTGTGGCGGCATCACTGCCGCTAATTCACTCCCCTCCGGAGACCGGAGGTCGATAGTGGACGAGTCATCCATACATCTTGAGATGCTTACCAGGCCAATGGAAGGTTGGTTCCAGTGAGTCGGAACCGGAAGTCGCAGAGTTCTCGGTGAGTCGGAACTGTCTGCGTCGCAGAGTTCACGGTGAGTCGGAACTGTCTGCGGTGCCCCAGTGATTCGGGGTGATGATATCCCAGTGACTCGAGATGATGCTGCTGGCTCCAGTGGGTTGGAGCTGTGCGACGTGCTGACGTGACTGCTGGCGTCGACCAGGAGAGATTCTTCAAGGCTCTTCAAGTGACTGGCCGAAGGTGCTGTTATGCGGATATTGTGTCTGGCGGGCAACTACCCGACTGTTGATATTTGGGCTTTGCATATGTTCTAATCGCACGGTAAACTCTGATATCGCGATTTAGGATTTTTTCAAGTTAATTCGCAGCTGTCGAGATAGATGGCGCTGCGAGTCTCATTTGCTGTGATATTGATTCTGCTGCGCTGATTTTTTGTAGCGGAATCACTGCCGCTACATCACTCCCCTCCGGAGACCGGAGGTCGATAGTGGATGAGTCGTCCATACATCTTGAGATGCTTTCCAGGCCAGTGGAAGGTTGGTTCCACTGAGTCGGAACCGGAAGTCGCAGAGTTCTCGGTGAGTCAAAAAGTGAGTTAAAACTTAACTATATGCAGTTAAGTTTTAACGAATTTTTCAATAAATATTTGTTTTAACCATTTTTACATTAAATCTTGAAGTTATTAAAGAAAAATTACCTTTCCCACCTCTGTGTTTTCGAAACTACTAAGAACAAATAAAAAAACAGGTGTTAAATATAGTTCTATACCTATAGATTACAAGGAAAACCTTTACTTAAGAAGTAGGTTTTAAAGATATATGTTAAAAATATGATTCGCAATTGCTTGGTTTTTTTATTTACGTAGGTAACCTACTCAAGTAGGTGAAGGTACTTAGCATGATGATTCATCAATCATTATTCATCATAATCATCATCTATAACACGTTCAAAAATCGAATAATCTGTCAAGAGCAAATAGGTAAACAAATAAGTATATGTTTAGTTATGTACACTGTGGTTTAAGCACTATATACCGTATCTATTCGATATTACGTGGGATTAGTATATTGATATAAACAGTCAATGTTTGTATTGAGCGGACAACGGGGAAACACTGTAACAACTTATGAGAAGCCGATGTATTAAGTATATTGACCAACCTATTGATTCCGGAACTGGTTTCTTAGGGTTCCGTACCCAAAGGGTAAAACGGGACCCTATTGCTAAGACTTCGCTGTCTGTCCGTTCGTCTGTCCGTCCGTCCGTCTGCCCGTCTATCCGTCCGTCCGTCTGTCCGTCTGTCTATCACCAGGCTGTATGTCATGAACCGTGATAGACAATTGAAATTTTCATAGATTATGTATTTCTGTTGGTGCTATTAGTTATAGCACACAAATACTAAAAAACAGTATAAAATAAATATGTAAGGGGCTCCCATACAACAAACGTGATTGTTTTTGCGAGTTTTTGCTCGATATTGATAACGGCAACAGGTAGACGCTTGAAATATTCACAAAATATCGAGTTACATTATTCACTTTAAAAATTAATTATTAAATAACAATTAAATTAATAGGTATTTAAGGGGGCTCCCATACAACAGACAAGATTTTTTTGCCGTTTTTATAGATAATGGTACGGAACCCTTCGTGCGCGAGTCCGACTTGCACTTGGCCAGTTTTTTTTGTAGGTATAATATAATAAACATAAAAATAAACAGTGAATAAATAATTTGACCTTTAATTATTCTTTAACCCAAACATTAAATGCTATTGTTTTTTAATGTTGATAATATATTAAAAGTTTTATAACAATAAGCTGAAAGTACCTAAACTAATTATGTAAAAGGGCCGTGAAAAGGTCAACGACCAGTTTTGATGACCTCCTCTACACTAAAATATTGAATGGGCCGCAACGGGCTCATAATTTGTCGACTTAACTTTATGAAAACTCATGGGTATCTTAGGTTCCAAAAAGTCACCGTGGCAGGGGATCTACAATCTAAGCCCGAAGTCCGTAGTTTCGGCCTTAGTGTCGGGCGTTTTCTACTCCGTATAACCGACCAAGAACACGAGCGACGAACTACGAACAGCTGTCAAATCGTGTTATCATTCATTCTAAGTTCGGGTTCGAGACCAATAGTAAGTCCGTAGGTGATACGGAGTAGAAAACGTCCGACACCAAGGCCGAAACTACGGACTTCGGGCATAGATTGTAGATCCTCTGGAACGCAAAAGGAGGAACATGGATGGGTTTTAGTCAGTAAGAGTCTGACACTCCGTTCATTTTATGATTCCAATACTGAAAAAAACTGGATATATTAGGTGTTATTTTTAGGGTGCTATACCAACGGAACCATATTAATAAGCCTCCGCTGTATGTGTCGTCTAGCTGATGGACGGACAGACAGATGAGCGAATCTGTCTGTATCCAAGCTGTACCTCATGAAACTGTAATTATCACGGAATGTGGATTTCTGTTTTAGCTATCCCTACTAATATTATAAATGCGAAAGTAACGCTGTCTGTTTGTATGTCTGTCTGTCTGTTACGCTTTCACGATAAAACGGGTGAACGGATCGTCATGAAATTTGGCGGTTATATAGCCTAGGATATGGAGAAGGACATATTATGCTACTTTTTTACGCGATAACTTACATCCACGCGGGCGGACCCGCGGTCAAAAGCTTGTAGGTATTAAATGAAGGTGAATGGTCTATGCTAAAAATACGTTTCTCGACTCGCTTACAAGAAACATAGTTTATAGTAAACGTAACCAGCGCTTTGTGGTACGAAACCTCCGATTGTTTTTTTCGGGTTGTGATGGAAACATTACCCATAATTTTGCTGCATGAATTCTTAAGAGGGCGCCGCGCAAACGCCGGCCGCGCAGTGGCGCCCTCATCGTTTGTTTGATTATTTCTTTTATTTTAGAATGAAAATGCAAAAAATAAGCACGTTAAGTTGTGCTCCACAAGATTATACGTTAATATTATTATAAATAGAAGTTTTAAATTGTTTAGTTTTATTATAATCACTAAAACGGAAAATAGTGGTCACTACTAGTGGCCACACACACAGAAATAACGAAACAAACGATGAAGGCGCCACTGCGTGACCAGCGTTTGCACGGCGCCCTCTTAACGAATGATAAAACTTTTATTGGCCTTAGAATTTGCAGACAATCACACTGCTAGACTTTATCTGAAATACCTAGCAAATAAAATACATATTAAGTAACATAAAATCGATTGAAATACATGCTTATGTCTTGAAAGAATTTGTTCACAACTGGTTTTATGCGTTACATTTCATACGACTGGATGTCCATTTAGATTTATCGTACAAATTGCAACAATAATAACATCTTCACTGACCTCATTGACTCAGTTGCTAAGAAATGTTTTTGCAAATCAATTCATTTTCTTTTATCACAGCATAATACCTAAGGCACTTTTGACTGTTATTTACAAGTATTTTTAAATGATATTGAACCGCTTCTGCCCGCGACTTTATTTGCGTGGGTATCAATTGGGATAAAAATGTTCTATCTGTTTATCTAGGTTATAAACTATGTGTGCCAAATTTAATTGAAATCCGTACTGACGATTTTTGCGTTTCACGCAAAACGAGTTTGCAAACATTTCTTCCAATCTCACAAACAAAAATATTAGTAGCATTGGGTACAGAATTACTTAAATAGGATAGTAGAAGGTAGGATTTAATTAGAAAATAATAAGAAGGGTTATTATGATAGGATAGGGAGGATTATAGTGTTGTACATGCCCATTCGCTAAGGCAGTTTCGTACGGAGAAGAATGGGCAAGAATCTCCATCCATTAGCAAGGCATTCATTACATACCTAGTCAAATGCGATCGCGAGTCGACACCAAGGTTGACGATCGCGAGCCACATTTGCAGACCTAACAATCTTGAACCCCCATTGATTTTGATCACGTCTCGCTATCAGGATTGAGCGTATACTGAGAGCCTAAGGGCGCGTTCCTACTATGTCGTGACGATAGATTATCGTGTCGTTTAAAGTCGTGGCTTGTGTATTACATGTAGGTGTTCACACAGGACACGACGCGATAGTCTGTCGTCATGCCAAACCAATGATCGCTTCAATCACATTCGTGCGAAAATCGCAAAAAACCCATTTAATAATTGATGAAGAAGATTTTTTTTTACGAAGACAACTCCGACGGGGAATTTCAGTTTATTACCTGTGCCATTGCATATGTATGTGAAACTACTACATAGAGATAAGACCATTGAAATTAAATCCATTACAATAGAACACAAACTGTCCGAGGTCCAGTCTTAGGGCAGGGTCGTTGGCCTAAACCTCGTACTTCGCCCGAAATTCGGTGCAATCGTTATTGTGTGAAACTGTACCTTCTGTTCATTTATAATTGCTTAATTGGAATTATGCAGTTCTTTTTTTGAACCTGGTGAAGACTGCGGAAATCTGCTGGATGTTGATTGGTGACACATGGGGGAGGCCCATGTCCAGCAGTGGACGTTCGCCTGAAATGATGATCCACAAGAGCCCTCGATAGACTCATGTAGTTCAAATTCATGTACAATTAATAAGTAACAGATTATGGTTACGATTCTCACAGATATTTTTGAACTGTTCTAAGATAAAATAAAACAACTCCAGATAATCAGCTTAGGAAAATTAAAAAAGTCAACAAAAGTGGGAATTCCGTCCAAATACGAGCTATTGAATGTAAATAGGTTGACGCTAAAAAGATTATTTTCACCTTCACAGATCTTTCAGACTTCAACATCAACATCATAATCCAGTATTCCTTTGGGGGGTCCAACCTCTAACCCTTATTTCACAACTTCATGGTGTCATTGCGTACTATTACCGGATGCGTGATCTGGTCTAAGAGCACGCGTCCACCCCAAATTGTGCATACCAAATGCGTCAATGCGACAAAGATGCAATGACTATCTACTATTTATTTTAACATATTCGTCGCATGAGGCCGAAAATTCGGAACGGCGCCGGCGCGTGCAGCGGGGCGTAGTTTTGAGCGTGCACGCTCGACTACTGAATGTATGGATTTCTCTCTTAGTGTCTTTGTAGCAGCGTTTTTAGCTAGTAAAAGTGGTGTGTCCTTAAATAAAATATTAAATAAACGATTGAACGTATTAATAAAAGATAACTGATTTTTAAGATGTGAATTATTTAATGAAAAAATACTCAAAGTAAAACAATAACTGTCTCAATAACAAAGAGATTCTTTAGGAGAATTTGCTACATTATATGAACCCTTATAATACATACTACACTACATTATATAACACTTGCTCTTGAATGGCGGCCTCCGATTGGTCAAGGCACTTGGAAGCCCCGAACGTACGCTCTAGCGAAAACTAGTTGCGTGCAAGTGAACGCGACGCTGCACGCGACAATACACGCTGGAGCGCTCCGCTGCACGCGCCGCCGTTCCGAATTTGCGGCCTGATTGTCGCATCGTGTCTATCTGCAAGAGGCCTTATGCTATAGAGCCACAGAGATTAACATTAAATAACCATCTTCACCATACCATAACGTTAAATTCATTAGCGTAACGCATTATAGTAAATTTTAGTGATTTTTATAGAAGACTCAAATATTAAAAAATACTCATCGAAGCGCAAAGCTCTTGCGCACAATAAATAATGTGCTCGCCAAGTACTCGTATATCCCTACGTCACACATTTGGAATCTAAAGGTGGGTGGGTACTGACCGGTGTGTAAGAGCCTGTTACAGGTGGTAATGTACCATTCGCAGCGAGCATGTTACGATACGATACCCGTATCCTAAAACCCGAGTAACATGTGCATTTTCGTTCTCGTTTCCACGTGTACTGACTGCACGAATGCTCGCTTTGTAACATGATACATTACGCCCTGTAACACCAGTACCTACTCAACTTAATATCCTGTACGTCATGTCTTGTGACGTGTGTTTATTAAACCTTTAAAAGCGTTAACAACTCACGACATTTCTTTAATACTCGCAAGTCCCCATTCTTGGAAATCAATTAACTGCCTTTTAATAAAACTTGTTGCAAATATGTTCATAAGTCGAAAAATTAAGTTAAATTATGAATTTTAAGTTTTCTACAGAAAGTGAAAAAATACCCTCTCTTTCTCTCTTTTAACACGAGAAAAACCCAGACGGGGAATAGTGAAAATGGCATAGTTACTACTAAAATACGATTCTTTAGAGTTCTCGAGTTCTCCTTTGTTAGAAATGGCTACGGAGTTAAATGTCGTTTTGTTCTGTGACATAAGTAATTTTTCTTTTCAGAATCTTCAGAATTTGTGCTTTCCGTAAATTAATTTTCAAAGTAGGTGTATAGTGCAGTCGATGACATATAATTTTAATACTCTTGAATTGAGCAAGTGTAGTTTGAAGTTTAAATAGAATAAGAGAGCAGTCAATTTAACTAGTGTTTTTTTTTTGCCTTCCGAATCCACCATTCGCTGTTGAATTCCAATCGTGTGATGGACCATGCTGGTGCTTCCTCGCGCGTTGCAAGGGCTATAATGTACACATCTCTGGGGAAACTAAAGAAGTCCTCGCTGAGCTTGTGGTAGCACTTGATCACATTGCCACCTTCTGCATATTATGTTCCTTCTGGCTACGTTCAGCCTACTGTACGTCACCACCAGTTAGAATATTGGGATCAAGTTTGGTTTCAGCTTATTTTATAATCATTTTGAAAAGGTTTGGTTTGCAATTTTTTATTTTTTTTAATATTAATAACTAATACCCTTAACTTACGCATAGAAATGACACAGGCGAACTTAACGTTTTCTATCATTTTCTATCAGTCAATCGTAAAATAATAATGCCTTGATCTTTTTAGCTTGGTTTTTGTTCCTGAATCGCTGCCATTACAGCCGTAGGTACAGGTTTAAAAATCTTGTACTCGTATATTAAAATCAATTGGTGTTCGTTAGTCTTGCTAAAACTCGAGAACGACTGGACCGATTTGGCTAATTTTGATTTTGAAATATTTGAGACTTTACTATTTAAACCTTCCCTGGACTTCCAAGTCCAGGGAAGGTTTAAATAGTGAGGAAGTCTGGAGAAAAAGATACCTCCGAGCGAAGCCGGGGCGAGCCACTAGTTTAGTAATATAAGAGTGATTGTCATGCAAACTATTGGCAACGGTATAAGTAACGGTAAAAACGGTATAGTTCTTCTCCATAGAGATCTACGCTTTGGAACGTGCAAATAGCTTCATGTTTTTGACTGACTGACTCTGACAATTCAAAAGTACCTGTAAATGGTTTATTTGAAATAAATGCTTTGACTTTGACTTTGAATAAAGTGACTGTTTTTCTGTTGATGGAACGTAAAATAAACAGAACTATAAAATACTATCGTTTCCTAGTTATTTCAGGATTTGGACGACCCTTCCCTAAGAGAAGGGAAGGTCAACCGAACCGAGCCTCCGTGCTAATACTTTTGAAATTAGCATTTTTATTATATTTTTGGTAGTAAAAAGTAAAGCGTTATAATTATTTTATATTTTTACGGGTGTTTTTTTACCGTTCGATCCGTCACTCGTCACTCAAGGTTCATTGGAAGACAAGCGTCAGATATTAATCTTGTAACGCAACCGAGACACAATGATTTTTTAGGGTTCCATAGTCAACAAGGAACCCTTACAGTTTCAGCATGTCTCTCTGTCCGTTTGTCTGTCCGCGGTTTATAGAGATGCTTAGCGTTAGAAAAATTGGAATTTGGTATCCATATTATGGGTAAATATGCCTACATTAATCACACTGACAAAGTGATAAAATAAAATCATTAATTTGGAGACGTGAAAAAATTAATGGTAGTTGCATTTCACAGGCATTGAACGGAGTAGGTATTTATTGTATTTTTTTATGTGTTGTGATATAGTATCGGTACAAAGTGCCTTGGAGCCCGTGATACTCGAATAAAACGCAGTACCTCAGAGCGAAACAAATGTCTTTATTTAAACCCGATCCCCTATACACCCTGCCGTGTAACGAAACTATACCGCGATCTAACTCGATCCCAACGCCATCTATCGAGTTAGCAGGTAAAAATTGGCAATGTTTGTGGGATAGCGTTGGAATCGATCATACTTATTATTGTTATTCTTACATTGAACAGTTGTAGACTTGAAAAAAGTACCATAGAGACTGTAGGAGAATAAATTAAACAACTTGATTCCAAAATAATAGTAGTTTATGCAACGACCATATAAAAAGGGTTATTAAAAAAACTTTTTCACAAAAAAAGAAACCGACTTCCAAACGACATTATATTCGTATAGGATAAATCCGACCTAATGGTAATGGAAAGTCTGTAGTAAAACTTTTTCACTAAAAAAGAAACCGACTTCCAAAAAACACTACAATTTCGGTAGTCGGTGTTTTTGGTTGCTTCTTCGTTATTTAACAGCGACTTCCGAAATTAAAGTTATTTTGAACTTTTTAGTGTTTTTTGGAAGTCGGTTTCTTTTTTTGTGAAAAAGTTTTATATTTTTCACTTTTTAGTGGTACCCCACACCTAACAACACCACTGGATAGTCACAGGAAAGCAAAAGTACACAATTTCGTGTAAATTAATGATTTTTCCACATATTTTTTCCAGATATTTGGATTTAAAAACCAAACTGCTGAACCGATTTTGATAAAATTTAAATGGGACCATTTGGAAAGTATACCCTTTCCAACAAAAAAAGTGTGCAAAAATTAAAAAGAAAAAGTGTGCTATAAAAATTAAAAAGTTATTTTATGATGCAGTTGTTTAAAAATCGAAGGAAAATGTTGAACTGTAATGGTTTTTTTTTTAAATTTTACCTATCCACGAAAAAAAAGTATGTATTTATGCATTCGTTTTTGAACTCATATTTGGAACATTACGTTGTGAGTGTAGATAAAAGCTTTTAAATAATAGCTGCGGCGTAGAGTGGAAGTGATGTGTTGCGTTGCGTGTGCGGCGTCTGGCGATAGAATGAACAACGATTTTTTTTATGATTGGCCTCTCGCAGGTCAACCTAGGAGGTTGTCGTCTGCTTAACCGGACTTGCCTGTGAAGGCCAGCCTCCAGCCAGGTCACGCCGAAAATGGGTGCGACTCTCTTTTATAGTTTTTTGAGTAGGCGACCAGTGTGTTGCAGACGTGTGTAGTGTGGACATTATGGCAGCTTGTCTATTTGCATAATTACATCCAAATCTTAAGATTTGAAAAAAAAAATTAGAATATACAAATCGGTAAAAACGGAGCATAAAATTAAGATATAAAGCAAGTTAGAATATAATATAAATCATCAAACAAAAAAGCTTAAAACTAAGAGATAAAGTTATCAGAATCCAATATAAAAATGGTAAACAAACAAAACTTGCAGACTAATTTAACTAAACGATATAAGACAAAGAACCTAAACAAACTTAAATAACTAAAGCCGTTATGTACAAGGAAACCGAAACGAATTATAATATTTACTTCGAGAAAGAAAATTTCGTAAAAAAACCATAAAAATTTGTTACATGAAGATAAAGTTAGAGACAGCCGGTTTTAAACGTTTTAACCGGTAAACCGTAAACTCAATTAATAAATTCATAGAATCAATCAAGCACCATTTTAAGTCAGCAATTGTGCCGTGCACGGAACCCAATACTTACTGCACGTGGCCTGACAAGCACTTGGCCGGTTTTTATTTTCATTGTCACTTTTTTATTATAATTATGGTATTATCCCTGATGGACTGTCGTCAGTTTTTTTTTCTTAATTACAAGGTTTACAATAAAAATAAATGAACTGTTTTTTTCTACTTGAAGATATTTATGCATCAATTGGCATTCATTTACCAATTTGCCGTATCAAAAGCTGTTGTTTATAAATTATTTACTTATTTTATTTCCTGGTTCCTTATGTCATCTTTTAAATATTCTTGCGCTGCATTTTTCCTTTTACATTTTAAAACAGCATATAATCGCGTGAATTATATTGTTATTTGTATCGTATGTAAATATTATTATCGAAATAATTAATTGGACGTTGATTTATGTAAATAACGTAGAAGTCCAACATGGCTAAAACTTTTTGGTTAAGTATTCTGATGACGCTTGGAACATTTCCTTACATCACGTATATTAATTATCATGTACAAAGGATTGCGGAATTAAGAGATTATTCAGTTTTTTTATTAGGTTTTCGTACCCGTGGGATAGGGATTACTAAGCCTCCGCTGTCCGTCCGTTAGTCTGTCAGCGGGCTGTATCTCAGGAAGCGTAATAGGTACACAGTTGAAATTTTCAGAGAGTGTGTATTTCTATTGCCGCTATAACAAAAAAATAAATAAAAATGAATTAAAAATTTAAGGGGGCTGCCCTTGTTTTTAAATAAGCATATAAATAAGTGTTTTTTTTGGAGTTTTTGCTCGTTTTAACGGTATAATAGTGGATTATAATAGCTCGCGGCTAAATAATACCAGCCGCACGGGTGATCTTCAAGGTTAAGCAACGCTTGCCGAAGTCGTTTTGTGAATAGGTGACCATCTTAACGTACCGAGAGTCCGAGACGCCTTCGTGCCTCGAAAGCACGTTAAGCCATAAATCCCGGCTGTCATTTGTAGATCTTTGGCAGTTGTTACGGATTATCAGAAGCCAGTCCATCTGACCCCAGTCTTACCGTATTACCCAGTTTATGGGTTGTGGAGGTCTGGTAGGCAGCCGTTAATTATGAAATTCTGCTATTCAGGAAGTACTGGAAGTAATATTAAAGTAGTACTGCTTTATGAGTTGGTGGTTTAGGCCCAGCAGTGCGATTCTGTAAACATGTCGAAGTGAACACCCGGGCGGGGTGCACGACGGGTGAGTTGTCAAACCATACAAATAAGATGGAATGACAGCTCTATTGTCGTTCACTCCGCCAAGGTGAACACCGTGAGATGTCGACAGAATCGACCGCCAGTTCACAATATCAAGCAGTGGAGATATTTAACTAGTTTATTTATAAAGATATAGTAAAAAAAAAGTTTGCTTGTTGTCTCCATGAAGGTCTCTTCATGATTGTTTCACACACGTTTTTCCATACCACATCTGACATTGGCAGAATTGTCGACATCGGCACCATTGCCATAAACAAAAATATAATAGAATAGATACGATCATGTCAAGATTTAGTCAAAACAATGTCAACTCAGGCAATCCTGAGTTGACATTTAGTCCGGTCAAATTACGCCGAAAATAAGGCAAACTTAGCATTAATTCTTAACTCCGATTTTTTGCCATTAATGTGTAGAGTATAAGCAGAGAAGTATGTTTAAATGTATCCCGCGAAAAGTTAACCCCCGGATGTTCGTTTTTTTTAGCAAAACATTTAATTTCATAATAACTCGTTGGGAAAAAATATTAACTGGCATGTTAGTTTGGGACATTTGTAGAACAGATTGAGCTGTACAAGTAGGTAAGAAAATTAAACGTTTTTCATCAACGGAACTATACTTTTTTTTGAAGAATGTTACTTTTTGACTTTGTACTTCAAGCAAAAATATTAACTTGACAAAAATAATGCTAAATGGATTTTAATTAACATGTTTATTTATATTGAGAAAATTAAAACAATACCACCTCGGGGTTCCGAGATGTAAGAAATTGTCACATAAGTTTTCAGGCAAAAATGTAACTCTCCTGAAAGTTGTTTAATAATGGAAAATGTACAAACACAAACCATAATTTATCAAAATTAAACAAATCAGACTTTATTTATTACCTATATCTTTAATTGTTAATAAAGTGGCATCTTTTTGCCGCACTCAGTACTTCAACTATTAGAATTGGCTCAGATATCAGAGTACAAAATGCGTGAGAAAATGAATTTTGCTCATAACTTGTATTTCGTGAATTCTTCCAATTTTTATAAATATTTATTCTGCTATTCAGGGTGAAGGAAAATAAAAAACAGATCATTCTTGATTTACAAATGGTGCAACTAACCCATTTTTTTATTTATAGATAAAATCATGCAACAATGTGCTGCTCTTGAAATGATTGCAGCAAATCGGTATTTTCCACAAAATCGTCTTATTTTAAGCAAAGACGAAAGAGCTGCATTGATGTTTTATTAGTATTTTATGAAACTGTTACATACCTACCTGGAATTAAAAATACATTTTGAAACTTTGTTATGCAGTTTCACAAACTACTCTGTCGTCTAAACTCATGCAACTTTATCAAAACACATCAAATTGCATCATCATCATCATCTCACCCGAAAGACGTCCACTGCTGGACATAGGCCTCCCCCAAGTGTCGCTACAAAAACCGGTCCTATGCGTCTCGCATCCATCGGCCACCAGCGACCCTCACCGGGTCATCGGTTTATCTAGTGGGAGGCCTTCCAATGCTGCGTCTTCCGGTACGCGGTCACCACTCGCTTTTCGGCCCCATCGACCATCAGTTCTGCGAGCAATGTGCCCTGCCCACTGCCACTTCAGCTTGGCGATCCTTCGGGCTATGTCGGTTAACTTGGTTCTCTTGCGGATTTCATCATTCCTGATTTGATCATGCAAGGAAACCCCAAACATTGCCCTCTACATTGCACTTTGGGTGACTTTAAGCTTTGTGATGGAACTGAAACGTGGTCGCTCACAATGGGTCTACCCATTGTGAGCGACCACGTTTCAGTTCCATAAGTCATCACTGGCAACAGGCACTGGTCATAGACTTTCGTCTTGAGACACTGGTATGTGAGACGAGAAGATATCACGCAACTTCCCAAACACCGCCCAGCCGAGTCGGATTCAACGGTTGACCTCTTTCTGGAAGTTAGCCCTACCTAACTGGACCGTTTGTCCCAGGTGCCTCCGATCTTGATAGGAGTGGGTGCTACATATCCCATGACCTTGGTTTTGTCCATGTTCATTTTAAGACCAACTCTTTCGGAAGCTCTACTGAGGTCATCGAGCATTGTACTGAGGTCATCGAGCATTGTACTGAGGTCCTCCATGGTCTCAGCCATGACGACTATAACGTCAGCAAATCGAAGGTGAGTGATGTACTCGCCATTGACATGAATGCCTAGCCTTCTCCAGTCCAAAACCTTGAAGACATCCTCCATTGCGACCATGAACAGTTTCGGAGAAATGACGTCTCCCTGCCTCACACCCCGCTGCTGGAGGATAGGTTTCGAAGTCTGATCCTGAAGTCGGACTGACATGGTGGCGTTTTCGTACAAACACTTGGGCACCTCGATGTAACTGCAGTCGATCTGGCACCGTTGGAGAGACTGCAGCACAGCCCAAGTCTCGATCGAATCGAAGGCTTTCTCGTAGTCCACAAACGCTAGGCAGAGGGGCAGATTATACTCTTCGGTCTTCTGTATAACCTGCCGCAGCATATGGCACTGGTCTAGGTGCCCAGTTTTGGAAGAGGGGCTCGTATGAGCGTCGTGCAGGTGCGGGGTTAGACTCTGAAGACTCTGTATCTGGCATCAGCTCAGCGAGCGAGCTGTCGTCGCTAGGGAATGGGGGCTGCTGCGCCCAGACTAGAGGATGACCAGGGTTTGTCCTCCAACGAAAAGTGGGCCTCTGGCCCGAAAAATCCCCACCAGTAGGCGAGGTAAGGGCCGAGAAGGAAGCAAGTGGAGGGTGCTCACCTCCCAGGAGACAGCCCAGCGAGCCGCTAAGCTTGCCGAGGAGGGGCGCCACCCAAGAGCGACTGGTCGAAGGGCTATCCCTTCGGCTCCTTTCGGCGGTGAGCCGGATATCGCTAGCGGTTCCGATAAGGAGCGTAAGGTCAAGTTTGCGGAGGTCGTGGAGGCTGCGGTCCGTAATGTGGCCTTGAAGTGGACGCAGGCCTCTAAAAACAAGGCCATAAGCGCAGCGTTGGTTTCCATTCTGGCGGCTGAGGCAATTGTGGTGGACCTTCGTCGGACGAAATGTCCAAGCTGCGGGCAGAGGTCACCCGCTTAGTGGCCACCACGGAGTTTCTCCAAAATGAGAACGCAAAACTCCGAGCAGACCTAGTCGGGCTCCAAGAAGCTGGCTTACAGGGGGCGTCAAATGCGGACTATGGCCGAGTGTCAAGGCCCGCGAAGTGCATGGACATGCGCATTCTGCGCCTGGATGACTCTGTCACGGAGGAGGAGGTGGTGGCCGACGTCGTCAGGACGGGGGCTTTCTCTGAGGAGGTGAAGGCAAGTACCATACGTCCTGACCACACGGGCATGGGAACCGTTGTGGTGAGCTGCCCCGTGTCGGTGGCTAAGATAATATTGGAGGGCCGAAGGCTCCTGGTGGGTTGGGTTTCTACGCAGGTCAAACTGCTGGAACCCAGACCTCTGAGGTGCTTCCTCTGCCAAGTGTGCAACCACGTAGGAAGCCTGCGGACCGCCGTCCGCAGGCATCAATAGCTAGAGAGCAATGGGTAGCTCGCCATACGATCAGAACAGGCCTGAGTCGACTGCGCGTTGTATTCCACGTGCGCCAGAAAGAGCTGTTAGCAAAGACGCTGGGGCCCGCTAGGGCCAGAGCCTGCCAGGGTTGCGGAATTTGTTCGAAAAAATTACAGCGGCCCTGGAACGCAAAGGGCATTAGGAGGAACACGAATGGGTTTTAGTAAGTAAGAGTCTGACACTCCCTCCCGCTCTGCCCAGAGCGTAACGAGTCATTTGACGATTACCAATCCTTAAAAAAAATCTACTGCCGACACTATATGACGCTTAACCGTCTAAGCACTGACATGTGAAAATTCCAAATCATGTAATAAATCTTACGTAATAGTAATAATAAACATTAAAATCGCGAAAATCCCGCGGTACATCGGTGTGCTGACAGTGCTTGAGCGGTATTAAACTGTTTGTTTATTATAATATCCGCCACTTTGACAAATATGTATTGATCAGATAGTCTAGTAAGTCTATGAATTATTTTCATGTAATACATGTTTTAGTATATTCAACGGGTATTCAACGGGAAATGTATGTTTTAGTATATTCCCGTTGTCCCCGTAGGCCATATCTCCGTTACCGGGTACGAAGGAAATTTAATAAAATAATAAAAATTACTTCCCGTTGTTCCCGTTAATTTATTGTAATAATTAAATATACTTTTCAAATTATGTTGAGCAAGAGCGAGCGAAGCGAGTTCGGGACTTGGGGCAACCCGACTCGGACAGGTTAGGTTGGAAGGGGATGGCGAGGTCAAGTGAGCGAGCGAAGCGAGCAAACAGACCCCGCCATCACCTTTGTGGTTATTTTTTTTAAACCACCCAGAAATATATTTACTTCCCGTTTTCCCCGTTAGCCGAATGTACGTTATGGGGACAACGGAAAATAAATTTAATCACGTCCCGCTGTCCCCATGACGGGATATGGCATACGGGGACAACGGGATTTAAGTATGTTTTCATAAAACTCATTCCAAATATGGCAATTATTCCAAGTTGACCGTTTTTTGTGCATTAGCAACAAAATGCAATTGTAATGCATTAATTCTAATAGCAGCTCAGGATAAGGCTGCGTTTCCTAATAATACAGATAGACGGAAGACGGTCAAGAAAATGTCTGTTTATGAAGGCAGTTAATTTAGAAGTCTTGTTCATAGAAGTTGATCATGTTAAACAAAACACTCACATCTGACATTAGATGTCACCTGGAAAGACTCGTCTGCAAGTGCAAGATATACGAAAACTGACCGATAAGTTGAGAGTTGATGTGAATTTGCGAATATGATTAGACTTGCAATTTCTTGTACTTGATGCGACGCGTTAATGCGTACCAAAAAGGTTAAAGTTTGACGTGCTACGTTTCCCAATGCAAAAATACTCGCAGAAATTTTGCATGACTTAAAATAAAGTAGTCTATGAAACTGCACATAACTGTATTTTGATAACCCTTATGACGATTGTGATTTCGAAAGTATATACTAATAAAACCTTTGTTAGTAGTAGTGTACGTGAATATTAATGAATATACTAGGTAAAATTATTATAGGACTTACAGCTAATAAAAACCAACAAAAAAATAAACCATAGTCATTATCTTGATATAATTGTTAAATCCATAAACTTTGCCATAATTATGACTCTAAACAAAACACAGTAGGTAGGTAGGTAACATCTTTTAGATACACATTTTGTAGAACAAGATGATTTTTCATAGTTATTTAAATTCTGACTAAACAAATATTGTGATAAAATGTGCTCAATTCGGTCCAATCTGACAAATGGGTTTGAAACAACAGGGCCGCATTAGGAAGATAATATCAATCTGTAATGTCTCAGGAGCCAATAAAACACACTTATAAGCACTCAGGTGGATATAGGGTATGCAAGATACAGAACACGTGTGCTTCTGGCTACGGCTGGTGAATGAATGACGCGCCACCACCATCGTGCATACACTACATTCCTTCTTTATTTTAATTGATTTAAATTAGTTGAAAATTACATCAAACTTAAATCTTTATAATATGACTGGTAACTCATCGGATGTTGTAAATATTATTAATACTTTAAATAGGCATTATATTACAGATTTTCAATACGCTTTTCATGAATAATTTTCCCCTATTTCCAGGTATATACCATACTTTTCCCTTTTTTCTTCACTTGCTTCCCAAACTGTCTTTTATAAAAGTCTAAGTCAAAACGTTCATTTCAATAAGGCCATCAAACGGCTCTTTTGAACGTCATCATTTATATCCAAATACTATGTATACAAAATAAGGTGACTCTACTGTCCGTTCGCAAAGGTAGATTCTTATGGAGAAGAACGGACAAGAAACTCCATAGTTACTCTTTTCAAATAAATGTTTTACAATATTTTGAATACAAAAATTAACTTAAATATAATTATGTGAGGTTGATGCACCTAGAGTATACTACTTATAGGAAACAAAGTATTACCAGCAGAGGTAAACTTTTTCATTCTCTTAATAAGTACATGGTACTCACATATTTACAAATATTGGAAGAAAGAGTACATCTATAAAGCTAAAAAACATAAATTGACCAGTTTGATTTTGTCTACACTACACCCTTGATTGTTCTTTTTAACAGCGAATGGCGTAGTCATTTATACCGTAGCGCCATGAATCCACGACACTGCCATCCGTGACTAGCACCCATGCTCGGGTGTAGTACAATATCCAGTCATGGAGGATTCGTGCACAGTGCTCCCCGCACAACATTACTCAACGGAAAGATATCCGATCTATCAAAATAAATTTCTGAAATGCATACTCACTCATGAAAATTCCGTTATAATCTGTGCACCAACACAGACCAGCCGGTCGATTCTGTCGACATCTCACGGTGTTCACCTAGGCGGAGTGAACGACAAGAGCGCTGTCATTCCATCTTAGTTGTATGGTTTGACAACTCACCCGTCGCGCGCCCCGCCCAAGTATTCACTTCAACATGCTTACAGAATCGCACTGCTGAATCGCACTAACAATTTGAAAATATCTAGCACGATATGTGCTACAACACATTAAGCGCTATGTGCTTGGTGCACAGACAGAAATCGTACCAACGATTCCTTGGAGACCCATCGCCTCATGTTATTCATGAGGTGCGGTCAAGAGTTTAGTAAACAAGCCATCAGACTTGGTTTCATTATCACTGTCATCAACTATGACATCTAAGTCTCGAGGCAGTGATCGGGGACCTTTCTCACACGATCATGGAGCTTAAAGTCAAGCGCCCTTAGTCGGTATACCCAGGTCCATTTCCTTGATAATTATAATACCTAATAAAATCTTCTATTCTATTTTATTTTGGAATACCTACCTAACAAAGGGAAATATTTCTCATTACTTCGATCATAATGATAGGTACCGTTAGGTTATATTACGTGCACAATACATTATATTTTGTAATTATCCATGTAACCATAGTTTTGCGTTTGCATGGCCTTATTTTTTTCATCTGATGCTAAACAATGGAGGATAGTTGTATGAATTAGTGTACCAGTCACAATAATTGTTTACGTATTGACTCAGTTCATAAGTGATATTGATTTAGGTAGGTAACTTTTATAGAGATAACAGTAACACTACTGCATAGCCTTAGGACACTTGTTAGTATTTGCGTGCCCATTAGAGCATTTTGGATTCAGCATGACCTTCGACGTCAGCGTAAGTATGACCAACTAGATATACTAAATAACTTTATTCAATAACGTTACTTATTATGGAAATTTACTGATGACCTTTATCTATTAACAAATTAGGTATACTAACAAGTTAGCAATAAAGATGTTAGCCATTTTTTTTTTTAAACGTTGCTCCACTCTAGGAATTACTCCTATATCGTGGGTGCGTTTACAAACATACAAACTCACATACACAAATAGCCAGACCCGGAACAGCTATCTGTAGGCAAAATATTTGTTCCGTGCGGGAATCGAACCCGCGACACGCAGCGCAGCAGCCGATCGCTCGTCCACCACGCGACGAACCACCGCGCCAACCGTGTCGTCGTGTGAGCCATTAATGATGCTTACACTAACGTTTCCCGGTCTTTTCTCACATTTATTCTTTAAGCATGGTCGTATGTGCGGATAGTATTTGACCTTGATATTTCCGTGACGAAATGCAAACAATTGATCTTAGCAAAACCAGTGCCCTGATTAAAATAGTATCGATCTACTGATTATGTTTTATATTTACAATAAGTGGGTATGTAGGTTATTTACAACAAAAAGTTAAATATGTCCAAGATTTATGATAATAATTGGTTACTATTTTTATTTAAAATAAGAAGCGTGCAAATAACTCAATTATCTTGTTATTTAAATGAAAGTACTTACTCAAAAATAATAATTAACAATAATTTATTGTTTGCATTACAACACATTTAAAATAATTGCGTACTATCCAGGCATGGCCCTTTGTTTTGTTGTAAACAACACTCACTGCATGGCCTTTGTAACATTTACGCTTATCAGTTGTTTACCTCAATCGAAGCAGAATTGTTATTTTTCGTTACTTAATCCTACGAAACTGAGGCAACAAAGTAATCATTACCTGTAAACATCTACCTTGGTAACGATTTATTTACGTGTAGGTGGGTACAGCGTGACTACGTTCTGTTTTCACTTCAGTATCCAAACTGCTAACGATCCTTATCAGATCGAAATATAGTCGCTTAATTGATCGTAAACAACTTTCAACGTGCATTATTTTTCAGCGTGCATTCTTACCCTTTTTTTGGTAGGTAAATATTTTGTAAGCTTACTTTTATCCTCGTCGCCACTTGTAATGTCTCAGGAGCCAATAAAACACACTTATAAGCACTCAGGTGGATATAGGGTATGCAAGATACAGAACACGTGTGCTCCCGGCTACGGCTGGTGAATGAATGACGCGCCACCACAATCGTGCATACACTACACAATCTTTAATAGTTTAAAAAAATCGTTACGATTTGCTTGGATGTGTTTAATTTTCTTGTAATTAAGTGAGACATGGTCCATAAATTAAAGTTAACCTAAATTTATTTGAGTTACATTTTTGCCTGAGCCGCTATTTCAAAAAAACAGGTATTAATATCTTCCGTTAACAGAAATTGTTTAATTTTGTTGCATAGAGTACTAAGGTATTTAATTGAATAATTTTATGAAAAAAAATCGGAGTTAATATTTTTGCCTGAAGTACAATTCAAAAATTTAGCTTTTTTTATTTTTTCAAAAATCCCGAGGGTGAAAATGTTTAATTTTAAAGAAAATAATTTGCTTTACCTATTCTCGACATATTGTAACTAACATTGTCGAGTTAATATTTTTTTCCGAGTTTTTATTAAAATAAACGCGTTTTTGTTTTTTTTACCGTGATCCGGTTCTGGAAAATGTTTAATTTTTTGTTACTACATATTAGAAGAGCTAAGGTCAAATACACGATTCAAGAAAAAAATCAGAGTTAGGAATTTTTGCAAGGTTCAAAGCTAATTTGACTGGACTAATTGTTATTATTCCGCTTTCTTTTGTTTGTTGTTTCATACAATTTTTAAATATTTCTCAATAAATACAAACAAAAAATATTTAAAAATATAAAAAATAGTAGCCCACCGGTATCGGGAACAGGGTAAGTACGCCGAAAGAGTACATCAATACATGTCCCATCCGTTGAAGGCGCGCACCTTGTTTCCACCCACTAGAAGGCTAATCAATACCTTTTTCAGGCAGCCAAAGAAGCGCGCCCTCAACGATTGCTTCATGTTAGTAACATTGATACCTATCCCTCCGACATACCCAAATACTTGTAAGTTTCAGTTGAAGAAAGGGACAGTGCCTTAAAGCATCTCCTGGGCACGTTCGCTCTATCATTGACCTCATCCATCGCTTTTTATCAGGCGTGATCGAGGTCAAGAGCTAGTCCATTACTCACGAAAAAAGAAAGGGGTCTAAGGTTTATGAAATCCGAGAGTTGAATTCCCACGGATTCCATATCTCTCCACGCTTTACATGCATGACCGTTTATCTACACCAAACTCCATCCTGATGGCGTTACTAAAAGTTTCAGTTACCTTCAATAGCTCCATTAGTTGCAGATTACTGGGGGCAAAAAGTTTCAGATCATCCATGTAAAAGAGGTGAGATATAACCTGACCACCTCTTTTAACCAATAGCCTACTCCTGAATTCTCCAGCAGTGTGCTAAGAGGAACTATCGCCCTGAAATATAATAAAATATATAATTTGGTTGGGGAAAAAGTTTCTTCGCATTTTTTAAGAAAAATCAAAACATTTTTAATTTAGTTTATTTACATTCAACTAAAGTATGTAGGTACCATTTTGTTCGATAACTTTTGCCATGTTGTAAGTAGGGACATGATTCCATTACTATAAAAATTTTGGGACTCCTGATCAAAATACCGCGACAAGTGGTTTTGGCAGTCCTCTCGTGATGTTAACCTGACACTGCCTAAAGAATTCTGAAGAGACCGAAAAAGGTGGAAATCTGAAGGTGCAAGGTCAGGACTATACGGCGGGTGCATTAACACCTCCCAGCCAAACTCTCTTAATTTTTGCTAAGTGGCTAAAGATGTGTGAGGTCTAGCGTTATCATGATGAAAAACCACACCCTTTCTGTTGGTTAATTCCGGCCGCTTTCTCTCAACTTCTTGCTTTAATTCATTAGTTGTTCGCAGTAGAGTTCAGAATCGATGGTCTTGCCTGGCGGTAACAGCTCATAATTAATAATGCCCTTCCAATCCCACCACACACACAGCATCACCTTGTTGCGAGTTAACCCGGGTTTCGCCACAGTCTGTGAATCCTGACCGGCCTTTGACCACGACCTTTTTCGCACGTTCTTGTCTTACGTGATCCACTTTTCATCATCAGTTATCAGCTTCTTCAAAAATGGTTCGGTTTCATTACGTCATAATAAAGAATCACAAATGAGTACACGGTTCATTAGGTTTCTTTCAGTGAGCTCGTGAGGTACCCAAATATCGAGTTTTTTAGTGTAGGTGTACCTACCCAGTTTTTTTCAAATGCGCCAAAACTGGTTTGTGGTCATTTCCCAGTTTTTCAGCTACGTCGTAACTACTGATATGCCGATCTTGCTCCACTTTTTCAAAAATGGCATCGATTTTATCCGTAATAGGCGACCAGAGCGACGTGCATCTTTGACATCAAAATTTCCGGATTGAAAACGCTTAAACCAAATTTGTGCTACTCTCACAAACACTGCACTAGGTCCATAAACATCGCAAATTTTTTTCGCGGCTTGCGTTGCCTTTTTACCTTTTTTGTCGTAAAATTTTAAAATGTATCGATTTCAGAAATTTTTCATTCAGTAGATTCACTCATCTTGACAGTACGAAAAACAAATGAAAATCACACATTTTCCTAATTTGAATTTGGAATTATGTTCTTTAAAATTTAAACTTTCAATGATATCAATACCAGCCAGATACAAATAGTATAGCCAAAGAGATTTTATTACAAGTTCATACATACCATAATGCGAAAAGACTATTTCCCCAACCTAATATTATATCACCAATGTTTTATTTTTCATTGTTATTTATTTGAGTTGACATTGAATTATTGATTAAAGTTTATTCAAATGAAAGTTCGATTGTTATGTTACTTTGATTTTATTTTTTAAGAATAATTTCAGACACAATGTAAATTATTTTAATAAATTGAATTGAATAGAATTGATCTTTGACATTCATTACTGAATAGACTATAATAGAACATATTCATTTATTTTTTTTAAATGTAGGTATTTTCAATCTACACTAATATTATAAAGAGGAAATATTTGTTTGTTTGTTTGTTTGTTTGTTTGAAATGAATAGGCTCCGAAACTACTGGACCGATTTGAAAAATTTTTTCACCAGTAGAATCCTACATTATCGATGATGGATATAGGCTATAGAATATTTTCAAAAAAGTTAGGGATCCGTATGAAAACTTCGATAATGTAACCCAAGGTGTGAGAAAAAATCCTTATATCGCGTACGCTGCGGAATCTATTGACAATAGAGCAAAGTGATGTACTACAGTTTTATAGAAGTCATCAATATCTACAAAAAAGTCCGCGATACCATATGTCTAACTATTATGGATAAGTCACTATGACCGCTTTTTGTTCATATTATTCAAGCAAATCCCATGGTGAAATAAAAATGGTGATTTTAGTATCATGATATTAATCCTTATCCATTTAAATGGTTTGATAGTTAAGGTTGATTATGTCCGTGTAAACTACACTTTAAATTATTCAAATCGGACCTTTCATTCAAAAGTTCCGACGGTAATAAACATGCTCGGAGTAAAAAAAATGTCGCGGCTTGAGCGAACTGGGGAGAATCGTATCAATGCATGGGGGTATAGGGGGCGTTGAAGTTTGTGGAGTACCTACTAAATCCACGCGGACGAAGTCGCGGGCGAAGTGCTAGTAAAGTATAAAATTAAAGAATCCTTGTTTATTTGGCATGCAAACATTGATGCAAGTCATCATCAATCTTACAAACATCGATACACAACTAAAATTTATCGTGTCCGTATGGATTGAGGAGCCACGTCAGATTTTAAAAGGAAACTTACACCCTATTCAGCAGCAAAGTAGCTAATTTTGCAGCACAAATTCCGGATTTAGCAGCAAACCATATCACAAGTTATATTAATGCAAAAGTGGCTCCTCAATCTAAACATCTGAATTGAGGAGCCACCTGGAACGCGATAACTAGCAGTAAGCAGATGAATATTATTGAAAATTGAGTATCATTTAGCAGCAATTACGTGTGTAGTACCTGCTAAAAAATTCAAGAAAATATTCTAATATTCATAAATTCTTTAAGTCGGGGGTCTTAAATTATTTTATCGTTTTCAATTATGAAGTCTTTGGTAATAATGCATTTTCTTTGGTTTTGTATGTTTATAAGTTGTTACTATTCAGCCTATTTATCATAGTTTTTATGGTGTCGTTTATATCGTTTTCATAATTTTAATTATTCGCGAATTTTATGATTATACTTACCGTGGGATGGTGGATTTGGCGTTGCAGGTTGTTATGTAAATTAAGAAAGGCCTAATAAATTTAATTCAATCAAGAAAGATGACATTGCTTCATTCATTTTATGACTTATTTTAGTGAAGGAAAACATAGTGTATGAGTTATTTCAAAGAAATTATCATATGCTTTGATCGAATCCTCTGTGTCATAATACGTCAGAAAACGATAGATTTTGCAGATAACTGTCACTGAGATTTTCTTTACAAGTAAATCGAATCAAGTTTTAAGCATGCATAATTCCTTTACTTACTTTTATTATCTTAATTATTTGAGCTGTATGATCTGATAGCCCAAAGTCTTATACTTGACAATTACATTTTTGTCTGTTATTGTGTGCAAAATCTAAACAGGTATTATTAATAAGACGTGTCGCTTCATTAATTTCTAAAATAAAGTTGTAACTCAGGAGAAAATATTTAACTGGCTGGACGGATTTTGACATATGAGGTGTCATAGACTACCTATATGAATTTCCAAAATGGCACCCGCTAATGAAGTAAAACTTAGATTATATACCTCTAGATGTAGCCATCAGACTGTAGTGAAGTGTGGAAGTGAGAAGCATATATATGAAATAAACAAGAAAATTGAGACAAAGCATAACATGCTCTATCTCATACGACGTGCCTGTTTTTCGCTTGGCGAACTTTGAAATGTTAGGTCGGCTCGCGTTAGTTGTTATGTTTTTATAACAATTTCGGCAATTAAAGTAATAGTTTTATTGTGTGTATGAGAAATAGACTCCAGTAGTTAAGTGTTTAGTGTATTTTCTGTGCTATATAATGGGAGGGTGCAGTAATTTAGGCTGGAAAAGCCGCACAGAAAGAAAGGAAAATGAGAATGTTACTTTTCACTCGTAAGTATGCAAATATTAATAGTTATTGTGCACTGATTGAATAAATACGTTTGTGTATATGTAATGACATGGCTTTTGATCAAAATTAGGTACATTTCTAGCGAAATCGTTTATTTTTCCATCCACATAACCTATTCCATGTTATTCGTTGTGTTCCCATACCTCGGTTCTATTTTTCCCCTAACTCTGGAATAAAAATTGCAAGTAGTTAATTAATCAATTGAATTAGTTAATTAATAAGTTCTCTGATGTCCTGTGAGGTACCCTTCTTATATAAATTGTATATTTATATTTATTATAGTACCAGCTGCTGCCCGCGTTATCGTCCGCGTAAATTTCATTCATCTGCTGTTACGGTTCGGTAAATAGATATAAGAGTTAATTGTTCATCCCACAAAGGTGATAGCGTGTTGACCCGACCTCTTAGCAATGTTCATGCAAAATTTGAATGAAATCTATGCAGTACTTTTGTAATTTATCCCGGAAAAACATACAAACAGACAGACAAAAATTCTAAAAACTGTATTTTTGGCTTCGGTATCGGTTGTAGAACAATTGTATCAAGTATTCTTTTTTTTTTTCTTGTTTAAGATTTTATTATATGTATAGATTATTTATAAGTTTTGTACATTTTATAATTTATGTTCATATTAAGTATAGATATTTATATGTATTAATTATTATTGTTTAATAAAGTAAATCATAGTTCTTTTGAATGCTAAACTATATAAAAAAAATAGTAAAATAAATAATTGTTCACCACATTACTTTGAATTTTAAAGGACACTACTACATATTCCATACTAATATTATAAATGCGAAAGTAACTCTGTCTGTCTGTCTCGCTTTCACGCCCAAACTACTGAACCGATTTAAATGAAATTTGGCACAGAGATGGCGAAGGCCTGAGAAAGGACGTAGGATAGTGGTTATCCCAAAAATCCCACAGGAATGGGTAAATCCGCCGGGAACAGCTAGTTTACTATAAAATAGCCCTTCTCATTTGTATACTAAAATCAAATGCGACAAAATGTAGTCAGTATATTTCTCAGTGTGTATGTATATATGTAACACCCCGTAACCATGTTTATGACAAAATAAATTATTATTATTCTTATTCTATTCTTCAAGATAAATTATTCTTCAGTTCCCATATTGAGACTGCTGCTTATGAATTGATGTCTAAACATAAACAAAACTACAATTTCACTTTTTCTGAGGTTACTTTTTACAATAACTCTGACAAGTTTGATTTTTTTCTTTGTAAAATATGATTTTCAGGTTTCCTAAGGATATCAATTTAAGAAAAGTTTGGATTGTAGCTACCGGTAGGCAGAATTGGCAACCCAGCAAGTCTTCAAAAATTTGCTCCATTCATTTTAATAATGATGCAATTGATATGGTAAACAAAGTGAAAAGAATAAAACCCGAAGCCATCCCAGTAAAACATGTTCATGTAAGTAAATAAATGCTCAGTCATCATTGTTGTTTTTAAAAGCTTTTATTTAAACACTCTAAAAGAAGAAAATAAATTCCTTAAAAATTGTAACTAATAACTTATAATAATAATAATAAACTTATTTATTTCATAAAAGGGCGATTGTAGTACATGAGGCATACACAGAGTTAAACATATTGGTTTGTACAATTTCAATCACAATCTGGTGGGTGAAGTTCTGCTGTCCTAGCTAGGTTACGGAATAACCTGTATTAATGAACAACAGTCAATGTCCCTTACAAGAAGTAACAACAGCTATTAAAGTACAATTATTTCTTATTTTTGAATACTACAACTTTATAATTGAAAACATGCATGTGTGTGAGTGATTGGTTGTGAGAGAGCGGGTGTGTGTGAGTGAATCTATGTGTGGGTATTGATATAACCTCATTATATACAATTTATATGCTAAGAAAAGCTTGCCGCGAGGTTTAATTACCTATCAGTACTTAATTAAATTGAAATTGAAAATATAATACACTTAGCAGATCAATTTACATAATTAAATTAGTACTAGTTTATTTACGAATCGCGGGACAAGCATTTATTATCATATAAATTGTATATAATGAGGTTATAAGTTGACAGTTAAATTTTTTAAGGAAAAATATATTTTCTTCTTTTTAGAGTGTTTAAATAAAAGCTTTTTTGCTTTTAATTTTACAACTTTCTTTTACAAAATAAACTTATTGACATTAGTGTTTATAAGACAGTAGTTTTTAAAGTTAATTTTTAATAATGAATAAAATTGAAACTAAAAAAAAACATTACCTAATATTAGGTCTTAACCTATGAAATTGCCGTTCTGCAGTACTGGCCATTTCAAATCAAAATAATTTTTGTTTGGCTATGAATTCTAATTTCAAATTAATTTTATTTTAAAAACATGGGTTTTTTTTTCCAAAAGTAGTCATTTGTTTATTGATTAGTGTTACATTTTCATCGCATTTCAATCTTTTTCGTCATCATGGATACGTTAAAAATTCGAGTAATTATGGAATATGAGTACCGTCGTGGCAGCAACGCGGCACAAGCGGCACGCAACATCAACGACGTTTACGGAGCTAACACTACAAACCAACGCACCACCTGTTATTGGTTTGCTCGCTTCCGTTCTGGAAATTTCGACCTGAAAAATGAACCTCGCGGTCGTCCGAAGACTTTGGTCGACAATGACGAATTAAAGGCGATTGTGGAAGCTGATGATACACAATCTACGGCTGAATTAGCAGCAGCTTTCGACGTTAGCGTCAAAACAATATTGGTCCATTTGCGTCAAATTGGCAAGGTAAAAAAGCTTGACAAATGGGTGCTCCACGAACTCAATGATCGCCAGCGCGAAGTACGCGTCGACGTGCCTTGCACTGCTCAACAGACACACAAATGAAGGAATTTTGAACCGCATTGTTACCTGCGATGAAAAATGGATTCTGTTTGATAACCGCAAGCGCTCAAGCAAGTTGGTTGGATCCTGGTTCAGCACCTAAACAATGCCCTAAACGAAAACTTACCCCTAGAAAAGTAATGGTCGCTGTTTGGTGGTCTAGCGCCGCCGGTGTGATTCATCACAGCTTCTTACCAAACGGGGTGAGCATTACTGCAGATGTGTACTGTGAAGAACTGAACACAATGATGGAGAAACTGGCACAACTCCAACCAGCATTGGTCAATCGCTCGTCTCCACTGCTCCTGCACGACAACGCGCGACCTCATACTGCACAGCAGACGGTCTCCAAGTTGCAAGAACTGGAGTTGGAAGCTCTCCGTCATCCGCCCTACTCACCAGACCTTGCGCCTACAGACCACTACTTTTTCCAGAATTTGGATAACTTCTTGGCGGGAAAAAAATTCAATACCTGAGAGGCAGTACAAAATGCCTTTGAAGAATTTGTTGCCTCCCGTCCAGCTGATTTCTTTAAGAAGGGCATCAATAAACTGCCACTGCGTTGGCAAAGATGCATTGATTGCATGGGTGATTACTTCGATTAATATAAATAAAAAAACATGAAAAAATTCGTTTAAATTTTTTCATACAAAACGGCAATTTCATAGGTAAAGACCTATTATGTATATATATCAAAAAACTATTATATTGGAAGTAATAATAATGATTTAAGTGTATAATATAATAATTTTCTTTAAAGGCTCCTGTTGTTTCATCAGACCAGATGGAAACAATAAGTGTAGTTCCATCCACCTCATCCGCAGTAGCGCATTCTAGACAAGATTGCATGGGCCATAAAACAAGTGAACCAGTAACCACACCTACCAGAAAAAGGAAATATAAATCAATATCGCCAAGAAGCCCACGAAAGAAGCTGTACATGGTATGTATGCATCATTTATTATCAATAATTAAAATCAACAAAAAGTAAAAATAATTTAAAGAATTTAAAAAAAAACAGCACGATCATCCTAAATTAAATGCCCTGTTTAAAACCCTGGTATTGTTAACAGTACTTTATATCTTATAACTTTCTACTTCACTAAAACATATATATAATTTTTCAATTGTATTTTAGACTGCACCATCAACTCCACGCAAAGAGAAGTTATTAAAAATAAAATTGCAAAGATCAAAGCAACTATCTGCAAAAAGGTTTCTTAAATTACGAGCCGCACGAGAAGCCAAACGACGATTGATTAAGAAAAACGCCCATCTACAGACTATATTAACAGAGCTGCAGTGTAAAATGATGATGAATAGTGAAGATCTAGATCTTCTAGCTAACATAGATAACACAAATGTGATTTTTTTAAAAAGATTAGTGGATAAAAGTAATTGTCCCAGAAAATATTGCAACTCATTGCGAAAATTTGCACTTCATAAGTCCAAAAGCCTACAATTTTGTCAGAAATCAATTTGACACATGTTTACCGCATCCGAAAACATTGTACAGATGGTATTGTTGTATAGATTGCGAACCGGGTTTTACCACAGAGGCATTTGAAGCACTTAAATTAGTAACTAAAAAGTCCACCGAAAAAAATATTTGTGCTATTAGTTTAGATGAAATGTCAATTAGGCAACATGTTCAATGGAATGGAAAAAAACAGTCGGCTATGTTAACATTGGCAACAATTTAGAAATACATAGGCCGTTAGCTAAAGATGCACTTGTTTTTATGGTAACTGCTATAAATTATCGATGGAAATTACCGATAGGATATTTTTTCACTAATGGAGTGAACGGGGAGCAAAGAAGCGCTCTTTTAAAAAATTGCGTCAGCCTTTTAAGTGATTGCAGCATCACAGTATCTTCTGTGACATTTGATGGTCGTCCTGCAAATTTTGCAATGGCAAAATACTTGGGAGCTAAATTAGAAAACCTAAATAATTTAGACCCTAGAATTACAGTTGAAGGTCAACGTTTTGTCATTTTCCCTGATCCTTGCCATATGATTAAATTAGTGAGGAATTGCTTAGCGGAAAAATATACTATTTTAGATGGAAATGTAAAATATCTTGGCAGTACATTGAAAAGTTGCACAGCTTGCAAGAGTCTGAAGGACTTCATTTAGGTAATAAATTAAGAAAAACCACATTGAATTTAAAAAACAAATAATGAAAGTTCGATTAGCTACGCAAACATTCAGTAAGTCTGTTGCTGATTATCTTTCTTTTTTAAAAGATGTATTAAAGTTAGAAGACTTCATTGATGCCGGTGCAACTATCAACTTTGTCACTCAATTAAATAATATTTTTGACATACTAAACAGTCGCAAATTATATTCATATAAATTCAAGAAACCTATCAGTAGAGAGAACTTCGATACGATCAACTCGTATTTCCAACAATTTGAAACATTTATTAATAGTTTGCATTTTGA
The DNA here is from genome assembly GCA_947386135.1 of Melanchra persicariae. Taxonomy (NCBI): domain Eukaryota; kingdom Metazoa; phylum Arthropoda; class Insecta; order Lepidoptera; family Noctuidae; genus Melanchra; species Melanchra persicariae. Next base: position 19,927,218 of record OX376650.1, read on the forward strand.
GAATGGGGAGTTAATACTAAAATCAGGGTGAAAGACGGGTTTCATTGGGCTGTTGCTTTGTGTTAAAGCATTGCAGATTATTTATGAAGTTTTAATATTATCAGACAAATTATTTGCCCACATGTAAACTTAGTCAAGACCATCTAGAACTTTTTTTTGGTGCCATCCGATCAAAAGGTGGTTTTAATAATAACCCAACAGCAATACAATTTCAAGCTGCATATAAACGGCTACTGATTCACGGAGAGTTAAATAATATACAGACTGGGAATTGCATACCCCTTGATTCAATAAATATTTTAAACTGTAGTAATTCTGCAATAAATAGAAAAATTAATAGCACTAGAAATAGATTAATTTCAATTGATGATGTAGATGATGACATGGTAGATTTGCGTGCCCAAGACGATATTGACGTTCCAGCTACACACGAACTATTTGGTGAATAACAATTTAACGGAATTTTCCACTGAAGTCACCAAATATATTGCTGGTTTCATTGTGACGAAAATGTTTAAAATAATAAAGTGTGAAGAATGCCTTGCCCCTTTAATATCTTTTGAAAAATATAACGGACTTATAGCACATAAAGATGTCGGAGGCCTTCACAAACCATCTGAGGATGTGGTAAATATCTGTTTATTTTCAGAAAAGATTCTAAGATCTTTTTTGGCTGAACACGGCCCATCGTTTCTAGGCAAAGAAAAGGTGACGCCTAAAATGATTTTAATCGTAGTAGAAAAAATTGTAGGCAAACCTTTATTTCCCAGTTTAAGTATATCCGAACAAAGTCCCTTTGATAATCATTTAATTTTATTATTAAAGGCAATTGCCTATAGATATTTTGAAGTTAGAATTCATTATGTAAATAAATGCATAATTATTAATTATTATTATTAATTTATTAAATTCAGACAACATTACAGTCCATTTTGTTAGTAGAATACCTTATAGCTAGTGTTAGTAGTACGCAATTAGGGTATAGAAAAAAAAAAAAAAATAAATAGAAAAAAAAAAAAAACAAACAATAAAGATATTCGAAGAATGATGTGCAGAGAACGGTAAGGCCAGGAAACAAGCTACATGACCATTCTCCCCACATAATGCCTCAGAATAGGGGAGTAAGGACTCTCAACGACAGTTTTCAGGATGCTATTGTCACTGACCCGTGTTCTGTGCATCAGTGATGCGACTTTTTTGCGAATGACTGCGTGGAAGCCGTTAGTTCGGTTCTGAGCAAACATCTCCGATGCACTACAGAGACGGGGCAGTTTCAACAGCATCCTAAAACATTGTTGTATTGGACGCGCAAGACATCTAGCGATCTTTTAGTGTAGTTGACCCATAGACCTCCCGCGTACAGACCTTGACAATACGCCTTGAATAGGGTGATTTTGACTTGGTCACCACAACGAAAAAATCTACGGGCCAACATATTACCTCGGACCGCCAGTGCCCTACGTTCCCTTTCAATGTCTACATTATCTTTAAGGTCGTCGGTAAGTATGTGCCCCAAGTACTTAAATTGGTAGACTCTATTTATGCTCATGCCATTGAGAGAAAAACTAGGTTCATGATTAGGGCACTTACCGGCGGCCTTAAAGACCATGTATTCACATTTACGTACATTGTACACAAGGCCATGCAAGGCAGCATATTTTTCGCAGACCTTCAGCATTTCTCTGATAGATTCCTCAGTCGGGCCCAGGAGCACCATGTCGTCCGCGTAACTAATGTTGTTAATACTAACACCACCAACCCGGCAGCCGACACGCATACTACTGAGCTCGACTATGAGATCATTAACATAAAGGTTGAAGAGCCGTGGAGACGTCAACCCCCCCTGTCTCACACCGCACTCCAACCCATATGACTCAGAGAACGTTCCGGCCCACTTTACAGAATTCGATTGGTTCGCATACCAATACTGCATGAGCTTAAGTACTGGTGCCGGTACGCTCCTGTCACCCAATTTTCTCCAAAGCACATCATATGACACCAGGTCGAAGGCCCTGGAGAGATCCAGGAAGCAGGCATACACCGGCGTTTTTCGGTCCGTGTAATATTGTACAGTATTCTTCAAACTCAGCACAGCACTTTCGGTTGAAAGTTCAGGTTGAAAACCAAACTGTGCGTCATGCAAACACAAACACTTTTTCAGGCACGAATCAAGCATACTGTCCAATATTTTAGCCGCTGTGGTCGCAAGGGAGATTGGACGGTAGTTCCCCTTATCCAAGATGTCTCCTGTCCTGTTCTTGACTATAGGTACTACAATAGTATGCATCAGTTCAGCAGGCAAATGAGAGTGACTGATGCACATTGTGAAAAAACAGGACAGGACCCTCGGCAGGTGAACTCATATTTGAAATGCTCGATGCTGAGTCCGTCGTGCCAGGGTGATTTACCTCTGCTCATGCCTTGGATGACGGATCTGACTTGTTTAGCCGAAAAAAGTGTGAGTGGTTCAGCACCCCCACTATCAGACTCAGCATCGGCCATTGCAACTGAAGGGCCCAGTGGAGATTGCACTTTAAAATGTTCCATAAACATATTTGCAATTCCCCCCGGGTCATTGGCCCCTCCTACGCTCACCGGTAGACCAGGCCCATTATCCAACATGCGTGTCGACTTCCAAAATTTACTAAAATTTTATGCATGCATAAGCAACCAAAATGAAAAAAATTGAAATTTTCACAACAAATTGGTTTTGTTTAAGGGACAATAGTTTTTTTTTTGTTTTAATAATATTACATAAAACTTTATTAACTTTTTGTGGGTTTTATTTTTTCAATATCCTTCTAATATTATAAACGCGAAAGTTTGTGAGTATGGATGGATGAATGGATGTTTGTTACTCTTTCACGTAAAAACTACAGAACAGTTTTTGATGAAAACAGTAATATGGCTTATACATCAGAATAACATATAGGCTACATAACATCATGCTATGACTTACGGGAGCAGAGCAATAATCAAAAACAACATAACGCGGGTGAAACCGCGGGTGACAGCTAGTATAAACATACTTCATCTAACAATCAACTCGGAGATACCTGACCATTTTTTGAAATAGTAGGTACTCAGCTGGTGGGTACAACACATCTTGTGGCGGAGAGGCGCATAGTCCTGAAATCTTCTGCATTTTTACTACTAAATGTAACTGATCGTTTTCTACAGCTTTCACAATTGGCTGATTATATGAACATGAGTACTTTATATAAGTTACCTACTTTAATTCTTTCGTCTTCTTCGAATTGTAATATGTTTTAACCTACAACTTTAATTCAACGAGTAAACAACGAGGCCTAAATATTTCATAAAATTGACCTTTCGAGTTTCCGCAATTAGTTTGTTTAATCAAACAAACCATCAAACTTTTAATTCTGCTCTGTAACAATAGTTACCTACGTTGTTTTGTGGAGGCTTGTAATTAGCTACTTGTTAATATTACATTCTTAAAGCATTTGTTTGTTCGTCTGTAAGCCTTCTGTAAAATAAAATAAATAAATAAATAATAATAATACATAACTATTTAAGAAAGTATCATATTCTGTGATTGTTTTTTACTGAAATATTACAGTCAATATCATTACAATCCTTTTGGCAATTATTATAATTTATGTTAAACGATACAAATAATTTTGTACTCTTAATATGGTTTAAGATACGCAACTCAGTAACATTAATTTAATAAGCAGCTGTCACAAGACAGAGACACCCTCACGTTTTTGGTCATATTTTGGGAAAATTTTACGTAATAGCAACATTGAAGTTTTATAGTGCTGTCTCATGAGCGGCAACGAGGTGGCTACATCTAAAGGTATATAATCTAAGTTATCTGCCATCCCTTTCTTTCATCTGTTGGTTTTTGGTCAGCTTTCAGTTAAACCAGATTCATCTATTTGCCAGTATTTTTAATCGATTTAAAAAACGAGGAGGTTCTCAATGCGGTTGTAATTATTTTGTTTTCTTTGTTTATTACCTCATAACTCCGTCATTTATGAACCGATTTGAAAAAATCTTATTTAATATGAAAGAATATACTTTTCCATTAGAAATTTCAGTGTACAGAAGTTTGGTTTTAAATTAAAATAATCATCGAAAAAATATGTCAAACAATATGTCATCATTACATATTTTACTTTCCTGAGACTTTCCAGTGGTGTTGTTAGGTGTGGGGTACTTAAAACTAAAAAGTGAAAAATAAAAAAACTTTTTCACAAAAAAACCGATTTCCAAAAAATACAAAACAACATTAATTTCGGAAGTCGAAGTCAAAGTCAAAGTCAAAGCATTTATTTCAATTAAACCATTTACAGGCACTTTTGAATTGTCAAGGTCGGTCAGTCAAAGAGGTGAAGCTATTTGCACGTTCCAAAGCGTAGATCTCTATGGAGAAGAACGTACAAGAAACTCCATGGACACTCTTTTGAATCAATTAATTATTACAAAGTTGTGGTTACATTGTTCTTGTTGAAATTATTCATAGACATGTGAGAACGATGTAAAAAGACGTGCACGACAAAAGCAAAAAAGGAACTATTCAAAATACTAACAAATTAAAACAAACCGTGGCAGTTGAGAGATGACCAGTCCCAGCTGACGGAGCCAAATAATGAATGAAACACAAACTGCACCATCAGAGAGACTTGAGTGAGCATGACACTCCCAACAGCCAGGGCACATTAAAGTCTTACCCAAAAATGATAGTTTGACTTGAAGGTACACAGTACTCACACATGTGCAATGTCGGTGTCAAACAACGAAAAAGCAAACTAAAACACCGACTACGACTTACTACTACGACTTTTGTGAAAAAGATTTTTAAATAAATGTTAATTCGACCCTATTTATTTTATCACCATGGCATAGCATAGCATAACACCATCCCATCACTTACCGGGGTGTCGTAATTATGGCAATCCCCCCTCCCATTTGCGCGAGGCCTATGTCCAGCAGTGGACGTCTTTCGGCTGATATGATGATGATGATGATGATATCACCATGGTAGCCACTGCCTATTGTTGGTTTTCAGGAACAATTCTGACGTACTATCGGAAATCTTTGCGTTGCTTCGAAGAACTTGTCACTTACCTAGTTTATTTTTGACCTTATATTTCTAGTCATTTCCCAAGATTACCTTATTTAACTGATTTAGAAAAACGAGTGGTTTTAGTAGGATTTTTTTTTGTTATTTACTACTTAAGAGCGTTTACGTGGTACGGCTTTTCATACAATCTTTCAAATCCTTATTCTTCAAAATGAATGAACCGATTTTAACGAAACTTGGTATGCATACGCTAGATATCCAGGTCTAAATAGTTATAAGAAAACATTTTTGAAAAAGAGTTCAGGGGAAAGGATATAGTGATTTTTCACTTTCTATAGAAAACTTAAAATCGCTCTCTCTCTCCCTCTGAAATCTTTTTCAAAAATATTTTCTTATAATTATTTAGACCTGGATATCTAGCGTATGCATACCAAGTTTCGTTAAAATCAGTTCATTCATTTTGAAGAATAAGGATTTGAAAGATTGTATGAAAAGCCGTACCGCGTAAACGCTCTTAATTAACTCCAACTTCGGCTTTGATTAACTCTGGCACCAGGTCACTCTTTTGGTCTACATTTTACCAGCGTCATTAGGAGTCTGTGGGAGGAAGAGGGTATTTTCTTTTTTATAAATGTACACATATCAAGCTTAAAATTTTGTCATTTATTTATTTTATTACCTTTATGTTTCAATTTAAATCTACAATATTTTACTCCAACACAACACTACAAGTACAAATCTTTTTAATACTATTTTCTTATCACATACTTAATCATAAATTAATGTCTAATTCTTTGCCAATTTATTGGATTTCAAATTAAATCTTATTCTGTAAGTATCGTTTACTGTTATTGAGGCAACTGTGTGGTTGCTTTCATTATCAATCTTTCCATTCATTACTTTCTTCCCATTTTGATAAAGTTTTTTATCAATTTCATATAAATCATTTTTAATTCCATTAATTTCTTTATTATTATCAGATTTAGAAGTCGTCTTCTTGTTGTAGGTTTTGATGTAGAAGCTTCCGAAGAGATACAAGAAGAGAGTGATATTAACTGCCATGGCAACGGTCATGATGTAAGAAGGTTTGCAGTCTGACGTCACGCAGGCTACTCCAAAATGGAGGAGGATTAGGACGAACTGGATCTGAAAAAGAAAATATGTGAATGTAGGTCGCAAACGTGAAGAGCTTTGGTTGTGTGCGTTGAAGAGAACAGAGAACCTGAAGACATCAAAGTAAAATTGATTGATTGATCATTTCAATCGGTATAGTCCGTCTCAATTTTAGGAACTTGGGGAAAAGTTTCATTAATATCATCACCGAGCTTATGAACGACGTTTCCATGGGCACCTGGCCATGAAACGTCTTTTGATTTGATTAACTTAAATTGTTTTATCATTTGAATTGGCAGATAATTGGATCTGTATTATCCGCCACAGACTTGAATTAGTTGTTTATTTATTGTCCATGTGAATTAAGCCACTTTTCACGACCTTCTTTAAATTAAAAGAGAAATCAAAATTAATTTTAATTAATTGAACACATAAATATCCTTACCAGCTGCATAGTCGTAATATACTTTTTCCACCACAAATACTTCGTCAAACTTGGGACTGATGACAGTCCATAGTAGGTGTACATGATCACATGGACGAAGGAGTTCAACATTCCTAGGAACAGCAGTGCATAAGTTGGCTCATACTTTAGGGCTGTCCATGTGACTACGACCATCAATGTGTGATGGTATACATGGAGGAAGCTCACTTGTTTGTGTTTCTTCCGAAGGACGAAGAATATTGTGTCGAGGAGCTCCGAGAATTTGGCTAATAGGTAGTAGTACATTGCTGCTGTTATCTGGAAATTGATGATTTTTTGTGTTAGTTATGTCATCTTTCATCTTTGGTGTACTTATCTTTATATTTGTCTGTCCAGTGAAAAGTTATCTGTTTTTAACTTGAGGAAATCTTATTTAAATTTAGGTGCTTTTTCTTTTTAGCTAGGTCTTAATCCACGCGAGCAGAGTTGTGTTTAAAGCATATGATTTGGCGTAATAATTACACCAAAGGTTCCTTTTTATTGAAACCAGTTTAAACAAAGCTGAGAAGTGTGAGAAATGTGCATATCATGGTCGACAAAGCCATGAATAGAGTATCTTCTTCACCAGGCTTTAATATTAATATAAATTTAATATAGTGGAAAAAGAGGGACAGAAAGAAAGATGCTCACATATCTTCTGTTGTATTCCGTTTCCATGACGCAGGTTTTTGGTACCAATCCATTCTCATTCATCATGGTAACACACTGAAAATAAAAAAAAAATATACATACTTACAATGATAGTATGAGTATAAAATAATTTAACCACGACCAACGCGACAGAATTACAATTTGACCTGTTTTTTATTGCACGGCCATTGACCTGATTTACCTACCCTACATTTATTTATTACCTCGAACCTTCCTATCAAGGTGGGCACTGACCCGTGTTACGGGGCATAATGTAACGAAGCGAGCATTCTTGCAGTCAGTACGTGAAAACGAGCACGAACATGCACATGTTGATTATAACATGCTCGTTGCGAATGTTACACTACGGCCTGTAAACACGATCAGTAGGTACACAGTTTTATATAAAAGCTTGGGGAAGTTACATTTCATTGTCATTACATCTTGCATATTTATTATTCTAATATACATAGTCTCACCCGTTCTCACTAAACGTTTTGGGAATACATTCATTGTGCGTATAGCTGTTAGTTACAATCTGGGAGTCTTTAAGTCAAGAGTGGATAGGTTGCTTCTAGAAAGCGTGCTCAACCGTCGACCACGTCATACTTTACCACTAAATGAGACAGTGGTTAAACGCGAGTCCATAAATAAAATAAAAAAGACAAAAAGTAAACTCCTCGCTGTCGGCTTTCATTTCTTCATAGAAATACGGAATATAATCATGAGCAGCATTACATAGCCTGGGCAGGAAGTATCGATATAGTTACCGATCGCCTACCGACCGAATTCGGTCGATAAGTCCTAACTAAGACCTCCCGTACACGGTCAAACACGATCGCAATCCACGGATCAGGGAGTCTACTCTCTAAGCCCAAAGTCCATAGTTTTGGCCTTAGTGTCGGGTGTTTTCTACACTATATACTACCACCTACGTACTTACCATTAGTACCGAACCCGAACTAAGAATGAATGACAACACTATTTGACAGTTGTTCTTAGTTCGGGTTCGGGACTAATCGTAAGTCCGTAAGTGATACAGGGTAGAAAACGCCTTAAAGACAGGCTAATGGGCTTAGAGAGTAGACCCCCTGATCATTGATTTTGATCGTGGACCGCATTCAAGATTGACTGTGTGCGGGCGGCCTTAAGTCTTATCGACCAAATTCGGTCGCCAACCGTGCCAAAGTATCGATATCATCATCTGCCTAGCCTTTTTCCCAACTATATTGGGGTCGGCTTCCAGTCAAACCGGATTCAGCTGAATACCAGTATTTTACGTGGAGCGGCTGCCACAACAACAACAGGCAACACGGTACTTCTTGGCAAGACTGGTGCAAGATTTTTTGGGCTTCTGACAATCCGTAACGACTGCCAAAGATCTCCAAATGACAGCCGGTACCAACGGCTTAACGTGCTTTCCGAGACACGGAGGAGTCTCGGTATGTTAAGATGGTCACCCATCCACAGATTAACCTCGGCAAGTGTAGCTTAACCTTGAAGCGGCCTGTGCGGCTGTTATAATACCAAAGTATCGATATCGCACCTAATAAAAATATAATTATGGTGGTATCGTAATATGATATACTTACCAAGTATAACAAGAAGCATGAAATCACAACTTGGACAGCGTTGTACAGCGGCATAACACTTTGTAAATTGAATGGTTCCCGGTTCTTCATGTAAGCTGGTCCTATCTTCAACACGAAGAGCAGATATGAAGCCAGAATCATCGTCACTGGCAGCGGAGAGCCCATAAGGAACCATGTGTTTACGAAGTCCGCTGGAAATTTAAGAAAATGTTTGTAGTAAATAAAAATGTACGACGTATAAAATGTTACAGTTCGCGTCAAATAACTGTGCCCCTCTGAAGTTAGCCATTTGCAAAGATCGCGCAGGTGCAGTCACGTAGACGGGAGCAAACGGGACGCTAGCATGCATCGAACGTAAACGAGCGACTAAGACATAAAATCGCGCCGCCATAATCCCCGCCCCGCGCATGCGCAGTTGCAGTTTGTTCGTAATTTTGACTATTACGCAGCCACTCGTAGCCAACTTCAGAGGGGCACAGTTACTTGACGCGAACTGTAAGACACCTGTGAAAAAAAAACGAAGCAAATACTACGATGACGCTTATGAGAGTTATGTTGTGCCTATGCCAATATGTTTACATAACATTATTGCTTTACAAGTATATAATGATGGATCATTATATACTTGTAAAGCTTCATCATTAGATTCTTATTATTTATGGTACAAGTAGCAATTATATAGAGAATATGCTTGCAATTGTTTTATTGACAAAATGAAATACTTATTAGCTTTAAAAGCACGTAAAAAATAATTTTTAAAATAACTTCATCGGCGAAAAAGTTAAAAGCTTCAAAGTTGCCAAGTAGAAAGAGAAGTCCAATATGGACTTTGACATCAAAGTCCATAGCGCCTATACAGCTGCCATACAAAACTGCGTTTTAGTGAGAGAGACAGATATATTGGTTTAAAATAGATAAATCTCGTTGGATTTTCGATCAATTTTGATTCTAATATATTTTCACTGTTAGTATTACATTTTGGTATATTTTGAGATATCAAATATTTTCTCATGCTTATTATAATAATAAATAATAATAATAATATCTTGGGACAACTCACACACGGCCATCTGATCCCAAGCTAAGCAGAGCTTGTGTTATGGTAACCAGACAACTGATATACATACTTATATAATTTATAAATACATACATATTATAGATATTCCCTATTGTATGAAGAATTTGATGATGAGGCAAGTTTTTTTGGTCAAAAATCATCACAATTACGAGTAGGTCATCAGTCATCATGCATGGATGCTACTCACTTGAATGTGTTGTGAGATATTGAATCAAAATAAAAATATTTGCATTTTGTTATGTTTTGGACTTGTAGGCGACATTAACACCGCCACAAAAAATCAACGTAGCAGAATCAACAAATGAGACTCGCAGCGCCATCTATCTCGACAGCTGCGAACTAGCTTGACAAAATCCTAAATCGCGTTATCAAAGTTTACCATGCGATTAGAACATAATTATGCAAAGGCCGAATATCAACTCTCGGGCAGTTGCCCACCAGACATAAACAACCGTCTGGTCAGAGGATCCTCCCTTTTCAAAGGAGGTATGCGGGACTTTACTCTCTGCTCCGCTACTCCCAAAAGACTCAATGTGCTCTTACATCCTTACATAGCAAGGACGCGGACAAGTGACTAAAGCTGTTCAATTAGTCTATTAAAAAAATAATCTGTGTCGCAGCCAACTAGCTTAATCTGCCGTTTAGTTGGCTGCCTAGCCATTTTATTGAAAGGCGCCGTTTACACTGCTGCCTAAGTGACATCCCGGCATTTAATTGAACAGCTACGCAAATGACTTGGTTCTGTATCGTTTAATGACTTGCCTAGCCAAGTAGCGGAACAAAGGGCACCCAGCAGACAGAAAAAAGAAGATAAAATAAACATATTAATAAAAAAGTTAAAACAATTTTTAATAAAAAAGATAAAACAATTTTTAATAAAAAGATGCTATTATAGTTTAAACGAATTTTTCGACTACAAAATATAAAGAATCATATGTAGGTAATTAATCCATACTGAAAATGACTGTAGTGGATCTAGTTCAGATATAAATTTGGCTGATTAAAGCTTCTTCTCTCCTACTATATTTTTGATTCTTTTGCTGTGCCCGACAGGGTCCATAATGATCACATTTTTTTTTAACTTACCACCTAAGTACACATTGTGGAATGCAAATAAAGTATTGAGTATTGAAAAAGAAGCCCCACGCAGCGGTATCCATCGCAGAAGTTAGAATGTTGAAATTGATTGTTTTTTGAATTTAGAGTTCCCAAAATTAATAAAAATAATTCATAATTATATTTTCGTCACACAGTTATATTCAATGATCGGCCTAAGCATCTGCTAACCCGTTCATTAAATGTTGTATGTATTAGACACATTGACTGGATGTCACGGCACCTTTTAAGAAAACGCTCTTTTTTTAAGGATGGAAAATCAACAAATGACTTCTTCCACTCTTACTGACTAAAACCCATTCGTGATCCTTCCATTGCCTTTTGCATTCCAGGGCCGCGGTAACTCTTTCGCAAACCTGGCAGGGCAATGAAGAGGCTAGGCCGCCAATTAAACGGATTATAAGCCAGTTTGCTACGACATAATAATATGTATGTATGATATAAAACATTTTAGCCACATAGAAAAAATTAAGAAAGTCCCGACCTTGACAGATTAAGTTTTGTCTATGATTCATCTCATCTTCTTTTTTCACAGTGGGATCATCATGGCTTTGATGTAATTATTGTCAGTTACTCTAGTCTTTACAGATTGGCTGAGACGATAATGATATTTTAATTTCATTTAAATAAATACTTTTCGTCAATTTAATTTTATTCACACGGATGCATTTTTCAACAAAGAATGTTGTTTTATGATAATGAGGGCAAGTCAGTGATCTTTCAAAAAGTTAGTGAACTTTCTGAAATTATACAAATATTTTGCATTTCCTTTAACCCAAAAAAATAAATGCATTGTACTTTTGTTGCCGCAATTTGGTCACGCCATTGCCAAAATGTTGTACCTATTTATGTAATTGGACCTAACCGCAAAATCTTATTACAATTTCACCAAAAAAATGGAAACCTTAACCAATTATGCGCTCCACCGGGACATGATGGACATACGCATACCTTTTTTATGGATGTGAATTCCTCTAGTGACTCCTTCCATTCTGGGTGGAGCGGGAAGGAGTGTCAGACTCTTACTGACTAAAACCTATCCGTGCTCCTCCTAGTGCCCTATGCGTTCCAGGGTCGCGGTGACTCTTTCGGACAAAATCCGCAACCCTGGCAGGGTCCAACCCATACCTACGCACAAATATTTTTCGGGAGTAGGTACTTTAATTTTTGAGTACAGCCAAGCAGTGGGATTCCCTCTGTGTGTCTGTGATTCCTAATACCTAGAACCTAGGACTCTAAGTCAAGAATGGATAGGTTACTTCTAGGCAAGCGTGCTCCATCATCGACCATAACATCGTTTTACATCTGGTGATATTGTGGACAAACGTGAACCTAACAATAGTAACGAAAAGGTGTTTTTTTAATAATAGGAGTCATTTATCTGTACCTGGAGTGTATTAAATTAATTCAGGGTTGTAACTTCTAACCTTTAGATACCTACCTACTTCTATTGTAGTCTGAAGGGCAATGTCAGTTTGGCAAGGCACAAAGTCGAATGTCAATTTTAAACGTAGATAACGTATACTGTTGTCCCTGATCTTCCAAGGGTCAGTTAAGAAGTACATTCATAGCGTAATCAGCCTATAATGTCTCCACTTGACACAGGCCACCTCTCAGAGAGAAGGTGTAGGCTTGTAATCTACTACGAGGCCACACTGCGGTTTGGTATTTGTAACCTTTTTTTTGTTGTCACTTGCCTACGGATATTTGGTCCTTGAACGTGCCGATTTCTTTGTAATCCTTTTCTTCATCGTTTCGAGAGCTGTAGTGGTGATAAAATATTAAGAGTCAGGATGGGTTCGAACTTACGACCTACAAATCCTAGTCAGGATCATTATAACGGTGCGGGCGCCACTAATGCTCGGAAAACGTACTACGAAGTGCCAAATACATGTTGGTTTTTTAAGTCATATAAGATCCCAGTTTAGACGTTGCGTTGCAATACTGCATTGTTTTTATTCAAGCATTCGAAATTAGAATTCTCATTTCGAATGCTGTTTTATACTAAAATTATTTACAATTTTTGGAAATGATGACCATAAATTATCGCAACATTGCTTAGGAAATATTTTTTTTTTTTTCGAGGTGACGACTTTTTGGCCGATTAATAAACGACCAGTCACAATAAGATATGCAATATTATGCTCATCTGGCAGGGCCTAAATTATCAATGAAAAAATATCTTTGAAAAAAAAAACGTATTTAGAAGTGAACCATGTCATTTTATTTCCATGACGAAGATGCAAGTTCAAAGTCTCACACTGTAAATATTAACTGTGTAATGAGACTTTTTCACAGTAATTAACATAGGAAAACATGAGCCATTAGAACTGTTTTGTATGTACTTCGTTCAAATAGTTACATTGGCTGAGATGTTGTTTGGTAGCTGGTCGACGCGACAAGGTACCCGGCCTGAGGATCTAGAAAAAGTCAAAATATAAGGAACTAGCTTTTTCCCGCGGCTCCGCCCGCGTGGATGTAGGTTATCACGTAAAAAAAGTTGTCTATGTCCTTTTCCATATTCCAGGCTGTATATCTGCCAAATTTCATGACGATCCGTTCAGCCATTTTAGCGTCAAAGCGTTACAGATTTTCACCACGCTACCGCTGACATAATTACATTTGGTTGGAATCTCTGTGGGCCAATTCTATAAATTTTTTAAAAATTGTAAAATTCGCCCGCTGGCTTTACCATACCTTCGCCAATGTATGGTAAAGTCATGTTATTAATTGTACCGGTACCTAAGTGTGATAGCTTTCAACTTTCACCCTGTTAAATTACCTATACAAAAAAAAAGTTGGCTTTAAAAGTAAACGACAATCTGTAGCCGGAACGTATTGAATCAGGTTTAAAGTAGGGGAAATCATCAAAAATAATCGATTGCCTTTAGCGTAGGTACAGGTTAAATTTGAGTAGTTTTTAACCTTATTCTCAGCCCATCATTTTTCGACTTGCCTTTTGTACTTATTGTACTTTTACTGCGACTTCGCTCGCGATAAAAAAGAATTTCGCAAAAAAAAGTAACCAATAATCATCTCCAGGGTAACATCTATCTCTGCACCGAAATTGATCAAAACCGGTTTAGCGATTAAGGAGTAAAAATCGTATCGTAAAAACAAATAAACACTCACTGTCGCAACTATAGTAATGAAGTTTGGATATTAATTTCCAAAAGTGACCTTGTCCTTTTCAATGGCCGTAGGTACATTGAAGTTTAATTGTATTCGTAGTACTAGAATTAAAAGCTTTATAGGCCTTGGAACCAGTATAATGTGTACCTTGGTGCAAAAAAGTCCCTTTAACGTCACCGTAATTTGCGACTTTTTACAATTTTTCCGGTTTGTCCTGTCTTGTATCCGTCATGGAAGTCTTGTTTTTTTCTATGTTTACAAGCAAAGCACGCAGTATCAAGTACACTTGAGAAGTAGCACAGATTCGGAAACAAAGTAAGGGATTAAGGGAGGCCTTTCCCCAGCACTGGGACACGATACGTTCTACATACGGGGTGTTCAAGAAGTCATCATCATCATCATCATATCAGCCGAAAGACGTCCACTGCTGGACATAAACCATCCCCATATGGGGGTGTAATGCCGTCGCATTACGCCCACCCCGCCAATCCGCCTGCCAAGCGTGGCGATTATGGCAAACGTGCCACAATCGCCACGCTTGGCAGGCGGGTTGGCGATCGCAGTATAGCTGTATCAATGTACCTACAGATAATGCTGCTGCCCATTCTCTGGTGAGTCCCTTAGTCGCCTCTTACGACACCCACGGGAAGTGATGGAATGGTGCTATTCTTTTAAGTCCTACACCACCAGACGTGCGTGATCATATTTAAGGGTGCTGGTGTCTCAGATACCAGGCACAGGTAACATGATTGTGTTATGCCCGGTATCTGAGATACTATATGAGTCGTTTATCTTTAAATTATTGTACTTAACTGAATTATGGACCTTATAGTCTGAGTTTTATTAAATTTAATTTAAATTTTGTAATAAATAGTAATATTCTAAGTACTATTTGTTACAAAATTTATATTCTTCTGTGGCAGGACACATCATACCCATTAATACTCGTAAGTTTCTTACTTATACCTGTACCTTTGTACCGAGTACATAATGACTTTGTGTCTGTACATAATCTTGTTTGCTAATGAATTAGTTAATGACTTTGTGTATTCTGGTGTGCACCTGGCAAGCACCTGTTCTTTATGAATATTTTTGAGTAGGATTATATACATTGTTAATTTTTAGTCAACTAAATAGGTATAAGATGCAAGTTTCTTTCGTAACTATTAGCTGAGGTACGTTACTTCGTTTGCGTCACATTTTTCATTAATGCTCCGTTAATTTTGGTTGTAGCGTGATGTTATATATCCTTTCTTAATAAATGGTGGCCTTTTGGTCCAGCGGTTAGTGACCCTGACTGCTAGGACGGAGGTCGTGGGTTCGATTCCCACACAGGACAAATCTTTGTGCGATGAGTACGATTATTTGTTCTGTATCTGGGTGTGTAATTTATCTATAATATGTATGTATTTAGAAATATATAAGTATGTTTATCAGTTGTCTGGTTGCCATAGTACAGGCTCTGCCTAGTTTGGGATCAGATTGCGGTGTGTTGGTTGTCCCAAGATATTATTATATTATAGATATTATTAATAAATGGGCTATCCAACACTAAAAGATTTTTTTCTACAAACTCTTCAGCTTTGTAATATTAGTTATAGATAGAAAGCCATAGGTTAGAAGATTATTTACCTAGATAAGTAGTTCAACTAGAAGAAAAGGGCCTGTAATTTAAAAATATTTTCGAAAGATCTTTATTATTTAAACATAATTTGAAGTTGAGATGTATTTGTACCTAATGTTCGCCATGGCCTTTAATACTTTAAGTCATTAATATTTTCATTAATTAATCATTTTTGTCACGTTCTGAGGCCTTTGGGTATAATGTTTGCGAAAAAAGTAAATAAAACGATCACTAAGACCTTCAACTTTGATGACAAGATTGTAGAAAGAAAAAAGCCGCGAAATCTTTCGTAACATTGACCATTAATCTAATATTCTAGGGTCAATTCCTAGGGTACATAAGTTCTTCTGTCTACTTATTATCACATTCAACGAATCATTCATGCAATCAAACGAACAAGAAACAAAAATATGACAACATACAAGTTACGTGCAAACAGAGAAGTCTTTCACAGATGAACAAAAGCACGTTTGTCCTTATATATAGACATACTAAGGCATTAACCTCTCCTCTACTAGATAAACTATAAAATCAACCCTTTTTAAACAAAAAAAGAAAATAAAAAAAGAAAATAAAATACACTCACTGTTTTCATGTAACGATGCTAATAATTCTTGGGTTCCATTTTTACCAGCCAGTGTAATTCCATTATTTACGAGTGCTTCCATATTTACTACACTTGGGGACGGACAAGACACACGTCTTATCAGGTCGATTATATACACGCAATTGGCAAACGCATACAGCAGTGTTTTAATTATTTGGAGTTTTGAGTAGGTTGTGGTGCCGATATAAGCGATGGCGTTTTGCGAAATGTGAAAGGATAATATTGGATTTTAGCTGTGTATATTTTTTATTGGAGAGCAGCGCAGAATTTTGGCTGATGGGAGGAATAAAAGGAAGCCCTGGCCCAGCATTGAAACATTTACGGTTGGTGACTCAACCAGCGATAATTATAGTATCAATCAAATTAAGAGGATAATTATGCGAATAATTACTGATTGATCGAAGTTATTAGGAACCTATTAGAAATGAATTTAACCTCAGCCTATAGTAATAAATTCGGTTTTCTTTCACCGTCGAAATATTCAAAATTAATATTTCAACGGTGAAGAAAAATTGAACAAATTCGAGGACTTGAGACTTCTATCAACTCGCAAATGTTAATTCAGCTGGGGCCTAACCATCAACTCTTAAAGCAGTATTACTTCAATAGGTATTAGGCCCTGATTATTCTACGCTTTGCTGTCATAAAGTCTCCTTTACTGAAACCATACCCAGTTCAACTATTTATAATTTTTTAAAATATACACAAGCTTTAATTTAAGTATATCTTATTTGAAATTTAAAGGAACGGGGAACAATTATGCATTTTAATTAAAATACATAAACCATTAGGCATGCATTTTATTCGCTTACCAACAAAAGGAAGAATTTTTATTTTCCTGAAAATCGGGATGTTCAAGAAGTAAATTCTATTGCGTTCCCAAAATAGAATATCTAGTTATTCATTTTTTACGTCATCAAGTTTTTTATTGGTTGAGTCTTTGTGTGCTTACTCTTGACCCAAATAGTCTTTTGTATTTTTTCGTAAATTAGTCGTACTAATACCTTATTACGGATTCACCATTGTTCTAAATACTGGCTCATCAATACACCGTTTGTATTGGTTTAAGTTTAAAAACGCCTGTGACTTGGTTTGAGCAACAATTAGCATTTATGCGATTCCAAAAAATAAATGCCACAAGGTGTGTATATCTTCGAATATCGCCTGTGAATATTTTTAATAGTCGTTTAGAAATTTAGTAGAAATATAAGGGTACAATTTAAATGCTCAACAAAATAATTTTTGGACCTTAAGACTGACCAAACAAAATAAATAAGCTTCATATAAATTGTCGCTGCTTACCAAAATGGATAAGAGCTCACCAAATATTGTTTTACTGCATGCAGGAGCGAGCAAATCGAGCTCGTGACTTTGGGCACCTCGACTCGGTTATTTTTTTTAACCCGTAACCGTCTACGCGACTCAAAACACTTTAAAGTTGCCTAAAAAGAGTTTTTTAGGCAACTTCAAAGTGTTTTGAAGTTGCTTAAAAGTTATATATGATGGTACAGGAAATGAATAAATAAATATTTTATTGAACTAAAGCCTAAATACTATTACAATGGTATAGTAGAAGTACAAACATTGAGAGGCTTATGCTAGGTAGTAATTAATACATTGAAACCCTGACCTCTAAAATAGGTTAGTACCTGTATCTTAGAAGATCAGTGTTCCTCCGCAACAATGTTACAAGCCAGATATTTTTACAGCTCTAGAACAACTACTACTAAACATCGCAAAAATAAAAATGAAGGTTAATATTTGACTACATTATTTATTATTTAATTCTGGCAGGTATTTCAAATTTATTTGTATTAAAATAAGTGCATTTCTAATACTGAAAGTTGGGTGACGGCAAAACCGATGATTACGACTTCAAACTAAGTCAAACATAACTTGGGTCCATGTTCCAAAACGTAAACTCCAACTCAACTCGAACTCCATCTACATCCATCCATGAGTTTTAACGGAGCAAGTGCGTTTACGCATTTGCTTGCTCATCTCTTCAGTACGAAAATGATTTACACAAGTTTTCATAGACATTTTCGTGCTCATGTTGGAGTTCCGGTTGAGTTGGAGTTTACGTTTTGGAATATGGGCCTTAGTTAGGTATCGGTAGACAACAAAGTAAAGTGTTAACAAGCCCCTGGACGCAAATAAGCAATAAAATATCAATCAACCAAAATAATTTACTTTTTGTTACCCCGCCATTGTGATGAAATGTACGAACACTTTTTAATATAATGTGTGATTTGAGACAAACGGTTCTATGAGAAAATCGTTTTCCTTTGTTATGTTAATGATCTACGAGTATAGAGTTAAAAACCGGCCAAGTGCAAGTCAGACTCACGCACGGAGGGTTCCGTACCATTATCTATTAAAAAAAAAATGGCGAAAAAATCACATTTGTTGTATGGGAGCCCCACTTGAATATTTATTTAATTCTGTTTTAGTATTTGTTGTTCTCGCGGCAACAGAAATACATCATCTGTGAAAATTTCAACTAGGTATCTAGCTATCCCGGTTCATGCGATACAGCCTGGTGACAGACAGACGGAATAAGGTCCCGTTTTTACCCTTTGGGTACGTAACCTTAGAAACTAGCTGTAATAAGGATTCTTAATGATTACGGTGACAATTTAGTTGTTAATTACAAATTGGTTAATAGAAAAAAATCTTACACTCTGTATCGTACGAGTATATTCCCTTTCCAGGAAGCAAGTCTTGCTCACAAAACCGTTTGCCTGTATCAAATGGCTACCCCAAAAGAAAACAAGTTTTATTATTACAGCTTTGTTATCTTAAATCAGGGACTTTGGAGTCCTTTGGCAGTCGTTACGGATTGTCAAAAGCCAGAACATTTGACATCAGTGTTGCCAAGACGTACCGTATTACCCAGTTAAAAGGTAGTAGAGGTCTGGTAGGCAGCCGCTCCACGTAAAATACTGGTATTCATCTGAATCCAGTTTGACTGGGAGCTGACCCCGATATGGTTGGGAAAAGGCTAGGCAGAGTCTTTGAAGCCCAGGTCCGGCATTGCATCAGAGACAGGATGAAATTCCATGTGTCTTGCATGTATTTAGTGTAAAATAATTTCCACATACTCAGGTCCGGTCTACCCGGCTCTTCATTATTGCGTAGTATGGTTTGACGTAGGCAGACACTGAGCACGGATGGTTTGGAGTCCGAAAGGTCGTGACCCGGAACCATGTGAATGCACTCAATGTTGAGCTTGGATCATATTTTCTTGGATTATAGATATATAACGGGATGTTGCGGAGTTTGTTTTGAAAAATTTACCGCGGCCCTAAGTGCATTAGAGAAACACGGATGGGTTTTTAGTCAGTAAGAGTCTGACACTCCCTTCCGCTCCACCCAGAGTGGAAGGAGTAATTTGATAATTTCCCTTCCATAAAAAAAAACAGTTTGGCAACCAACCCACAAAAAATCGACGGCCCCATACATTTCTGCGCGCATCAAGATATGCGCGCAGAAATACTGAACAGCCGACTTTTTTACGATTTCGGGATTGGTTACTTAGTAAAAATTGATGATGAGTACAATGAAGAAATGATGAGAACAATGAACCCTTTTCTGTTATTGCGTTTATTCTGTTACACGTTGTATGTAGCTTACAAATAAAAAAACAATAAAAGTAACAGAGTCAGTCTTTGACGAAGTAAATAGTTGAAACTGTGATCAACATAAATGTGATACCCACATTATTTTGATCACAGTTTCAACTATCATTCATCATTCAATGATCCATTTCCTGATGATTATTAGAAATCTTTCTGGAAATGTAAAGTTAAGACCACTCCATACTAGTAGGTTTAAGAAAAACTGACATGAACCGCTCCAGCCCCGACATGTGAAAATTCCCAAATAAAAAATAATTCTTATGTTATTAGTAAATAAACACTAAATTCGCGATTAATTCGGCGCACACCGGTGTGTTTCCGGTGCTTGAGCGGTGAAGTAAAAACAAATTAAAAATAATTAAATCAATGCGTTCTAAAAATGCCACTTATGTCGGGTATGGTTCTACTTGCAGCATTAGTGTGGCTTTCCACTGGAGCGGAGAGGGAAGGAGCTGAGCGGAGCGGAGCTGTGGTAGTATTAGCCAACAGAATTGGTTAAATATAAATTCTATTCTATTCTACAAAATCTCCGCTCCGCTTCATCTTTAGGTATACATTTATATCTCATACTTATAAATATTAAAACAAAAATATTATCCTATCAGTATCGAGAACAAGGTCGCTTTTTTGGGATCCATGAAGGAGCCTCCTCGTGTAGCGCAATTTGATCCATCAGACACTAAACTGAACCGAACGCTCGGCGTATCCTGGACAGTCTTACTTAACACTTTATAAGACTGGCCAATCCTTCCCTTGCGGTGGTAGGGCTAACGCCCGCCTGGTTCGCGACCACCCTCCCACCGGAGTTCGGCGTCAAGCAGCCTGCTGTGTTTCGTCGACGTGTGGGAGTACCAGTGCCTCAAGGCATCTTCTGGGCACGCTCGCTTCATCATGGACCTCATCTATCGCTTTCCATCAGGCGTGATCGAGGTCAAGAGCTAGCATAATTCATAAATAAAAAAAAAATAAAAAAACTAAGCCTTCAATTAGGGCTCCTGAAAAAGGAACCTCCTAACAAATACGCTCTTGTCCAGGAGTACTGCTTTCTGCATCAAGCTCTTGATCCTATTGGTCAACGAGAGTCTCCTCAGATGTTGGTTTTAGCAATAGGGTAGATGACTAAAAAATCTAATTAGTCAGTCAGATAGATTTCCAAAAAACATTGGAAACGTATTTTTTCTTTTTTCTCGTAAACAAAAAATGAAGACAAAACAGTGCGATAAGAACTCGTGTGATGTCACATTTGAGGTAGATTGAGCACATCATGGCTTACCATCAGGTGAGCTAGTGGTCAAACGCGTGCCTATCAAAAGTAAAGAAAACTGATCTGGGCTCTTCCCATCGTGCCAAGCCGTTGGGTGAGAATTATAGCTAGAATTTTACTAGGAACTTCAGAAACCTAGAAACCCTTTTTTATGGTTGGTAAATTATCAAATGAGCCCTTCCGCTCTGGGTCGAGGGGGAGGGAGTGTCAGACTCTTACTGACTAAAAAAAAACCATCCGTGCCCCTCCTAGTGCCCTTTGCTCTTTCGAACTAAACCCTGGCAGGCTCTGGTCTTAACGGCCCTCTTCTACAATGCTGACATCTCTTTGAGGCGCGAGCGGAACATAACGCGCCGTCGACTCGGGCCTGGCTTTGATCCCACCAAGCGCCAACGCTCGCCGTCCGCAGACCCGCGCCTACGGTGGCCCCTGCGACTCCCGATGCCCGGGGCGTCTCCTTATTACAATGCATTATGCAATATACCTATTATAGTGGTCAAATTTATAACCCTCCTTTTTGCTTTCCGTGGTCGGGTAAAAACTAACTGTTCCCCGTGGCTTCGCTCCCGTCAACTGGCTGCCTACCTAGGGTAGGTACCCACCCAATTTTTATTTGTTTTAACTTTCCCTGTATTCTGGGAACATACTCTCGGTCTACTCATGTGCCAAGTTTCATTCAAATCCCTTCAGCGTTTAAGCTAGACTGTTAATAAGAACAAATATACAGATAGTCAGATAGTTTCTCAAAGATAAACAATGTACTAACTTTAGTCCGCAGCTTTGCTTGCACTAAGTAACCTTTAACCGTCTCCAGGGGTCTATCTATCTCTATTTCAAAATTCATCAAAATTGGTCCAGGGATTTAGACGTAAAAGCGTAACAAACAAACATACTCAATCGTTACTATTATGAGATTGACATATTATTACGGGGAACTCCGTTTTTTTGAAAGCGTCGATCCCCTACTTTTAGTTTTTCCAATGTGAACTTGAAAGCGCCGGTTTAGTAAAACTTTCAGTAGCACCAAGAATATGGACACCACTTCTTTTTGGGAAATTATAAAACGATCGAATAAAAAAAAACTTAGCGACTGATGATGAGATACTGTTTTAATAACTTGAGAATTTGAGTAAGCGAAAAATTAACTAAACTAACGACGAATATTGATTAATAATAAAATCCAGAACGAGCTTACAAAAAGTGGGTTGTGATTAATCCATTTCAGATATCAATAAAATTCTAGCCGTGCGATTAAATTACTAAGTGAGCGACTAGAAATACAGAGAGGGCAACTTCAATATTAAGATAGAGACGATTTTTCCAATTGAGGTTTTAACATTTTGGTGTTATGTTTGGTGCAAGAGGTGATGCGAGCTCGGGACTTGGGGCACCCCGACTCGGACAGGTTAGGTTAGAAGATGGCTTCGTGGTTAATTTTTTTAAACCACCCAGAAATATCATTTGTCAAATATTGAAAAAAATGCAGGACGTAACGTTGGCACTCAAACAAACATTAGGTCGCTCAAACATTATGTAGCTTCTCATTTTGTATTTAAAGTAACTCAAATTAATGTTTGTAAGTTTCTGTTATGTTGATTTCTCGTTATTTTTGTCACATAAAACTTTAATATACAGTCACTCGTTTAAAATTACCCCTTCTTTTTTGTTAGTTCATCGACTTTTAACAGGAGACGTTTGATTTTGACTGTGTCATAGGCTGCTGAAAGGTCAACGACTACAATACCTGTGACACTGTGCGCGTCGCAGCCGCTGCGTCAGGTTGATAGCCAGCCTGTTCAGCCGGTCGATTCTGTCGACATCTCACGGTGTTCACCTAGGCGGAGGAACGACAAGAGCGCTGTCATGTCATCTTATTCAAGTATGATTCGACAACTCACCCGTCGTGCGCCCCGCCCAAGTGTTCACTTCGACATGCTTATAGAATCGCACTGCAGGAATAAGATTCGGTTCAATGATGGGCGTGAGGCGGTTAAGTAAAAGCCTTATAAAAAGTTGAATGTGTGGCATAGGTGGAATAAGGGTCGGTGACTTTTTTTTTCAGTTTGGGTCTTTCGGGCATTTCCCTGGCTCGAGAAGAGATTTTGGCACGCTTCCAAAGTTTAAGCATTTTATAACCTTTAAAGCACGCGTTGAAGAGGCATTATATCCAGAAAACAGCTACTGGCTCGAGGGACAGTAATGTCATCAAAAAATTATAGTGTTTTAGGCAGTGGCAATCAAGTTCATCGTCATCATCATCATCATATCAGCCGAAAGACGTCCACTGCTGGATATAGGCCTCCCCCAAATGTCGCCACAACAACCGGTCCTGTGCGTCTCGCATCCATCGGCTACCAGTGACCCTCTCCAGGTCATCGGTCTATGTTGGTAATCAAGTAATTCAATTACGAGTATATTTAGTGTCACTAAAAAGGTTCTCAGCAAAGTTAAAATAGAAGAAGTTCTTCAATAAAAATACAAGAATATTATTTAAACTTTATTAGTTACTTAAAATTAACATTTATTTTGTACTATTGTTAATTGCGTTAAAAGTACAAAATCAAAACTATGCTAATTGAAAAATTAATTATTAAATTAACTTATCATAGTTACTAAATCTGATAACAAAATTACAGGTCCTTGAATATGAAACATATCCTGGCACACTTTTCTTAAAACTTACTATACTTTGATCGTTTATGAGGCTTTTCATACATTATGCTACTTTCAATTCTATCATTGTTAGTAAATAAAGTGGTCCCGCGCTACTTGAATCTGAATTTTGCTTGCAAAGAGGTTATCATATAGAATTATAATCCCGCAAGAAATTGTTATGCCGTAATATTCTTTCCATTAATTTCAAGGCGTTGTCATAATTCAAAGTGACCATCGTGCTTCCGGTTTTTCCATACGATTTTATCAAGACGACGCCTAAGTTCAAATTATTATCGATTACGCACCGATATTTTTTTGAGTCACGGTCCTGAAGTCTGGATCAACCTTTAGCGTCAGCTCACACTGACATGCAAAACGTCGTGGCACTGTGCGCGCTTTTTAAGACAGCGATACAATCTGGAACTTTAAATAATGCACAAAAGACGGTTGCAAATATCGAGTACGTCTCGTTGCTTCACAATGGGCCTCACAGCATCGCAATGCGTTTCACGGCACCACGCTGCGAATCAACTGGTCTTTTCAAGAATCATCTCGGTGTATCTCGGTCTGCCCTATAATCCCATTGATGACAGTTAGAAAATTTCCAGATATCTCAGTTTCATAGGTTCTTGTGAGAATAATGAGCATTATAATACCATTTGATCACCTCTTTGGCATTTTTCTAGATAAAACTACATACTCAGCTTAAAGTAAAAGATTCCGTAGAGGCAGCAAAAAAACAGACGAAAAAAAATCTTTACAATATTTATTCTACAGCGATTTAAAAAGCAAAGGCAATGCTACTACAAATCCAATCTTTAGTATAGATGACGGGAATGATGATAAGCCTGATATTTACGTAGGTTTAGAAAAACGCTAGGACGAAAGGACTTCAAATGACGCTACGGCTATTAGTGACAAAGTTACATAGAATTTCAAATTTAACAGTCACTGGCAAATCTTATAATCCAAGTGGACGGCTGCGTATTGCAATACAACTCAAAAGTAGAAAACTTAATAATAATATTGTGTGGTACGTAAGAAATCACTGATTCTGAAGTGCTGTGCACACAATACCTTGCATTGCTTAGAGCGGTGTAGTCCTTTACAAGTACTTTCAAAATGTTAATTATTTTACAAATAACACATTTGTCATGTCACATTATTGATGTCGAATCATCCCCATGTATGAAAGGTCTCAATTATAAAATAAAATCTGTCTGCATCGAATAAGTGCATAATTATACTTCACGTATTATATTTACAGCAAATGCTTAACCTTAAAATCTACAGTAACAATTGTGCGGTTGGCAATTTATTGTAAATTTAAAGCGTCTTCTCACTGGTACAATAATTTTTTAAATTCATTAATTTTGCAATACGAACTACGATATGCTGTAATTTTAGACCCCACTTGAAAATTAACGCCTCTAACAAATGATAGCACCAATCATGGTCCTTTCTTCAATTTGAGAGAGTCCTAGTGAAGCGAATACTTAAGCGTACTTATCTAACTTCCAAACTCCACAAAAATCTTAGGCTTTAACAATACCAATGTCATCACATACATCAGTCTCAATAGAACCGCTAGCTGTAGTCTTAGACAATGATGAATCATTTCTTAATTATACTATCAAAGTCAACTTCGGCGCTGCATACTGATTTTGCCGTCCGCCTTGAGAGGAAGAATTTGCCATCTTTGACATAATCACCGCAAGCCTTGTTGACTTCGCACGGAATAGATTCCTCTATATTAGTCACACTCTTGCAATCACTCCCATGCACTCCGTTTTCTTTTTTATTATTGACTCCATTTTTGCATACACCATTTGTTTTGACTCCATTGTGAGCCTTGTCGTATTCCTCTTTGATTTCCTTTTCAATATTTTTCTTCTCGAGATTTCTCTTTTTGTAGCTCTTAGTGTAGAAGTTGAGGAAGAGAAACAGGAAGATGGTGATGTTGGAGCAGATGAAGTAGGTAAAACCAGATGCGTACTGACAGCGGGGGGAGAAGTGCGTCCATGCACAGTACGTCAGCATCAAGATGAACTGGATCTGTAATCAACATCAAACGAATTAGAATTGATTCATTACTCATATCTGACTGGTTTATTTACTTCCATGATAGACAGCTTAGCTTAGCATTCAGTAAAGTCATAAATCTGCGTCGAAATGGGAGTATGGATCTTAAAAAAAAGGCGTAGAATTTTTTATTCAGCTAGCATAACTTAATTTAGTTGCTTTTCTCGTCTCACTGAATTCTTATTGTAATCATTTATCAGCCTCTATCCATGTATTCGTTTTTGACAACAAGGCTTGCAATAACATCCAAGCCATCCTGCTAATATTTTTTTTGGCTTAGTTTGCTGATTGGCGGTTCCTACTCAAGAATATTGTCATGTCTATACCAACAGAGCATATTTACTTATCAATAATTAACCAAGAATCGACTTTACTCATTTTAGACTCACCAATTGCAGTTTAGTAACATACTTCTTCCACCACAAATACTTCTGGAATCGAGGTCCCAGCCCAGAAAGTAGGTAGTAAGAGTACATGACCACATGTACCACCGAGTTCAGGAGTGCCAGGACTGCGCCCTCCCCGCCGGCTGCGAACTTCAGGTAGCTCCAGGAGTATAGTGCCATGATCACGTGGTGGTATACGTGTAGGAAGGTCACCTGAAATTAGTAGGAGTTGTGGTTGAATAAATGTGCGACTATTGGTAGCCAGATAAAAAATGAAAGTGTTTCTAAATGTACTTTCATGACAGATATTTTCGTTTAAATTACGCTCTGGTAATTCTGACTTAGTGTTTTTTGGCCTAGCTATTTTTTGTTTGAAAAATCATGATTCATAAAAAAATGTGGTTTCTCTAGTATTGACTTCTCTACTAACGCATGACACCTCCAAAGGCTTGCGAAATACTTCTTAAGTTAAAATTTTGACAGACAAGCATTCTGTAAGAAGCTTAAACTGTGGAAGATACACATGGAGACAGGCCAGTTGCTTGTGCTATGTAATTCATACTATGTAATATAATATTATAAATGCGTAAGTTACTAATTTTAAATAGGTACAGTTTCTCAATACCGTGCCATGTACCATGTACCGAAGTGATTTTTTTTACTTCGGAACATTTATTGAGAAAATGTACCTATCTTAAATTATATTTATAGTTCAGAATCGTACTATACACATCTATCAACAATGAATTGTAAAAACATTTTAAGAATGCAAAGCATTTTATTTAATAAACATACTTTTGTGTCCTTAAAAACTCGTGACGTCTTAACGGCAGAATGGATTTTGAAGGAAGAAAAATGAAAATATGTTTATTTGGCACATAGAATGTAGGCACAAATAGACTTTAAAATATTATCTTTGTGTGTATTGTGCACCAAATAGAGACAGTTCAACAAAATTCCAGATAACTAGTGCCTACTTGGATGAAGCATGGCTCACGATAGTTTATGTTCCATTACACGCTATACTTTGTGCCAGATAAACTTGCAATAAAGTACATTGACCTTTCCCTAATATCCCTTCGTAGATACCCGAACAATACATTATGAACCATTTTACATTACTAGAGAACATAAAGGATCACGATAGAAGTAGATTCAGGACTGCTCTAAGTCTTTATTTCTGTTTTTGATTTTAAGAAAGTCAATAAATGTATGTGGGTCAATGACCGTTATTGCACATTTATCTGGAATCTACTATAGTTGTTTATAAGCCAAGAATAATTTTATTTTCTTTTCACCTGTTTATCTTTCTTTCGTAGAACGAAGAAAACTGTGTCGAGAAGTTCAGTGAATTTCGCGAAGAAATACCACCAACCCAGGTCTAGTAGCTGAAAAATGAAAATGAAAAAGAAAACTGTTCTTGAAATCTGGTGAGCAGTTTTACATAAGAAATTGAAATGCGGTCGTCAAAATCCAACTAGATCGTCTTGTCTTCGAGTAATGTCTTTTGTTTTCGAATTATTTTTTCTGCTTCTTGGAAAGTATTTTTTTGGCTACCTGGAAAGCATAGCCTGTCCTCTATACTTTGCTTTTTCAAGAAAAATCTCACGAGGCTACGTCTCTTTATCCAAGGTGTTCCAAGTGCGTGGTCATATTTAAGGGTGGTGGTCTTGTGTCTGCTAAACAATTAAGAAAAAAAAAAGAGTTTTTTCATAATCACTGAACGCAAAAATCGAATAAAATGTGAAAAAAAAATCACTTTTGATGCTGTCTGACGCAGTTGGTGGTTTTTATTTTAGTTCAATCAGAGATTTGATACCACCGACTGCATCAGACTGCTTGAAAGTGATGTTTTTAACTCTTTAGCCCCTTTCTAGAACAGGTTTTTTTAAAAAAGTCAATATTTTATTATTTTTTAAAACGTTGCCCCACTCTAGGAATTTGTTCTGTATCGTGGGTGCGTTTACAAACGTACAAACTCACAAACACAAACAATCAGACCCGGAACAACTATCTGTAGGCCATACATAATATTTATTCCGTGCGGGAATCGAACCCACGACGTCAGCTGAGACTGGTCATCTCTAGGCTGCCATGGTTTATTTTATTTTTTTCTTTGAATTGTTTCTTTTTTACTCCGGACTCTTCTATCCTGCACGTCTTTTACATCGTTCTCACATATATGTATAATTTCGATATGAATGATGTAACCATAATTTTGTAACAAAATATTATTTTTAAAAGAGTGTCCGTGGAGTTTCTTGCACGTTCTTCTCCATATAGATCTACGCTTTGGAACGTGCAAATAGCTTCATCTTTTTGACCGACCGACCTTGACAATTCAAAAGTACCTGTAAATGGTCTAATTGAAATAAATGCTTTGACTTTGACTTTGCAGCGCAGCAGCCGAAAGCTCAACTACTGCGCCAACCGTGTCGTCAAATTATTGTTTCTTTACTCTATACCAGCTGCAGAACACCATCCTTATACATGACCGTACTTCTGAAACACCCTGTAATTGTGGCCTAAAATCTAGGTTCCGGCAATACCACGCTTACACGCCGCGAACTTTATGAGAAAAAAGTTTTGTCGAGCAGTTGGACTTACTATAAAATTCAATCACAGCTTACCAAGGGGTTTTGCGTATTGGACGGATAACGGCACCCTGCGTAAATGATGCCATCTCTGAAGAGATTTAACTTAAAAACCTGAAACATTACAAAATGACTATTAGTTTACATAATTTGGGAAAGATAAATCCGAATCATTTTCCAATAAACGATGGTATCGCATTGGGAAGAAAGCTTAAAATAATTTTCATAACTGAATGAGTACTTTCAAAGATCACTTTTTATATCACCCCCTTATAATATCAGGTACTATTGGAACGTTATTAGCTTTTTCTCACAATTTGCCTATAAGTTATTAATGAAAAGGCATGCTGATACATAACTACGTATCAGCTCATTAAATTAAATATTTATCAGAATAATCGTAACATTGAATGCAATAGCAGCTCACAGTCAATAGCTAGGTATGGACTCAGTAATAATTCATTAACGATAGTGTTCCATGTGATCGATATCTAACGATAGCAGCAACAGAACGATAGGTTATTCATTATCCTCTACATTATTTTTATTACTTTTTGTTTATGTTTAATTAATTTCACTGTTAATGAACGAAGCAGTTTGCATTTCAATTAATACGTTTAAAAAACATCAAGCGCGATGATGCGACATAATTCAAAAAAATAAAATTCATCTACAGATAGTTTATCCGTTCAAACTATTCTGTTGGATTTCGTGTTCAATAAATGGTTGTCTTTCACTGTTGCATACCGCATCTCGCCTGTCTATGGGAGTCTTTAGCTCCTTATAAAAAAGATCTTCCGTGGTTGTAAAAAGGTTTTAAGGTAAAGAAGTTTTAGCTTTCAACGCAACGCATCAACAAACTGAATGTCAGATCGGTTTGGTAAACCGTTTATTAATTTTAGCAGTAGATTTATAACAGAGTTTTGCTGTAGCTAGGTAACTATCTCAAATTCTGAACTCAAACATAGATGGCGTTCATTATCATCTTCGAAGGCTGTAAGGTTGGTCATAAATAGAAATTTATTCATTCACTAGTTGTAGAAATTATACAAAGGCCATCATTCGCCCATTCATTTGGTTCTCATCATTTGTGCCAACCAGCACGATTTTATCTCCGCTCCTAATAGATAACGCTGACCAAATTGAAATCCGATAAATATTTTCTTTAGACTGCCAACCTAATTATAGTACTGCAGACCGAATTACGGTCACTGCTGCCAATCTTAGCAGAGACCATACATTATCTTCCGCGGCAATGGCACACAAGTGCGTGGGCAAACACAGGTGCTCATATTCCGATGGGACATTGACCACTGGACTCGCATGGCAAAGAAACGTTTTGCGCAATATTGTTCTTACCTTAAAACAAATCATAGTCGCCAAGAAGACTTGCGACGCGTTATAATATGCGATTAATCTGTTCATTTGTAGCGGCTGCCGGTTCTTCATGAATCTTGGGCCGATGCGTATTAGAATCAGGTAGGCTACGACCACCGATAGTATTGGCATGGGACTGGACATCATGAACCAGGAGTCTACCATGGCACCTGAAATCAGAAAATTTGAGTTTTATTAGTTTTGTGTAACAAATAGATGATTGTGTGGATGGTGATAATAATATGTCTAGAAAAGATGGTGCCAATATCCTTTATATTGCATGCGCGCAACAAAAAAAGGACCAGGAAACTGATTTCCGGCATCTCCTGTACGGCAACATGTCAACCTCGGGAAGACTAAAAAGTCGCAAGAGCTTTCTTCGATCTACACAGGCAATCCCGGATATGTCTCCTAAAGGGAGAAGCAAACTGCAGGAGGAGAAGTATCCACTACCTCACGATAGTAAAAAACCCAAATGGTCAGAAATTTAAAAGTAGTTATTTAAAATGAGCTCTTTCCTTTAGTTTGTCATGTGTCATTACTTCCCAGAATTTGATCCTTATTAACGATACTTTCGAATGGTGTAATAATACAGGTGTGCGTTTTTTTTTCAAAATCAACCGATTCGATTCCTGGCTAGGATAAACAAATTTTTCAAAATTCCAATGATGCAGTTTTAGTTTTCATCAAAATCGGGCTCGAGACTCCTTTCAGTGTTTTTCGATATTCCTCATAGTTTTGGATTAGGCCATCAACGCACACTCTAAAAATTCACCCTGTATAAATAATCCCTGTTTCCATTGGTCACGTCATAACTTGGGAACGACTTGAACTATTAAATTGTATTTGTTTCTTTGTGTTCGTAATTCTCAGGGATAAAAGAAAATTTAGAAAAAAACGTGTAGGTACATCCAGCGAAGCCGGGGCGGTTCACTAGTTTTATGATAAAAACTATAGTCGATGTAGTTACGACTAGAGAGTGAAGATAATCTAAACAAATGTTACAATAGTCATATCAATCGATTTTTTTCTCTTTCCCAGTCCAGTGAACCATTATGGTAAGTCGCTAGTAATTGTTTATAAACTGCAAGGATTTAAAAATAATGAACACATTCAAAGTAAAATAAATCACCTATTTCTATTGCAATAATGATGAATAAAAACGTAATAAATAATTGTATTTTGTAATTACAACTACTATAAATTGAAAATTTTCTCATTCTAGAAACGTCTCAGGACTGTGTAGAAATGAAATCGATAATATTTTGATGAAAGGCTTTGAGATATCAACGAACCCATGTCACGAGTAAAAAGAAAAATTACTTACTTTTTCCGACTTTCAGGGAGTCTAGGTAATGGTCAACTTTCTCCAAATAGCTCATTTTTGGGCCGTGTTCTGTAACCAAATAATAATACGAATAAGCACATAATAATAAAGACCACGAGATAATCTCTCTTGCGACAGCCATTTTGAAGGTTATGAAGTTTATTTTTTGTTTTATGCCAGTTTTCATAACAGTTGTGTCAAAATATTATTGAAAAGTTTGTTATGCAAAAAGTTTATGCTTTAGTCACTCAAACTATTTTCAAATATGTTTTATGTGGAAATACAAAGTATAATAATGAGAAAGAAAGAGTGATTTGTTTTATAGGTACTTAATTGCCTAACTAAATAAGTACTCAATACTCAATTCTGGTGGTGAACATTTTTGCCAAAAGGAACAATCGTGGACACTGTTGGGCACAGGAAAATAAAGATGTGGAGATGAGAACATTTACGTATTTTATAAACTAACTTGTTCTAAAAACATGATTTGATAGGTACTTATGCTATTTAGCTTAATTTCTAGCTATTTATTTATAGGTAAAAACACGCAAAAAAGAAACCACCCGCCTAACTTAGCTTACATAACACAAAATGAGTCAAACAAAACAGACTGGATGTCTACGAAACGTTTCACCCCGCTTCCCTAAATCAGTTCGCATGACCTTCGCATGAAATTCGGCGGACGAAACTATTGATTTTTACTTAATTCGCGGGACATGGTAACAGTTGTTTGTACAATTCGAAAAGTAGAATTAAGGCGGGGGTAAGCAGTACTCTAAGATATTAATATTTCATAGGTACTGATACATTCATAGGGACAGACAATGTACAACTGGACATCAGGTTATTTATGGGTCAGAATGGTTTCCCAATGGGAACCGGAGGTCGGGCTTCGTCGTCGAGGAAGGCCTAGGAAACGCTGTTGTGCCGACGTAAAAGCGTTCATGACGGTTTAGTTGGAGAAGAAAACACCAGGAAGAGTAGAAGCCTATGGGAAGGTTTTTACCAGTGGCTAAATAATAACAGCCCCATAGGACGACGTTCTAGGTTAAGCAGCGCTTACTGAGGTTGGTTAGAATGTAAATAACCATCCTGTTCAAATCGAAACTCTTCTGAGCCTTGGAGAGTATCTTTACGCCGCACGGCATGTCATACAAACTTTTAATTCCTATTTTTTCAAAATAAATGATCCGATTTTAATAAAACTTCCTACGTATAAGCTTGATACTTAGGTCTAAAAAGTCTTCAGAGAACATTTTCGAAAAATAGTGTTACAGCAACAGATTTACATTAGTTTTTTCTTAAATAAGACATTTCGCCAGTCCAATGGAAGGTGACCCCAGCATAAAAAATCTCAATCGGTATAATAAAACATAATATCTTTAACATCACTGTTAGAATGAAATCTTTTTTAAGTAAAAGTGTTCAACACCATGCACCTTAGACAACTATAGCACATGGCCTGGGAATCCTAGAACTTATGCTGAGGTTTTATGAAATAGTTATGCAAAATAATATTCAGTATTATTTTGTTCACAATTTCTCCTGAAGACATTGTGTGAAACAGCTTATTTCCCTACGGATATATCTTTATGTTGAGTATGTTGTTTTCAATTTTCAGAGACGTAAAGACTTTAGCCGTATAGGAGAAGGTTAATCTTTGAGTTTGAGCCTATTCGGGGAGTAAAAATCTGAATTTATATAAAAGGGTATCAAGACTTTTGCAATGACGCTTTAAATTGCTTTTGGGTTTACTAAAATAAATGATCTATGCAGATTTATTTATAAAATTATTGTTCAGTATTGAGCCTGGGCTCAACCGGTTCACAGTCCCACTAAACGACAATAGTCTTTACTCATTGTTTAACTAATATGTATTCTATAATACTGGTAAATGAAAATATATCCGAGACAAATAGTCTGTCATTTGAGCTTCTTGATTTGGTGTCACTATATTCTGCTGCTTTGGATTTTCCGAACTTTCCTGGAGACGATGCGGTGCCCACAGGGATCAAAGCTCTCCTAAGCTACGCTTATCCATGGCAGGCATCCTTATCATGTTTCATAAGGTTTCACCTTTTATCTCATACTACATTAGCACTATTATTTCTATTCTGTCATTATAATTTAATAATAGTTTTTACAGCTATCATAGGCGAGAGACTATTCCCCATACCTATAAATACAATGACGTCCATATACAACACTGTTATATTAAATATGCCGTTACAATTTAAAGCAATAACATACGATGTCATTCACACATGTACCCGTGTCAGGTCACCTGTTCTAGACTTGTACGGTTTCAGTCAGTCTAGCCACCGATAAGTCCCAGTTACATCACACCATTTGACCTAAATTACCTTTTGCTATCCTTGATCGAACCTAATGGAATTTTCTAGATTGTATCACGTTTTTGTCATAATGCGCCAATAAGTAGGTTGGATGTTAGATGATCTGGGGCCGTACAACGAAGTGCCATTGCTATCATTATTTTGTTGTTGTGAGAAGGGATAGTGCTATTAGCATTGTCTTTCTCTCACATTAGAGTCATGATAGTTTTAAGACGACACGGTCCTCTGGTTTTAAAATAGATTGTATGGTTAGGTTAGTACAAAAAACTGTCTAATTGTGAACGTAAAAGTAGTGGTTGAGTAAAAACATCTGTCTAATTGTAAACTTAGCCTAGTCAGCAACAGTTAATCCAAATTTTCGACAATTTTCAATAGCATTTCAAGTATATCATTTTGGTTTAATTTTATAACATTGACTGAAATTATCCCGTGCCCAAGATTAAACTGTTGTCTTTTCAATTCTCAACGAGCGAGCTTTGCAAATACCAACAATGCGATTTTATTTAGGCGTTCATTGTCAGTGAAAATGAGCAGTACTTTGTATGGGCACGGTGTCTACATCTCTTTTATTCGACTTTCCTTTCGCAGGTATGCTGGAAGAGATTTCATTAAAAATAAGCATCACGTTCGTTTGTACCTATTTTTCTGTCTCCTTATTCTTATCTATTTGTTATATGTGTGTACAAGAAATGCTAAATTAATAAATAAAAAATATGAATTTCGTTAGTTTTATATCAAAAGTTACTAACACTACAAACTCAGGATTTCCCGTATGTCAGTTTATTTGATAGAACAATCAATACTAGATAATGTAGATGTACGCGTTATTAATAGTGGGCACCATTAATAACGCGTACACACCTAACCTACAAATTTTCCGCTTTGCACCCCACAGATCGGCTCTGATGATAACGAGTAAAAATTAGGACGACTGCGTTCTTAAACAGGGTAATTATAGGGATAGAAAACCATATTACACCGCAAGAAAGTAGATTATTTTCACCTACTGTAACATAATAAAGGAAACATAATCTTCTATTGGTGATGCGAAGATTACGCGCACGCCTCTAGCGGCGAAATTTAGAAGTTACCTAAGAACGACACTTACAGTGCTACCAGCACCAATTTATTGTATTCCTCGAAAACCTAAGTCAAATTCCCTAACTTGAGATTACCTGCAGTTTGGGGAATTCCCCATACGTTGGCAATGCTGAGCGAAAACTGTCAGAGTTTCACAATTTTGACACTAGCAGCGCTAGTTATAATCTTTGCATCACCAATGGGTTCTATGATTGTTTGAAATGTAAACAAGAAGCTATTAGTTAATTGTTCTTGGCTCAAAGTCTAAGTCCTTTTAATGGAAACCCCTCCACTAAGATCGAATCAGTCACCAGGACAGATTATGTCAGTACGAACAATTTGCTTGAAGTCGAGTAAAAAGAATAATGAAAATATGGAAGTTAGATTCCAAACTTGGCCGTAACTTGCTTTCTAACCATTTCAGAATAATAAAGACGATCGGAAAAAATCACACAAAAATAGCTGAAAATCGCTGAACCATTTCATTGCCTCACAGGGTATGGAATCCTCACGTACCAGCAGCTTTTTTAATGGATTGGAAATCATCAAAAGACTCCTTCCGCTCTGAGCGGAGCGGAAGGGAGTGTCAGACTCTTACTGACTAAAACCCATCCGTGTTCCTCCTAATGCCCTTTGCGTTCGAGGGCCGAGGTGACTCTTTCGAACAAATTTCGCAACACGCCCTAGCAACTGCCACGGCGTTTGCAGCTATGTGGTTAGCATGTACATTATTGTTTATTATGTGTTACCTATAGCTACTTCTGATTTGTTTATTCTTAATTTGCTAAGCTAAACCAATGTAATTGTAAAGTCAGTTTTAAGATACATAAGTATTTGTTTTGTTTTTATTCACGCTTACAGGCAGTTAACGTTTTGTTTCTTTGTGTTTTCTCTGTAAGTGTTTAATGTAATTCTTTTGAGAAATAATTATCTTTAACCGTAATTCACTTTCGTCAACTTTGAATCATTTAGCTCAATTCGTGACAAGCCTTTCCATGGTATTTGTACAGCTCATCCAAACCTTTTCAAACAATAACAGTTACTAATCTTTAACAAACTGTAAATAATAAACTCTCCTTATATGTAGACGCATCAATCAACAAACTTTCTTGTCTCAATACTTTTATGATGAGACAAAGACGAGATAAAGAGGTCTCTTCAATATCCATGCAGAAAGAGTCACGACAGAAAAATGGCGGCGGCCAGATACAAACGTATAACAGACAGTACGGACGGTATGGCTATTACAATCAAGTTAAAAAACAGAATAGAATAGAACACTACTACTTGTCTTGTCATCGTGGACTTTTATGAATTGAGCAGATTCCTAAAAAAACTTTTTTTTTTAAATTGGAAAATCATCATTTGGAGCCCTTTGCGTTCCAGGGCCGCGGTGACTCTTTCGAACAAATTCCGTAATTTACGACCGACTCCAGGAAAGGGCGTCTCCTCCTTCATTAGCATTACTGCTTTGCAGGAGAAGGTGACTGCTTCCCACGCCTTTTCGCTCCGGACCATGGATTGAGCGAGGTTCGGAATGTGCGGTCGTAATCGAAGGTCAGTATTTTCATGCGTTTTGTCTTCGTCATTTTTATTGATTGTATGTTGCAAAACTGCGTAGCCAATATTTTTTGATAAACAACTGATGACAAATCAAATTGTATAATTATTATTTTTTATCCAGGAAAAATCCATCGGTCAGTAATGTGATAGCGTGGTTGAAGACTCAAATTGTACCGGACCTAACTGGTCAATCATTAAATACACATTCAATATATTTTGTTCGATAAAATAAAATCTTCACAGTGTTAAATAATATTTATGACTTGAAAATGTCGTAGATTGCAGGTGATTGATTTATCACTTAATTATTAACTTGATAATAACCCATTCATAACTAATAGTTTTTCTTCTACTCAACCGTATCTCAGAATTCATTTTCCAACTACTGACACAGTTCCACACAGTGCGATAAGTTGTTCATGATCGCTGATACATCTTGACACGGTGCTTCCGTGACATCGATTTCCTTTCATGCATAAATTCAATCGCATACCGTTTCATTTTCAACTGTATGCCTTGGAAAATAAAGTTGGAATTCGTTGTGTGCGTATCCTATTGTTGTTATAAAGTAATTCTGAAGTGTTTTTGTTGCAATGTGAACTATTGTAGGTTAATTCCCTTAGGTCTCTCTTATCGTCCTACATATTATCTGTGTCAATGTTCTCGTTAGTAAGTGTATTCAGGCATATCCTACACCTGTGTGAAGGTTTATAGAGACAGGTGACGAATCAAATGCTTTAGAATTGTGGGCTATAAAATGGTGAAGTGCTATTTTATAGGAGGACTCTAACTGTACTTACTCAGTTGTTCGAATCAATCTAAACAAGACAGTTCTCATACATCATGAGAACTATCTTGTTTTGATTGGAAAGGGTCAAACCAATCAGACATAGTAAATAAATTGTAACAATAAGGACTGATACTAAAGTAACGACATTTGAATAATAACACAGATAAAAACACATAGCAACTTTATAGCAATGCAATAGGCAAAAATAACTACCGAATTGCTCCCATTAAATGCTAAAAGACATCGCGGCAGACCAAGGCGAGGATGGCGGGACGAGCTCGACTCCTACCGATAGGACTGGCCCGACATAGCAAAGGACAGAGTTGTTTTGAAAAGGGAGAGGGAAGTCTTAGCCCAACAGTGGGAGAAAATAGGCTAGATAGAACATTGTAGCGTAAGATGAGCCTAAAACTTGTATGAAAATCGGTTTTCAATATAGCCTTTGTAATTTGAAGGAATGAGAAGAGTAATGAGTATGGAAAAAACAAGTAAAAGAGCATAGAAAGATCAATGAAACAATTAATGGATTATGTGACAGATGATATGACCATCGCCAAAAAAATATCGACTACCCCATACATTCGTCTGCGCATGATTTGACTTAATGTACAGAACAGTTGATTTTTTATCGCGTGAAAATTGTATTGCATTTGACCTCAAATAAATTGAGACATGAACAACGTTGAACATTGTAGCATGTAAATGAAAATAATAATGATATAAGCACTTCTCTGAATGAAATGAATAGTTCTTTACAAAAATAGCTTTTTGTTTAGTTAATACAACACAAACACTTTTCGTCCTGAAAGACCCATCTTGCCATTAGCTAGTAGACGCACTAATCTGCAAAATATATTAGCCAAGATTAAGTCGCCCAAGTCAGCAAAATTGCATTAGATGCGAAGAAATATAAGACTTCCCGTTTCTTTTCGAACTTTACTGGCTTTCTGCCATGTTTTTGAACATAAAAATATAAAGTATGCAAGGCAGATGTCTGGATATAAGTAATATAGACATCAGCTTAAATCTTCTTTTCAGAGTTGAGAGGGGAATGGCTAAACGAGCTTGGCACCTCTGTTCAAGGGATCAGCTTGACTTTACGAGTCTTTGTTTCGGGTTCAAGCACATTTGAATCGTTGCTTCGATTTTGTTTATCATTGTTGGCTTGAATTTTTTTGTCTGTTTATCTTTGAAACACGTTTAGAAAAGTGCAGATTTAATCAATGATGGTGGCAATAGAATTCCAAAAATAATAAAATAAAAAAAATAAAAATTAAAGTATACGGTTAAAACCTTTTCAAAACTACAGTTACAGTATCCCCGAAATCAGTCAATCATCAATTTATTATTATTTCTGAATAATTCTAAAAATGGCTTAACTGATGGACCCAAACTATTGAACGAGTTAAACATCGACTTGACAAGAAGAAGGTGCCAGAAATATTAATAGAAGCTATAGCATCAATCAACAATAGAAATATCTAGCAACTAAACGAAAATAAATGAAAGCTGCAATAAATATCTAACAGCACAAGTTACAAAGCAACATAAATATACCTTGACTGATGCACTTAAAATATAGAAATCAGGAGTACTCGTAGATCGACAAGTACCGTCAGCAATGAAGATTGCACGCCAACATTGAACTGACATGAAAAGGCATAACGAGAAGCATTTGATGCGTTAGATGTTCGTGGATTGACATTTGTTGAAAGACTTTCTTTTATGTCTCTACTGGCTTTTGTCTGCGGCTCCGCCTGCGTAGATGTCGGTTATTGCGTAAAAAGTAGGCTATGTCTTTCTTCATATTCCAGGCTATATATCTGCTAAATTTCATGACGATCTGTTCAGCCGTTTTAGCGTGAATGCGTAACATACAAACAAACAAATTAACTTTCGTATTTAGAATATTTAAAAAGTTAGGATTATTCCATTCCCTTTATTCTAAACCTTGCACATCTAGGAATTTCTCCTGTATCGTTTAGAAACATGAAGTTATACCTGGTTTCTTCAAGGGCTAATACTGAGATAAAAATATTTCATTACGAAATGAACTGTAAACAATGGGGAGTAATAATATAAAATTAATTATGTAGATATTACTAATAAACTGAGCAATAAAAAGTTATTTACTACCATGAATTGAAATAGAATTTTACCTTGAAGTCTTATTGAAAAATAGCTACCGTTACGAGTAATTACATATTAAAATTCTAAAAATAAACCCTAAGTTCAACACTCTGATAGCCTACAATTAATGCCAATTACTCCCCCTGACCCTCACAGAACACCCTGACCATTGTCTATACCGCTTAAAATAACCCCATGTGTATCGATCCCATGAGTGTGCCATGAACTCGTATTAATAAGAACTTGGTACGTCATAGGTGCGTTGTTACCATTATAATAATAGCACTTAGCCAATACCATGTCGTATACCCTGTTAGTGAAAGGTCAAGATTTGTATTTACTTGTTGTGAGGAATAGGTTATCGACATAGCCCGAAGGATCGTCAATCTGAAGTGGCAGTGGGCAGGGGGCACATTGCTCGCAGAACAGATGGTCGATGGGACCGAAAAGTTCTGGAGTGGCGAACGCGTATCGGAAGACGTAGCGTTGGAAGGCCTAGTGAGGGTCGCTGGTAGCCGATGGATGCGAGACGCACAGGACTGGATGTTGTGGTGACAATTGGAGGAGGCCTATGTCCAGCAGTGGACGTCTTTCGGCTGATATGATGATGATTATGATAAAGAATAGGTTAAAGGAGGGCTGGAGTGAAGAAACAATTGATACAGCATTTATTATGATGGCGTCATGGGGTATGGGTGCTGAGATTATGGTGTTTTAGCGATGTACCAACGGCAAAATTGATTCCTAAATATTCCTAATCCTTCTTAAAAGTATTTTACTACAGACTTTCCATTAACATTAGATCGGATTTATCTTAAACATACGAATATAATGTCTCCTTATAAATTTTTATGATGGCGTCGCGGGGTATGGGTGCTGAGAGTATGGTGTTTTTTAGCGATGTACCAACGGCAAAATTGATTCTTAAATATTCCTAATCCCTCTTAAAGGTCTCTGCACACAGCGGGCGCGTCGCGGTGGGACGGGACGGCGACGCGACGAATGTATCTCCTTATAAACAAACTTGTTATCGATATAAAAAGACAGTGAATTACTTTGCCCATCTCAATGATATGATTTGTAATATTTCTTTATCCTCATATTTTTAAAAATTTACTGCACAAAGCTTGAAGATAAAATATATGACCAGTTTTGATTTCTCAACGCGTTCGCAAAAAAATATTGGAAAGGTTACGTTACGTCTGATATATTTAATAAGAAATTGGAAAGGTTTTCCTCGGAGCCACCGCCGTCTAATAGCTTACACCCTCTGGGAAAATCCAGTTTTTCAACGTGATTGAAATTATATTCCATAATGGTCCAATGTAAAAAAAAAAATAATAGAGAGATCGTCTAATACGACGAAAATTGTTATCGGTTTTTTCAAGCTTTATTTTCATTTTCATTCTTTTATTACTGCGATGACGACTATTGGAAGATAAAGGTGTGCCAACTTACCCAAATAACCAATAGATTGAGATAAAGTCAAGCAAGAAGATGGAAGAGCTACTTGGCCACAAAAAGGCTTTGCATGGGTGATCTACCCATCTCCTTATAATTATAACCTAAGCTAATGGAAATGTGTATTCTCCCCATCTCAACTAATGGTGTACAAGTTGGGTCATTGACTAACATTCAGAAGTCCAAGTTCAAGGCCGCAGCATACCGTCGAACGCAAATTGCTACGTCGGTAATTTGCGTTCTGGAGCGAAGCTTGGTATTTCTTGTTTGGAATAACTCAACAAGCTGCCAGACTGAAGTGGGACTGGGCAGGCCACGTCTGCGAATACCATCAAAACAGTGGATTTGCATATCGCAAGACTGGAACCCTCACAAAAATAGATGGAGTCGCGGAAAACCCAGGAGAAGATGGCGTGAAGAATCACAACAAAGATAGAAATGAGAGGAATGGGGAGAGATCTTTGCTCAGGAATAAGACAATTTATGCTGATAAAAAATAGCAAGAGAATGATTATGATTTAGTTTTATCTCCGCGGATTTCTCAGCAACCCGAATTCTGGAAAGTGCCACATAATTTTTGATTCTATTTCGTTTTATATTTACCACCTGTAGGTACTTATATTTACATTATGGATTGCAATAAACGATTTCAGATTTAGCTATGCCCATGGCAACAGGCTCACCTCGTCTTTCTTGGATTAAACAAAAACTGGTGTCTACTTTACTGTATACGGGGATTGTACTTCCCACTAATATTCTTGCCTTACACGTCTTTTGTTGACTACAATCCCCAAACAACACTGTTTAATGCGTAGACGTGTTGCGCGAGCATCGCTTGCGCGGCTGGGACGCGTAAGCGGTTAGGGACGAAACAACAATTATTTTTAAATCCCGCTAAAGTATACAAATACTGGGTAATTTTTTTTCCAGTGCGCAAACTTTAAGAACCACTTCTGCCCATGTAAATGAACAACTTTCCCCAAGAAAGCCATAGTCAATTTCTAAAAAAAATTTGAGTCTCCCATACAAATTGTGGTCAGTTGATGACAATTTTGTATGGGAAGTTCAAATTTTTAGGAATTGCTATGGCTTTCTTGGGGAAAGTTGTTCATTTACATGGGCAGAAGTGGTTCTCAAAGTTTGCGCACTGGAAAAATAGTTATCCAGTATACCTAGATGGTTGGTACCCAATCTCCCTTTCCAATCTACCTTTTTAATATGTTTGTTGATTTAAAATCGTATTGTTCTACTA
The DNA here is from genome assembly GCA_947386135.1 of Melanchra persicariae. Classification (NCBI taxonomy): domain Eukaryota; kingdom Metazoa; phylum Arthropoda; class Insecta; order Lepidoptera; family Noctuidae; genus Melanchra; species Melanchra persicariae. The sequence goes on from OX376650.1 coordinate 19,969,603, forward strand.
ACATATCGACAAGTTCTCCCCTTCAAATTAATTCCAAGTATTTATACCACTAGTCACGAAGGGCCAGGTACAAATTACTTTGTCATTACATCGTCAGTTTCATGTTGCTTATCAATTTAATTAATGATTGTTACTACCAATGTATTTATTTGATTTTATGTACATTTTATTTTTAATTACTAACATTGTTAATTTTTTTTTTATTTATGAATGAGCTAGCTCTTGACCTCGATCACGCCTGATGGAAAGCGATAGATGAGGTCCATGATGAAGCGAGCGTGCCCAGAAGATGCCTTGAGGCACTGGTACTCCCACACGTCTTAATAACTAATAAAAAAAAAATAAAAAAACTTTAATTAGTTTAAGACTTCTATTTTAGTTTAATTTATTTAACTGGGGATTTAAGTTTCGAGAATTATTATTCTTTCTAACAGTATCTATCAGATCTTTCATAATGAGAGTCGTTTCACGTAACATGATTCGTTTATTTATGTAGCAAATCCTGTATTCATGATCTGCCTGCCATCTTCCTATGTTTGAGTTGGCTTTCAGTCTAATTGGTTTCAGCTACATACCAATATTTAGAGGGGCGAATGAAACGGAGCAAATCTCTATTGTAATTTCTAAAACAATTTAAAATTGTGTATAAACTGTACTACACTGGCACTACGATATCAATTGTACATTATGCTACGACATGAAGGCACTGTGAATGTCAAACGTTTGCCAGTGACGTGCGGCTAACTGTACTGCATCTACTGCTGCATTCGTGATAGTGCTAATCAGTTATGCTAGTGAAGGAGGACGCGGGCCGCCTGAGGGAAAGACAACCATCACGCCTCAGCCGCCGCAACATAAGGAGACGTCCCGAGCGGTCGAAGGGCGATTCCCGAGCACGGTAGGCGCGGGCCTGTGAACGGCGAGCGTTGGGTGGCTTGCTGTCCGATTAAAGCCAGGACCGGGTCGTCGGCGTGTTGTGTTCCACGCGCGTCTCAAAGAGATGTCAGCATAGTAGACAGGGCCCGTCAGGGTTAGAGCCTGCCAGGGTTGCTGATTTTGTTTGAAAGAGCGACCGCGGCCCTGAAACGCAAAGGGCACTAGGAGGAGCACGGATGGGTTTTAGTCAGTAAGAGTCTGGCACTACCTCCCGCTCTACTCAGAGCGGAAGGAGTCATTTCGTGATTTCCCATAGTTAAAAAAAAATGGGATAAAAGTGTTCCCGAGTTTTCTTTCAGAAACCTGCAGTCCGGTGTTTGGAAGATGGTGGTGCTACATCACCATGCTTCGAAAAGCACAGGATGCCCATTCGTTACTCGCCTAATCTCTACCCGGTCGTATCATTGCTGTACCATCAGACTATTAATTTAAAGAAACAGAGAGTACACCTGCGTTATTAACAAACCACGGTTGATGTGGGTGGTGGGTCACCGTGATCGAAATTAGGTCGGGAGAATTACAATGGTCATAAAAAAATCCGATTTTTAATTCCTTCTACTCGTATAACAGACGATGAGGCTCTAGTATCTTCAAGACAATGTCACTCGCAAATTTAAATAATATGCAATGCTCGGAGTTTCCTTGAGTGATCGAATCAGGAATTACGTTATCCGCAGGAGAACTAAGGTAACGGACATAGTCCAAGGGATCGCAAAACTGAAGTGGCAGTGAGCAGAGCACATTGCTTACAGAACCGATGGTCGATGGGGACGAAAGGTTCTGGAGTGACGACCGCGTACCGGAAGATGCAGCGTTGGAAGGCCTCCCACAAGGTGGACCGATGACTTCGTGAGGGTTGAGGGTAGCTGATGGATGCGTGATACACAGGACCGGTTGTTGTGGCGACACTTGGGGGACGCATATGCCCAGCAGTGAACCTCTTTCGGCTAATATGATGATCATGATGATGAATGTCAGTCATTATAAATAAAATTGTGTATGTATACAAAATTCTACATAAAACACTTGATCTTATAACATGTTTAAACCATATTTGCGAAAAGCTAGCGGAAATGTTAGTATGATCTGGTTTTATGTCCAGAATATGGAGGCAAAGGTACGAACGCGCTTACTGAGATAGCCGGTCAGGTGTCACTTGTTACCTATTCATATTGCGAACAGTAAAAAAGGATCCAGGTACATTAATAATATGAAACCCACTCTCTCAAAAATAAAGCTTAATTCCAAACAGATAAAATTCACGGAGCTGAATACGCGAAGAAAAATAGCGACTGCTCCATACATTTCTGTGCGCATAACTCGACAAAATTGAACAGCTGATTTTTTTTTGGTGTTTTCGAGGTTGGTCCCATAGTAAGTCTTTCATAATGATGAGTACAGTGACCCCTTAAGAGGTATGGTGTTTATTCTGTTACACATTGTAGATAGGCTCAAGTTTGTTTTTGGGATGCATGAAGGAGCCTACTCGTGTAGCGCCATTTGTTCCATCAGACACTCAACTGAACCTTTCGCTCGGCGCATCCTGGACAGTCTCACCTAACACCTTATAAGACTGGCCAATCCTTACCTTGCGGTGGTAGGACTAACGCCCGCCTGGTTCGCGCCCACCCTCCCACCGGAGTTCGGCGTCAAGCAGCCTGCTGTGTTTCGTCGACGTGTGGGAGTACCAGTGCCTCAAGGCATCTTCTGGGCACGCTCGCTTCATCATGGACCTCATCTATCGCTTTCCATCAGGCATGATCGAGGTCAAGAGCTAGCTCATTCATAAATAATAAAAAAAAAAGAACAGCGTCTCGTCTGAGGCCTAATTCTACTATTTTTAAGCAACGCCAACGTTCACATTCGCATGTTAGTCGCAGTCTGTCAAAAATGTATGAAAATTGAGGTTTTTTTAACAGATAGCGAAAGTGATGCGATTGCGAAGTAGAATTGGCCCTCATATGAAACGCTGTTAATTTTTTTTTCACGATTTTGTTGTTGGTCCCATTGTTAAAGTTGTTCATAATGATGAGTACAAGACTGAAGTCAGATTTTCTGGCTTCTGATAATCCGTATCTACTGCCAAAGATCTACAAATGACAGCCGAGACCAACGGCTTAACGTGCTTTCCGAGGCACGGAGGAGTTTCGGTAGGTTAATATGGTCACCCATCCACAGACCGACCTTGGCAAGCGTTGCTTAACCTTGAAGATCGAACCGTGTCGCTGTTATTATTTAGCCACGAGCTCCTCAATCTTGCATTTAACCATTAATAGACATTATTGGTAAAATGGAAGGCATTCAAACCCGGTGTGGAGTCAGAGCAATACAAGACACAAAGCAGTATGCCTTATTCACAACGGAATCATGGTGGCATTGACACGTCACAGTCACAGCATCACGTCACAGTCACGTCACAGCTGTCGTCCACTTTTCTAGTAGGTATTTTGCTAGTAGGTACATGGGTATTAAAATAGATAGGTACCGATGTAGTAGTGGCGACGAGTTGTCTCGCCAAGTCTCCCTGCCTTCAATCCTGGGGCTCGAGTCTGCTATTGCAATCGTGTCTCAATGACCGGTCAATGATCGATTTTTGACGTATAACGTCAAACTTGTGACACATTTCCCATACAAAAACTGTCAAAGTTGTCAAATATTCGATCAATGACCGGTCATTGAGACACGATTGCAATAGCAGACTCGAGCCCCTGATGTCTTTCAGATCAATGAACTTACACGAAAACATTATAGGTATATACAATTAAAATTCGAATTATTTCAAGAGATCATTAACTTTATTTTGTATTTTGTTCATAAAACGTAAACAGTAGTGGATGAAAATTTATATTTTAACAGAATTTATGGCAAGTAAGATTATTTGCTCTGAATTTATTAGTAGGCGTTTTCATTGTGAAATATTGCTTCATTTATTTGAACGATTGTGTACAACATAAATTATAAAGGTAATATACGGGTCAACTGGCGTTATATTTTTTCATAGGCTTTAGTAGGCTTCTTAAAACATTTTTGGTCATATTTCTAAAGGTTATTTTAGTTTTTTTATACTACAGAGAGTTTCGTTCTCGTAGAACTGTTTGTTTATTTTTCAAGCCTTCGTTGAAAAACATTCGCGAGTTGGGATTCATGAGAGCGGCTAGCACGCCGAGCATCAGGTAGTCCCATCGGTAACAATGCCACCAATTCAGTGACCGGTGGGACTACTTGCTCAGGTCGCTGGCTAGTTTACATAGTACGAGCTAGCGTGCGAGTCAGCTACCGAGTAACTGCAGAGTTACTAATACGTGTGAGTTGGATAGTAGCTCGCATCCGAGTTACTTCAACATTTTTCGTTTTCTCTCACCTAACAGTAACTCGCACATGGCGGCAGCTTCGACATCGTTTTCATCGTCCGGAACCTGTCTTTTTTGTGTACTGCGCCTCGCAAAAGATTGGGCAGCTACTATCATCGTGAAGACAGCTAAGGCGAGCCAAGCTACTGGCATACGTATTGGTAATCCGAGTAACTGTCTATTGTCTAGTCATCAGCTCGCACTTTGTAAACTAGCTATCAAAAAGGGGACGGAATCTTTATTTTTGTTGATACGTAATTGTTTTGTTTTGTCATTGTTTTTGTACCAGCATAACTTAAATAAGTTCTGCCAGTTGATTCTGTAAAACTCTCACCGTGAAAACTCAGGTGGATTGAGCGCAAAGTGAACTGTCATTCCATCTTGATTACATGGATTTTCAGCTGTGCGATTCTGCCGGTCGATTCTGTCGACATCTCACGGTGTTCACCTTGGCGGAGTGAACGACAATAGAGCTGTCATTCCATCTTATTTGTATGGTTTGACAACTCACCTGTCGTGCGCCCTGCCCAAGTGTTCACTTCGACATGTTTACAGAATCGCACTGCTGTAAACATGTCGAAGTGAACACTTGGGCAGGGTGCACAACGGGTGAGTTGTCAAACCATACAAATAAGATGGAATGATAGCTCACTTGTCGTTCACTCTGCCTAGGTGTACACCGTGAGATGTCGACAGAATCAACCAGCTGCTCACATTGTGGTCACTTCACTTGGATGAAGTGACCACATTCACTTCCGCTGCCTAACTGGTGTATGGATTTATCAGTCTGCGAATAAATATTATGCTATTCCACCATCCAAAGGACAAAGATGAATTTATCTATGTCCTTTGCAAGCTTTGTGTTGTTAGGGGCCAAAAGAAGAAGATATAGATAGATCTACTTCTACAGTATTCCTAAACTATTACCTAAATACTCTCAAGTTAGTGTCATGACCAAAAAAAGTTGAGATCGTTTTAAAAAACGACGCAAAAAAAAGACAATTTAGAGAGAGATCTACTTTAGATTGGGAAAATAAATGGCTTGGGAAAGTGTTGACCAAAAAATAAACCCTTTTAACTTTCATTTTGTGACTTGGTTTGAGCAAATCCTGGAGTGTTTTGGAGACATCGCGACCTCGCGTGTTTGCCTCATGCAGTACGACGTCAGCTGTTTGCTTTTAATAAATAAATTAAAGCATCGCACTAATTGAAGACTGCTAGGAATGTTTGATGTGGGTAAATGCCCACTTGTCATCTATTGTAAGAATTATAGAGCATAATTTAATACAATTTGAACTAAAAATAATACCTACAAACGGGGTGAATGGGAATGCAGAGGTGAATCGGCACTAAACTTTGAAAGGGATTTTTATGTTATTTAAATCTTGTTTGCAGCATTTGCGGTCTACAATTTTATTGAATTGATATGAATAAATTAACGTTGCTTTCTTAGACAGCTAACATTATTATATTAAATTGAAAAACCTTTTCGAGGTTTTGCTTCTATTTAACCCGTTTGACGGTAGTTAGATCACGTTAATTCTTTAGAAATATAAGACATTAATGATTAGATTGATTGATTGAATCAATATTCGTTTTAGCGAACTTTTTGGGTCTCTAACTTGTGTCACGTAATGTAACATTATTTGAATTATTTCTCTATAAGTCTGTCCACACATGTCTATGCATTTTTTACTATTTATTTACAGATTCGCGTTTAAACAGCCTTTCACCTGATGAAAGGACGATGGAGCACGCTTGCCCAGAACAATTATGGAAACGCTTGTCTTGACTAAGCATAGTTTCTCTACCAAATTTAATTTATAAAACACTCCGCAATTTATGACTTTTAACACATATGTGGGGGTACTTACAATGACGGCGCCCGTTAGGGCCAGAGCCTGTCAGGGTTGCGGATTTTCTTCGAAATAGTTGAATAGAGAGAGAAAAGCAAAGAGCACTACGAGGAGCGCGGATGGGATTTAGGGCCAATTTCACCAATGAAACTGAACGCGATCAGCAAATAAACCACGTTTGTGAGTCAGTGTCATTATTTTTCTATGGAATATTTACACTGACAGCTCTTGAACGCTGTTTAGATGTACTGATCGCGTTCAGTTTCATTGGTGAAATCCACTCTTAGTCATTAAAAGTCTGACACTCCCTCCTTCTCCACCCAGAGCGGCAGGAGTTATTTGATGATTTCCCATCCATAAAAAGAAAGAAAGGGGTACTTACAAACGATCACGTTCGTCACTATAATCCATTTCCCACCGCCCAACCTCGCCAAAGTTCAAGCTTCAATGCAATTGTGTCTAAATAAAATATCAGACGGTGTTCTGCAAGTCCGAACAATGCCGCAATGCGGTACGTCTTGTTTAATTCAATAGACTTAGGCGATGTTCAGATGGATGCGGTGTTGGTAGGACGCGCGACTTATATCGCTTAAGAAAGCCAGTTGGTAAAGGTCGTGAACGTGCAAAGTTTTGAACTGTTTTTGAAGGCTGGTAGTAGTTGAGACAGATATGCGACACAAGGGTCTTAGGCGCTGGACACACAGGAAAGACGAAAGACGAGACGGGGCGCGGACATATTATGTCTCTTCCGCGTCTCTTTCATACAAAATGTATAGAAGCGTCGCGATACAAAACATATAGGAAGGACAGGGCGCGGACACGACGCTTACTCGTCTGCGCCCTATTGTAAAACATACAGAAAGGACCAGGTACGGGCGCGAGCGGACGAAGGACGGGCGAGAACAGGAGTGCTGGGTGCTGGTGCTGGGACTCGCGCGTCGCTGTCACTCACAATTACACCAACAAAATTAACCACGTCACGTTCGTGCCTCGTCTGTGCCTCGTCTTTTCTATATGTTTTAATAAGTCGCGACGGCGGCGGCGAGGCGCCCCGTCTGTGCCCTGTCCGCGCCCCGTCCTCGTTATACGTCTTTTCTGTGTGTCCAGCGACTAACAATGCGGAATCGTGTTTCAAGCTAGCAGGGTTAAAGTATCTTGAGTTTATTATATTTGGGAAAGGCATTGTGCAGTAATTTTATCCTAATTATAAATCGAAGATTAAGCACCCGAAAAAAGCACGTGTCTAGTGTGGCCACGGAATTCAAAATTCAATATAATCTATACTTTTTGTTGTCATAGCCGCAGCTAAAAATACACACTCAGTGAAATCATCACCCATATAATTATTACAGTTTAAGAGACTGCCTGCTGACAGACAGACGCACGGACAGCAGAGACTTAGTAACGGAACTCTAAAAAGGAGATATCATCTGCTTGCTGCGAATCATTTATTATCTCCAAAAGGTGTTTTACAGTCTTATCAATCCATCACCACTTACTGAAGTACTGTACTTATATTTTTATTAGTTTGATTTTTAACCTTACCTATTACTTACACTTAGTTACTAGTCTAAAAATCGCATTTATAAATCGCACGATATCTTGGGACGCGCATATCAGCTGTAAACAAGTCGAAGTGAAGGCTTGGGTGAAGTGATCACGAGGTGAGCTGTCATTCCATCTTGATCACATGGATTCTCAGCTCACTTCGTAATCAAGTTTACAGAATCGCACTGCTGTTGCGAGCCTAAGGCACCCGGCGACCTCTGTGCAACTAAAACGCGTCCATCATTATAATAATGTATTATAATTAATTATATGTATTTTCCTAGTTGCAATGATTTTGCTATTTTTTCGTTATAAAATTGTGTTGCTTTCATTGTAACAGTTAGATATAGGTCAAAAAGGTAGACGCTTATAGTGTAAAAACATCTACAACGCATCTACATGGCTAATTAATTTAAAAACCGGCCAAGTGTGAGTCTGACTCGCGCACGAAGGGTTCCGTACCAATATCTATAAAAATGGCAAAAAAATCACGTTTATTATATGGGAGCCTCACTGAAATAGATATTTTATTGTTTTTAGTATTTGTTGTTATAGCGGCAACATAAATACATCATCTGTGAAAATTTCAACTGTCTAGCTATCACGATTCATGAGATACAGCCTGGTGACAGACAGACGAACAGACAGACAGACGGACAGCGGTGTCTTAGTAATGGGGTCCCGTTTTTACGCTTTGGGTACGGAACCCTAAAAAATACGTGATTAATTTAAAGTGCATTTGAAGCATGAATGATAAACGTAGATATTATAATGTCACGAGAAAATGTCCATTATATTTTATTCTTGAAACGATAGTCTTGATTTCTTAGGATAGATTTACTAGGGCCCATACCTATTTTTTAGTTTCAGTCCATCGAAAAGTTGTCCAGTAGCTCTAGCTGTCAGCGTGTATGTTTTGGTGTAAAGTTCTGTAATATTCCTAACCTATCTTTTTCAGATAAATACCTATTTCAGCCATCAACCGTTATTGATCAGGAGTTTAATTGAGGTGCATTTAATAAAATCCTAACTACTCCCAGCGGCATCGACAGCCTGTTAACTAGCTATAACTTTGGGGATACTTATTTGGTAAACAAGGTCCATACCTATGTAAAAAATGATTCAGTGAATCATTTTACTGAATCATTATAACGCACACACACATTAAAACGTCACTAACTTAGTGACGTTTTAGTGCGTAACTGAATCATTTTTTTACATAGGTATAGACATAAAAATTGGCTGTGAAACAAAGATAGCGTAATATGCTTGAATTGTTAGTAATACTAACAATTCATAGCGTAATATGCTTGAATTATTAGTAATACTAACAATTCCAGCATACGCTGTCTTTGTTTCATATAAATCCCATAGGTGTCGTAAGTTTGAAAATAAACAGCTGACACACGCTGTAAATTACAAATACAATAAATTACTACGAAACTGCGTCGTAACTAAATCTAAACGATGTCAGTAACCTGGACACCACAATTTAATTATATAAACATTTCATAATCCAATCTGCATTGAATCAAGTTGAAGTAAATGGCCTGATAACACAAATCTATTGTTTACGTACACAAATGAAGAGACGGACCTTACATTTATTTATAGTTTTGAAGTTTGTATTCAATGCTTGCTACAAGTTCTACATTCATCACCTTTAATATATTTTTATTAATTAATTAAATATATGATTAACAAAAATTAACTCAAAAATTAAAGAGATTTCCCTACATTTTGTAGAGTTATGCAAGCAAAATGTACTGAAGGGTTGTTTTTTTATACAAAATCACGTTGTATACTCAAGCAAGGTTTCTTTTTTTTGTGAAAAAGTTTTTTATTTTTCACTTTTTAGTGGTACCCCCACACCTAACAACACCACTGGAAAGTCACAGGAAAGCAAAAATAGACAATTTCGTGTACATAGATGATTTTTCCACATATTTTTTCCAGCTATTTGGATTTAATAACCAAACTCCTGAACCGATTTTGATAATATTTCAATGGGACCATTTGGAAAGGGTATACTATACGAAATAATTTTTCAAATCGGTTAGCAAGCGACAGAGTTATGCCCGAACAAATACAAAAAAAAAAAAAATACAAACATCCGAATTGAGAACCTCCTCCTTTTTAAGAAGTCGGTTAAAAATATTGGACTTTTTTTTTCTTTTTTTAAGGTAAACTAGAAATGAAAATGATACAGTGCGTTGAAAACTTTTGTGACGTCACAAACCGATACACTTTTTACCAGAAGTGACCCCACTCCTGATCTATGATGCGTTTTATCTTCGTCAATTTTTATTGATTTGATTCAGCCACATCTATTCAAAATGGTAATGGACAATTTTAATAAAATAGTGAGTATGTATGCAAAGCCTTGGAGACTATTTTCTCTATGTGCTTTTCTATACATAACCCTATCCTGTGTATTTAATAATTTAATAAAGAAAATACAATTTTTTAAACTGTGATTTCTAGTCAAGTAAATCAATTCTTGCGTTAATTTTGGGACTCCCTTTACAATCACATAGTTAAATTCTTAGCTTGAAGAGAACCGCAAGGTGAAAATTTACAGGTAGGTACATAGATAAACTTGTCTTCTTTTAAATTAAGAAATAAAAAAAGTAAGGCAGGTTTGCAAAATAACTACCACAAAAAAATATTCGGTGATTTTTTTGTCATCTACATTTATGGCTCATGTCACTATACGCCTATTTGCTACTAGGAACTTCTACGGCTCTAGGTACTTGCGTGGGTTTACATAGACTAGCTAATACAAGCAGTAGAACATAATCTATCACTTAAAAATAAATCAAGTAAATCAGATAAGTGGTTCTCGAGTTGTAAGCGCACAAATGGATAAAGAGATCCTTTGCGAATATGTATGTAGGTTGAACGAATAGGTAGGTATGGTTGCGGAATTTGTTTGAAAGAATCGCCGCGGCCCTGGAACGTGAAGGGCATTTGGAGGAACACGGATGGGTTTTTAGTCAGTAAGAGTCTGACACTCCGTTCAAGTCATTTGATGATTTTCCATCCCATGTGAAAATTCTCAAAAAAAAATTAAACCTTATGTAATTGGTAATAAACATTAAATTTGCGATTAACTCGGCGCACACCGGTGTGTTGCCGGTGCTTGAGCGGCTCAAGCACCGGCAACACACCGGTGTGCGTTTGCGGTGTGGGTTAAAAAAAGATGTAGATGATAGTATAATACTAAGGTAAATTTGGGTGAAGAGATTAAATCGACTATTTATTTTTTACATCTAGAATCTATCTAGTATTATTGTACCCTATTCCGGTTAGCTAGAACGCCAAGACAAAATACAAAATCTGTAAGTGCACCACGGATTGAAATAGTTTGGGAACCCCTGCGTTAGTCAGGAGGTATTTAATTCAATTCTCGTATTTTAAAGTGATTGCATTCATACCGCATTAACAAACTGTTAAAAACATCTCTACATTTTGACAGAAGTTTTTTGGAATTCGAACGAAATTCGGACTTCAAATTGCCTATTCTACTCATTTTCAAACAATGTTCGAATCCGCATGTCAGTCAGAATTGCCCCTCTAATCAGCCGGTCGATTCTGTCGACATCTCACGGTGTTCACCTAGGCGGAGTGAACGACAATGGAGCTGTCATTCCATCTTATTTGTATGGTTTGACAACTCACCCGTCGTGCGCCCCGCCCGATTGTTCACTTCGACATGTTTACAGAATCGCACTGCAGCCGGTCGATTCTGTCGACATCTCACGGTGTTCACCTAGGCGGAGTGAACGACAATGGAGCTGTCATTCCATCTTATTTGTATGGTTTGACAACTCACCCGTCGTGCGCCCCGCCCGATTGTTCACTTCGACATGTTTACAGAATCGCACTGCAGTACTGTAGAGGGAAGCACTGATCCCATTACGGAAATTCTTTCAATTTTAAAAAACCATCAATAATATTTATTACAAAAAATAACGTTTCCTGTGAGATTGGCTACAACAGTGAAGCTATAGGAAAAATCCTCGGGAAGAAATTATCCTGAAATAGTTTACTGTCGCATATAACCAAAATGATTAAAATAAATTGAGGCATTTTTCTCCCAAGGCTAATCAAAAGCTTACTTCGTGAAAGTTTCATTTACATTGTGGACGCTTTTGGGCTGATTTGTAATGCAAATTGAACCTCACCGGATTGTATTAATATTTTGGCATTTCTAGAAAATTATTCTGAATGTGTTTTCCCAGTAATATAGGGATTGACCTTGGGTCACCAGATGCTGCTAAATAGCAGTAATTTATATTAAGTGACTACTAACATCTGACCTTTACATTAAATTCAAAAACTTTAAATTTTAACAGAAACTCCGTACGCAAACAAATATTATTTTTTAACAGACTTTAAAAAAAGGAGTAGGTTCTCAATTCGATTGTTTTTTTTTGTGTTTTACCTCATATCTTCGTCATTTATAAACCGATTTGAATAAATCTTGTTTTATGTGAAAGGATGATATACTTCTCGATAGGTTCCATTGAAATTTTATCAAAATCGGTTCAGTAGTTTGGATTTCAATGCAAATAGATGGAAAAAAATATGTGGGATAATCATCCATGTATACGAAATTGCGTATTTTTGCTTTCCTGTGACTTTCCAGTGGTGTTGTTAGGTAGGGGTACCACTAAAAATCAGAAATAAAAAAAATAAAAAGTTTTTTTTAATACTTAATGTGTAACTGTTTTTAGACAATTCTGGAAAGTCGAATGGTTATGGATGGCCCATAAAAAAATGCCTAGTCCCGACGATCATAAGTTTCCATCGTATTTGGGTTCGTTTGAACGACAACGACGACGTCGATTCAGGACGATTCAACAAGGGTTTCATGATGGAGACCAGAAATATGGATAGGTAGTGATGTCTTAGATGGCTTTTTTATGAAAGGGAAATCATCAAATGACTTCTTCCGCTCTGGGTGGAATGGAAGGGATTGTCAGACTCTTACTGACTAAAACCCATCCGTGATCCCCCTCATGCCGTTTACGTTCCAGGGCCGCGGTAACTCTTTCGAACAAATTCCGCAACGTCATTGATGGCTACTAGTACACTTAGACTGTCCGCGGCAACTTAGTTATAAAAGCATAAATATTACACCATTTATAATAATGCGACTAAGTACTTATGCTCTACTAGATATAGACAACAATCTACCAGAAAGTAAAAGAAAACGCCTAGGTATGCCAAATCCACCTTTTGGCGTAAATCTGGCCTCAAGGGTACAACATCGCTTTACGTAAAACGTTGCGTTTTCCCTCGAGTCTCGATCGTAAATTATAACGGTTTATGGCAAGGCACATGTTCGGCTGTACACTTTTAGGGTTTGTGTCTTGTATTACATATTTATAGAGTTTTGGCGAAATAAAGTTGTATGTTTGCGAATAGGGAGTGATGGAAAACGCTCAGTTATATTATTCTTTAAAAATATAATGCTAACTGAAATAAAATCATGTGTGTGTTGTGTATTTTTTATTTTGTTACACTTCCACTCCTAAATCACTGACCCGATTTTATTAATTTTGAAGAAAGATAGATGGAATCCTGGAGACGACTACAGTGTACTTATTTTTGAGAAAACAGAACCTGATCGCAAGTGAAGTCGTACACCGACGCTAGTTGTATATAAGGCAAAGGTAGATAGGCTGAGCGTCTACATAATACAGATATTTGACGTAGCAAAGGAATTCATTTTGATAAGGTACTACATTATATTTTGACTCAATCGTCATTGCATCATAAGAGGCGGCTTCGGACCTCCAGAAGATCAATAAGAAAGAAAGTTTACTATTGAAAAAAGATAGAAAAAACATTTGACGACAGTCCATCAGCAGTGCGATTCTGTAAACATGTCGAAGTGAACATCCGGGCGCGGCGCACGACGGGTGAGTTGTCAAACCATACAATTATGATGGAATGACGGCTCTATTGTCGTTCACTCCGCCTAGGTGAACACCGTGAGATGTCGACAGAATCGACCGGCAGGTGCACATTAATACAGGGATATTTTTAAAACATTAACAATCTTTTAGTGAGTGGAAGTATTCATGATTAGTAATAACTTTTACTGTCAACCGGATGTCAATGAGACAATTACAATATGCAGATTTAATCCGATGATAATGACATTGTAAGTCCAAAAGTATTCACATTAGCCATTATATCGCAGTTAGGTGAATCACTTTTAGATCCCAGGAACGATAAATTGATGCAAATGTCCATGCGATTAAGGGCTTGAAACAACGATCGAATGCGGCAGCTTTATGACACTGAGAATCTACTGTTATCACTAGGAAAAGCGGGTTAAGATAATGCGGAACAGATCGTTAGTTTCGCCAATAGTTATGTGCAGTAAATTCAAACGTGATGTGAAAAGTCTGTTTTTATTGCTACTACTATAATTTTACGGGCATAAGGAACTTCATAATTCGCAAACACCAGTGACCAACCTTTACCAAGTACCAATGATTACCAAGTATTGGCAACCATTTTTCTGCTAAGAAAATGGACCATAAAACCACAAAAATCCATTATTTTAGTGGTATCCCAAACCTCTAAAAGTTTTATAAAACTCAGTGTATTCTTCATAAAGTGCAATGGAATAGAATAAAATGTACCGTAGCGTAGGTACGAAATATAACTGGAGAAAAAAATTTCATGAATCTTTTCCAAAAACCGTCTTTAGCTGACAAATTTCTGGAACCCTGGATTTATTACCAAAACTATCTCTACTTTAACAGAAAACAGTTTAAAAAAGGCATCCGTGAGAATTCAAGGGGTCGTATCTTCTGCCAGCAGTTACCGCAGCCCTGGGAAGCAAAGGGCACTAGGAGGAGCACGGATGGGTTTTAGTCAGTAAGAGTCTGACACTTCCTTCCGCTCCGCCCAGAGCGGGAGGTGTCATTTGATGATTTAACATCCATAAAAAAAGTGGTCGTATCATTACCGAGACGGCTCGACCTCAAGAGCATAATTCTACAAAGGTATACCCTAATAATGAACCTCAATACTGTACATAAACCCACTTTGAAAAGGAATTACAAGGCGGTAGGGTGGTATTGTAGGTCATAGGTCATCTACCGCAAGCTACTTAAGTAGGTATATCTGCTACCATTTTTTTTTACCTTGGCAATATTTTTTTGAGGAAAATCATACTGAATGGTGCAGTAGTTTTAGTTAGTTAAGGGTTTAGTTGTCAAAGATTAGGAATAAAGATGTTTATTTTAATCTAACATGTTTAGATACTCGCAAAATGTTATGATTTAAAACTAAATTATTCAAATATATACAAGGTGAAACAGAATAAACGCAATACATCTTAACGGGTTATTGTACTCATCATTATGAAAAACTTTCACTATGGGACCAACACTATAATCGCGAAAAAAAATCGACTGCTCCATAAATTCCTGCACGCGTAACTCAACAAAATGTACTGATCAGCTGATTTTTTTTCACGATTTCGGGGTTGGTCCCATAGTAAAAGTTATTCATAATGATGAGTACAATGATCCCTTTTAAGAGGTATTGCGTTTATTGTTACACGTTGTATACACATAATATATTTTTGAAAGAACCATTTTTTGTTGTTGATAGGAGATTAACTGACACCAGTCTTGCCAAGAAGTAGGTACCGTGTTACTCAATGGGCTGTGGATGTCTGGTAGGCAGACGCTCCACGGAAGCCGACCCCAATACAGTTGAGGAAAAGGCTAGGCAGATGATGATAAGATATTAACTCTGAAAGTTACAGATTACAATTTTCAACCGACTTCATAAAAAGAAGGTTAGTTTTTCAGATGTTGGGCTGTGAAAAAGACGAATGAAAATAAATTGCATGAAGCCGAGATGAGAATGTTGAGATGGATGTGTGGAGTAACGAGAATGGGTAAAGTGAGAAATGTGTACACGGAAAAGTTGAAAGACAACCATTTGTCTTGGTATAGTCATGTAATGAAGAGGAATGAAACGCATGTAACTAAAAGAGTTATGAATATCTATGTGGATGGATTGAGGGAGAGGGAGACAAAAGAAAAAATGAATGGATTATGTGAGGAGCGATATGAAAGATAAGGGAGTTAATGATAGCGTGACCACTGATAGGACAGAATGGAAGAAAAAAACGTGTTGCGCCGACCACAAGTAACATGAAATAAGAGCAGGAAGATAATGATGAGAAAGGCTACAGGCTATGGGAGTAAAGCCGCGAGATAAATCTAGAATGTTAAAAATAAATTGCTGTAAAAGCTATATATCTCTCACATACGCCCAACACACAAATAGAAGAGCATATCCCACGAGCCCTGCTGAAAACAGGAACTGATGAACTGGTGAAGGCCGCGGGAATCTACTGGAAGGTCGTTTACAGCCTATTTCCAGACGGAATGACGATGATGTTGATTGATTGAGCCTATAAACCCCTACCATGATGGACCCTACAAGTAGAAAAATATAAGCAGTTTCTAATTTAATAGTCCAGCCGTTTGCAGCGTCTATTGGAATGAAGCCCATAATATATTTAGTCAAAATAGTGATCTACATTATTATGTCATACACTAATATTAGATTCCAAGGTATGTAGGACAATGTAAGACTGGACGGTCAAAGAACAGGCACCAGCTGATGCTAAGCCGATACTAATGAGAGTTTTCTATTAATATACGTTCTGCTTTATACAATGTGTAACAGAATAAACGCAATACCTCTTAAGGGGTCAATGTGCTCATAATTATAACCAACTTTTACTATGGGACCAACCCCGAAATCGCGAAAAAAAAAATTAGCTGTTCAGTACATTTTGTCGAGTTAAGCGCACATAACTGTATAGGGCAGTCGATTTTGTTATCAAAATTTCATTGTTGATCCCATAGTAAAAGTTGATTACAACGTGTAACAGAATTAACTTAATACCACTTAAGGGGTCATTGTACTCATCATTATGAAAAACTTTCAATGGGACCCAACACTGACATCGCAAAAAAAAAATCAGCTGTTCAGAACATTTTGTGGTGGAGTGAAGGACATGTGAGCTGTCATTCCACCTTGTTTGGAATGTTTTGACAGCTCACTTGTCGTTCACTTCACCAAAGTTTTCACTGCGATATGTTTCCAGACTCGCACTGCAGGGCCTAAACCACCAACTTTTAAAGCAGTATTACTTTAATATTACTTCCAGTGGGAAAGAGACGGAGCTATACGTCTTGAATAGCTCCGTCTCTTTCCCACTGGAAGTAATGTTGGAGTAATACTGCTTTAAGAGTTGGTGGTTAGGCCCCTGTTGTCAAAAGTTGCAGTCAAATAATTATTTTTTTAACGAGACTGTTTACAGATACACATTACAACTCTCAAAGGCTTCGTTTACTAAATCACATCAGGTGGACAATTTACACCTTACACTTTTTTTTTTTTTTTTTTTCTTTTGCCACCTTACACTTACACCCAGTTTTATTTTAACAAATGCAGTTGAGTACAAGAATTTTAAATGGAGCGACAAACTATCTGGCCTCCACCTGTCTAATTAATAATGCAAAAATTTGAAAATAGAACAATAATATTATACAAACTAAAAAAAGCTTAAAAAAAAAAATGAAATAATCATGCCTGAGTTTTCAGTTATTGTTTTTAGTTCAATGCACTGCACGACGGCTACAAAATCTCATCATGACCTGTGAGACGATAAAGTTTCCTAATAATTAATTAATACCTAGAAATAGGAAAAGAAACCTACCATAAACCACCGAAAACCATCAGCAAGTATGATGACTGAACGCTCATTGATAAATTTATAGCCACTTGCATTTTCTCAAAACGTATAAATACCGAAAACACATTTAATATTCTATATCAGAATGATTCTTATAGATTATACAATCTGTGCACATGTTTTTTTTAGTAGTTTAGTTTAAAAAAAAAGTACCTATGTGAATACGTAATGTCATTTAAATGGTAAAACTCCAATTTTACTACAACTGCAGTCCGCATGCATAAGATATTTATGCACTTTGTTTTTATTCAATTAAGTTGAAGCCGTGGTAAAAACACACTATGTTAAATTCATTGAAAAAAAAATCGGATTTAATTCTATTAACAAAATAAGTTAGGTGTCTAATTGCTTCAATTTGTGAAACGATTACATAAAAACTAACCAAATGTAGTAGTTAAAAATCATATCTAAAATTCCTTAACTAAATTAAAACATTGTTTCACTAAAGTATATAATATTTCAATGAAACTTTTCCTTGCGCATACAAAGAAAAGTCGTAAATTTCTTTCAGAATTTACAGCTGACAAGCCACATTATTTACAGCGAACGCTTTCAAAATAATTGGAGTAGATTAATAAGAAAAATAAAAACTGTAACAATTTTGACTTTAGTGGCAAATATAGCATACTTATTAACATTGGAATCTAAACTTATTAGTCACGAAACAAAATTAAATTAGGAACACACATATAATCGCATTTCTCTAATTTTTACCGCATGAAAATACTTTTCTTCCTATCAAAAAACACTGGCAATTTTCCTCTTTATTTTCTCTAAATAAAAACAAGCCAAAACATTTAAAAAAGGAACTCACCACGATATTACGAACGCAACAGCGGTTGGCACGAACTCTCGTCAAACTATACCGAAGTTAAACTCAGTCCGTGCGTTGGGGTCGGCTCTTTACACAGCACTGCGGCGTATCGACCGATCCAACATATAAAATAAGCGCATAGCACGCGATGTAAGAGACATAAGTAGTTACCAGTAGTCCCTAAGACATTGTGTCGTCCTACTTCACTTGTGCTTTCATTGTTACCTGGGCTAATTAAATATATTTGCGACTTAACAATGAGTAACACTTTATTTGGTGTTTCACCAGACAGTTTGGTCAAGATTCAGAGGCCTTTAATTTGTTCGGAAGCCGTACTTTTTTCCTCCTTTGAAGTAGTATAATAGGGATACGTTACGCATGTTGCTAAATCGTTTGGGAGTGAGCAGATCCCTAGCTTACTAGTAATGTTGATATTCCAGGACCATTCGACTCCAACGACCGATCGATCTTGAATGTGATCACTATCAAAATTGGGAATAATTTTTTTTCATCACATCATTATAATTGTTATTTTACTTGTTCACATTATTTCATTAACCAACATTCATTAAGATAGGTTCCTTAGCTCTTTTCATCAACTAACGCTGCCTGAGTCGTCCGAGCGAAGTATTTTAGGCTCGGCAGTGACCAGTACCTCTACCATGAGTTTATGCAGCCAAAACTCGCTAGCGTCTCCGTAAATTATTTGTATGACATACTGTACAGCGCCCCTAGCGGTCACAGAAAGAATTAAAATTCGTACCATGAGCACTATAGATTGCGATCGGTTAAAAACCTAACGTAATCTATTCGATGGTCACTGACGTTTTTCAGCTATCACCATACATAACGGCACCATGAGTCACTAATTTGACAAAAGCTATCGAACAATACGCTTACGATATTAGTTACGTAGCTCACTAGAATTTTGCCGTGTGAAACATAAGTTAACATTAAAATTATACACGTGTTTGAGTATAATAAAGTCAAAATAATGTCTGCAAGAGCTTATTTAGCGTGGAATATGTTAGTTGCCGCTGATTTTGAAGACCAACGACGTGAACAACGTTAATTTCAAGCCAAAATGAAATTTTATGTTGGATCTCAATTGGAAAATATATGTGAAAGATAGTTTATTAAACTTTACACACACTATAGAGAAGCGTTTGAGGATTTGTGCATTTATATTATTGAATAATGTTACGGATTTGAAGTCAACACTGAACACAACGAGTTTCATTAGAACTAAAGGTAGTACCTAGTATGGTATGCAGCTATCTCAAAGGAAAACCAATTATAATCTATTGTTGTAAACTTCTTTTAAACCACACACACACAACAGTAACTGTAACACAACGCCAACAAACAAAACATGACATGTTTTAAGGAATAAAAATTTAAAAACCACTAAATACCATAAGTAGTCCACTAACCGTCAACTTTTTTATTTATTCGGTTTATTTTGTGATATTGACTATCTTAACACTTTTAGCATAGCGATATAACTACATTTTGAGCTTAAGAGCCGTTCTCTTTTCTTATTAGTGAGAAAGAAAGAAACAAAACATAAGTAGTGAAGCATTACATCGAGTAGAATGAAGTTAGCTAGAGAACGCGATCTATCGAGCTTACCTTAGCGAATGCGTAAGACTCCGTAAATCTCATGGTGCAAGCACTATCGAAATCTGTTCGATCCACGTTAGTACGCTAGCGAGTTTAACGCTAGCGAGTAATTTTTCGATGAAATCTCATGGTAGAGGCTCTGAGTAAATTTGCCACAGGACCCAGTGTGTGACTCAACAGTGAAGAAGTAGGATCATATCGTCTATTTTACTGATTTAGTAATATAAGGCTGGCCAGGCTATACAAAGGCTTATGTATAACTTGGGACGGTGAGATCCTAACTTTTTAGGGTTCCGTACCCGAAGGGTATAATCCTTCGCTGTCCGTCTGTCTGTCAGCGGGCTGTATCACAAAAACCGAAATAGGTAGACAGTTGAAATTTTCACAGTGTGTATTTATATTGCCGCTATAACAAGTAACACACAAAATTATAATTGAAATTGTGGTCAAACGAGCCAAAGTATTAAATAAATAAAATCAGACACACCACACCACACACACCGCGTACACTTAGGTGGAGTGAACGACAAGTGAGCTGTCATTCCATCCAGCCGGTCCATTCTGTCGACATCTCACGGTGTTCGCCTAGGCGGAGTAAACGACAATAGAGCTGTCATTCCATCTTATTTGTATGGTTTGACAACTCACCCGTCGTGCGCCCCGCCCGGGTGTTCACTTCGACATGTTTACAGAATCGCACTGCTGTTTGTATGGTTTGACAGCTCACTTGTCATTCACTTCGCCCAAGTTTTCACTTCGATATGTTTACAGAATTGCACTGCAGGCTGCACGTCCAGGGTGCGGCAGACAAAGGCATCCTATTACGGCTATTGTAGTCCACTGCAGTAACAGCCGGTCGATTCTGTCGACATCTCACGGTGTTCACCTAGGCGGAGTGAACGACATTGAACTGTCATTCCATCTTATATGTATGGTTTGACAACTCACCCGTCGTGCACCCCGCCCAAGTGTTCACTTCGACATGTTTACAGAATCGCACTGCTGGTCATGACCCCATTATTATCTTATAAATATTGCACCTAGCGGCTAATTTATTTATGATCGCTGACTAGTATTTTCTCGCGGCTTCGCACCCGCGGCGTATCGCACAGAAACTGTGTTTTTTTTTCGATATAAATAGTTAGTAGCCTATGGTTTACAAATAGTAACTCGGATAGACCTTCCAGAGATTACCTCATAAAGTCCCCTTCTTTGCCATGAAAAGCATGTTTAGCAGTGATCCTGTGACCGAGTTTGATGGCTATTAGTCACCGCTGAGAGTGGTTGCCATGATGGAAATTGCGTCAGGTTTGTTTTTCCTAGGCTGTCTTTATATGGCTGAATTTAGTTGAAATTATGCTCGTGGCTAAATAAAGAAAGCCGAACGGGTTGATCTTCAAGGTTAAGCAACGCTGGTCGGGGTCAGTCTGTGGATGGGTGACCATCTTAACATACCGAGATTCCTCTGTGCCTCGGAAAGCACGTTAAGTTGTTCGTCTTGGATGTCATTTGTAGATCATTGGCAGTCGTTACGGATTGTCAAAAGCCAGAAAATCTGACTACAGTCTTGCCAAGAAGTACCCAGTTAATAGGTTGTGTGAATGTAAAATACTGGTATTCAGCTGAATCCGGTTTGACTGGAAGCCGATCCTAATAAAGTTGACGAAAGGCTAAGCTGATGATAATGATTTAGTTGAAATTATCAAAAAATGCCGCTCATCTTTCATGACGAATATTGATGGGTCAAAAACTCTTTTTGCATAACTCTGACCCGCACATGACCATTTTATTATTCTTAATAGTCATGCGAGAAAAGGTCTTTGTCCTACTAGTGGGATATATACATCAAATATTTATGATTTTCAGAAAAAAATGCAAGGGTTTGCATTCCTTATAAATGTTAAAGTTCCAATATTTTAGCATGAATAACAGTTTTTATGATGCATATTTTAAGTGTTAATATTCATTGTTTTTATTTGTAAATCCAAAATATATTGAATTGCGGCAGTGCACTCCTGTAACCTTTACCACAGGAAATGTTCAGTTTTCTGGGTAGCCTATAAATATATCAGCGATAGTGTGGAATTTTTGAAGACGCAGGAACATTTTTCCCTGGTTTGCTCATTTTTAAAGACATGTTTTTTATAGGCAAAGATATTTTGAAGAGTCAGGCATAATAAAGAAAAAGGCGCAGACAATTCGACAAACATCTATACATATAATAAAACAGTAACGAAAGAAAAACTGTACATTGAGAATTTTCGAGAAAAAATAAGTGGCTTTTGTTAGAAAAACGTAACTGATGACAAAAAGTGACTTTTTTAGAATTTTTGTCTGTTTGTCTGTTTGTATGTGTGTATGGTACGGCTTCACGCCAAAACTACTGGATAGATTGAATTGAAATTCAGCAAAAATGTTCTTTGTAAACCAAGGAACACTTTAGGCTACATATTATCACGCCGTATGCTATGGGAGGTAAGCAATATTGATTTTAAAAGGTTTTTGTTCGCAATTGAATGCACAATATAATTGAATGCACAAAATGACATGTTAGTTAGTTACAAAACCATTTAGATATTTTTACACATAAACCTGATAGGAATTGTAGCAATCTAGAAGAAATCAACTTATTATCTACATAATTCAGATACCCGTAATGCCATCTGTTGACCGAAAAAGTAACTATCAAAAGCATGAGAATTACACCAAAACATATTTTTTAGTTACTAATGGTACTTTTAAAACGTCATAAACAGTGATTCTTTTGATACAAAACTTACCGTTATGCATTTGATGCTTAACATAAAAAAAAATATTTGGTCTGATTGCTCCACTAACGTTATTTTAATTTTTTTTTGAACGGTTAAGTCTCTCCACTCAACCTGTAAAGCACCCTGGTTGCTCCTGTACACTTGGACGGAGCTAGGCCGGCAAACTTAGGCAGGACACCTACGCACAACGGAGTCCCTACTCTACTCTATCCGTTGCGTTGCGGGGGTTTTTTTTATGGATGGGAAATCATCAAAATGACTTCTTCCGCTCTGGGTAGACTGGAAGGGAGTGTCAGACTCTTACTGACTAAAACCCATCTGTGTTTTTCCTTATGATCTTTGCGTTCCAGGGTCACGGTGACTCTTTCGAACAAATTCCGCAACCCTAGCAGGCTCTGGCCCTAACGGGCCCCGTCTACTTCGCTGACATCTCTTGGAGGCGCGCATGGAACACAACGTTTCGTCGACCAGGACCAGTGGCGCTATATAGGGTGTATAGCTCCATCCCTCCTTCTTGCTCGAACGTCTCACGCCTTAACACGTCATGGTAGGGCCGCTGGTTGTTATCGAGCCACCGAACGCTCGCCGTCCGCAGGCCCGTGCCTACGGTGGCCGAGAATCGCCCTGCGACTCCTGACGCCCGGGGCGTCTTCTTCTGTTTCGGCGGCTAAGGCGTGACGTTTGCCTCTCCTTCAAGCGGCCCGCCCCTTCCTTTACTAGAATTACTGTTTCGCAAAAAGAGGTGACGGCTTCCCACGCTTCCGCGCTCTGGACCATGGAGTGAACCAGAGCCGGTAGCGAGAGGTCGCCGTCGCTGATCGCCTCGACGAGGAGACGGCGGTGCTCCGCCCAAGCAGGGCAGACCTTCAT
Organism: Melanchra persicariae; assembly: GCA_947386135.1. NCBI lineage: Eukaryota > Metazoa > Arthropoda > Insecta > Lepidoptera > Noctuidae > Melanchra > Melanchra persicariae. Next base: position 19,993,179 of record OX376650.1, read on the forward strand.
CGTATGCTCCGCCGTGTCCTCTGCGGGGGTTGACTTCTCTTCTGGTTGGTTTTCCCATGGACAACTTTATGTAGCTCTATCGCGTGTTAACAACCTTAGCAAGTTTCATCAACATCGTGTATCATCATCATTATCCACAGTCCAACTTTGCTCACTGCTGAGCATAGGCCTCTCTTTTCGTGTGCCAATCCCCACGTTCCTGTGCCAGCCTCATCCAGGTTCTACCCACGATGGCAACAATATCGTCCGCCCATCTCGCCGCCCCGGTCGACCAATACATTTTCTTCCAGTCCTCGGACGCCACTCAGTCACTGCCTTACTCCACCTATCATCACCGCGCCTTGCCAAGTGTCCTGCCCAGCTCCATTTTAGTTCTACAATTCGTTTTCCGATGTTGAAAACCTTCGTACGTCTTCGGATCTCGACGACGTACCTCTACCAAGCATGGAACGCTCCATGACTCTCTGTGCAACTATCAGTCTGTACACAGCCTCCTGCGTGAGCGTCCATGTAAGTAAGTAAGTCATGGTGGCAAAAGCACACTGGTTATAAAGGCGGGAATTCAGACATTGCGGAATTTTGGCAGGCTTCAGAATGTCGTCCATTTTGATAAAAGCGGCCCATCCAAGGTGTGTTCCTCTCGATACCTCCGTTTGTTGATTTTCTTTGCCAATTGAAAGGATATGGCCAAGATAAACATATCGGTTAATCATCTCCAACAATTCATTTACAGATTTGAATCGCTGAAGGTGTTTGCCATAACCTTCGTCTTGGTCATATTCATACTAAGACCCAACTTAAAAGAAGTATCTTAAAGATTTTGAAGCATTTTCTGGGGGTCATCGAAGTTCTCAGTGAAAACCACAAAGTCATCTGCAAATCTTAAGTGAGACAGTTGGGCAGAAAATTGACGTTAATACCGCTATAGTCCCAAACTATACCTACATTTTTAACGACATCTTCTAGGACTGCTGTGAACAGATTCGATGAAATGAAAGAAGCATTATCATTACCACGTTTCTCACGAAAAATTATTTGAACAGAAGAGGTGATACTCGACGGCGCGTTGTGTTCCACGCGCGTCACAAAAAGATGTAGCATAAAGACGAGGCCCGCTAGGGCCAGTGCCTGCCAGGGTTGCGGAATTTGTTCGAAAGAGTCACCGCGGCCCTGGAACGCAAAGGGCATTAGGAGGAACACAGATGGGTTTTAGTCAGTAAGAGTCTGACACTCCCTTCCATTCCGCCCAGAGCGAAAGGAGTCATTTGATGTTTTCCCATACATAAAAAAGGAGGCAAGCAATGATAGATATTGACTGTTTGTATTAGATATATGAACACATTGATCTTACCTAGCCACATCATTTTACAATACATACACGCGTACGAAGTCGCGGGCAACAGCTAGTTTTAAATAAATTCTTCTACACATAATATGATCCGTAAAACAATATCTGGTGAGTCCCTTAGTCGCCTTTTACGACACCCACGGGAAGTGATGGGATGGTGCTATTTTTGCTCACCAGAGAAGGGGCAGCAGCATCAAGCAGCATTCTCTGTACATTGCAACAGCTACACTGCGATCGCCAACCCGCCTGCCAAGCTGGGCGATTATGGCAAACCGATGTTTTTCTATATAAATTAGTTATACCATCAGTGTCGCATCGTGTGTGTACCTAAGTGAGCCTTAATACCTCAATACAAGGTATGTTTTTGAGATCGGGCATTTGCAGATTGCAGCTTCAGGAAAACGTTCTTTCCTTCGTATTTTGAGTAGACTTTTGATGCAATCATAGATTCAAAAAAACAGTCCGTTCAAAAGTATACGAGGGCTGTCTTCAACATCATCATATTAACCGCAAGACGTCCACTGCTGGACATAGGTCGCCACAACAACCGGTCCTGAGGGTCTCGCATCCATCGGCTACCAATGACCCTCACCAGGTTATCTTCTATAGGTACCTAAGTAAAGCAAGAGAACATTTGTCTATTCTTTGACAATGCTCTCTTGCAAGACCAACAGCACTGCTTTCTGTGTTAGTTTTCTTTTATTTAATACTTTCAATAATTATTAAAACCAATCTCGCAACTCATCCGCTTTCAAAGCTAAGTCGTATAAAAGATTATTAATTTCTGAGACCGTCCGTGGCTTTGCACAGTGAAACTTCATATTCTGCTTATTATAAAAACATGGGAGGTGGTACTATAAAATGCAGTAAGCAATTTTATTGTGGAACTTGCGGTAGCTGCACATAAAAAGGCAGACAAGCCCATCACACTACTCATGAATTAGTACAATAATACTGGGTGTTCTGAGAATTGAAACCAGAATGTGAAGTGCGAGTTGAATGGCAGCTCACATCCGAGTTACTTCAACAAATTATGTTTGCACTCGCCTGCTCACCCGACAGTTACTCGCACAAAGCAGCACCTCGGACATCACCAAAGACTACAATAGTATACTGGGACATCACTCTCATTGTCCAAACACGTTCGGCAGCAGCTCGCCAAAGTCAACCAGGCAGTTGCGAGCGGAACCTGTATTTTTGTGTGCTGTACCTACGCGTGTTTATAGAATTCTCCAATTCTTTTCATCAAATTGTTGTCATAGACCATTACTGTTTTATTAATCAAAGCACGTTGAATAGATATCGCGACAACTCTCAAGAGACTGGGTAGCTATAGTAGCTGCATCGTGAAGATATCTAAAGTGAGCCAAGCTTCTGGCATACGTAGGCAATCCGAGTATATTGTCTACTGTCTAGTCAGCAGCTCGCACTGTGTAAACTAGCCTTTACTGTCACGCGAGCAGGCGAGTGAAAACAAAAAAATGTTGAAGTAACTTGGATGCGAGCTACTATCCAACTCACACGTGGCAGTAACTCGTAAGATACGTCCATACGATGCGAGTTACTGCACTGCAGCTATTTGGCGGGCTGACTAGCATGCTAGCTCGCGCTGTGTTAACTAGCCATTATGTTCAGCTCTTGCGACCGCCATTCTGATTTCACTAGCATTACGAGATATTCAAAAAATTCATACAGTTTTTTGGGTTCCGAACTTCTGTTTCGAAAACGGAACCCTTTAAGAATCACTCGGCTGTCTGTCTGTCATAGCCAAATTTCTCTGAATCTACTGGACCGATTCAGTCTAAATTTGTTACAAATATTACTTCTGTGACCCAAATACGGACGCGTAACGAAACTGAATAAATTTTGAAAATGGGGTCACTAAAAACTAAAAAGAAAGGTTTTCCAACTGTATTAGCCTACAATAGTCCCACTGCTGTAGCCTTATGATAAATATCTGCCAACACGCGTTTTTCAAATCGATTCCTGGAAAGTTCTAACAACGGTCATCGGTTCCTCGGCTAATATGACTCGTCCATTTCCATTTCAGCATGATCATTTTGTGAGCTATGTTGACAATTTTGGTTGTCTACCGGATTATCATGTTCTGGACAGCGATGACCGTTATTACGGTATTCCCTTCCTCCTTAAATCTTTTTACGTTCATTGATCGTGCTTGATTTTGGAGGTGATTAATTGTTTTATTATTAAATCTTGATATTAGGCATAGCGCGGACTTGCATTGATTTATCGAGGTAAGGGAACCCAGAGTGAGGATTGAAAGGGAATATGGTACCTTTGAATTGCTATAACTTTAGTGTGGGACGCTACTTGTGTCGATACTCTTGCGCCATCCCATCTTCCTAGCTCTTCGTGCTGTGCTGGCGCAGCCGCTGCGGCTGCGGAGAACCTTAAGCGGCGGAAATACAATAACCTTGTTGGTAGTTATATTTTCGAGCCGTTTGGGGTTGAAACTCTCGGGTTGTGGGGTCCGAGTGCTCATTACTTGTTTAAAGATCTGTCAAGACGCTTAGTTGTCACTTCGCGTGACCCTAGGGCTGGCTTTTACCTCGGACAAAGGATAAGCATTGCCATACAACGTGGCAATGCTGCCAGCCTTTTGGGTACGTTACCAGTGGCCTGCGATGCGGAGGAATTTTTCGACGCCATGTTTTAGATTATTTTTAGTTGTAGTTGTCTTTTATTTAAGTGTGTATATAGTAATAATCCAAATAATTATACAATAAATATAACTTTATTTTTTTTGTTATAAACATTCTTCAATCGTTTTTTTTACAATTTCATACAAATTTTATTTATCCTACTAGCAATACTCACGGTTGGGGCCACAGGTATATCTATATCTGTGTTTGGGTGCCTTAATCTTTACGCATATAGGTTTGTAACTGTACCGACATTATCATCATCATCAATATTTCATTGATCTCTTTTGACTACAGTGTTCTCGAAGCTGCCGTACAATTAAACTGGCATCTTCATAATTGCCTAACAAAACTTTATCATTTGAAATCCCAACCTTTATCATTATGTTGTAAATCTATGTACTCTCTGCCTGCGTCTGTGTTTACAAAAGCTTACAGCCCTAATCTCTTCAAAGTTAGAGTGAACAGGCTCCTTCTGGGTAAGCTCGCTCCATCGTACTTTGTCTCTGTCATATCTGACATTGACTAGAGTCAAGAGCAAACCCATCACTAATAAAAAAAATAAAAAAAAAGGCTTCTAGAGTCATCCCTGACATTTCCGTCTACAATACAAGATATCATTAGTCACAGAAATGTTCACTCTGACACGATGATGTCTAGAAGTAATTTGATTCATTCAATTATAGCCTAAATCTGTCAAACTTTAATAATTGTTAAGTATATTAAATAGCAGAGGATCTAAATGGTTTTCTTTTATAAGAATGTTTTTTTTGAATTCCACTGCGGCTGCTGCTACTGCAACAGCCGCAGTGGAGCCCCTACAAAGGGCTCCGGAGGGGGCTGAAATGGAGTGCCAGTAATGGCCCCATTTCACCCCCTCCTGTTGAACGTCAGCCACTGCGCCGCCCAGGAACTGATGCTCCTGAGCATGGCGCAGTGACTGATGCCTGTGGACGGCGAGCAATGGGTAGCTCGCCGTCCGATCAGAACAGGCCCGGGTTGACGGCGCGCTGTGTTCTACGCGCGCCAAACCAGCAGTCGTCAGCATGGGTCGGGGCCCGTTAGGGCCAGAGCCTACCAGGGTTGCTGATTTGTTCGAAAGAGTTACCGCGGCCCTGGAACGTAAAAGGCACTAGGAGGAGCATGGGTGGGTTTTAGTCAGTAGAAGTCTGACACTCCCTGCCGCTCCACCCAGAGCGGGAGGAGTCATTTGATGATTTCCCATCCAAAAAAAAAAAAAAAAAGCCTTTTCGCGGCTGAAATTTGTAGATCTTTTGGCAGTCTTTACGAATTGTCAGAAGCCAGAAAATCTGACACCAGTCTTGCCAAGAAGTACCATGTTACCCAGTTGTTGTTGTTGTTGTGGAGGTCTGGTAGTCAGCCGCTCCATGTAAAATATTGGTATTTAGCTGAATCCAGTTTGACTGGAGCCGACCCCAATATAGTTACGAAAAGGCTAGGCAGATGATGATTACTGACACGACAGATATTAATTTCCAGAGCAAAGAGACGCTTCGATGGTGCCACTGCATACGTTGATTTTTCTTGCTTTGCCATACAGTAAATTTTTAAATCGAAAATGTTCAAATTCTGAAACGATAAACTATTCATATTTTAAACATAACAAAGTTCAAATTCTATGGAAAACCGATATTTTTAGGCTTTGTTAATACTAACAGTCACTTAAAAATTTTAATAATCTTAAGCAATGGATTCAAATTATCCAAAATTTTATATATAAGTACGGAACGTTCTGTTGCATATAACACTTGACATATCACCACATATATTAGAATTGAATCAGACAAAATTTAAAAATTGTATAAAGCTATGCAGGCAACATATTTGTTTATTTATAAATACTTTATTGTACACCAAATTAAAATACAAATAGGAAACCTTAAACTCAAAAACAATATATTATAAACTAGTGTAGTACTTTTTTTAAAGGAAATCAAATGACCCCTTCTGCTCTAAAAAGGGGATTACATTGATGATAAAAATGCTTGGCTCATTACTGGTCGCTCCACAGCGACTAAAGCGCTCAAACTTTGATTAAGATGTGAAAACATTGTTGGATCTGCTGAAGATTGTAAGATCATCTTTGCATCGTAAAGACTCAATATCTTTTGCATTGTATAAATTTCACTCATAGTTAAATTATTTCAAAACGAATGTAACCATGATTTTCTAAACACTGATTTAAAAGAGCGTCCATGGAGTTTGCACGTTCTTCTCCATAGGATCGTCTTTTTGGAACGTGCAACTGCCGCGATTATGATTCATTTTGATTTTACTAACATTATCTCAAACAGCAGTTTGTACCTATGATTTTAAGTTCAGCCTTTAATATTCTGGTGGATTCCTGTCATAACTGTTCATATTTCCTTGTTTCACGAAAGGTTTTTTGAGTCTCTTTGTTTAATAAATCTATACCGTCGCACCGTCACACAAACATAAATGATTCACATATCTGGTAGATAGACTTTCCAAACTCGGGAATACCCAGACTGTCTCGCGCTTCCCCTAAAGCCTTGACCAGGTTGAAAGCCGTAGCAGGCGCACTGGCGGACGTCATTAGGTAACCAGTGCGTTTTTAATGGTTAATAGTGAGCACTATAACAGTACGGTACAGTTTTTTCTACAGGATAGTAGTATAATATTTGAGCACAGTAGAGACTCAGTTTTCCGCACTTAGACTCTCATTCGGTCCATGGTGCGTGGATGTCGTGGCTAAATTCGCCAGCCTAGCTTCGCCCAGAAACACAAAAGCTTCCTGGAGGCTTCACAGTGGAGTGACCTCACCGCCGAGGTAGGCTACTGCATTTCAGGATGGGCGGGGGGACTGATTCTTCGGCGTCAAAACAGCTTCCGTAGGCTGTCCTTGGCGTCTATGTCAAAGAGATGTTTGTTTAGGGAGCAATGGCCCCTTATTGTCCCTATTATTATATTGAGGTTATTTCTTTTATACTAAGAAGTAATTGAGTTAATCGCTGGTGTAAATTAGGCATAGCTATTTCTGACTGTCTGCAATCTGATGCCCGTTACCATTATTTGTTGTTGTGAAGTTCAGTTGATCTCTGGCAAATCCATATACGAAACTATGAGATAGGTAGCCCCCTGCCTTTCTTACAGATTCGAATGTGAATTTCCCAGAAGTGTGACTAGCTCTTACACTGCCACCCAGGAACCTCTCTTTGCAAGCTCGTCTGCGTCATCATTGTCCAGGGATCCACTGTATCCCTTGATCCACTGGAGGCTGATTCTATGGGACAGCGATAAACTCTACTTTTTCTTCAGTGTAAAATAATTCTTACACGTCGTTGTTTTTGTATCTATGATTAATTTTGTTGCAGGATGCAAGAAAGCAGAATTATTTAGCCAATCAAATGCGTCAGAAGAACCGCGACATGTCACTACAAATGAATGGAAACCTAGTTCGCTAACATAAAGAATAAGTATATCAGTATCCTTTATTTTGGTTTTACCCGCTTAAGCCCCTTACCCTGGTTGTGGTGTAACTCTGATGTCGCACCCCTCAAGACACCCCACTTGCATAGCGCCTGACATTGCGTGACTCACAACATTTTAATTTTTGTTAAGTAATTCATTTCAATTTTTATTTCCCATCACTTCCCGTGGGTGTCGTAAGAGGCGACTAAGAAACTCACCAGAGAAAGTGCAGCAGCATTCTCTGTAGGTACATTGCTACATCTACACTGTGGTCGCCAAATCGCCTGCCAAGCGTGGCGATTATATAGATAGGCAACCCCCCCCCCACTCCCCCATTTGGGGGAGGCCTATGTCCAACAGTGGACATCTATCATAATGATGATTCGTTTCCAGCTAAATTGTTACCTGTTATGCAAGTTGGGCTAGTTTTGTTTGCTCGATATGGCAATCGCAGGAGTGTAAAATTAGTAATTCGAGTTGTTAACATTTTTTTTTTGACATATCACTCAAAATACGTATGTACAGAGACAGAAAACAGAACGCCCTCCCTTTGTAGTCAGCAAGAAATATTCATATTTAATTTGTAAAGCATTTTCTGTAGATACCCCAAGTTGTCAGCTTATGTTATTTTTTTAAGAGAAGCTGTGAAGAGTCAAAGTTGAAAAGCCCGCTTTTTATAACACTATGTAATAACTGTTTAAATAGGAAACAGAAACAGCAATATTATTACAAATTAAAATTATATTGAGCTATACTTTAATATTACATACAAAAATCACTAAAACTAGCTTATTAATATTGCCTACATAATTTTTAAAGATATATTTCCACAATTATTCATTCTTGTAACGCTTATGGCAATTAACTTTACACTTGCCGGAAGCACAAGTTGATTTTTCTTTACCATTCTCAATATAATTAACATTTTCACTAAACTCAATGTTATTGTTGGAATATGAAATATCATTACCATTTACAAGCTTACTCAAATCATTTTTAAGATAAACTTTAGCTTCATTTATTTCCTTATCGTTTAATTTGTTAACGCCATTTTCAGTTTTAGCTTTTTGGATTTCATTATTTGCAACATCGTTGTTTGTTTTCTCGTTATTTTTATTGTTAGCCTTGATATCGTTCATTTGTGCTTTAAGTTGTTCTCTGGGTTTCTTGATGTAAGCTTTGATGTAGAAATCGACGAAGAGTACCAGCATGAACAGGTTTTGTGGTAAGAACACGGCACTAACCCAACGAGGGTATTCACAGTCAGTCTTGAAGACTATGACGGCCATGTGAACTACACACCAGAAGAATTGCAGCTGAAAACGACAATTTATGAGATAAAAAAAATTCAGTCGTCACAAATTATGATGCGTTGTAAATCGAAATTACATTTGAATGGTTTACAGTTGAATTCAAGTGAAAAGAAATAAGAAACAATAATGTCTGTTGCAGGATTGAATCACTTGATTGTCTGATAAAATGATAATTCCGTGATTCAGAAGGCACGTATAAGCCGGTGGTCCCGGCCGCCAAATGTCGGTCGTCAAATAAACCATGACAGAGACCCTTGAGATGGTTCTGAACTCTGACACTTGGGTGTGTGGGGCCGTTAGACCTTACCCACACGGAAGAAGAAGAAGAAGAATTTCAAATTTGAATAAACGAAATCACTTCTTTGACCTCAATGAAGTCTTTTGCCCTATCCATGCTCCCTGTATAAACTTTTAATAAAATTTTATTAAAACAGAGCTTTCAAAAACCGCGATCTTGATTTCTTAAAGTTTATATTTATCTTTCTATCTGCAGTTGATGCAAATTGCAGCTAAAAGACGGTAGTCGCAGAAGGTGGTTTACAACAGTCTGGCAATGATGACGACAAGAAATGAAACTGGAGAAGGCAACAAATTGGCAGAGTGTAAACGGTGTGGGGGAGACCTTTTCCCATCAGTGGGAAAAGAAAGATAATAGTGAGAAAATACTTACAATTTGCAGTTGTGTGACATGCTTTTTTATCCAAATCGCGTTCTTAATGCTCGGTACAGCCACCGACAATAGATAGTAGGAGTACATTACAACATGAACAAATGAGTTGATCACACCGACGAGCGTACCGTGGCCACCTGGAATTTAGATATTTTTCAATGATATAATCAATTACATTACTCGTCGCTAGGTATGTGTAAGTATAATTGCAGCACAATAATATACCCAATTATTATCATTGGATCCTAAACACTAAAATAGAATTTAAATAACTGAATACATAATTTCCTTTTGATTTAGTTATTTTCAGAAAATTACCGAAACCATAACGAAACCGCTAAAGTTAATTTTACTAATCTTGTTATACGGCCAGTAACCTCTTCCAGATGAACTTTGAACTCTATTTGTAAAATATATATAGTTCATTCACTCTTGCTATACTATGGGTTTATTTCTCTGCCAGGGTTGCGGATTTTGTTAGAAAGTCATCACGGCCTTGGAACGCAAAGGGCATGAGGAGGAACACGGATGGGTTTTAGTCAGTAAGAGTCTGACACTCAGTGCCTGCCAGGGTCGCGGATTTTGTGCGAAAGAGTTACCGCGGCCCTGGAACGCAAAAGGCACTAGAAGGAGCATGGGTGGGTTTTAGTCAGTAAAAGTCTGACACTCCCTGCCGCTCCACCCAGAGCGGAAGGGGTCATTTGATGATTTCCCATCCTTAAAAAAAAAAAAAAGAGTGACACCCGTCCGCTCCACCCAGAGTTGAATTAGTAATTTCTTGATTTTCTGACCATAAAAAAAAATGTAAAAAAAAAATGGGTTTATTTCGGTATTCAACAAATTAAAGTAATTAATGTTCGCTAGATGGCGCTGATATACTTTTCGAAAAAAATTACTTTTTTTCAGAATCAGATTCAGTATAGAAGTAAAAATAAGTCTGTGACTTCAGAATTTCTAACAAATCACTGAATGACAAGGTGATCAGATTAGGAATCAGCTTAGATCAAGGTTTAGATTATAGCATAAGATCTTTAAAAAAATTGCTGTTGTGCAATCTGTGAATTTGAAAATAACCTCTGGAATAAGGCCTACCTAGTAAAATAAAGTATGAAAAATTGTTGTTACCTGGTAAGTAAGTCGTCGCGCCCCATATCAACAGACACATCCCAGTGTGGTGGTAGATGTGCAGGAATGTTACTTGGTTGAATTTCTTGCGTAGCACGAAGAATACCTGAAACGTTTTTTTGTCAAATAAGAAAGATGGAGCTTTATTTATTTACAATGTTTAATGCTTACAGCGTTTGCATATGTTAAAAAACACTACAAAAATGTGTTATTTATTTATTTATTTATTTCACTTAGAGAGTTGTCATTTTATTGTTTCCTATAAAACCTATTTAAATATACCGCCAACCAAAAAGGTATTCTCTACACTCATGTCGTAATGCTCCAAATGTGAATTGTAGAAACACGTGGATACGTTTTGTGGATAGGTAAAATTTAAAAAAAAACCCATAACAGTGCAACAGTTTCTTTCGAATTTCAAAAAATTGCATCATAAAATAACTTTTTATTTTTTATAGCACACTTCTACTTTTTAATTTATTGGCGCATAAGGGCTCATTGTATGTAGAAAAATAGTGTCATTGTCTATGAAAGCGCGCGTTGCGCAGTCATGCGCAATGAGATTCTAAATTTCCCGCCATACCACATATTTTTTCCGTGGCTGTGAGTTTGGAATAAACTATTTTTTTACTTTTGTTTTATTGCAACTGTATGAGTGAAGATAAAATGGTGTATAAAACACTCGTGTGATTCTAATAACACACATACTCATGTTTTAATAACCCCTATTAAATGGCCGTTACATATACTACTAGTTTTGGCAGATAAAATGCAGATATATACTTAATTCGCACGGTTGGCCCAGTGGTTGAGCAATTGACTGCTGCGCTGTGTGTCGTAGGTTCGATTCCTATACGGAACAAATATTTGTATGGCCTACAGATAGTTGTTCCGGGTCTGGCTGTTTGTGTATGTGAGTTTATATGTTTGTAAACGCACCCACGATACAGGAGAAATTCCCAGTGTGGGGCAACGTTTTTTAAAAAAAAAAAAATATACAGTTTCCTTACAAACCCTAATATTAAGACACGTTCCTTTCAACACGAGTTGCTAAGTTAATTAATCTAAACAACCATTGTTTGATAATGCTAAGTTTCATAGGTCATACTTGTAGTTCATTGCAAGGCTAGAATACATTACCTTTTTAAATTCCTTAGAAGAACGTAGAGTCTTGTTTTGATTACTTAAAAGATCAAAAGTGACCGCATGTTCAAAATTTATTGATATACGAAACGCGTCCACGCTTGGATCACGAACAACGTATTTCGGCGAAATTTGAATGGTATTGGTAGGTTACATTCGAAGCAAATTGGCTGTGACAGATGGACAGGCAACGATCCAACGAGTTATCCAAAATTCAAGAAAAAGTATACCTACATATAAAGACATACGTACCTACGTATGTCTTACCTACTTACCGGACATAATGACAGTTCAAAGTTAGATGCAAGTTAGGTTTTATTTAGTGCCATCATACTCAAACAAAGAAAAATATACAACGTGTAACAGAATAAACGCAATACCTCTTAAGGGGTCATTGTACGGCGGGAGGAAACGCCCGGGTGTTTTCACTGCGAGGATCGCCCGGAGGACACGGTGGAGCATACGGTGGATGCCTGCCCCGCATGGGCGGAGCAGCGCCGTGTCCTCGTCGAGGCGATCGTCGGCGGCGACCTCTCGCGTCCGGCCCTGGTTCAATCCATGGTCCGGAGCGAGGAGGCATGGGAAGCCGTCACCTCCTACTGCGAAGCAGTAATGCTAGTGAAGGAGGAGGCGGGCCGCGTGAGAGAGAGACAACCCTCACGCCCCAGCCGCCGCGGCATAGGGAGACGCACCGGGCGTCGGGAGTCGCTGGGCGATTCCCGGCCACCGTAGGTGCGGGTCTGCGGACGGCGAGCGTTGGGTGGCTCGCTGTCCGATTAAAGCCAGACCCAAGCCGATGGCGCGTTGTGTTCCACGCACGCCTCAAAGAGATATCAGCATAGGAGTAGGGGCCCGTTAGGGCCAGTGCCTACCAGGGTTGCGGATTTTGTTCGAAAGAGTTACCGCGGCCCTGGAACGTAAAAGGCACTAGGAGGAGCATGGGTGGGTTTAGTCAGTAGAAGTCTGACACTCCCTGCCGCTCCACCCAGAGCGGGAGGGGTCATTTGATGATTTCCCATCCTCAAAAAAAAAAAGGGGTCATTGTACTTATCATTACGAACAACTTTTACTATGGAACCAACCCCGAAATCGCAAAAAAAAATCAGCTGTTCTGTACATTTTGTATAATATACGTTTTTAACATTGATTATAGCCAAGATAATATAGCAACTTGAATTTGAACGTTTTTACGAATCAAAATTGACCTTCAGCTCGTAAAAACACTATTTTTAAATCATTATGTTACAAGTTTACAATAGAAGATTTAAAATCATTTTCTATGTACCTACATTGTTACTCTATTTTATTTATATAACCAAGTTCAAGTTCCACGAAACCAAACCTACATATTTAATTTTGCACTAGTTAGAATTGTGATACCTACCTATGAATAAAGAAACTAATGTTGGTTAGTAACTCGGTTTACTTGACCGGGTCTAAATAGTCCGGTCAAAATATATACATTCAAGGTTCATTCATTCCTGACCTATCCGAAAAGTATCATTTGAGTTTGCAGAAGATTTTTCATCACTTGCAGTTTTTGATCGTGAGGCAGAAAATCTATCTCGAAAATAACCTAATATGAATATGGTTTTCGGGGTAAAATTCGTTCCAAATCAGCTCTATTGTACCCCATTATAAGGAACACACTCAATTACCAGTCAACCTGTATGCGGCGTACTTGTGCATATTAATGAAGAATATAAGTTTTTGAATCGCAATAACACAGAAATGGTGATTCTTAGGAAAAACAGTGTTTGAACATTTTTATAGATAATTTCGTGACCACCAGTTTTTTTTGATGACCACCAGACTTTGTCTGATCTTGTTTTATACTAAAACTTACCAAAAATGCAAAAAACACATTTTTGCGAACTTTGTCATGTTTTTTTTTGCAACTGGTGGATCGATGGGGACTTTTCATATTCTTGTAATAATTTTCCTAATATCTGTACCATTTTTAGCTCTATGCGAATCATTGCAAACCCAATTAAATGAGATAACTAGGCCGGACTTTATAAGTAAAGTTCTACAAGCAATTCGTATCAGCCACGCGAAAGATGAACTGAACGGAAAATACTTAGCGGAACAGAGAGTAAAGTCCCGCAACCGCATACCTCCGTTGAAAAAGAAGGATCCTCCGACCGGTGTTTGAACGGTGTTGTGACCGGTGGCAAACTGCCCGACAGTTGATATCCGGAGTTCAGAGTTCATAGTTAATTTATTTGTCAGATACATGAGTATGCACACACAAAGCATGCGAGATGTTAAGTACATTGCAGAAAGGATCAGTCACGTTTTACCTTTACGGCGTACAAAATATGTATTACGTATAATTCACACATTTGGTCAATTATTTAATTCAAACATGCTGTTGTATCTGTTCGAATCGCATGGTAAACTCTGATATCGCGATTTAGGATTTTTGTCAAGTTAGTTCGCAGCTGTCGTGATAGATGGCGCTACGAGTCTCATTTGTTGATTCTGCTACGTTAATTTTTATAGCGGTATTAATGCCGCTACAATACTATATTTTTAAAACAAAGTTTAGTACTGAACTATAAATCAAAGTAACGGCCTGTAAAATCTTTGTATTTGGAGCTATTCACGACGCTGTTATTTGTCAAGACTAAACAGATCCCAACAAACAGGGCAAAAATAATTCAATGAAATACGGACGAAATTCAATTACGTATCGAAGTCAAAGCATTTATTTCAAATAAACCATTTACCATTCCAAAACATGAAGCTTTTGCACGTCCTAAAGCATAGATCTCTATGAAACTTATATAGTACTACGAAACACAGTGGCAATTAAAATATATGTCCGTAATCCGGGAGCAAGTATCTCCTATATACCGTGGCCCAGGAAGGCAAAGGGCATTAAGAGGAGCACGGATGGGTTTTAGTCAGAAAGAGTTTGACACTCCCTTCCGCTCCGCCCAGAGATGATTTCCCTTCCATAAGAAAAAAAGTTTTAAACAGCTAAAATTTTGTTGTCTTTGGATCGTTTTTCAACAACAAACGTTGAAATACCTTATGAATTGCAAAAGTGAAGTAATAATACAATGTTATCTGATGGACACGGTGGAGCATACGATGGAGGTCTGCCCCGCTTGGGCGAAGCAGCGCCGTGTCCTCGTCGAGGCAATCAGCGGCGGCGACCTCTCGCGTCCGGCCCTGGTTCAATCAATGGTCCGGAGCGAGGAGGCATGGGAAGCCGTCACCTCCTTCTGCGAAGCAGTAATGCTAGTGAAGGAGGAGGCGGGCCGCGTGAGGGAGAGACAACCCTCACGCCCCAGCTACCGCGGCATAGGGAGACGCACCGGGCTTCGGGAGTCGCTGGGAGATTCCCGGCCACCGTAGGTACGGGTCTGAGGACGGCGAGCGTTGGGTGACTCGCTGTCAGATCAGAACCAGGGCCAGGTCGATGGCGCGTTGTGTTCCACACGCGCCTCAAAGAGATGTCAGCAAAGTAGATGGGGGCCCGTTAGGGTCAGAGCTTACCAGAGTTGCGGAATCTGTCCGAAAGAGTTACCGCGGCCCTGGAAAGCAAAGGGCACTAGGAGGAGCACGGATGGGTTTTAGTCAGTAAAAGTCTGACACTACCTTCCGCTCCACCTAAACAGAAAAGGTCATTTGATGAGGTCCTATCCCCGATCTACAAAAATAGGTGGATTGACCGTGAAATGAACTGTCATTCCATCTTATGGTCAGTTTACTTCATGTTCACTACAGCTTAGCTTACACGGTGAGATGTTTACTAACGGCCGCTTTCTATAACATATCTCAAACCCAATCTTGATCCCGATCCTTGTCTGTAACCAATCAACGGCCGAGTTTGTGTCCTTCACCACACAATCCTCACCTTTGATTGGTTACAGACAAGGATCGGGATCAAGATTGGGATTGAGATATATTATAGAAAGCGGCCGTAAATCGCACTGTTGTATGCTGTTGTTTGTTTGTATGAACTCTATCATTGTACACTATAAATAGGTTTTTTTTATTTCAGACCGCGTACCGGAAGACGCAGCATTGGAAGGCCTCCCACAAGATGGACCGATGACCTGGTGAGGGACGCTAGACGCTGGTAGCCGGTGGATGCGAGACGCACAGGACCGGTTGTTGTGGTTTCACTTAATCCCGCCTATGTCCAGCAGTGGACGTCTTTTGCCTGATATGATAATGATGATGATTTCAGACAATAAGTCAAAAGAAATCTAATGAGATTCAAAACATATACAAAGAGATGCTACCATTGATTTACATAACACGAATGCTAAAAACAGAAATGTAAATTAGATGCAGTTTAAAAAATACAATGCATGCTTTGTAATTCACTACATTCTACGCATATTTTTAGGGTTCCGTACGGTACGTATTAGATCACTCGAGTTTCTTTTGTCTATCACAGTCAATTTTTTCTGAACATAATAGACCGATTCAATTGAAATTTGGTAAACATAGATATGAATTTCTGTCAATAAAGATGAACATGAAACGTAAATAAATATATTTTGAACAAGGGGGATATTTGGGGGGACTAAATAGAAAATTTAAAAACGTTTTATATTTATGCTGGAGGTACATACAAGTTATCAAATGAAAGAGCTACATGTTATGAGTGTCACAATATCCCATATATGCCCAGTGATTCGAAAACGAAACAAGAGATAGTACTTTCGTAAAAGCATCGTGAATCGTTTGCTAGCGCTGTAAAATGCAAAAAACGCCCTATGTCGCAAAGGTACGTAAGTAAATTTCATTTGCAATGAAAAATTTTGAGCAGTGTTAACATTTGGTTCAAATAATAAACAGTCTAAGTTGTGTCGTGTTTTACGTCGCGCAAAAGTCATGTCGTTTGCCAGAAAAAAAGTAAACAACTGTTGAATTGAGCAAAACTTTGTACATATCAAAGGTTTGTAGTAAATTTGGGTAAATTATAAACAGATTCGTGAATTTAGAATGAGTAAATAATAATTTGTAAATACCTACATTGTCTTTACAACTTGCGTGTTTCGAAAACGATACGTCGGGCAAATATACAGGTGAGCCAAAACCAAAAAAATAGATTTAGTACTAAATCTATTTTTTGGTTTTAGTCGGAACTACAAATGAAATAGTTGATATCATCAATGATTTAGCTTTGGATGATGAAGCAACAGAAGCTGACATATAATAACGACCTTCCAGGTGATGGACTTGTGTCAGATTCAGATTCGGGGGACGTAACAAATGTAAGTTTTGACGATTTATGGCATTACTGCTGAACTGATGCTGAGTGGAACAAATATCAGTGATGGCAGCGAGTCTGAAGAAGTTTTACGCCCAAGCACGTCAAGCCAGTCACATGATCCCCACCAACCGTGTCTCCACGTTGCCGTCGTGGTCGGGCTTGCGTGTCTCAGTGATCTTGGGGGCTTTGCCGGTAGAGCCACTCATGCCGGAAGGTCCCAAGTGAGAGACCAGACCAAGAGAGACACAAGAGGGGCTCACCGTTCGGAGACTTGAGCAGTGTTCGGGTCCTCGGACGGTGTGCGTCTCATTGGCTTGCTCGCTGCTCTCTGGTACGCGTCTGATCATCAGACGTGACTGTGAGGGCAGCGAGCAGGCAGTGGGAGAGAGGAGGAGATAGGGACCGCACCCTCTAAAAGGAAAATAATGGATAGCACGAAAAAAGAGAAACTACCCCAGGGCGGTCCGGACTGCACAGCGGTCCGGGAATCCGCCACGCCTCGTGCGTGGGCTTGACGCACGAGGCGTATTCTGGGGGGGGCAAAAGTGCTATCCAATCTCCGATTGCCAATGGCAACAAGGGCCGAGGAGGCCCCCGATCCGGAACATCCTTCGCGGAATTGATCGGTTTCGATTTTAGCTCGCCCGACAAAGTGTCGGCCGGGCGGAGCGCGGGTAGAAGAGCGCTATATTGGGAGAAGGGCTCGCCTGAGCGTCGCGCGGGTGCAGAGTCGGAGTCCGAGTTGGACTCCGACGACCTGGTGACCGTGAGCTCGGCGAGCTCTGGACCCGAGGAGGCGGGGGTCGCTGCGGAGGACCCCAGATCCTTCCGCAAGCGACCCAGACCGGAAGACGACCGGGGGTCGTCCTGCAGCGAGGAGGTGGCCTCGGCTCGGAAAATCCCCACCAGTAGGCGGGGCAAGGGCCGAGAGGGAGGCAAGGGGAGATTGCCCGCCTCCAAGGTGGCTGGTCAGCGAGTCGTGGAGCTCGTCGCTGACGGACGACCCCCCGGAGAGGATGGTCGCGGGGCTTCTGGTTCGGAGTCCTCCGGCGGTGAGCCGGATGACCGGAGGGCCGGGTTTGCGGAGGTGGTGGAGGCCGCGCTTCGCGATGTGGCCTTGAAGAGGAAGCTTTCCTCAAAGAACAAGGCCATAAGCGAGGCGATGGCCTCCATTCTGGCGGCAGCGGAGGCTAACCCAGGGGGGCCTCCGCGGGACGAGATGTCCAAGCTGCGGGCGGAGGTCGCCCGCTTGGCTGCCGCCACGGAGCGTCTCCGAAATGAGAACGAGGGGCTCCGCGCAGACCTGGCCAGGCTCCGGGGAGCCGGCCTACAGGGGCGCCTCAAAGGGGGCGCAGAGAGGACAGCCGTCCCGTGCCGCAGGAGAGCCAGGTGCTGGACCTGGTGCGGCAAGAGATGGCTGCCTTCCAGGCGAGGTTCTCCGTCCTGGAGGGCATCGTCTTGCGCCCCCCGCTAGCGAGTGCGGCGAGTGGGAACCCCCCCAGGCCGGAAAAAAGCGGCGTCTTATGCGGCCACCGCGACTGCCACACCGGGGTCGTCCGCCCTGGACAAAGGGTCCGGGCCGGCACCCGCGAAGCCGGTGCCGGGAAAACCGGACCCGGCCCCGGGAAAGAAGAGGAGGGGTAGGGTTGCTGCGCGGACGGCGAAGGCTCCTGCGCCGTCTGAGCAGCAGCTCCCCCCGGCTTCCTCGCCTTCAGCTCCTCCCCCGGCTCAAGCCGAATGGCAAGTGGCCGGGGAGAAGAAGAAGGCGGGTAAGGCAGCCAGGGCGGCCAAGAGGCGGGAGAGGAAGCGGCGGCAGAAGGCGCGAAGCGTCGCGGCTGCGCTCCGCCCCCCGAAAACCGCGGCTGTAGTGCTTACACTACAGCCGGACGCGGCGAAGAGGGGCGTGACGTACGCGGACGTGCTCACCAAGGCGAAGGAGGCGGTGAACCTTGGTGAGCTAGGCATCGTAGGGGGCCTCCGGCTCCGGGTCACCATGACTGGGGCCCGGATGCTGGAGATCCCCGGGGCAGCCAGCGGCCCAACCGCGGACGCTCTAGCCGAAAGGCTCAGGGCGTCCCTAAGCGCGGACGATGCCCGAGTGTCCAGGCCCACCAAGCGCATCGACATGCGCATCTTGGGCTTGGACGACTCCGTCACGGAGGCGGAGGTGGTGGCCGCCGTCGTTAGGACGGGGGGGTGCTCAGCAGAGGAGGTGAAGGCGGGCACCCTACGTCCTGACAACACGGGCACGCGCACCATTGTGGTGAGCTGCCTCGTGTCGGCGGCCAAACCCATCACGGAGGGCCGAAGGTTTTTGGTGGGTTGGGTTTCCGCGCAGGTCAAACTGCTGGAACCCCGACCTCTGAGGTGCTTCCGGTGCCAAGTGGGCCACCATGTGGGAGCACAATGCACCTCGGAGGTGGACCGCAGCGGTCTTTGTTTCCGCTGCGGTCAGCCCAGTCACAGGGCCGGCTCTTGCGTCGCCGCGCCGCACTGCGTAGTCTGTGCGGCAGCTGGCAAGTCGGCCGACCACTGGGCTGGGGATAGGGCCTGCGCCCCACCCGCCAAAGCCGGAAACAGGAGGAAGCCCTCCGCCACCGCCGTCTCTGCCGCGACCGCCGCCGCTGCCGCCGCTTCTTCTGCCGCCATTGCCGGTTCCACTGCGGCTGCTGCTACTGCAGCAGCCGCAGTCCCTACAAAGGGCTCCGGAGGGGGCCGAAATGGAGTGCCAGTAATGGCCCCATTTCACCCCCTCCTGTTGAACGTCAGCCACTGCGCCGCCCAGGAACTGATGCTCCTGGGCATGGCGCAGTGACTGATGCCTGTGGACGGCGAGCAATGGGTAGCTCACCATCCGATCAGAACAGGCCCGGGTTGACGGCGCGCTGTGTTCTACGCGCGCCAAACCAGCAGAAGTCAGCATGGGTCGGGGCCCATTAGGGCCAGAGCCTACCAGGGTTGCGGATTTGTTCGAAAGAGTTACCGCGGCCCTGGGAAGAAAGGCACTAGGAGGACTAAAGGGTGGGTTTTAGTCAGTAAAAGTCTGACACTCCCTGCCGCTCCACCCAGAGCGGGAGGGGTCATTTGACGATTTCCCATCCTCGAAAAAAAAAAAAAAGCCAGTCACATGATCAGCAGGACCTAGTAAGTTGCGATGTGCCTATTGCAAAAGTCTAAGAGGGTTTATTTATGAATCCGTGAACATACGGATATACAAACTCGAACCGCATTCGGATATTGCTTAGGTACGCACTAATCCGATCTCTGATCCCAATCCAAGCTATTCAGGGGCCATCTTTGGATATGTCCGATTTGAATCCGAGGTAATGCGAAAGCGTTCATATAAACCGCTACTTCGGTCCGTCAATATTTTTTCCGAATAGGAGGAGACTCACGCATGACAGAGAGAAATCGGATGTCGAAAATCGGATCTAGTACGTAAACTATCATACAAATAGATCTATGACAACTTTGTTACGTATTTTCACGGATTTTGATCGGATACAGTGCGTAACCGCTCGAACTGTCACTTTTTGTCAAAAATGTGTAGTCAATTTACATTCTAAATGTTCTTTGCATTTCATTCTTAATTTTTTACTATAATTTCGAGTCAAATAAAATAAATAATAAATAAACTCATTTGTATTTTTAACTTCCCTACCTTTAACGAATGTAGGATATGTGCCCGTAGTTTCGTTTCCGAACACCTCTGAAATACCTACTAAAAACAAAAAAAAAAAAACTAAAACTAGTCAATACTAATTTAGGGGCTTATCAACTTTAACATATTAGAAAATAACTAAAATCTGAAACCAAAAATAGTTTTGGGCATATATGGGATATTAACCCTCATTGAGTTGGCTCCACTTATTCTTTTACGGCATAAAATAAAGTGAACGAATACACTTACAGTATCCAGAAGATCAACTATTTTTAGTATATAATAGAAATAAACCGTTCTGGCTATTTCCAAGGGTTTCGGTTCAGTTGAAAAATTGACAGGTTCACAAATCCATTTGTAGTCCCATCCCCACCCTAAGAATATCGACTGAAAAATATTTAAAAAAATATTACATTTTGTACAAAGCAGTTTGAAATGTTTCTATGGAAATTGGCATAGTCAAACTTGACCAAGAATTAGTTGTAACTACATGATATTGATATTTTGATGTAAAGAATGTTTAATTAAGTGGCGCGTTGCCGAAATATTTAGAGGTCATTTCTACAAAAAATACACAACGCGGCACTATAAGGTGCCACATTTCAAACATACAATTATTGTCTTATACAAAAACAAAATGGGTGACTAGCCAGTTTGGTTGTTTCTGAAACGTTTCTCCGACATTCGTTTCGCCGTTGATCGGTTCACCGACAGAACGATTCACTTTTCAATTTTTCTCCGACAGAACTTTTCAATGACGAACGTTTCGCCGACACAACGATTCACCTTTCATTTTTTCTCCGACAGAACTTTTCAATGACGAACGTTTCGCCGACAGAACCTTTCACCGGCGAGCGATTCGCCGACACAACTGTTCATCTGCCCCTAGGGTATGAAACATAGGTATTCGACATGTAGACCTGTTTCCGTTTGTTGTTTACACCTGAATCAAGTTGTGAAGACGAAACTTAAAGTTTTATGCAAAACTTGAACAAAACTAACCAAAACGTGACAAAAACGTATTTGATTCAACGTCTAAATGTATCATACATGTTACGGTTATAAATACGTTTTGAAAGGTTAAATGATATATATTTTGCAAATGAAAATAATTATTATTATTAAAAAATAGCTGACCAACATGATTAATACCAAAAAAAAAACATAACATATCAACTATGATTAACAAAAACAATTCTAAAGTTCATAGGATACTTATTTTGTATTACATAAATGAGAAATGTGAGCCCAGCCACTTAAGTAGGTTTTTATGTCCATATCATCCTTTTCTGACAAATGCTGAGTAATACTCTCTTGATAGTTTGATATTTTTCTCTTAAGCGTTGGCAGCGACGAATTAATGAGTTCGATAGTGCATTTTGTGTGCTTTTGTTCCTTCTGGAACTCCACTATTGTTTTGAAAATGTTCCATTTTCGCCGGCCTAATAAGGTATTCCACCTGTTGTGCCACGACTCCAGCGCATTTTGTGATAATGGTACATGTGAAAGTTGGCTGTCGTGTACTGACCACATCTTTGGAGGAAATATTGGCGGACTTCGCTTTACTGTCATTTTGGAGATAATGGATTTTGTAATTATCGCTGATCCACTTACATAATAATTTTCAAACCATCGCATCACTCTCTTAGCTTCATCAGGTATAATTTCGTTTTTTATTATATCAAGCGCATCGGGAATTTCTATTGGCTCTAAAAATGCCAGTGCAGCAATATGTCTCATTTTGTGGGCAAATACTGGATCGCTGTTGTATTGTTTCGCGAGACCTGCCGATTGAATGTGACGCCATATGCTTTGGTTCAAATGAAAAAAAAACAAAGTTTATTTAAGCAGTCTGGGAACACCATTTGTATAGCTTTCATTGCTGCGCGTTCAAAATCGGTGAGGATTATTTGTGGGCACAAATCGATATTCAAGATATTTAGTGTGTCGTTTTAATATTTCTAAAAATATTTCATACCATTTTACAGTTTTATGTGAAAGTAAACCATAAATTAAAGGAAGTACTTTATGCGTACCGTCCGGAGTTCCGACTATTGCATGTATAGAATATATTTGTCGAAACGGGGTGGGGCAACATTTAAATGTTCCATCCATCAGCCAATAGTTTGCTACACTTAAAAGTCTGCTATTCTCATTTGTGCCAAATACGATTACGGATTCTTCATTATGAGTGTAGTGACCGATAAGGAAATTGACATCATTGCTAATTTTGGTTAATTCATCGGGAATCACAACAGCATGTATATCTTTGGGAATACTTGGTAAATTCTTATTCCTTACCCGATGAACCATCATTCTCATGGCATCCTTGTTCGGCATGTAAGGAGCACTAATACTTGGTACATCTTGAATACACCGTTGAACAATTTGTGAGGGTGCATCCATTGAATGGAGCGCTTTTTGTTTGATGTTAGATTTTACAGTTAATTCAATCTGTTTATCGGGATCCGGTAAATGAACATTTTCAAAATTTTTCGAAATAACAATATGATAATTATTCGTAGACACTGTTGAAGTGATAGTAACATTGCACCGGGTGGAATCTTTTTTCTTACACCGCCAGTAGAACTTTGTATTTCGGATTCTGTTTAGATGATAGGAATATCCTTCGTGAATCAATATATCTTTACCGCGTTTTGACTTTAACATTACACAATCACTCATTTTTTAACAGCAAATCTAAAGCTTTTCATTAACACGTTAGAAATTAATTCCGGGCAGACATAACAACGTAATGAGGGACGTTGACAGCTAAAAAACTGAGGACTACCCACATTTTCATATTTAATTGTTTTCGTTTAGAAATTAAGCAAACGTGCTTTAATATCAAGTATGTATGTCTATCATTACCTCAATAATTAAATGCTCAATGCATTTGAGCATTTAATTTCGAATTATACGCAGTTAAATGATAAGCTAGCCGGAAATTATAAAATCCTTCGAAATGACTATAAGTGCAAAGTTTAATTTTATGTATTAGTATTATATTGTATTATTGATTGTATTTTGTGTGTTTCTTTGAAACAATTAACGGAAACAGGTCTACATGTCGAATACCTATGTTTCATACCCCAGGGGCAGATGAACAGTTGTGTCGGCGAATCGCTCGCCGGTGAAAGGTTCTGTCGGCGAAACGTTCGTCATTGAAAAGTTCTGTCGGAGAAAAAATGAAAGGTGAATCGTTCTGTCGGTGAACCGATCAACGGCGAAACGAATGTCGGAGAAACGTTTCAGAATCAGTTTGGTTCAATGCCCTAAAACATTCTTTCATTTCAAATGTTTCTCGGTGATACAATAGAATGGAAGTAAAAAACTTGTTAGGCCGACCCCAAAGCAGATGGAATAAGGGTAAAACGACCATTTTAGATAGATCTAAAACTCAAAACCTAATACAAAATACTTACATTAACAAATAAGTACATGCAAGCCACTACTTGTAGTGCATTATATACCATGAGCAGTATGTCTAAATTATAAGGTTGACGATTCTTCATATGTTTTGGTCCCCATTTTAATACAAACATTAAATAAAGACCAAGTATTGTTAGAGTTTGGTACGGCTTAGACACAAGAAACCATCCTTTAGTTCTGGGATCTGAAATTGAAATAAAAAAAAGTTGTACTATTGAAAAGACTGCAGGGTTTGATATTGACTAAGTTAGAACAATACTATCTAATACTATCTTATACGAAAAGTGAATATGACCCATCATTTTATTACCAATTATTCCAAACATTTTCGTTTTAGTTAAAAAAAATATTTACATACAAGCTTCATACAAGTACTGATATACATATACATAAACTACATAATAATTATATCATGCATGACACAATGCAATTGACAATTCAGTTAATATGCTGACGTACATTCTAACTTGAAAACAAAGCATTATTTTTACGACCATAGTAAGAGAGAATGACAATATTCTTACCTGGTAATTCCTCGAATAACAGTTGATATCCTTGCCAAGCCATGCCAAAAACCACCGCCATTTTAAAAATTTCAGATCGTCAGATTCTGCCAAATTCTTTTTCTTCTTTCTGTCAACTTTGCCACTACACGACGCGACGTCTCCAGTGGCAGCGCAGAGGTCGCCAGTATTCCAAAAAGATTTGCTTCTACCGAACCACTTACTTCAAATAATTATTTTGTATTCCTTTAAGACTTTAAAATCGACTAGTTTTCTAAACTTTACTTCAGTATCAACAATCGTATCCTCATTGTTTGATTTATCCTGTTTTGTTTTTATTTTATCGTTTACATTTTTTACGAACCTACTAGGCCGAAAACTATCATACGACTAATACGATTCTTTTACATTTAATTCGATAATTGATTCAGTGTTAAGGGGTATAAATATATTTGCATTTTAATTACTCATGTCACCAGTTGTTGTTGGATGAAAATATTACAAAAGGACAAGTTGGTTCAGTCTTTAGAGCATGTTGTTATGAGATTTTGATGAAACAGTGTGTAAAAGTTTATTCATTGCATTACAGTGCTATGAATAAACTTTATTCACCAACTAATTAATTACCCAATTAATTAAATTGAGGGAGTGTCAGACTCTTACTGACTTAAACCCATCCTTGCTCCTCCTAGTGCCTTTTGCGTTCCAGGGCCGCGGTAACTCTTTCGAACAAATTCCGCAACCCTGGCAAGCAGGCTCTGGCCCTAACGGGACCCTATCGGGCGCCTTCGACCCGGGCCTGTTTGGATCGAACGGTGAGCTACTCATTGCTCGCCGTCCGCAGGCATCAATCACTGAGCCATGCTCAGGAGCATCAGTTCCTGAGCGGCGCAGTGGCTGACGTTCATCAGGAGGTGGCGAAATGGGGCCGTTATTGGCACTCCATTTCAGCCCCCTCCGGAGCCGGAGCAGCAGCGGCGGTGACGGCAGAAGCGGTGACGGTGGCGGTGGCCGCGGCGGAGACGGTGGTGGCGGAGGGTTTTTTGCTGCTCCCGGCTTAGGCGGGTAGACCGCAGGCCCTGCCCCCAGCCCAGTGGTCCGCCGGCTTGCCAGCTGCCGCACATACTACGCAGTGCGGCGATTGTTGCATGCCTTGATTGTACATTACGTTTACAGAAAACTTAGCTTTTAAGATTAAGTTGATCTCAAAAACTGTTTAATGAGCTATTATTTTGTATATTGGAAAAGTCCACGGTAGTGTTTAAATCCACCAAAGCAGAAAGCCAAAACCGAAACCAAAGCAAAGACGTGACACAGAATGCCAGCCACCAAGAAGAGGGAGGAAGAAACGGTCTAGGATTTTGCACAAAGTATACTCGGCCAGAAGTTTTCTTCCGGGCGCCTCCGAAACACAACGAGAGCCTAGCGGCTCAGAAGTGGAAAAGATAGAATGCCCTTGACGATACGGCCCCGCTACGCAAGCTTCAGGGCAAACCGAAACGTGTAAGAGTTCTCCCCCCTCCAGAGCCATGAAACATAGTCGAAGCCGCACATACCTATCAGTAACGAACTCAAGAGACTTGTCATAGAGACTGTCCCGACTAAACCAGTCCCGGGTTTCAACTCCTGACCTGGCTCACAATAAGAATTCCAGACATTCATACGTCAGACTGACATACTGACCGGTGTGCGAGCTGCGTTCTTCGTTTTTAGATATAATGGGGGCAAAGGGCGGCTCCAAATTTCTGCCACTCGCCGCCCGCTGCCGCGGCACCGCTCGCTTTGCTCGCTCGGCTCGTGCGTAAGAAGTTCTCATCTAACCTAACCAAATTTTTTTTTAATAATCAACCTATTTTATATAAGTTCCAAAAATAAGTTCCATAAATAACCTAATTGCTTATAGACATGTTTTATCTGCTGATCAATCATGAAATCTTGCTGATCAAGTAGTTATTTTGCGGACTGAATGTTTATTATGCAAACTCATGTTATTGTAAGCTGCTTATTTATGATTTAATTTTGACCATCATCAAAATTATTTGCGGAACAAGGATAGCTGCCTGATTTTTTAAATTGCAAACAAAATCTTTTCACCACAAAAAACAACATTTAAATAATTTGGTCGGCACCAAATTATTTAACTAATTTGGCTCACCAAATTTTATAATTGCTAAACATTGAATTACTTCTCTTCATAAAAGTGGTTTTGGATATAGTTTCTACTTTACTTAGTAGATTACGAAATTGTTTTACTGAATACAAGACTTCATATATTTGTTTTTTCGAACAAAAAAAAATCCCATTGAAATCGAGTGAGTCAAAAATTTATTTTCAATGTATTCCAATTACAGAATCGGCTTCTGATGATGTTTTTAAATAAAAATATTTACATAAATAGAAGTCATTGTAGTTTGTTAGCGAAGTTTGAAAGTCAATTAGTTTGTGTCATTGACATTGTAGATAGTTAACTTACATTTTGAACTTTAGTTCAATGTTGTAGAGTCTGGAATTATTCCTGAACGAACGAATTTTGTTTCGTGAAATGACGCTTCTAACTTAGAATATTTCCTTAGGCTTCATTGAAATGTTTCAGCAGCTCAGTGTCACTGGTTAAAGTTTACTCATAATTTTTACTCATTATAGAAAATTCGGTGAAGAAGATTGATCTTAACTGACTTAGGGCCAATTTCACCAATGAAACTGAACGCAATCAGCGAATAAACCAGCTTTATGAGCTGTCAGTGTCATTATTTTTCTATGGCATATTTACACTGACAGCTCTTGAACGCAGTTTAGATGTACTGATCGCGTTCAGTTTCATTGGTGAAATCCGCTCTAAAAGGGTCAATTAATGCTGGTTCGTTACTAACACTAACACATGATGAGGTATTTGTCCTGCGGTTGTTTTTCTATTATCATTTCACGTGCACATGCACGTGTGTCGTGTCATTACTTATTATTTTGTTGGTAAAGTATCACCGGGCGGTATCAGTGTCGTCAGCGATGCGGGTCCACCCTTTTTTCTTAGTGTGTGTAAATCCCTAAGGATATTGTCCGCCATGGGGCTGGCGCAGGGCTCTTTTAGACTCGTACTGACTAAAACGTCACGGTGTTCTGCAGCTATCTTTGGCCTGGGGGCTGAAGTGCTTGCGCATTTTTTTACGCTCCCTGGCCAGGTATAGGGCTGCATAAGTTCATGCAGATCCCGTCACCACTTTCGGCCGCATTTGGCCACAATTCCGCTAGAGAGGCGCGCATGGAACGCGGCCGCGGGCGGAGACGGCGGAGCGCCGCCTGTCGCTCCGCCGTCTCGAGTTTTTGGTCAGGCAACACACTCCCTAAGTTAGATTGCAAGGCAGATCCTTCAAGTCTATCTAGTTGCAGGTATCCATGTGGGATGTGAGGTCTACCCCCAGGTTGTAACTCAATGCTACACTTCAATACCATAATAAAATCTATAGGTGTAAGTATAAAAACTTTATTCTAGATTTTCATTTTCAACTCACGGCAAAACTTTGGCTGTGGAAATAAAATCCAGTTTAATGACTGGATTTTGATTTTTTTGTAGTAGTTTGTTCTAGTGGGACAGTTTTCGATATTTGCGAGGGCGAAAAGGTAATAAGTAGGTATATACTATACATTAGTAAGACTATTTTTTTTTTGTTTTTATTTTAAGGGACTTTTGAACACAGCCCGTAAGAGACTATTATAATAAAAAAAAACAGATTCAAAGTGTTGAGAACTTTATATTTCTAAACCTAACCTAAGAACCATGATAGTTAAATAAACTTCTATCGTTGCACGTGTGAACAAAACATAAATCTAACGCACTTTAGTACCTACCTAATTAAATTCACTAATTATTTCTGCATTCCACTATGACGCAGTAAACGACTTTCGCGTCATTGGCATAAGGTTAAAATTGAATTTCATTATTGCTTTCGTAAAAAAATAACATGATATTAATTTTTAAACTTAAAAATAATACAGTTTGTATTCTCAAAGAGAAAAAAACCAGCTAGGTGATAAAAAAACTTGCCCACCGAAGGTTTCTATTTCTACCAATGATAGAAATGATAATAAACTTTAAATTTTTGAAGCTAGTTTTTACAGACCTTCTCCATTGTAATTCAAAAGGTGCATATGTTGCAGTCAAAACTCTTAACCAGTCAAAAGTACTTTTGACTGATTAACACCTGTGCTAAGATAGGTCGACGGAGCCGCGCTTCGCGGGTCTCCTATTTCTGGGTGGTTTAAAGTCCGAGTCGGGGTGTTAACCATAATGACGTTTTTAACTCTACTAACAAAATCAGTCAAAAGTACTTTTGACTGGTTAAGAGTTCAGTCAAAAGTACTTTTGACTGATTAAGAGTTTTGACTGCAACATATATAATGATTTAACCGTAACACCCACTTTAATATGTCAGCCATTTTGAACCCTCCTCTTCCTTCCACTACACGCCCGCCACACATTTCCAAACCACTGCAACTCCTGAAAGCCAGAATCAAAAGTGGCAACCACCAGAAAAATGTCGAAGTCAATGAAGCTCGACGAGTCCCGGAGAAACGATTCAACTGTCTTGGATCCCGCAACGAAATAAACAGCGGAGGAGTGGGAAAAAATATAATTTTCACTTCCCTCTTTATCAAGCAGGAGACAGAACAGAGCTAGGCCAAATAGGCACGTATATAATAAGTTGTAGTGACTGCACTATGAGGATTTTCCTATTTTATTCACCTTATTAGTACAAACTCTAAAATTCTGCTTTGAAAAACGTTTATCTTGGCATCATGTTAAAAGACACAGGCGTGATCCAGTCTCAACTTCGGCGCCACCATCGAGTACCAAGCTCAAATTGCGGCCAAAAAGCTGGGCATCCTAAATAGGGTGAAGCGATACTTCAGGCCTGGACAGCTTTTAACCCTTTACAAAGCACAAGTCCGATCCTGCATGGAGTATTGTAGCCACCTTTGGTATGGCTCAGCTAAGTATCAGCTAGCCGCGCTTGACTCGGTGGAAAGCAGAGCTAAGAGGCTCATCAGTGACGTAAAACTGGTGGATGCCAAGCTACATAGCTTGGCTCATCTCTCTTAAATTTTTAACACACTACATTTACACTTCTAATCTTTTCATGTTAGTAAAACTGTTAAAATTATTTAGTTAGAAATATTAAAGGCTTTTGTTTTCTTTCAAATAATATTTTGTTTTAATTAACCTCACTATCACAAACAAGCAGTTGTTATCGTATTCAGTAATGTGATTTTTTTTTTCAAATAGACGAATCCCGCAAATTTCGGGATCCCGCGGGATTGACATTTCTAATCCCGAGGGATCTCGACTTTACGATCTCGAGTCGGGATTGCATTCTCTAAGTGGAACTGTCTGCCTGCGTCTGTGTTTCCAAAAGCTTACAAACCTAATCTCTTCAAATATAGAGTGAACAGGCTCCTTCTGAGTAAGCTCGCTTCATCGTAGACTTTGTCTTTGTCATCTCTGACATTGACTGGAGTCAAGAGCAAACCCATCATTAATTAAAAAATTAAAAAAAACGTGGTTTGAAACGCGTGACTGAAACAGTTTAGGAACGATAAAAAAATGATAAAAAAATTCAGTGATTGCGTGAAGGTTAATGTGATGGTTTTTAAGAATGAAACGTATTACAAAGACACCAAATAACACGAGACAAAGGCAAGATGATGATGGTACAAAACCCAAAAAAACAATTACGTAAGAAGGAAACATCATTATTTGTGTTTAATAATATTTCTATACTTAAATCAAAGTTTTTCCATCGCCTAGCCATTTAAGAATAGCAACAAAAAACACTAGCGTTTTAGTACCTATACTTTTCTTCATAGAAACTACAAACACAATCTATTCAATACATCGTCGTCAGGATGTGTCAAAAGTTTTAATTTATCTGTACCTTACAAACATTAGATTGCATTATGCATGATAAAACACAACTTTGCAACTTTTAAAATATTTAGTTGCGTCTATCAATAAATACTTAATAATTTAGTTCTACACTAAGACCAAGAAGTCATGTTACATTGCACAGATCAGTAACTCTAAAAATTTGCAAAGGCCACTTTGTCCATTTGATAAAAAAATACAAAGTATAATCTGCTACAATATACGGCCAAAACTGCCACCACTCATTTCTCACTCAGCTTCAAAGCAGCCAAAGTAGCAATATAACTTAATCCCTTTTCACGCAAGCCGATGCAAATGGTTTGTTGCTTCCTTGCATGTAACTGTTATAGTAGAACTTTCCAAACATATAGAAGAAGGCGAAGCAGTTGAACATCACCAGGGTACTCAAGTACCTCGGGTAGTTACAACTACTAGAAGTTAAGCTGTTCACGTTCAGGTATACCACGATGCAGAACTGGATCTGGAAGAAGAGAAGACTATTAACTCAAGAAAGAATATACCACGTTAATAAGTTTGACTCCAGTAAGTATTTTATAGTGGTTATAAAAAAAGACCAAGGAAGTGATCGAATACGCTTGCAGATTTCTTACGGTCTGTGATAGTTTTACTTCTACTGTATCGCCTCGAGGTATACAGCAGTGAATGTTTGTTCATTTATTAAAGCGGATTAACATTCACTGCGGATTCATTCGGACATAGGTCTTTCACAAGAGTTGCCACATCGACCTTGTGTGAGGCCTTCCAACGCTGCGTCTTCCGGGGCGTGGACACCACTTCAGAACCTTTCGGTCATTGACCATCTGTTCTGCAAGTAATGTGTCCTTTCCTCAGCTTTGGTTCCGGCTCTAGGAATACGATGTAGGAATATCATGCCTCGAGTTTCGACTTATTACTATTTTATGTCGCTAGCTGACTGCCGAAGTGCTCATTCTTACTTAGACAATTGACAATCACTGCTTCTTTTCACCACAACCCAGTTAACTTGTCTCACTGTTCAATTTGTCTATCGATTCATTTTCTTATATCGCCTTTTCTTGCTTAGTGACCCGTACGAGAATGGCGACATTGGTAGAAAGGAAACCGCAAAATAATTCAAAAAAATGTAGGTAAAAGGTAATCTAATCTCACCAGCTGCATTTTAGTAAGGTACTTCTTCCACCACAAATATTTCTGGTACTGAGGTCCAAGACCGGAGATCAGGTAGTAAGTGTACATGACGACGTGGATGAACGCGTTGATGGAACCCTCAGGAACAGCTTGTCCACCTGAAATCATGTCGAAAGTTATGTATATGTAATGAAAGATGAATATTCGCCTTTTTTGAAGATGATTTTTGAGATGACGGCAATCAGACAAATATGGAAAAAAAACACATGCACCCACCCCAAACTAATTAGACTGAGGGTAGGAGGATTTTGCTAATGATGAGCATGCAGCATGTGACGTGAACTTCTGTGTGTGACACAAGACGACATAATATGCAAGTTACGAACCATCTTATGGCACACGCTAGGAGATAATTTTGTGGGATTACCGTTGTTAAAATCAGTAAAGTCGACTATGTTTAATTCACAAGACTCTTTGATCAAAATGTATAACAAGAGGAATATTTCTGAATTAACCTTAACATAATGTGGATTGTTGGTAACAAAGGTGAAATGGAATTTTTCAAATAAAGTAACCAACCTGCAGCATATTTGATTCCAATCCATCCGATGATGGGCATGATCGTGTGATGGTACAAATGCAGGAATGAGATCTGCTTGTCCTTTTTCCGTAGCACAAAGAAAACAGTATCCAGAAGTTCTGTGATCTTCGCGAAAAAGAACCACCAGACACCAGTGACCCACTGAAAATAAAATGAAATATTCGATTAAAAATAAATTACTGTCAGAACCATTTTACAAAGAGATGATACCTAAATATCTGTTTACTAATTGGACTTTGAAGTGGTTATTTTTTGTCTTATTGATCAATGAAAATCCGTCGCCGTTTTGATCCACACATATCCGGGACGTAGCTGGGCCTTTGTCCGTCATGAACTCAAAACAATAATATAATTGCTTATATTTTATATAATGAAATCATCCACACATGGTCGTTTTTGGGTCGTGCCCGAAACGTGTTATACCACAGCCCGGACACGTGTCATTCACGGCCTTGATATAGTTGATCAAACTTAAAGTCGGAATTTTTAGTTTATCAATAAATTGTGAGTCAGTACCATAATGTCAAAAGCAAGACGTGGGAATCCCCAGCAGTTTACAGCAAAACCTCAGATTGTAACAGATCCGTATAAAAACCCCAGATTTGGAAACCAATTGCAAATATACACAAATGTTATAATTCTTAGTTCCGCTATCAGTTAGCACTTAATAATATTTGTGTTAAGGTCAATACTAAGGTGACGCATCTAGGATTCCGAACGATCAGCGTAATACTTGCAAATGTTGACGAAGCTAACATGAGTTACGTGATTTTTCTACGGAATTTGACTTTGTTTGCCATCAAGTAATTTGTACCGAGTCGTCGAATATTTTTGTGGGAAGAGCGGTAGCGCCTCTAAGTTGAATGCCTGTGTTGCAAATTGCTTTTTCTGAATTATTTCCGTTTTTTTGCAAGAAAAGTATTTTTTTTTCTTGCATTTTATTTATTTTTATTAGGGTTTCGATTTAAAAGGAAGACATTTTATTAAAAAACGTATTTTTATTGATGTTTCAATAATTAATAGGAACACGTTGCTTTGTTTTTTTGTTTGTTACAGGCACAACACAACAGCATCAAACACATAGTTAAAAAAAGAGAATTATAATATCACATAACAATGTCACAGTAAAATTGTGATGAGCGTGGGCATGCTCGCATACCGAAAGGATTATCATATCAGCATTTGCTGAGCGTCAGACACCCAGCGCTGGTTTTCAGTTGGCACCATGCAGTAACAGACGGACGTGGGTAAATAAAATAGGTACCTACATACTTGATTGTCCTACTAATACTATAAATGCGAAAGGAACTCTTTCTGTCTGTTTGTCTGTTACGCTTTAACTCTAAAACAGCTGAACGGATCGTCATGAAATTTGGCAAATATATAGCTTGGCATATGGAAAAGGACATAGGCTACTGTTTTACGCGATAACCGAAATCCACGCGGGCGAAGCCGCGGGCAAAAGCTAGTTTAAAAAACGCGGGCCGCTCGACGCAGGGACGTATTACCGACTGTCCGCCATCGTCCTAATAATATTTTAAAATATTATTGCCAGTGAAGGAAACGTAAACGTTGCCTTCCATAAAGTGTACCAATGTGCCAATCGTGCCAGTAAATGAATATTTCTAGGGTGTAGAGCCTACCTACCAACAGTCAAAGTTTATATTGTAATCAGAAAAGATAAGATAAAAGAGATCGAAGCCTTGTGGTTCCTGGAGACATACCGCATCACATCCAACCTATAATAAAAGGTTAGTTTCTATTATATTGTATTGACGTAATCCTATTTTATAGGACTAGTCTTAATGATCGCTTGAGCAATCACATTAACTAACTAACAAAAGCTGAACGACTAATAAACTAATGAATGTTACAAGTAATTATGATTTCATAATGTTTATTAAAATTCCTTCCATTGTCAAACCTAAGACTGGTTCATAAGTCATTATAATTTTTATTTATTTATAACCTTCGCTGGAAATAGTGTTTTTAAACACTTTTTATTGAATAAAAACAATACATGGTCCCGGTAGCGGAAAAGGGCCATATAGAGAACGTTTAAAAACGAATAGAATCCTCTAAGGACAGCAACTATAATAAAATATTGACCAGAATTCGTTGACATCGTGTTACAATCTCCTTTACACTAATGTAGGTAGGTCCTGCCAGGGTTGCGGAATTTGTACGAAAGAGTCACCGCGGCCCTGGAATGCAAAGGGCTTAAGGAGGAACACGGATGGGTTTTAGTCAGTAGGAGTCTGACACTCCCTTCCGGGTTCCTTCTGGGTGATCTAGAGCGGAAGAAGTCATTTGATGATTTCCCATTCATAAAAAAGAAAAAAAAAAGATGTTGGTACTTTGTTAACCGACGAAATAACGGAGGAGATTCTCAAGTCGATGTGTATACTTTTTTATGTATGACCAGGCAAAACTTTTTACAGAGTAGTCCGATTTTGATACCTAATTTATTTTTATTGGAAAGTTGGTCCCACATAAATTTAAAAAAAATATTCCCCGGTTTGACAAAAAAAAATATTTTCTTGAAAATTACGAAAGCAACTATAAAGAAGAGTCAGATCAGTCGAGCCGTACTCCAATGATTGATCTATGTATCAAACATGCGGGAATTGATTTTTGTTAAATTGATGGTAGCAAACTGGAATTGGAAACTAGGGTTCCAGCGAGAGGAAACTCACAAGCCGTATCCATAGTACCGCTTTCTGGATCAAGTCCTTGATCATAAGAATATATTTTTAGGATTCCGTACCCAAAGGGTAAAACGGGATCTTATTACTAAGACTCCGCTGTCCGTCCGTCTGTCACCAGGCTGTATCTCATGACCCATGATAGTTTGACAGTTGAAATTTTCACAGATGATGTATTTCTGTTGCCGCTATAACAAAAATACTAAAAAACAGAATAAAATAAATATTTAAGGAAGCATACAACAAACTTGAATTTTTGCTCGTTTTTGCTCGATATTGATAACGGCAACAGGTAGTAGACGCTTGAAGTAGTCACAGAACATTTAGATATACTTTCACTTATAAAAAAAAATATATATTAATTAAAAAAAATATTTAAGGGGGCTCTCATACAACAAACGTGATATTTTTGCCGTTTTTTTTTTAGATACGGAGGATTTTATGGGTACGGAACCCTTCGCGCGCGAGTCCGACTCGCACTTGGCCGGTTTTTCTGTATCATGTGGACGCACGTGCTATTACAAAAGCCAACTCAGATGTTGGTCGAGGCTCGTGGCTATTGAGCCAATGGCTGTCACGAGTCACGACTATCGGCACAATGATCGCTGAGATCACATCTTACATGTCGATAATCTAGCGAGGCTTATGTTAATACCTTGTTAAATTGAATGAAGTTTTAATAATTACTTTATATTCTATCTTAGCCAGGTTTATTGAAATCAGATATTATATAGATTTCACTTTTATGAGAAGTTTTCTGATGTTTGGAAAATATACAGTCTTTCACAAACCAATGCAAGCCAAAAAAATCGCACTAGTCAGTTTCTTAACCGACTTCAAAAAAGGAGGAGGTTCTCAATTCGTGTGTTTGTTACCTCATATCTCCGACATTTATGAACCGATTTGAAACTACTATGTAAGTAGTGTTTTTTTGGAAGTCTGTTTTTTTTTGTGAAAAAGTTTTTTTGTTAACTATACTCATTTAAAATAATTAACGTGGTATAACAACAGTAGGTTAAGTAAAAAAATAATTAAGTCCAAACCATTACGCGTCGTTACGCTATGGCGTTGAATTAAATATAGTTACGTAACTGCTGCCTAAATATTTTCTGCTTAAACTATTGATTCATTAAAGAGATGTCTCATTATTTGTATGTATTACATTACAATGCCTCATTTTGTTTAGGTTATTTTGTACAGTAAACATCACTTATCAAAATAATAGATCTTCGGATCGTAAATTAATATGCTATTTTGCTATTCAATGACCTGTAACTGGTAGTCAAAAAAGACTTATTATATCGGAAATTAAAGTTATTTTGTACTTTGTAGTGGTTTTTTTGGAAGTCGGTTTTTTTTTATTTTTCACTTTTTAGTGGTACCCCACACCTAAAAACACCACTGAAAAGTCACAGGAAAGCAAAAATATGCAATTTCGTATGATTTTTGAACATATTTTTTCCAGCTATTTGGATTTAATAACCAAACTGCTGAACCGATTTTGATAAAATTTTTATGGGACCAATCGAGAAGTATATCCTTTCACATAAAACAAATCGATTCATAAATGACGGAGATATGAGGTAACAAACACAAAAAAAAAAAAAAATACAGTCGAATTGAGAACCTCCTCCTTTTTGGGAAGTCGGTTAACAAAACACAAGTATAAACTAAAACAAAATACAATCTACGTCAAAAAAGGCATTCAGAAGTACTGCTTTCTGGATCAAGCTCTTGATGCAACTGGCCATCGAGAGCCTCCTCAGATGCTGGCCGCAGTTCTTACAAAATTATGCCACTGGCTATCACATCATCATCGACCCAATGGCTGCTGTACCGACATCCCAACTATCGACGATTTTTTTTGTTATTATTACCAGTCCGTACTGTCACACTGCTGGGAAAAAGCCTCCCTCCATACCTTCCTACAGCCAAGGTCACGATTTTGAGCCTCTTTCTTCCAATTCTTAATATTACTTAGTTAATAGTGTCAAATAGTGAAAGTTTCGACTTCTAGATGACATGATCTGCCTAGCCTTTTCCCAACAATATTGGGGTCGGGTCCCAGTCAAACCGGATTCAGCTGAAAACCAGTATTTTACGAGGAGCGGCTGCCTACCAGACCTCCACAACCCGTTAATTGGGAAACACGGTACTTCTTGGCAAGACTGGTGTCAGAAGCTTCCGACAATTCGTAACGACTGCCAAAGATCTCCAAATGACAGCCGGGACCAACGGCTTAACGTGCTTTCCGAGGCACGGAGGAGTTTCGGTATGTTAAGATGGTCACCCATCCACAGACCAACCTCGGCAAGCGTTGCTTTACCTTGAAGCGGCCTGTGTGGCTGTTATAATATCGCCACTTCTAGATGACATATTGTTATACAAAAAAACAGTTGACTTTACAGTTTCACATCCTCGTATCTTTTTTTATCCTTCTATATAATAAATGCTCTTTGACTTCTGACAAATTAAAAAAATAATTAATGACATGCGGGACCAAGGCACGAGGAGTAACGACTGCTCGTTCCTTGGTCCCGTGGTCCCTCCCATCCACGGAGTGACTCCGGCAAGCGTTGCTTAACCTCGAAGATTGACCCGTTTTGTTGTTACGAGTATTATTGAGCCTTGCATTCCTTCATTATCTGACTGAATACAATACACATCCATGAATAGTATCTTTAATTTATTCTCTGAAAACCAGCCAACAATGCTAGTGATTTCCTAATTTTCGTCTTTGTCCAAAGAACGGTTCAATTGAAATAGTTTGAAGGTACTGGATAATTTGAAGGTTCCAAAAGACAATAATTATGAAACTCAGTTCGATGATACCTTGAAACCATTTCTATTGTCTTCACAAGAAGGTGTCTCTCACGGTTTAAGGTAGATAGATACATGCAGTTAAACCTACACATTAATTAAGTACTATCGATTAAGATCCTATATTGTCTGAAGGTTAAGCACCATTTCTAGGGTTCCGTACCCAAAGGGTAAAAACGGGACCCTGGCCCTGTTACTAAGACTCCGCTGTCCGTCTGTCCGTCTGTCTGTCTGTCTGTCTGTCTGTCACCAGGCTGTATCTCATCAACCGTGATATCTAGACAGTTGGAATTTTCACGGATGACGTATTTCTATTGCCGCTATAATAAAAAATACTAAAAACCAAATAAAATAAATATTGAAGTGGGGCTCCAATACAACAAACGTGATATTTTTGCCGTTTTTATAGATAATGGTACGGAACCCTTCGTGCGCGAGTTCGACTCGCACTTGGCCGGTTTGTTTTGTTCACGCTTAGTATTTTTACTTATAAATCGTTTGTCTTAACGGACTATCAACACACAGCCAACATTAAACTACTAAGTCTAGAAAAGTGAGTTTTGAAATATAGAAGTTATTTTATGACGCTAACAAAGTATTTTTGTAAATTTCAAACAAACTTTTTTATATATTTATTCCCTCATGCTGAAATCATCAACACCATCATTCTCTTGCCCAAACCTGAATATTCTTTATAGCGTGTCGATGGAAGATATAGTTAGTGTACCAGTGGAGGTAGCCTTTACAGCGAATTATTTAGAGTTTCTCAGGTCGGCCATGGTAACGCGTGTACAGGTGGGCTCTCCAATGGCTCGATGAAATAACCACCAATCCCAATTTATTACAGAATGGTGCTACATGTCATGGATAATTCTTCCCAAAAAACCCCAATGGGTTTATTGGGGAGAATAAGCGACGACTGGGGCGTGATGTTTGCCTTTCCCTCACGCGGTCTGCCTCCTCCTACGCTTTGCAGAAGGAGTTGACTGCTCCCCATGTCTAAGGAGCGAGGGCTCCGGACTATAGATTGAACCAGGGTCGGAAGTGAGAGGTCGTCGCCGCCGATCTCGACGAGGACACGGTGGTGGTCCATCGTGTCCTCCGGCTGATCCTCACAGTGATAACAACCAGGCGTCTCCGCCCACCGAATCCGAAACAGGTAGCTCCCGAACCAGCCGTGTCCGGTGAGTACCTGCGTCAGGCAGAAGGTCAGGACGCCGTGGCGCCTGTCTAGCCACACCTCAAAGAGTGGACTTATCACCACAATAGTGGCGTGCCCAGCGCTGTTGCGACAGTCGCTGTCTCCATACCGCCATCGCTGTCTCCATTATACCGCCATGGAACGTTTACTTTTTTTTATGGATGGGAAATCATAAAAAATATAGTCGATGGATGCGAGATGCACAGGACCGGTTGTAGTGGTGACATTTGGGGGAGGCCTATTGCCGACAGTGGACGTCTTTCGGCTGATATAATGATGATGATGATGGGAAATCACCAAATGACCCCCTTCCGCTCTGGGTGGAGCGGGAGGGAGTGTCAGGCTCTTACTGACTAAAACCCACCCGTGCTCTTCCTAGTGCCCTATGCGTTCCAGGGCCGCGGTGACTCTTTCGAATAAAATCCGCAACCATGGAACGTTTACCTTAGTAACACAATTTAAACACACCGTTCAGAGTTCCTATTTATATTTCTCACGTAAATAATAAATATTAATTGTCAATCAATGTACAACAAGTAAGTAAGTAATTAAATTAACAGTACTGTAAACATAAAACATTGATATGTTAACAGAACAGTGTTAACGAAGAGTCCACATTATATTATTTTCCTTATTATTCTATAAATGACTGGAGACTCGTTATTAAATAAGGATAAACACATTTATTCAAATACCGCTTACTGAGTTAACATATTTGGAACAAAGTTCACATTTGTGCATACTGTATATTGTGCTAAGTACCTGTTTAAAATGGTTAAAAGAGTTTTAATTTCCAATTACTAAAAATACATAATATAGACGTCATCAAACGTACCTACATCTGACGTCAATATCATAACATTTGAATAAAATATAAATACATCAATAGTTTCAGAATACAAATGCTGAAATGATTTAAAAAAAATCTAATCTTTCAATATTGTTATAAAACTAGACAGCGACATCTAGGCAAAGGGTTGCAATACTTTTCTGCCAAGGGGTAAGTTTGATCTCAGGCATTTAAAAAATGTTTGCAGAGATGTCACTTATACCAAGAAGTCGTATCGCAGTTTTTTTCACCGAAAAAAAACAATAATTTTAAGTCCGTGGATGAGAGATTATGTAACAGCCAACTAGCTTAATCAGCCTTTTAATTGGCTACCTAGCATTTTCATTGAACGGTAACAGTAATCAGCGGCCTTAACGTCATCTAGCCAATACGTCTACAACACAACAAACACCAGTAAAGTAAAAAAAACAAATTC
Source organism: Melanchra persicariae (assembly GCA_947386135.1). Lineage (NCBI taxonomy): Eukaryota > Metazoa > Arthropoda > Insecta > Lepidoptera > Noctuidae > Melanchra > Melanchra persicariae. Next base: position 20,033,366 of record OX376650.1, read on the forward strand.
GAGGTCAAATTTGTCTCAATTTTGATATTATTCTGTGAAATTACCCAAGCATCAGAGAAATAAAATATATGGAAACAAAAACATCATGACTGGTTGCACCAGATTGCTTTATAGTCGTTTAAAAAAATTAAACCACTTTCGCCAAATTATTGGGTTACTATGCCAGCTATTATATGAGTAATTTCGCAGGAAATGCCAGTTTTTGCACCGAAAAAAAGCTGTTCGTAAACTAACAGGTTACTAACCTGCATAGCCCTTGGACTCTCCGAATAATCCACTGAATAACATCGGTTTTCGTATTTCTCCAAGAAGAAGTAGCTCAGTCCCTGAAAAGAGAAAATAGTCTTTAAACGTATGAAAAAAGGGCTGGTATTACAAAGACTTCATGTTTATGGGAATCACCATGATAACCCAAAGACTGCTGTTACCAGAATACGTAGCGTTGGAGCGTTGGAAGGTCTCCCTCAAGATGAACTGTTGACCTGAGTGCCAATTTATTCTACTAATTTTTAAACAAAAAAGCCTCAATTTTCACATATTTTTTGACAGATTGCGATTGACATGCGAATGCGAAGTTTGCTTAAAAATTTGTTGAATTGGCCGATGAATGCCGTGGGAATCCGCTAGATTCAAAATGCACAATACGGGTCTGGCAACACTTGAAGGATGTTAATGATGTCTTTCTTTCTAGGGAATAGTGGGATTTATATGTCAATAAGCCTCAGTTGTACCTACTAAAAATCTCATTTAAAATTTTAAAAGATTTTTTATCTGTTCGTCTTCTCGAAACGATTGATTATAGCGCTAAGTGCAAATCAAACCGCTAATGATACGTTTAGTGCTTTAGCACTAAACACAACAACAACAACGGGCGCCGTCAGCTGAGACTGGTCATCTCTCGACTGCCATGGTTTATTTTAATTATTTCTTTGAATTGTTTCTTTTTTACTCCGGACTCTTTTATCCTGCACGTCTTTTACATCGTTCTCACATATATGTATAATTTCAATATGAATGATGTAACCATAATTTTGTAACAAAATATTATTTTTAAAAGAGTGTCCGTGGAGTTTCTTGTAAGTACGTTCTTCTCCATAGAGATCTACGCTTTGGAACGTGCAAATAGCTTCATCTTTTTGACCGACCGACCTTGACAATTCAAAAGTAACTGTAAATGGTCTAATTGAAATAAATGCTTTGACTTTGACTTTGACACATTAAGTCATTTGTGGTGCAATAGGGATGATTCCTGAATAAAAATAACAGTTCAATGTCACTGACAGGGATTATAATAATCATCATCGATACCGCTTTGGGGAGGAATACGGAAGGAAAATGTTTGGAACAGATATATGGAATGTTCTTTTATTTATCATCATCATCATCATATCAGCCGTAAGACGTCCACTGCTGGACATAGACCTCCTCCAATTGGGGGGTTTGCCATAATCGCCACGCTTGGCAGGCGGGTTGGCGATCGCAGTGTAGCTGTAGCAATGTAACTGCAGAGAATGCTGCTGCCCATTCTCTGGCGAGTCTCTTTGTCGCCTCTTACGACAGCCACGGGAAGTGATGGGATGATGCTATTCTTTTACGTCCGACACCATACGGAACCTATTATTGGAATGAAATATTATGGGAGCCGTAAAAAAACACGTGCTCCATAATTAACATCATCCAATTCACATTCGCAGATCCGGTTTTTATGCAGAATCTTAGAAGAACAACAAAATTCATAAATGGGCATTACCGACTTATGTATATTTTTATTATTGATGATTGATTTTTATTATTCCAAGATTGGAGATTACATAATTCAACACAATGACATGTTATATTTCCGCTGACTTGTATTTTGCCACCATGCTTGCCATCATGATAGCAATTTTTAAAAGCGTTTATATTTTTTAACTTGACTTGTATGGATGTTTACAAATCTTGCAAGTTTAATTTGACCCACTTCCCGGTGTTCGATTGAGCTGAAATTTTGCATGCTGGTCCAGAAAGACAATGCATGTTAATCATAAACGTGACCTGATGCTGCTGCCAGGATCGGCTCCGTACGAAAGATCTTCTCAGCGGTAATTTTATTGAAGGTCGATCTCGCCCTGTCACTGAAGAAAGTATTTTGATCGAAGGTTGATACGTAACTGCTTCTTTAGCAATACTATAAATATTATTGTTGCCGTAGTGACTTGAAATCCGAATCATTCATTCTTTTTTTTTTGTAATAAAGAAAGATTTAACTAGACAGAGTCAGTAATAAACTTGACAGTGATGACAAATAAAGTTGCGGTTAAGTAAAGAGTCGTTGGCGATTTATAAAATAAACCGTTTTTCACAGATTTTGCTGACCTTCGATGTTTTGATACCATAGATATCAATTAGTTATTATAGTACTATAAAGTATAAAATAAATAAACATTCTTGGTAAACGTAAAATATCAATCAATCAATATAACATAAAACTCTTCCTCAATAAAACCAAACTATTCCGTCACTGAGTAACTGACTGACAAACAACACATTATCTGTCGCTATGATTATCGATAGTCGTCATTTATCTTTATTACCTGTATACTTACATATGTATATATTTATGTATATATTTTAATGTGTATGTATCTGTGTATCTATTATGTTATATTATAAATGAATTGGTTTTCTTTTTCACACCAATGAAAACCTATTTCATGTCCAGACAATTACTGTCCATCCCAGGTTGTCTGGAAGAGATCGCGTAATGCGATAAGGCCGCCCATTGTATGTGTTTTAGTTTTAAGGTTCCTTTTTGTTTTACTTTTGGTGTACAATAAAGTGTATAATAAATAAATAAATAAACAACGAACAGGCAAAACTATTGGTCGTAGACAACTAAAATTTGGCATGAGGGTTCCCTGGGGAGTTTTGGGGGATCACTAAGAGAGGATTTCCCAAAAATCCAAAAGGAAGGTATGCTCGTACGAAGTCGCGGGCAAAAGCTTGTTGTTAGCCCGCTTTGTCGTTAGCCCGTATCCGGGTGATCGAAAGACCTTACGAATAGTAGATACCTAGTATGAATGAAGTCGAGTTGCTGAAGCTGGACAAGATTAGCCAAGGACTTACTTGACTCCTTTCATTAACACTTGGTCCTTTTCTCGACTTTCATAGGCAATAATATTTTGGAAGAACGATCAAGATTGCACCTTTAGTTTCATAGTCAGTGTAGATATTTATCAATCAATGAATTTTTGTAATCCGATCAGAAGGTACTACACCACTGATTTTAAATTAGTACAAATACTTAAAGAGCTTATTAGAGAAGGTCTTGTTATTATACAACGTGCAACAGAATAAACACAATACCTCTTAAGGGGTCGTAATACTCATCATTATGAACAACATTTACTATGGGGCCAACCCCGACATCACGAAAAAAAAATCAGATTTCTGTGTTGGTCCCATAGTGAAAGTTGTTCAAAATGATGAGTATAATGACCCCATAAGAGGTATTGCGTTTATTCTGTTACACGTTGTATATGTAAAGTCTCAATAAATAATATTCATAAACCAACACACAGAATGTCACTCAATTTATGGAAATATTGTGTACAATATTTCCATAAATTGAGTGACATTCTGTCCCGGCAATGAATAGCCTGTAGGCCTGTAGGCTATTCATTGCCGGGCCCTATGAATAGCGACCGAAATGGAAAAGCACTGCGCGTAGTATTTTCTAGTAGAAATTGTTATGAATAATTGATTCATGAATTTACCAAATTATGACAATATTTCGTGGAAAATTTTAGGATTTCGTTTTTTTTTACTTTTGACTACACAAATATGATCATTAACGGGTACAGATAGAGCCCCTGTTTTTTTTGTACTTATTAAAAAATTACAACACACAGTACTTACTGTATAAGAAATATAAACGCTCATGACAATCTGGAACAAATTGTAGACCATCACCAAGTGTTTCAGGTTGTATGGCTTCTTGTCTTTCATGTACCGAGGACCAGCTTTGGTGCAGAAGTAGAGGTATGTCGCCAGTATTGTGAGCAGGGGACCAGGCCCCGACACGAGCCACCAGTCTTTTGTCCGAGGGTCTAGAAAAAAAGGACATCTTTGAGAACATTTTAAGCATAAAAGTAAATAAAAAAACCGACTAAGTGCGAGTCGGACTTGCACACGAAGGGTTCCGTACCATTATATATAAAAACGGCAAACTGTCTAGCTGTCACGGTTCATGAAATACAGCCTGGTGACAGACGGACGGACGACAGCGGAGTCTTAGTGATAGGGTCCCGTTTTTAATCTTTGGGTACGAAAACTTAAACAAGAATGCAAAACACGGGCAGAGTCATACTTATTATGTTGCTCCCGCATTTTGCCAGATTGGTCTAAAACCTATGGAATAGGGGGTGAACCTACAGTTTGTTCGCGTTCAGCATGATGTATTACACTGTTACCTATTGAGTGTTATCTTAATAACGAATTCTATGTGTTATATTTAGCATAAGGTAAACGTCATACCTACGCTGGTCATGACAATTAAAATATACAGGAAATTGCCAGAATTATTTAAGGAACAACAAAAAAATCATATATTCAAATAGAATAAATAAAAACAATTTCTAATATCAAAATGCTAATAATAATAGGGTGTTATTTAAATGGTTAGCATAGTATTCGTACTTTTGTGAGCAGAAAAATATAATCTGTGAGCAGAAATAGCTAATTGATCAGCAACTCATGGCCAGCAAACATTCCAAAATCAATCAGCAATTTATGTCATTCTGGATGGCTGTAATTATTTTTGTACAGCTTGTACTATAAGCTGCAATGAGCTGCGCCTGTTTAATAAAATTTTGGTAAGCACTCAGAGGGTAAGCCAAAAAATTCATTTTGAGATTCATTTCGTATTTTTTTTAGTTATAGGCATTTTTTTTAAATAATTAATTTCATCTAACTTGTTCAGTTTCGGGTATTCTTTTTTTCCATATTTATTTCTAGTATATAATCTAATCGTTTCTGGTCGTCACAGGTCGGAGGAAGTCACAGTTCTAACCAAATAAGTTCCATAAATAACCTAATTGCTGATAGACATGTTTTCTCTGCTGATCAATCATGAAATCTTGTTGATCAAGTAGTTATTTTGCGGACTGAATGTTTATTATGCAAACTCATGTTATTGTAAGCTGCCTAATGATTTAATTTTTGACCATTATCAAAATTATTTGCACAACAAGGATTGCTGCCTGATTTTTTTAATTGCAAACAAAATTTTTGTATTCGACAAATTATATAAATGCCGTTTTTTTGTGACACCAAATTTTATAATTGCTAAACATTTAATTTCTTCTTATGATAATATTGATGAGCTACTATTTTTGAATGTTTTTTTAAGCAGTATTTTTTTAGAAATATTAAAAATGTATCAAATAAGTTAAAAAAAAAAAAATAAACGAAATATTAATGAATATTTTAATGATAAATTGTAAATTAAGTACCATGTTATCGTAAAATAATTACAATATTAAATAACTAAGTAGTCAAATGAAAGCCCTCTCCTACTTTTGCTGTGCCCAACAGGGTCCACAATGATATTTTTTTTGTAAAACCTACCACCTAAGTTCACAATATTATGTGGAAGCAATAAATATATGGAGTATTGTTCTCATGTACCTAAGTGCCTTTGTGTTTTTTTAGGGTTCCGTACCTCAGTCAGCAAAAACAGAACCCTTATAGGATCATTTTGTTGTACATCTGTCCGTCTGTCCCAAGAACGCGTGAAAAATTCAAGCTGAAATTAATATCAAATATCTGTCTGTCTGCTACCCCTTGATGTAGTGAAAAAAACAAACTTCTAAGTCAACGCAATCTACAGATAAGGTCGTTTAGGTATGCTGCGTTTATGGCGCATATTTCAAAGCTCGCATGGGAATCAAAACCTGCAGGGTACTTCCCGTTGACTCAGAGTCATGATTTGAAATTTACCAAGAAGATAGATCTTAGATTAAAGTACAGAAAAATGTCGAAAATTGGGACTCTGTTCTTGTATCACACAAAAAATATTTTATTTTTTCGATTATAAACTTATATTTCAAAAATTCGTGATAGTAATCAACTTTTGGAACAACAAATTCTATCTCATACAAGACAAAGTACAAATTTCATTGCAACCCATTTAGGGCATTTAAAATTCACAACATCAACGTTTAATTAACAACAATCAACTTAAGAAACACAATGCTCGTCGATATTGTACTTAGGATGGCTTAAAATTTAACCATCAATTTTACCACTTTATTGTACTTGTTTAGATTAGATAACAGACTCAATCTGAGAGTATACATGTTAAACGATACGTAGATAAGCCTATAGTTACGAGGAAGCATAATAATTATGGCTGTAATAAAAACCGAATAAATAGGAAATACTAAAATAATTTGCATTGTAGAGGAACATTATTTGGTTAAATTGGTAACTGTAGGCACTTTCTGGTAAAAATATGAGTCACTTATTTATGATGAATTATATTTTTGGTGATAAATTTTTGATTACCTTCTCGTTAACACGCGGAAATAGATAGATTTGGAGGTCTTTGGAGGCAGTGGGATACTACGGACTTTTAATAATTATAAAATAAATATGCGGAAATTGTATATAGCTTTGTGACAATTTTAACGTTACGTTTTTTTTATTAAATCAAAACTAAATTAAAAAAACAAACATTCATAAAAATCAAATAAAAGTATTATAAAGGGGACTTACCTGACAATTCTTCAAATACATAATGATATCCTTGCAGTGCTTGCTGTACCATCGCCATTTTTCAGGAAAATATCAGTGAAATAATTGTCTTGAAAAATCACTTTGAAATATTGCAATAATTTTATCCACTTCCCCTAATATTTTTGATATGTTTTTCCTTTTCAGAAATACTTAAACGCAAAATATTATCCACTTTAGCAAACACTATTAGCAAACGCGCCGACCCTGCCTGCGCAAGCGGCTCTTACTGACTAACAACGATCAAGATATTGTAAGTTTTATATTTCGCCTGCAGTTGTTGTTTTTTACGCATATTTTCTGTCGATGTGATAAAAATATTATTATTTTATGTAAGTATTACACTTTAAGTAAATTTTTATCCGTACACTAATACGATTTAAATAATTAAGTATAGATTATATTTAAATTACTTGATGCGGTATCTGAACAAACTATTTGATTGAAGAATTAATTGTTAATCGTTACTAACAATGAATTCTTTAATCAAATAGTTAGAATATAAACAAATAAAAATAAACCGTAAAAAACGTGGAGTTGTCGTTACAATTCCACATTTTTTACGGTTTATATTCTCATAAAATTGGTTCCCCCGTACGATAGAGGATAAACTGATAGGTAGCAATCTTAACTTAAGTATGAAGATTCTGATCATTGATTTCATATCTTTGAAAATAATTGGCAGCATAGTGCCAAAGAGAAATTAGGTATCAAAACAAAACCCAAAATAAATCGTACTATAGCATCAAAAATACTGCAGTGAGGAGTAACTAACGAATTATATGGTGTTGTTTTACGTCTGAATATTGATTGAATAGGTACTAATACCGATAGACTAATTAAACAATAATCTTTACCGCATTTCTTGTTAATCGTAAAATCGTCACACGTTGATGGGTTATTATAATTTTATCCAACTGGGAACCTCTGTAACTCCAGGAAAATAAGATCTTGTGAAGATATCCCACCAGGATTATATTTTTCTAGGCCATAAAAACACCATGTGAATAGTGTATCGTACGTTAGCAAGAGTATTTATACTGTTAAAGGACCAAAAAACAGTATTTTGCTGTAAGTTCATAACACATTCGTTTCACTTATTGTTTTCTACTGTTAAAATATTCTTTAATATTTTTATATTGCACAATAGTTTGTTCTTACTAACATTTGACTAGGAACAATACCTCTCGAGACTGTTGTTACTGCACCATCTTTAGTATTGACTAAAAGGTGCGTTTTTCCTTAGTCAGCATTTTATGATTTTTTTTTTTTCATTGAGGAATGGGGTAGCTCTTGACCTCGACCACGCCTGATGGAAAGCGATGAATGAGGTCTATGATGGAGCGAGCGTGCCCAAAATTAAGTCACACATAACAGGCTGTTTGATGCCGGACTCCGGAGGGAAGGTGGTCGCGAACCAGGCGGGCGTTAGCCCTACCACCACAAGTGAAAGATTAGCCAGTCTAATAAGTGGTGAGACCTTCCAGGATTCGCCGAGCGCTCGGTTTAGTTGAGTGCCTGATGGAACAAATTGCGCTACACGAGGAGGCTCCTTCATGCATCCTAAAAGGTCTATTCTTCACCTTCGTTATTGTAATTTAGAAAGTAATTGAAAACATTTATTTTATTCAGCTTAGACATTAGACAATAGCAACCAACTCGGGGTTAATCAGAAGACTAACAGTCCAGAATGTACAGTAAATCTGCGCTGAGCGTGCCCACACCGAAAGGGTTCCCATCATTACCTGGGCGTCAGACACCCAGCATTGGTTTTCAGTTTGCTTCGCTAATTATTTCTTATTTTTTACGCAATTATTTTATTCGTATGGTAATTTCTGAAGAAAACACTATTATTGAATATATTTCAATATCGTTTAGTTCCGGTTCTCATGTACCTATTTTAATTATTCAGCATAGGTAATAGGGCACTTTTAAAACATGACTGGCATACCAGAAAATATGACTGTGTATTTAACAGTTTTTTTTCAGTATAAAAAATGTATTTGCATAAACTAGTACTTATAAAAACGTTTTTTCGAAACATTTGCTAGTTAATTTGATTTTTGCACAGTGTCACATAATTTATTTTTTTATTCACACAAATTATCTATTGTGATAAACATAATTCCTCTGTGAAAACCTTTAATGGGATTTATTTGCACTTTAAATTGTTAGTATTCTAATTAACAAGGAAATTAATATTTTAATGAATCCCCACGAAACACATTGCGACACTAACGTCATATTTTTTTAAAAGTGCGATTAAATCTCAGCTACTGTGAAATAATAAAAGAGTCAAACAACTAGTAACAACCTCATTTTTTAAACCTTGGAAAATTATTATATTGAGAAAACCCTAGGCCATCTGCCTTGCGTTTTCCCAAGATAATAATTTTAATAATGATGGTAAATATAATAAGATTTTAACAGATACAAACTCATGCTTTTTTCAGTTGGTGGGTGGTGGTGACGTGCAGTAACTACTGAACCATTTTTGAAGTGAAAACTTCTTTGGTGGCGTTTTTCACTTTTTGGGATGGGTAACAAATGTTCAACTCGCGTCAGGACACGTGACCTGATCGAAAATTCGTAAAACGGGTAATGTAATATGTAATGTAAATTGTCATGTTTGTGTACGATAGTGCAATAAATGAATATTGTATTTAACCACATAAATGATAGTACTTTTATACTGATAAATAAAGCAATGCTTGCGAAATTATTCCCTAGCGATTCCAAAATATTCAAAAATGCACAACGTTAATGTTCAAGTTTTCACTTCTGCCGCCACTCCTGCCAGTCGATTCTGTCGACATCTCACGGTGTTCACCTAGGCGGAGTGAACGACAATAGAGCTGTCATTCCATCTTATTTGTATGGTTTGACAACTCACCTGTCGTGCGCCCCGCCCGGGTGTTCACTTCGACATGTTTATAGAATCGCACTGCTGGAGTGCAACCCGTTGTATTTTTATTTAACTATGTGAAATCATCAAATGACACCAACCGCTCTGGGCGAAGCGGAAAGGAATGTCAGACTCCCACTGACTAAAACCCATCCGTGTTCCAGGGCCGCTATGACTCTTTCGAACAAATTTCGAAACCACCTCTTACGATTATTACATATCGACGGTTAAGCAACAACTCCTAACTAATACTAACCTATACTGCACGCACTCGGCTGAACGCTGACTTTTTTAAAACTCCATAATGTTGTTAATGTTTTTGTAAATAAGTAACATTTTTATTTTATTGTGCTTGTTAGTGATCCTAAGTTCTCTACTGTTTTTTCTGTTTTTATCCGTGAGAACCTGTAATTGGCTCTATGTATCATATACAATTGTTATTCATCTGATAAAGCTGTTGGTTCTCCTACGATTAAATAAATAAATAAATAAATATTTTTAAATTAAACTACTTTTTTACTGATTCTACAACAGTAAAGAAAATAAAAAATAAATTGTTTTTATAATCGGATCTGCACTCGAACAAAAAAACTGTTTTATGTGTCATGTGTGGCTCGTAGCTAAATAATAACTGGACCTTGGATGGGTGACCATCCATTCCAAACCGAGTTTCCTCCATGCCTCTGAAAGCACGTTAAACCGTTGCTGCCGGCTGTTATTTGGACATCTGTTACAGCTGTTACGTGTGGTTAAATGCCTGAAACTGACACCTGACTCGCCAAGGGGTATCGAATTAACCAGTAACTAGGTGGTGGACGTCATAGAGGCAGTCACTCCATGTAACATACTGGTAGGTACCTGCATTAGGTTATATTTGAAGCCGAGCCCTACATAGTTGGGAAAAGTCTAGGCAGATGATGTGTTATTATTTCAGCTTTATTTGTTCATACAATTATAAGCTACATGCTAAATAGTTAAAAATTAATAATTGTAATGTATGACCCCTTTAAGGTAAAAGCCTCCTCCATCATTTTCAATTTTTACCTATTTTGAGCGCTGCACATTCAGTTTTTCCAGCTATTTTTATCATATCGTCGACCCATCTTGCATGTATGTAAATCGGGCTGGTTTCCGCAACTCCACGACTAAGCGCGTATTTTGCGTGCAGGTGGGACAAATGTTTCATTCGATCCACCCTAGCTCCCCATGAAAGGCCAGTAACGCCTTGGTGTTATAGATGTTTTATCTCACGAGTGCGGGCGAGCCATAGTTGTGTAGGTAAATGTACGTGCACATTGTTTAAGTGTGAGTATGCTTGGGAGCGACTGAAACGAACTTACACACACTAAGACAATGTGCACGTACATTTACCTACACAACTATGGCTCGCCCGCACTCGTGAGATAAAACAACTGTACTAACTATCTCACAGAGGGTACCTGGGTTTCCGAAGTACTTAGCCCTGTAATTGGCGACTATCGTCAACCCATCTTTTCCTTTGCCGTCCTCTTTGTCGTTTTCCAATCGGGCTAGGCCACTCAGTTGTTTGCGATGTCCTTCTTTTATCCTGGAGTCTAGCTATGTGGTCTGCCCACTTCCACTTGAGTTCCAGTTTAGTTTTGGTGCGTATGACCACATTTCTTATTTTATCAACTCTTTTCAGGCTTAGGATACTTCTTTCCATGGCATGTTGGCATGATAGGATTTTGTTTTTTATCTTGTTAAATAACGTACTGGTCTGACTTGCGAATGTTAAGCATGGCAAGATACATAAATCCTTGATGTATACCGTCAATATCAAGATTTAACAATGACATCATTCGTTAACGAGGAGTTCGTTAACGAATGATGTCATTGTTAAATCTAAAAAAAAAAATACAACCAATTTCCAAAGAAAAACCACTACAAAGTACAAAATACTGTGGTTCTGGAAACAAAGATTTCAACGAGTCCATATCAATTGAATTGTCTTTAAACAAAGTTTTTAATCCGATCTTAACGAAATTTATACAGGACCATTTCGAAATAAACCTAAAAAAAAAAAAAATAATTAAATTATGCAAATCCGTCTCTTTAATGACGGAGTTGCAAAATTACGCTCAAACATAACATTAAAAAAAAAACAAAAGGAGGAAGTTATCAATATTCGGATGTTTATATATTATATAAACATCCGTATTGATAACCTCCTCCTTTTTTTTAGTTGGTTAAAAAGTCACATAAAATTAGTTGCAAAAATTGCTAATATGACATAGGTAGGTACTTACTTATTTATTTATTATATTTAACATGGGCACACCAACGACTCGTTTACAGAACAATATTTTATAACAACTTTTACACTATAATAGGCATGCTCATCATGCTAAAAGTTGGTCTAATTAATTATTTCAGTATAATTAAAAAAAAACAATATACATTGAATAAAAGAAAAAATATTTATAAATAAATGTCCTAACTAAATAAAAATAATACAAAGTATTTAGTTGCCGTAACATCCTCTCAGAATTAATGATACAAAAAAGTGTCATTAGCATTACACAAATCGGTAATTTATATAGGTTTTGAGTCATTGCAATATTAGCTGAGCTGCAATATTAATTCTGCAAGTCTTCACTTGTTACATTTTAGCTACGATAGGCAAAGTACTGACGATGAAAGGGTGATTAATTAGTAATGTATTTGGTTTTGTAGACCTCTATTTGCCTTGGAAACCATGTTAATAATAATAATAACCGTGTTAACAATAATAGTTTTTTTATTTGCAAAATTAATAATTATTAGCTCTATGAAACAATTAAGTATGAAATAATTTTGAAAATATTTTCATCAGCGGTGAAGTAATAAAACTTCAAAGTAGACAATTAGAAAGAGAAATCCAATATGAACTGTGACGTCAAAGTTCATGAACTAAACATCTGCCATAGAAAAGGGCGTTTTCGCGAGAGGGACAGATAAATTTCTAAATAGGTCTACCTCGTTGGTTTCTCGACCAATTTTGATTCTATTTTCACTATTAGTATTATAGTTTTGTATGAAACATACTGTGTAGATGCCAAATATTTTTGTTCATGCTTAATATTTCTGTTTGTCAACCAGCCTTGAAGATGTTATTTTGATGATCTATCGACAGTCCTTATGGTTGTCACAAGCTATGGCTTACTCATGTGCTATAGTTTGTGATCTGACATGCTTACCAAGGTGTATCATGTTACCCCGAAACTGGATTAAAGCGGTCAGATGAGAAATCACTCCATGTTAAATTCTGGTAGTCAGTGGCGAACAGTTAGACTGGAATCCGAAAGAGGCTAAATTAATTAGGTCAATAGGTATAATTACAATTAACGAACATGAACAAAAAAACAACTTCTTTTATCATTACTCTGCATACCAATAATGCTGTAGCAGCATCAATGCTGCCACAAGACAAACGAACGAAGCGTTTGTGCGGCAGCAAAAAGAACCGTAAACGCCATCTATCCCGCCAGTAGCAAACTACTAATGAATTCCTACATCGCGGTATCAGAGTTTTTCGTGCAATTGGAACATTAAACAACAGTCCAAATATCAACTATTGGGCAGTTGCCCACCAGACACAACAACCGTCTGGTCGGAGGATTTTTTTTATGGATTGGTAATCATCAAATGACTCCTGCCGCTCTGGGTGGAGCGGATGGGAGTGTCAGACTCTTACTGACTAAAACCCATCCGTGCTCTTCGTAGTGCCTTTTGCTTTCCAGGGTCGCGGTAACTCTTTCGAATAAAATCCGCAACCCTTTTTTTTTACGGGGGGAAATCCTCATGGATGTCCTCCGCCCTGGGGTGGGCGGAGGGGTCTGTCAGACTCTTACTGACTAAAACCACCCCGGTGTTCCATCTTCCACCTACGCCGGGGATCGCGGGAACGTATGCGACTTCCGTAATCCCCGGCTGGTGCCGACCCGCCTCTGCGGGCCACATCTCGTAAGGGGGAGGAGTGAGGTGTTTAACTCCCCCCGCGACGTCAGAGGGGCGCACGGGAACATCACGCGCCACCACCTCGTGTCCGGATGAATGGGGGGCAACGGACATCCCCAAGTCCGCCGCCCCACAATCCGCAACCCTGTGCTGACATCTCTTTGAGGCGCGCGTGGACACAACGCGCCGTCTCGGCCCGGGCCTGGCTATGATCGGATGGCGAGACACCCAACGCTCGCCGCCGCCGTCCGCAGACCCGCACCTACGGTGGCCGGAAAACGCCCAGCGACTCCCGACGCCATTTTCAATAGAGGTTTGCAGGACTTTACTCTCTGTACCGCATAGGTACTTCTATTGTGTTATCAATCTGAGTCAACAATAGCAAAGTTAGATTACTATATTTATAGTACTCGTCACAAGTGTCAATATCAGGAGACTGAAGAGGTTGATAAGATGCAAATGATAAGGAAAATACTTGTTTGAATCATCGTTTGCAGGTGCAGGTTAACGTCATTGCACATCGCATCATTACGTTGTTGAGAACCTTCTTTTGGTATAGAATAGAATAGTTCTTTATTTGCTTAGAATGTAGGTACATAAAAATGGGTTGTTAAAATATATTTTAGGATCCATGTACATTCTGCCTTATTATAGCATGCAAATTTATACAAAACAAGTAGCCATTACAAAAGATTATCATTTAAGAACTCCTGCACAGAATAATAACATTTGTCGAGAAGTAATTCTGTGAATCGTTTTTTAAATTTTTGCAACGGTAAGTTTTTAATTTGGTCAGGAGGCCTACCACAACCTCTTAAAACAATATTATTTTAATATTACTTTGTAATTTCTGTTGTTGCATTTTCAACTCTCGGCGCTGATCCGAGCGTTGAAAATCCAACAGAGCGGAACGCAAAGTAATATTAAAGTAATATTGTTTTAAGAGGTTGTGGTAGGCCCCCAGGTATTTTATTAAAGATCACAGGAGCCATACAAAGTACATTTCTTTTTAATAAGCTAGTTTTGAATACGCCCGTACATAGTAGATTCTGGTATTGAGATCTCATAGCTGTACTTCGTTTTCTAATTTCTATTAGAGTAGCAAAAAAGCTTCGATTTTTTATTACAAATATTGCTAATTCAATGATGTAAAGGCATGGGAAGGTTAGTAATTTATGAGACTTAAATATAGGTACACAACTGTCTGTTACTTTAAGTCCAAATATAGCTCTCAAGCAGCGCTTTTGGGCTTTGAAAATGCTTTCACGTTCACTACAGTGACCCCAGAATATTATACCAAATCTTAAGATAGAAATCACTAGACCATGGTAAGCCACTAATGTAGTCGGTAAATTTACTTTTTTTGCTAGATTATGTAGCATAAACGCGGCTGTGCTTAAACGTTTACATATATCTTCTGCTTGAGGCTTCCAAGTTAACTGGCTGTCAATTATAATTCCTAAAAATTTTGTACTGTTTACTTTTCCTATAGTTTCACCATTGTAGTCTATATCCAAATCGCCTGCAGATATTCGTTGGTAAAAGTGCATGATTTTAGTTTTTTGGAGATTAATAACTAAATTATTGTTGTCAAGCCACTTTATTAAACCACTAATTGTATTTTTAATGTCATTTACATATGAATCTTTATTATAACATGAAACAATTGATGTGCTGTCATCTGCAAATAAAACCATAGGCTGGTAGGTATGATTATAATCCTACGAGTTACTAATATTATTAATGCGAGAATGAGTTTTTACAGGGTGTTCGAGAAGCCCATGGTTATATGAAAGGGCGATATTGGGTAGCTATACATTAAGGAAAATATATCGAAACATAAAAATGTAACTTTAAAATAAAAAAACCAGGCCAAGTGCGAATCGGACTCGCGCACGAAGGGTTCCGTACCATTATCTATAAAAAAAAATCGCGTTTGTTGTGTGGGAGCCCCACATAAGTATTTATTTTATTCTGGTTTTAGTATTTTGTTGTTATAGCGGCAACAGAAATATATCATCTGTGAAAATTTCAACTGTCTAGCTATCACGGTTCATGAGATACAATCGGCTGACAGACAAACAGACGGACAGCAAGTCTTAGGAATAGGGTCCCGTTTTTACCTTTTGGGTACGGAACCCGAAAAACGACAAAAAAGTTCCGAAAACATGACACTTTTCAAGCAGTCAGATGCAGTTGGTGAGATCAACAGGTTTCACTCGTTTTCTCGTGTCTTTTTTTTTAAAGGATTGTTTTTTGTTTTGTTGCAGCATCAGTTTTTTCCTGTAATTTTCGTGCAGAAAATTACAGGAAAAAACTGATGCTGCAAAGTGGGAAAAAATAGTTATGATAACACTAACTTTTGCCGGAAACCATTATTAGAATGCGCACGTGATTAGTTCATTTTAAATGATTTTCATTGCCCTCATATGGCGACTTCACCTCCAAATATCTCGGCAACGTGATAATTTAAGGCTTTTGTTAACATTTTTTGTTTGTTTAAGTGTCCTCTACCCATACACAACATGTTTCATCGTACACCGCAATTTTGAAAAATAAACAAAATGGCGGCTCGTGGCTAAGCCAGCTCCCACTAATCCCTTTACTTATTTACGTTACTTGTCCGTATTTGTATCACAGAAGTTCATACGTGTATCAAAGGGGATAGAACCTTTGTGGCATAGCATACCTGGTCGCCATTTTGTTTTTTTATATTTTATTTTGAGGTTGCGCACCCAGTTAAGCCACTGCAAACGCAACTTTGCAGTATGAGGTTAGCCGTCAGATTCCCAATGTGAGTGGGGTGCCCCTATTAGGAACATGAGCCACACGTTGGAGTGCTTAAAAATGGCTATACACGAGTATTTTGATAACTTACTTCTTCTTCTATATTTTTCTGTAACTTATTTATTATGGTGTACATAATAAATAGTATTTTTAATCACTGGGCCCAAACACGACTCGGTTGGCGACAACACGGTTTGCGCAGTGGTTGAACAGTTGACGGCTGCGCGGCGTGTCGCGGGTTCGCTTCCCGCACGGAACAAATATTTGTATGGCCTACAGATAGTTGTTCTGGGTCTGGCTGTTTGTGTATGTAAGTTTGTATGTTTGTCAACGCACCCACGATACAGGAGAAATTACTAGTGTGGTGCAGTTTTATTTAAAAAAAAACAAACAATCTAAGGAGTTAACTATCGTCTCGAGAGCAGAACATACACACATACACGCTTTAAAGCCAAAACTAACTGCTTTTCAAAGGACTGTTTAGATTATTTTCTTTTTTTAATTTATCTTTTTAATTGTTTGCTCTGTTGACTTACAAGCAAGACACCAGGCAAATGACGTAGATACACAATTATTCTATTTTTAACCAGCCACAAAAATACATTACGGGATTAACCGATGACGTAACATGAAAGCATTACTGAATGATAAACTGTTTATTACTACACCCAACGACAGCTAATAGGTATTCCATAATATAGTTAGTTAATTGGCTGCGGCCTTTGGGCACATGGAGTCTCTTCTTAAGTAGGAGGATGACACATAAGATCTAGCCAAAGGTTCACTGACCTGCTTATCATAGACAAAACGGACACCAAATGATCAAGCCAGTTTTATGAAAAATAGCTTTAGCACGCGGATTCGCCCACGTCTAAGTTTTCATGGATTTTATTTTTTTGCCAGGAACTCTCATCCTTTTTCTAAAATAAAAGTAGTTTGATTTGCTGTATAAATTCAGCTATCTGCTAGTGAAACTCCCGTCAAAATCGGTCCAGCCGTTTCAGTCTATTATACAGGGTTATTTGTAAAACACTAACAACTTTTCAATGGGTGAAAGTAACTCATGATTACAAATAACTTTTGCTATGAGACCAACCCTGACAAATCGTAAAAAAATATCTGCCGTTTCATATATTTTCATCTGGTCAATATTTCACTTTGTATGAAACAGCTGATTTATTTTTTGATATTTCAGAGTTGGTCCCATGATAAAATTTGTTTCTAATGATAAGTTTTTTACCCACTGAAAGTTTGTTAATGATTCTAAAATAACCTTGTATACTCGTAGTCGTTGGTCTCGGTTGGCATTTAGATCATGTAGGTCTTTGATAGTCGTAACAGATGGTCAAATGTAAGGTCAAATGCCAGAAAATCTGACACCAGTCTTGCCAAGGGATGTCTTGTAGCCTAGCTACTAGATTGTGGAGGTTTGATAGTCGCTCCATGTTATCATTATCATTATATCAGCTGAAAGACGTCCACTGCTGGACGTAAGTCTCCCCAAAGGGTCGCCATAACAACCGATCCTGAGCGTCTCGCATACATCGGTTACCCGCGACCCTCACCAGGTCATCGGTCCACCTTGTGGGAGGCCTTCCAACACTGTGTCTTCCGGTACGCGGTCGCCAATCCGGAACTTTTCGAATCTGTTCTGCGAGCAATGTGCTCTGCCCACTGCCACTTCAGTTTGGCGCTCCATGCAAAACACTGGTTTGGAAGCTGATTCCAACATAGTCGGGTAAAGGTTAAACAGATTGGAGGTTATATCTATGCGCAACCGCTTAGGGACTAAGCTGTGTTAGATTTAGTCTTTTTAGTAAACGAGGTGATAGACATAACTATGTCACTAGAAATAGGAACCAATTAGTTCAACCAGGTATCAGACTTGCTAAAATAGCAACATCTTTTATGGGGTACTGTTTAAAATGTTACAATAAAATACCTTCCCATATATTAGAACAAAATGAGACAAAATTTAAATCTTGTATTATACGCACACTATGCAGGCAAGCATATTATAAGTTAGGGGAGTATATTGAAGATAAAAATGCTTGGCTCAATGCTGGTCCTGCTCCACAACGCCACTACGGGCTCAAAGTAATCTGTTAGCATTTCTTAATATTGTTGGACCGGCTGAAGATTGTAAGAATGCAAATCTTTTTTATTGTATAGACGCAACTTATTTAACATCGTATAATTTCATGCACATGTGTGAGTACTATGTACCTTTAAACTATAATGATCATTTTGGGTAGGTCTTTGACTTGAATGTACCCTGGCGATTGGGGATGTCATGCTCACTCAAAAGTCTGGCTGATGGTGGCGCATGCGTTGGATCATTTGGCTCCCTAAAAAATGGTTGAGCCGAATGGGGCTAGCGTATGCGTCATGTTCGTGAACGGGCGCCGTCAGCTGAGACTGGTCATCTCTCGGCTGCCATGGTTTATTTTAATTATTTCTTTGAATTGTTTCGTTTTTTTACTCCGGACTCTTTTATCCTGCACGTCTTTTACATCGTTCTCACATACATGTATAATATTAATATGAATGATGAAACCATAATTTTGTAACAAAATATTATTTTTAAAAGAGTATCCGTGGAGTTTCTTGCACGTTCTTCTCCATAGAGATCTACGCTTTGGAACGTGCAAATAGCTTCATCTTTTTAACCGACCGATCTTGACAATTCAAAAGTGCCTGTAAATGGTCTAATTGAAATAAATGCTTTGACTTGAGACTGGAAACCAAATATAATACATTAATATACCTACAGAGAAACGAATGGATGGATCAAGAATCTGTGAAAATTTTAGTAGTAAAAGGCGAGATCAGTGGTACCAAATTTTTTCCATTTGCTAATTTCATACAGAACATAATGAAATGTAAACGAGTAGGTGGATTGTCACGTGAAGTTATTTAAACACGTGACCATTAATGTTTAATTTGCTAAAAATTAAGAGCTTTATTGCATGGTAAGAATAATTTGAAACAATAAAACGATGTTGAATGTCAAGGTTTTTGCATTGTCAAAGAAGAAATATTATGTACTTCTAAATGAAGTTACCATCTGTTCCTGTTACCTGACCTTATCTCAATTTCTTCTTTCTTCCATTAAGAGCGTTTACGTGGTACGACTTTTCATACAAACTTTCAAATCTTTATTTTTCGAAATTAATGAACTGATTTTAATAAAACCTGGTATGCGTAGGTACGCTAGATATCTAGATCTAAATAGTTATCAGAAAAAAAATTCGAAAAAGAGTTCAGGGGGAAGGATATAGTGATTTTTCACTTTCTATACAAAACTTAAAATCGCTCTCTCTCCCTCTGAAACCTTTTTCAAAAATGTTTTCTGACAACTACTTAGACCTGAATATCTAACGTATGCATACCAAGTTACATTAAAATCGTCATTCATTTTGAAGAATAAGGACCTGAAAGTTTGTATGAAATGACATACGGCGTACACGCTCTTAACTCAAACTCGAAAACATTTATTTTAAATACTAAAGCCATTTCCATGCACTTCTCAATTGTCAAGGTTAGTCAAAAAAAAAATATTTTGACTGGTCGATCTTAATCAATTCAGTGAAAAAGATTGATCTTCACTGACTAAAAGGGTCAATATTACTGGTTCGTTACTAACACTATGGTAGGCACCAAATAAATGTGCAATAACCGTCATTGACCCACATACGTTTAGTAACTTTCTTAACATCAACAACAGAAATAAAGACAAAGCTGTCCTGAATCGATTTCTATCGTGATCCTTTACGTTCTCTTGTAATGAAAAACACTGCATAATTTACTGTTAGGGTGTCTACGAAGGAATATTAGGGAAAGGTCAATGTAGTTTATTGCAAGTTTATCTGGCGCCTAGCAAAACATGATGAGGTCTTTGTCCGTTTTTTTTAAGTATGGGATATCGTCAAATGACTCTCCACTCTGGGCGGAGCGGGAGGGTCAGACTCTTACTGAATAAAACCCATCCGTGTTCCTCCTTATGCCCTTTGCCTTCCAGGGCCGCGGAGACTATTTGGTACAAATCCCGCAATAGGTTTTTGTTCTTGTTGTACTATAACGTCACGTGTACTTGCACGTGTGTTGTGTCATTAGTTACTATTTTGTTGTTTTTAATTTTTTTAGTTATTCATTTATCCACTTACGGCAGAACGTAGGCAGAAGGAAAACCGTCACAGTTAAAAAGACTGGAATTAGATTTAGGAACTCATTTTATCCCGGTAGTAGTATGTTCTCGTGGGATACTTTTCGAAATTTACGAGGGCGAGAAGGTAGTATATTACAATAAAAAAGAAAAAAGCAGTGTAATGGTGTTGTGAACTTTATATTTCTTAACAATAAAATACATCAATTATGTTCTATTTACAAACAAAAAAATATATTGGAACAAAACCTGCAACATTCAACTAAAAGTGTATTTTCTTTTAAATCAAAGATAAATTTTACAGTTACGATTTGGAGGAAATAACAAATTGTACAGGCTTTTATTTCATTGATAATAACCTTACGGTGGGATAGTTACCTAGAACACAACTTTCAAAATGGGATCAACAGCATAGAATACAGAATTAATATTTACCAGCGACCAGGAGGCCTACCACAACCTCTTAAAACAATATTATTTTAATATTACTTTGTAATTTCTGTTGTTGCATTTTCAACTCTCGGCGCTGATCCGAGCGTTGAAAATCTTAAAAAATTATAAACACAAAATAGTTCTCTCTATTATAGAAAACCGTATTACAATCCGTTGCGTGGTATAGAAGAAGTAAGAGAAGAAATAGAAAAATGCGATTTTTCAATAAGGATGATTCCTGAGTTTAAAAAAAAAATTCTGTTTCGACCGTCAGTTAGATTGTCGAAAAATATTGGATAAGTACGTATTTCTGTTTTATCAAATCAATAAAAAATGACGCAGATCTTGTGACGTCAATTTTCGGTAAAAAGTGTACTTACTGAAATGTGACGTCACAGGAGTTTTCAACGCATTTTGTATTACGTGAGAAAAGAAAAAAACGTGTCCCATATCGTTTGGAAATCTGTCTGACGGACATTTAGTTTTTTTTTTCATTTAAGTACCATAATATACTCCGGTAACTTTTAATAGAAGAATAAAAATAGATAGATAGATAGTTAAAAGAAACATTAAATACATATTTAAATAGGATAACTTTAATTTTTTTCTTGGATTAAAGTTACCTCAGTTATAATTTTTTTCTTGGATTAAAGTTACCTATCAGTCCGAATCATCGGTCGGAAAAATCGGCTCTTAGAAATCTGACGTTTCATTCAAAATAAAGAACAAAAGTATATAGACACTTTTTTTTTCTTTTCAACGATTAAAACTGTGCAAAGAATTAAGATGCAGTTGACATTTTAAAATTTTAAAAAACCTAGCAACTTGTATGACATGATAATAAAAAAATATTAATTATTTTTTATTCTTTTATTGAAATATCGCATTCTTAATACATACTGTAAATTATTTTTTTTAATAAAATGTTTTATCTGTGACACTAAACAAAATTTATTTCTATTTCTTCTTTGCCGGGTGCCTATATTCACCCCATACAAGTTTCTCAATGACTTAAGAAGCTAGAAAGTTACAAAAACTTCTACCTATCGTTGCACGTGTTAACATAACATAAAAAACTAACGCACATGAGTATCTAATTAATTCATTAATTATTTCTACATTCCACTACAACGCAATGCCATAAGGTTAAAATTGAATTGCATTATTGCCTAAGTAAAAATAACATAAGTATATAATGAATCTAATAAACTTAAAAAAAATAATACACTCCGTATTCCCAAAATGAGAAAAAAACCAGCCAGGAGCTAAACACACTCCCAAACCGAAGGTTTGTAACTATGTTAGAAATAATACCTAGTAACCGTATATTATAACGTTTTCGTATATTTGCTTACGGCCATATTTCATTGTAAGTTAAAAGCTATATAAAATGATTTAACCTTAATACCCATTTTAAAATGATTTTGACTCCTCATTGCAATAATAATTAGTAACAAAATCCTTTCAATTGATATGTAAGTGTACAAGCATTATTTAAAACTTTTCAGTATATTAAGTCACTAGATTAAGTGACCTGGAATAAGTTACAGTGACAGACAGACAAAACTGCACGTTAAGGGTTGATTTACACCTTTTTGGTACAAAACCCTAAAAAATCTGCTATAAGAAACGTTTATCTTGGTATATGTGAAAAAAGGACAAAAATTAAATGTATGTAACATACAAAACTGAGGAATTAATAAAAAAAAAACAAGTTAGTGATTGCGTGAAGGTTGATAGAACGGTTTTCAAGAAGGAATCGTATTACAACGACCCCAAGTCACATGGTACAAAGGCAAGAAGATAATGGTGCGGAACCCAAAATAACATTACTTGAAACTTCACGCGTTTCACCACTATCTCACCTGAGGGCTTAGTGCAAGTATTTAACGTACTCGATCGCGTTAACGTAGTTAGCTTATGTCAAATTGTATAGAAGAAAAAAGGTTTTCCGTGGGTGTCACCAGACAGCGCTTATTCAGTTTCAATACAAAATGACGTTTACGCTAACGCAATCCAGAACGTTAAAAAACTCTCACTAAGGCCACTGATGATGGTAAGCGATGATGTGGTCGAAGATGGAGCATCCTTGCCTCTAAGTAATCTATTCACTCACTCTTAACTTAAAGACTGACGGTTGTAGCTATCAGGACACACACGAATCTGGCAGGGAATTACACTCATAATTACTTGTTGTTGCGTTGCAAAACATTAACACAAAATAGTGCATGAACTATTTTTGTGAATTAATGTTTGGCAACGCCAAGCCATTTATAATAGCAACACAGCACTGTTACGTTTTAGTATACTTTTATTCTCAGGAAATGGTAATTTAAAAAATTCACAAGACAATCATTTTAATTATTCTCATCATCGATCTGTCAAATGTTTACTACTAACTAGCATTACGTTGCATTATGCATGATAAAACACATCATTTACAACTTAAAATGTGTAACTGAAATGTGTATTGATCTTCATGTAAACACTTAATAATTTAGTTCTACACTAAGACCACGAAAGTCATATTATTTTGCACGGACCAGTAACTCTAAAAATGACTCAACCCCATTTTGTTCATTTTGTAGAAAAAATACAAATACGGCCAATAATACCACCACTAATTCCTCACTCAGCCTCTATAAACATCCAAAGTGTACCTTAATCTTTTTTCACACAAGCCGATATATATGATTTGTTGCTTCCTTGCACGTAGCTGTTATAGTAGAACTTTCCAAACATATAGAAGAAGGCGAAGCAGTTGAACATCACCAGGGTACTCAAGTACCTAGGATAGTTACAATTGCTTGAAGTTAAGCTGTTCACGTTCAGGTATACCAGGATGCAGAACTGGATCTGGAAGAAGAGAAGACGATAATCTCAAGAAAGAACATACCACACTAGATAAGTTTAAATTCAGTGCGTATTTTACACTTCCTGTGGGAGAGGCGACGAAGAGACTCACCAGAGAACGGACAGCAGCATTCTCAGTAGAGGTACTATACAGCCACACTGCGATTGCCAACCCGCCTGCCAAGCGTGGCGATTATGGCAGACGCCCCCCAATTTAGGGCAGGCCTGTGTCCAACAGTGGACGTCTTTCGGCTGATATCATGATGATGATGATGAAGTATTTTATAATGACGCTTGTCGGTTTTTGACGGTCTGTGATAGTTGTGCTTCCAATTATATTGTCTTGAGGTATTATTAAGCGGACAAACATTCACTGCTGGACATAAGCCTTCCACAAGAATTGCCACATCGACCTTGTGTGAGCTCTTCCAACGCTGCGTCTTTCGGGACGCGGTCACCACTCCAAATTTCTATTGGCCCCATTAACCAACTGTTCTGCAAGTAATGTGTCCTTTATAAAGCCGTTTATGTTTCGGCTCAAGGAATAAGAGGGAGGAATATCATGCCTTGAGTTTCGACTTATTACCATTTTAGGTAGCTAGCTGACTGTTAAAAGTGCTCATTCTTACTTAGAGAATTGACGAGTTACTGCTTCTTTTCACCATGTCCCAGTTAACTTGTCTCACTTTTCTATTTATTTATCGATTTTCATTTTCTCATATCGCCTATTCTTGCTTAGTGACTTGAGTATAGGCGACATGGATAAAATGGAAACAGTTAAATAAATGTAATGCATAGTTGAGTAACAAAGGTAAACTAATCTCCTTACCAGCTGCATTTTAGTAAGGTACTTCTTCCACCACAAGTATTTCTGGTACTGAGGTCCAAGACCAGAGATCAGGTAGTAAGTGTACATGACGACGTGGATGAACGCGTTGATGGCACCCTCAGGCACTCCTTGTCCTCCTTAAAACGAAACGATTGTTAATTATTATGATACGGCTTAAATGAAGCCGATACTTTTAAGAAAACAGCAGTTACAGAGGTATGCAAAACAATAGAGACCTTCTGGCCTCCGCAAATTATAACAAGGGCAAGAGGATGATGATGATATCATCATTATCATCCTCTGTCTCAGTATCAAAGAGTGTTAAACTGATGAGATGATGTAAAACTATGATGTGCTTCTCTGAATATGCTATTGACACAAGATAATCACTCTGCTCAAAATCTATATAATTATATTGAAAAAACTTTTTAATCTAAATTTCTGCTGAATTAACTTGTACATAATAATATTGTGGATTTTTAGTAATCAAGGAAAAATGTAGTTTATCAAATAAGTGTTACCAACCTGCAGCATATTTGACTCCAATCCATCCAATGATGGGCATAATCGTGTGATGGTATAGATGCAGGAATGAGACCTGCCTGTCCTTTTTTCGTAGCACAAAGAAAACAGTATCGAGAAGTTCTGTGATCTTCATGAAGAAAAACCACCAGCCACAAGTGGCCCACTGAAAAATATAGATAAGTGGATCAACTTTAAATCGGAAATTTCAGTTCATACAATGGCAATAAGTTGTGAGTCAGTATCATAATGTCAATCCAAACCAACCAAAATGTCAAGACAAACCAAAATATCAACATCAGTAACATGCTCACAGACCTAAACAAGTCTCAAGATTGGGCTGATATGAACAAAGTGTCAACATGTCAAAGACCAAAATCATGACGAACAGCACCAAAAGAAGACAATACATTGAGGGTGAAGAGATTGCATATGCCCCAAACTATATCTATCTGGGCCCAATATTCTCCTTCCAGGCGCAAAAAGACCAAAATTTTGCTCGACGCATCGAGAGCGCCTGCAATAGATCCTTATTGGTCAATGGAAGATCTTCTTAAAGGAGATCTCCCTCCATGTCTCAAACGGAGAATTATGGACATGTGTACTCTTCTTATTCTCACATGCGGTGCACATACCTGGTCTTTGACACTTCAGCAGAGGTCTAAACTCAAGGTTTGCCAGCGAGCCATGGAGCGTTGTACATTAGACATCGCGGAAGACCAAAGCGAAGATAGCGGGACGAGCTCGACATCTACCGAAAGTACTGACTGGCCGGACATAACTTTTTCCCAGCAGTGGAACAAAATAGGCTAGATAGATAGACCATAATGTCAAAAGCAAGACGTGTAAAACGAACCCCAGCATAAATTCACAGAAAATCTTTAGATTGTAACAAATCCGTTTAAAAACCCCAGATTTGAAAACAAACTCTTCGACCTTCGATCAACAATACAACTAGATAACGGGTCACGTACAAAATCAAAGCTAAATTCTGTCCGCGTGATTACCTGCTACAGCTTCTGTTTACTAGCATTTGTTTATTAGCGAACTGAGAAAATAGTTTTATATCAGTTTTTAGTTCAACCGAATTACAACCTTTGCACCTAGTAATGAAGTCACAAATCTTCGCAATATTATCTTATACTTACGATTATTCATCACAAAAAACGAGCAAGGCAATCTGTCACTTAGATATTGAAAGTCATAGGTTAAACAACATTTAGAGTGAAATCCACCTTAAACGGCAACGAATAAAGTACATTTTTCCCATTATTGCCTTGCGACCTACATCGTTTTTTTAAATATTACAATGCAAATCTACTCTATGCATCTACTGTTCTGTTACACAAAAGTTTGCGCGTGTATTTGCCAAACTTGGCCAAACATTTGTGGCGCTGGTTTTAAATCGGTAATTTTACTCAAATTTGATATTATTTGTTTGCTTAACCGCTGCGGCCCCGACATGTGAAAATTCCCAAAAAAAAAATCTTATGTAATAGGTAAATAAACATTAAATTCGCGATTAATTCGCGACACCGGTGTGTCGCCGGGGCCAGAGCGGTTAAAGCTTAAAATATAACTTATTCTTTATGTATATACCAAAAATAAGTCACTCCGGCCGTTAAATTGCTTATTTTTGCAACTTTTGAATACACATTGCGGCATTGTGAAACATGTTAACATTGGCTGTTTCAAGCAAACTAAACAACAGAAGAGCTCACATCTCAAGTGAGCTGTTATTTACCGAGTCGTATTTAGGACGTCGACCCGATACCTAGTTGTAATTGTTGATCGAAGACAAAAATACATAATATAATTTTTGAACGTAACACCTAATTTGGCTGTCCGTCTTTAACACATAATTGTGTTTATGTCAATACTACGGTGACGCGTGTAGGATTCCGAACGATCAGCGAAATACTTGCAAATGTTGACGAAGCTAACAAAAGAGTTACGTGAATTTACGAAATTTAAGTAATTTTTACCGAGTTGACGAATATTATTTAGCGGTAGCACTTTTAGATTGAATGATTTTGAAAAGTGGTTTTTCTGAATTATGTTTGAAATCTTTTCCATAAGGTTGAATGACATTTGCTAGTGTTACAATTATATGTTAATAAACAACTAGACTAATATCACTGTGTTTTTCTACTGGCGTATTTGCTTGCCCAGCTAACGTGTGTTCTTTCGTTCAAATATCTACTCGAAACAATTTTGTCAATGTAGCAAAGTTTGGAGCTGAAATTATAGTTGATTTTGTTCACAGTTACGCTTCCTGACTTTTATTATTCGTAGGGGGAGACTTAAATGAAACAAGGAGTCTTTAACAAAATCATTGTTTTTAATATTTTAGTAACTTTATTGATGGGGGAAGATAGTGATTTTTCACTGTCTGTAGAAAACTTAAAATCACTCTATCTTTCCCTTTGAAATCTTTTTCGAAAATATTCTTTACCAACTATTAAGACCTAGATATCATCTAGCTACGCATACCAAGTTTCATTAAATCGGTTCAATCATTTCGAAAAATAAGGACTTGAAAGTTTGTATGAAATACCGTACGTCGTAAACGCTCATAATGTGTTGATGTTTTACGAATTGCTTTGTGTTGTATCTTAGCAAAGTTTCATGAAATCAGATATTAAAAACATGTTCCTGTAGGTAAATGTTTCAATATTTAGTAATGTCTATTAACTTTTCTTTTTAAAAGTACTCTGTCTCACATAAACCAATACAAGTTAAAACAAACGCACCACTCTTTTTTTAAATATACTAGTTTCAAATAAATAACTTATTTTAACTAAAACCAGCAGGTAAAGATAATAATTAATTAAGTCTGAATTAACCATTACTAATCGTTACGGTATGGTTCTGTATTTTAGATCTTAGTAATTCACTTGCTGCCTCATTATTTTTTGTTAAAACTATCATTTAATTATATGGCTTATACGTCAAATATTGTAATTCCGTTTTTTTTAAGGTTTTTATGTAGTACAGGGATAGCAACACTAAAAAAATAACTACACCCGTAAAATAATAACTTCTTCGGATCGTTAATTATGCTTTTTTTGCAATTTAATGACCGTTGACTAACAGGTATTATCTTAAATACATACATAAAAACTGCTTTCTGAATCAAGGTCTTGATCCGGCTGCCCAGCGAGAGCCTCCTCAGTTCTTAGCAATAGGGAATATGCATGAAAAAAATAATTTGTTATCTACACAGTTTATCTCAAAATATACAAAATATTATACCTACCTACTAACAGTGAAAATAGAATCAAAATTGATCGGAAAACCTACGAGACAGGTATTAACTATTTTAAATAAATATATCTGTTCATCTCGCGAAAAAGCTGTTTTCTATGGCAGTTGTATATGCGTCATGGACTTTGACGTCAAAGTCCATAACGGACATCTTTTTCTAATTGTAAACTTTGAAGCTTTACAACTTCATCGCCGATGAAGTTATTTTAAAATTGATTCATAAGTGCTTTCTAAAGCTAATAAGTATTTCATTTTGTAAATAAAAAAATACATGCATATTCCCTATTGTGCCATTGGCCGTCACGAGTATCGGCACATTATCAGCTGCTGAAGATAATTTGGTAATTTCAAGGTTCACGATAGACAATAATTATGAAACGCTGTAAAACTGGAAGTACTACGCGTAATGTTCAAAAACTCGTGGTGCTATTCCCTGATTAAGTAAATAATGAGAAATATCAGAAATCGGATATTTGGTGAAACCAAATATCCGTTTCTGAATCTCAACATATTCTAAGTTCTGAAACTTGTTACTTAATTATAAGTACTTGTTAAATCTGGGTATTACGCTCATCATCATCATCCACAGTCTTATTTAAGTAAGATTAAATTTTTTAAAAATGGTTGTGATTAATTATGCCCGCAGAAGTCATTACCATCATCGTTTACTTGCCCAAACCTAAATCTTTTTATCAACGTGTCGATGATAGATACAGTTAGAGTACTCCAACCAGTGGAGTTTGCCTTTAGGCCTTAAACTGTATGACAGCGGTGGCGGCGGCGTGGCTTGTTCAAATGCATAGATTTGTATTCAATACTCAATATATTTACGATATTGCTTCCACATGTGAACTTTGGTGGTAGGTTTTTATAAAAAAAAATATTATTGTGGACCCTCGGGCACAGCAACAGTAGGAGAGAGGAAGAGAAGAAGGCTTGCATTTGACTACTTAGTAGATTACCTATAACTTTTTATTTGTGATTATTTTATAAAAACATGTATTAAATTAATTTACAATTTATCATTTAAATATTCGATATTATAATTGCATTTAGATATTAGAAATTGTTTTAATTTATTTATGAATTTAAATATTTCTATTGTTGTTCTTTAATTAATTCTAGTAATTTATATTATTATAATTGACATGACTAGTGTACTTGTTAAGTGTATTTTTAGCTTAGATCTTTGTAAGTTCAACCTATTAGGCGTAATCTGTATTTTAACTATATATTTTCTCTTGTCGTGTAAAATTGTTGCGTGAATCCGCACGAATTTGCATAATGTCTGGAATATATAGACAGGGGAGGGCTAGTATTTTTTGCTCTTGGAAATGGGGTATGCAGCTGTCGGTGTCTTCTATATTTACTAGTTATCTTAAGTCTTTTTTTGTTATGTGAAAAGTGTCGCTGCATCCGTATTATTTCCCCACAATATCACGCCGTAACTGAGCCACGCATATGCGTAGGCATAATAACTACACGAATTATTATTGAAGTGTTCTCGATAGCAGCAGCGCGGGAAGGGGCGTCGCCCGCGCCGTCGCGTATTGTGCCTAGTAATTTATGCAATGCGAACTTGAAACAGTTTTAATTTCCGACTACTAAAAATGTATTAATAAATGTAATATTATAAAATGTAATATTGACGCACTTAATAAAATAATAAATAATTTCGGCCTAACATCGAAAGTCAAATAAATGATTTGAAGAAACAATTTGATTTATCTGTACCTAATTAGACAGCGACATCTAGGCACAGGGTTGCAATACTTTTCTGCCAAACGGTAAGTTTTATTGAAGAGATGTCACTTAAACCAAGTAGTCGTTTCGAATTTTTAACAGAAAATACAATAAATTTGAAGTCCGTGGATTAGGGAAGCTTACACTTGATACATGTGTTGCAGCCAACTAATTTTATCAGCTGTTTAATTGGTGGCCTAGCTTTTTCATTGAACGACGCCGTTAAATCAGCGGCCATAGTGACACCCCTGTATTTAGTTGAACAGCTAGGCAAATGACTTGTTTCAATATCGAGCCAAGTAGTGGAAAATATGCCACAGGAAGCTTAGGGCACCCCGACATGTACAAATTAGGTTCGGATGGTTTGACGGGAGCGAGTGAACTTAGCTCCTATTATACCATTCATGTTTGGTTCCTTTCTAAACCCTGCAGTCAACAATAGGAACCCCGCGCAGCGGTTCTCCGTTCGTTGGGGTTGGACGTTGAAATTGATTGTTATTTGAATTGAGGATTTCCAAAATTAAATATTTTATAATAACATCACACAATAACGTCACACGGTTACCCTATTCTAAACAATCGGCTAGCCCGTTCTTTAAATGTTGTATTAGACGCATTGGTTTGATGTCATTTATGCCGCTGATTAAACGGCGCCCTTTAATCAAAAGACTAGACAGCCAATTAAGCGGCTGATTAAGCCAGTTTGCTGCAAAACATACACCATTAAAGTAAAAAAAAAACACACTCATCATCATCACATCATGAACAAATTCATCTCATTTTGATATTATTCTGTGAAATTACGTATAGTTTTTCTCTGATGCCTGTCATCAGAGAAAAACTTACCTTACCTTAGTGGTCGCACTAGATTGCTTTGAAGTCATATAAGAAAACCACTTTCGCCAAATTATTAGGTTGCTGTGCCAGATGTGAGAAGTAATTTCATGGGGAATGCCAGTTTACGCCAAAAAAAAACTGTTTGTTCAAGGTTACTAACCCGCATAGCCCTTGGACTCTCCGAATAATCTATTGAATAACATCGGTTTTCGTATTTCTCCGAGAAGAAGTAGCAGAGTCCCTGAAAAGAGAAAATAGTCTTAAAGTATATGAAAAAAGGACTGATATTAGATGGACTTCATGTTTTGTAATAGTTGTAATAGTTGACAGTTGAACTCAATATTCAATAGATGGCGTATTTGACGTCATTTTCTGAATGGGGGGTGTTAAGATTATCCGCGGAAAAATGACCCACGACCATGTTTGCTGAAAGACTGGAATTAGCTGGACTGTCTGAAATGTTTTGTGTCGTAAAAAAGGTTTTAATTTTTTCGTTGGTTCCGTTGTTCAAAATTGGTCAAAAAAAGTTGTTTTGGGTAAATTGGTATTTGTTGAGTACAAGTAGTTTGAATGATGTTGGATAATTGAACCTGGACTCGATAGAACTAAGACGGGCTTAATTGACCCTGTTCGTTTACACTTGCCCGAATTTCTTGGGCAATCGAATTCAGGAGGACGAGTAAATGATGATAAATGATGATGATAGTGATTATCGTTAGTTAAAAAAGTACTTACTGTATAAGTAATGCCAACGCTCATGACAATCTGGAACAAATTGTAGACCATCACCAAGTGTTTCAGGCTGTATGGTTTCTTGTCTTTCATGTATCGAGGCCCAGCTTTGATGCAGAAATAAAGGTATGTTGCGAGTATTGTGAGCAGAGGACCAGGCCCTGACAAAAGCCACCAGTCTTTTGTCCGAGGATCTAGAAGTAAAAGAACAACACTGTGAGATAAATATCAATTTTACTGCTTTAATATATTAGATTAGATTACAGACTCAATCTGACAGTATTAATGCTATACGTAAATAAGCCAACAGTAACAAGGAAGAACAATATGGCTGTTCTTAATAAAAACCGACTAAATAGGAAATTCTAAAATAATATTGTGTTTGCATTTTAGATTTTTATTATGGTCAAATTCGTAACTGTAGGCACTTTTTGGTGCTGCGGAATTACGCGAAATTAGAAGAATCGGAAGGCCTTTGGAGACAGTGGTACACTATTGACTTATACTACTAAACTACTACTAAATAAATACGCGGAAATTTCATGTTGCTTTGTCTTTGATTTCGTTTTTTATTGAAAAGGTATGGTCTGACCAAAACTAAACTAAAACTAATCCAACTAACAAACGTTTTGTAAAGGGGACTTACCTGACAATTCCTCAAATACATAATGATAACCTTGTAGTGCTTGCTGTACCATCGCCATTTTTCAGAAAAATATTAGTGAAATAAAATTGTCCCAAAAAATCACTTTTTTATTTAATATAATTTTATGCTGTTTAATTCAAGGGAACTTCTACAGGTTCAGGAAAATAATTATATTGTATAGGTACATAAACATCCTAGTGAAGATTTCTCACCAGTATTATCGTTAGTTAGGATTACATAAGTAACGATAATCCTGGTTTCTATTAAGAAACACTGTGTGAATAGTCCATCGTACGCAAACAAGAATATTGACTGTCAGTGGCCCCAGGTTGGCCGCTGTATAAATAATCTGGCCAAATGGGGCATTCTTCACCCATCCCAAAGTGTGCAGTACAGAGCCCATGCACAGCACATGCATCAACTTTTGTGCACGACCACCTGCATCATCCAAGATTTGAACGAGGCTAATGATAGAGCTGTACAGGTTTCTCAATACTGGTCGGACCAAATGTTATATGAGTCAATCGACACGAAACGAAGAAGAGTGACCCCAAAATAATATATATTATATGTAACCAGCTTCTACCAGCTGCGGCTTCGCCCGCGTGAATATCGGTAATAGAAAGGTTACCTGATTTGTATTGTAAATTTTTTAGTCAGGAAACACACACCCTACACCTACCCTACACCTTCCCTACACCTACCCTACACCTACCCTACACCTACCCTACACCTACCCTACACCTACCCTACACCTACCCTACACCTACCCTACACCTACCCTACACCTACCCTACACCTACCCTACACCTACCCTACACCTACCCTACACCTACCCTACACCTACCCTACACCTACCCTACACCTACCCTACACCTACCCTACACCTACCCTACACCTACCCTACACCTACCCTACACCTACCCTACACCTACCCTACACCTACCCTACACCTACCTTATACCTACCTACCCTACACCTACCCTTTACCTTCCCTACACCTACCCTGCCTACATAATTATACCAGCCCAAAAATACTATAACATGTTTCTGGTCTCCTGGTACTTGATGTTTCTGGTCTCCTGATACTTGTGAATTTGAAGTACTAAGGCAGCAGCGGCTCTGAGTTTCCACTTCCTCCTCAGTCTCCATTAATCCAGGCCACTTACCGCTATTTTTTATTCCAGGATATGAACTACATGTCATTGTGTGCCAAATTTCATCCAAATCCCTTCAGCCGTTTTTGCCTGATTGTTACACAAACATACAAACTTTCACCTTTATAATATTAGTAGGATTAGGACCAACTTCTCACTAAAATTTTATTACTGCGCCATCTTTACTATTGAGTCATAGGTGCGTTTTGCCTTGTTTGTTTTTCTTGCTTGCTTTTAATTTAGGTCTTATCTTCACCTTCACTACGTTATTTTAGAATGGAATTGAAAGCATTTATTCGACACAGACATTGGACAATAACAACAAACACATAAATGGACAATACGAGTAAATGAGACGACTAAATAGTCCACAATAATAACGTAAAATTGTGCTGAGCGTGCCCACACCAAAAGGGTCATCACATCTCAGCGAGACCCAGCATCGATTTTCAGTTTGCTTCTCTTATTATTTCAAATTCATGTTATTATGTCTGAAGAAAACACTATTATTGAATATATTTCTGTATTGTTTAGTTCTGGTACATAAGTAACCTTTGTAATAAAATTATTCAGCATAGGCAGACAATAGGGCACTTTTATAACATGACTGGCAGCTTTCTTCAGTATAAAAAACACATTTTGCTTAAAAAAAACGATTTCCAAAACATTTGACAGCCCATTTGTTTTTGTACAGTCTCACATAATTTCTTTTTGCACTATTCACACAAAATTTCTATTGTATTTACATAATGCTTCTGTGAAAATCTTTACTAGGATTTATATAATTAATTGTTCTTATATTAATTAACTAGGATTAAATTAATATGTTTTGAAATCTCCACGCAAACACATTTTAGGTCAAACTGACAATGCTGTCAAATTATGTTTTTTAAAGTGCGAGAATATTACTGGCTTTATAAAT
The DNA here is from genome assembly GCA_947386135.1 of Melanchra persicariae. NCBI lineage: Eukaryota > Metazoa > Arthropoda > Insecta > Lepidoptera > Noctuidae > Melanchra > Melanchra persicariae. Next base: position 20,067,894 of record OX376650.1, read on the forward strand.
AAATAAAAGAGTTGGACTTGGTTACAACCTCATTTTTAAACGACTAAAAAGAAGGAGGTTTGTTCACCGATTTCTTCGTCAATTGTGGACCGATTTTTTAAATATTTTTTTTTCGACAGCTTATTCTCATAAGGTGGTTCGATTGTCACCAACTCAGAATCTGATGATGAGATCCCAGGGGAATCGAGGGCAACCCTCAAATTTTGTAGACACGTACAATGTTTTTCATATAGATTCTAACGCAGTTTAGATTATTGTGCTTGGTAATCATCATCTTAAGTTGCTAAGCTAATGATGGAAGGTATAAGTCAGGATCAGATGATGGGATCCCAAGAAAAATGTTTGTTTAGCGATATTTTCGGCATTTTTCTACCGATTTGGATGATTCTTTTTTTGTTTGGAAGAGTATTTTCCCGGACTGGCCCCATTTCAATTTGGTGTAGACCAGCCGGTCGATTCTGTTGACATCTCACGGTGTTCACCTTGGCGGAGTGAACGACAATATAGCTGTCATTCCATCTTATGTGTATGGTTTGACAACTCACCTGTCGTGCGCCCCACCCGGGTGTTCACATCATCGGACATCGGGTGTTCATAGACATGTTTACAGAATCGCACTGCAGAATCGCACTGCTGATGAAGAACTTCGAAGGTAGGCAACAAAAATCTTCAATAAGTGATAGCAAATCTCTCGAGAATGCTGAAATCGCATGTCTGTTTATTGTGCTGAGTTACCCAGTTGATGTGTTGTGGAGGTTTGGTAGGCTGCCGCTCCACGTGAAATACTGGTATTCATCTGAATCCGGTTTGAGTGGGAGCCGACCCCAATATAGTTGGGAAAAGGCTAGGCAGATGATGAACCGATCTTGATGATTCTCCACTCATTATGGGAATAATGTGAATTTAGTTGTGGAGTATCACCACTAAAATGTAAATCATACAAAACTTTTACAAAAAAATACAATCGTTTTCCAAATAAAAAATACTACAACGTGTTAAAAACCTTTAATTTCGGAAGTCAGTGTCAACGAACGAAACAACATCCAAGAAAACCGACTTTCGAAATTAAAGTTATTTTATACTTTGTAGAGTTTTTTATTTCGAAGTTGATTGTATTTTTTTAAATAGGTATTTTGGTAAACTATTATAAACTAGCTGCCGCCCGCTGCTCCACCCGCGTGAATGTCGAAAATTATCCCAATGCTCCCAGGATAAAAAGTAAGTTCTAGAACATGGTCTATTGGTGTACCAAGTTTCATTAAAATCGTAACAGACAGACAAAAATAAAGGTACACACATCAAGCTACAACAATCTGACAACTTTCTTTAATAGATTCTCAACTTAATCGCTAAAGCGTTACGTTCAAGGTTGTTTAGTATTTATGAGTTTCGGGTAGCTTGATGTGCAGCATCTGTGCCTTTATTTTTGACAATTTGAGTTAGGATGTCTTATCGATTTACTATCGATACTCTTTTTGATTCGTTAACGAGTTATGCCATTGTAAAAACTTACGGAATTAGTTGCAACGATTGAAGATATCAGAATACTCTTTAGGCAATGACATACTGGGGCCGAAAAGTTCGAAAAGACGCAGCGTTGTAATGTCTCCCACAAGATGGACCGATGAACTGGTGAGGATCGCAGGTAGCCGAAGGATGCACAGGACCGGTTGTTGTGGCGACACTTGGGGCCTATGTCTAGCAGTGGACGTCTTTCAGCTGATATCATGATGATGAATGCCCCCTTATTAGTTACTTTTATATGCAATGAGAAACGATGTGGAAAAGTGTCAATTTATTAATCTTATTGAGTCATTTTTACATTAGGTAGATTGTTAAGACGATTCTTCGAATGTTTATTGAATTGTATGTATAAGAATTGTTACGGTTATGTCACGCTTAGTAATGTTTTTACGTACATATTTATCGCACCTTGCATGTGTAAACTGACCGTCGCATCGTTGGCCCAATCCAGCATGTATGTATGCGTACTGAAAAACTTCATACTTACACTACTTTTTACCATATATTTTGGAAACTTTTGAGGTCTCGCTTGAAAAACCATCATCCGACCGTTAAAATCAACAACTACAAAAATTTCAAACAAATTTTCAAGCAGTCTAAAGCGTTTGGTGGCATAAAATCTGTGATTGAACTAACATGAAAGCAACCAACTGCATGAAACTGCTTAAAAAGTGACTTTTTAGTACTTATTTGTCGATCGGGTTGTTTTGGAAAAGTCTATATCTTTTATTTTTACCTTTGATTCTTTACTGCATATCAGATGCAGATTGTAACCCTGAAATATGACAGCGTACTTCTGAAACTCCCCATAGATTAACGGTATCTCTGATATTGCAGCTGATCTGTCATAAACATCTTCGGTGTGGTGCATGCTACTGGATACCCGTAGTGGGTATCCAGTAGCATGTATTTTATGGATTCATTGTTCGTATAGACAACAATGACTTTGAAAAAAATGTTTATCGTGATGTTAATCTGTTAATAAAAGCCTGTGTAAGAGTCGACATGAGCAATTTCAGGGCAATTAAAAAAAATGGCGGATAGTGGTGCTTATAAAGACAATCTTTCATAAAATTACAGTGATCAACAATGTTTACCAATGGTGATCATCAGTTGTTATTTTTAACACCACGAAAACTACGGGAAAAACTGATGATGTACAGTCATAAAAAATATGATAATACTATAGTAGATTCCAGATAAATGTGCAATAACGATCATTGACCCACATACATTTATTGACTTTCTTAAAATCAAAAACAGAAATAAAGACTTAGAGCAGTCCTGAATCTACTTCTATCGTGATCCTTTATGTTCTCTAGTAATGTAAAATGGTTCATAATGTACTGTTCGGGTATCTATGAAGGGATATTAGGAAAAGGTCAATGTACTTTATTGCAAGTTTATCTGGCACAAAGTATAGCTCTTGCTCGCGGCTTCCTTCGCGATCAAATGATTTATCGCAAAAATAGTAGTGTATTGCCGTCTCCAGGGTTCCCATCTATATCTCTCAACCAAAATTGATCAGAGTCGATTCAACGATAGTGTGTCAACAATGTCTATTTTGATTTGGGATTGACATAAACCTAACAATATCTCACTTTACTAGATATTATTGATTTTTGAGGAGGACACTGGTTTATCCTTGAAGTTCAACGTCCAATGCAAATGCAATATAGCTTTAACTAATTTCAATGCAAAAAGAATCACACATAAACGAAAACACATAAAAAAAAAACAATTATAAAAAATACAAACAGTAAAATGTTCGGCTGATGTTTTTTTTATGTTTGAAAAAGGAGGTGGTTCATTACAGAACTACCTCCTTTTTGAAGTCGGCTAGTAAAATGTTAAATGTCAAGCAATGATATGCTAGTAAAATCATTGATGTCAAGGTCACAGAGTACTTTTAAATATATGGAAGTCAAGGTTTTGCATTGTCAAAGAAGAAATACTAGGTAATACAGGTAATACTTCCAAATGTAACCATCTATTCCAGTTACATACCTTCGTGTTCGAAACCTTATCTCAATTTCTTCAATCTTCTATTAACTCACCTACTCAAAAATGTTTATTTCAAACTAGTGGCCCGCCCCAACTTCGCCTGAAACCTTCGCCTTCTACCTTTTTTGTTCAAAATTTTCTTTTACATAAACCTCGCCCTAACAATTACACACACAACAAAAAAATATTATTTCAATCGTTCTAGTCGTTTTCAAGTTATGTGCGTACATTCATTTTGGCGATTAATTTTCATATAAATAGATAAATAGAAAGAAGGCACCTAACATTTCCATGCACTTTTCAATCGTCAAGGTTAGTCAAAAAGATTAATTTTTTTGACTGGCCGATCTTGACCTCCAAAGCGTAGATCTCTATGGAGAAGAACGTGTGATAAATTGAATAGACACTCTTAAAAATCAGTACATATTCCTAAATAACGGTTTCATTTATTTTGAAATAATACATTGCTATAGAAATACGTCTATTTGTCCATCCTCCTAATAGTAACTTCTTTCGTTTCACACAATTGATCAATCTGTCCCAGTTACTAAGCTAATTAAAATTTAGAATTCCTTGAATTGGTGCCACAAGTAGTCAGTCCTATTGAGTCAATAGTGGCCTCATTCTTCTGCCATGCGTGGTCGATCACGAGACGAATGAAAGAATTCTTTCATGCCTTGAAAAGCACGTCGTATATTCTAAGTGTATTAGCTTAGCTTTCACTATCTTTGTGGTCCATATCGGTATCTTAATACCCCATTTTATACTAGTTAAATAGGTACTTACAGAGCGTAAGTATAAGATTTTGATACCAATAATTGATTCAAGCCATGCAATCACTGACAGAAAACACACAACGTTTAGATCTTTTCAATCAGCAGCAGAAATGGCTGGGTAGTTAATTAATTAATTTAAATCGGTGTGCTAAATTTTCCAAAACTAACCTTTAAAAGGGGTAGAGTAGAAGAGGCCTTAAAGTTTGTGGAGTACCTACTTAATCCACGCGGACGAAGTTGCGTGCGCATTGCTAGTGAAATAATAAAGTCTTGCTAAATCGATCATTTATTTGTATGGTATTTTGTAAACATTTCCAATTAGATAGTATGATTGTCACTGTCCAACGCTAAGTCTCTTTTCCTTTCTACCATTCATATCTTTCACTTTAGTAGATGTTACCACTCGATCATCTTCGATCTTCTTGGGATGACCTTTGATATAGTTGTTGTAGTAAAACGTGCTGAACATATAGAACAGTAAACTTGTGTTGACGACACAGAATACATGAACATGTTTTGGATAGTTGCAATTGTGGAATAAGGCATTTGTGTTGTGAGTCAATATGGCTAGAAACTGCGCCTGTAATACAAAAAATAATAATTTAATTCTTTCATTTCATTTTTTTTTCCTTTAAGTATGTTCCTGGTATCGTTAAAACCAAGCAGTTGCAACTTCTTCGATTGCTTATAATATCAAATTGTCAGCACCAAACACCACGACTAAAAACTGAGGAAATTTGTTTTACACCTCTCACCAGGTATAGGTGGCATAGTTCATAGTTAGTGGTGTCACAGTTTTATACAAAGATGAAGAAACAAAATTGTTGATGCATTCAACGCCGCCGCATGACGCAGGAATCGCTAATCCGGGATAAAAGTAAAATTATGACAATTAAAGTTGTTGTGTTAAAATAACTTTCATATTTGCATCAGAACGCAAGGATTAATGATGACATCCGCAAGCATCATCCCACAAGGTGAACCGATGACCTGGTGAGGGTCACTGGTAGCCGATGGATGCGAGACACCCAGGACTGGTCGTTGTGGTGATGATGATGTATCGTGTAGATGTATGTATCTTTTACAAACATTACCAGGATAATTCAGGTTGACCTCTTAATACCTATCAGTTTTATTAAATTACGCTAGTACAATTATATTATGTGGTAGTTGGTTTATACTCTTACCAATTGAAACAAAGTGACATATTTCTTCCACCACAAGTACTTTTTGTACTGTGGACCCAGACCAGCTATGAAGTAGTACGTGTACATCATTATATGAACTAAGGAGTTCATCGTTCCAATCAGGATAAAGGGGCCAACTGTAAAGTAAAATTAATCGTTGATACAAACAAAAATATACCATAAATGAATCTGCTTCATTGTCTTGTCTCAAGTATTAGAATACTAATGTTAACAAAGTGCAAGAAGGTCAACAAAAGTCTATATAAAGGGGACATAGCCAGAAGCATTACTATTCAATCCGATCCGATTCATTGGTCAGAAAAAAGTCTAACCAGTCTGTTCACGTGAAGTATTTAACAACTGCTTGGTAACGAAAAACCGAGTGGGTACTCGGACGCCATGGCCTAACCCAAACAGCAAAAATATCATTTTAATGTAACAAAAATCAGATCTGGATGTCATTACACTTTCCTTTCTTCTATGTTATTTTACAATATGGTAGGTACCTATATAATCATCGAAAAACAGGATGAAATTTAATTCATGGGCATCCTTTTAAGGGGTCATTGTACTCATCATTATGAACAACTTTTACTATGGGACCAACCCCGAAATCGCGAAAAAAAAATCGACTGCTCCATACATTTCTGCACGCGTAACTCGAAAAAATGAACTGAACAGCTGATTCTTTTTTCGCATTTCGGGTTTGATCCCATAGTAAAAGTTGTTCATAATGATGAGTACAATGACCCCTTAAAAGGATGCCCATAAAATAAATTTCACCCTGTATATGTTCAGTAGGATATAATATGTCAATGTGTTTAGGAAATGTAATATGATTTAAAATAATTAAGTTTCTGCTGATGTCAATAATGATATCAGTTACGTTTTGACAATGCAAGTAATTATTTCCAAAAAATCCCGTCATGCAAGTTCCCTCAAAGTGTGCCCGAAGCCGGTTTTAACCACATCGATTAAAGGCAGGCTTCCATTATTGATAAATAATTACTAACTGACTCGCAGTGCGATTCTGCATGTCGAAGTGAAAACTTGGGCGAGGTGCATGACGGGTGAGTTGTCAAACCATACAAATAAGATGGAGTGACAGCTCTATTGTCGTTCACTACGCCTAGGTGAACACCGTGAGATGTCGACAGAATCGACCGGCTGTACGTGATTTGTAGCATGTTACGTAGTGACTGTAATATCCGTAGTTACTTTCTCTGTAGCATAACAACGCCTCCACAAAATAACATAGCTTGGATGGGCTCCGTGTTTTTTACTTGTACATTTTTGTTACTGTTTTAAAAACCGTGAAATAAATAGATTTTTGGGCATCGGTTTTGGATATTATTTTATAGAAGAGTTGTGTCACCCTATGGATAACCGTCTACACTAAAGAAAGGGGCGTGGCGGAATTTCGTGGCGGAAAAATCTTACACTTTTTTTCGCCTAGCGCCCCATCCGCCAAGTTCATATGTACCATGCGATAAGGAACTTCGTCACAAGAAATATTACAAAGATGCATGAAAATGCCATAAAGTTCAATCCAAATAATGTCCATTAACAAACATGCACTTAGTCTGCATTGTTTGGAAAACATCATAGACAATTTTTGTGGAACAACTACGCTCTATACTTTTTGCACACCTTAAAACCTAGCTTATTTTATATTAAACCACTCCCCTCCAGGACATAGGCCTCTCACATCACCACATCAAGCGTTTCTTCACGTCTTGAACCTAACGTACCTGGGAAGTATTTCGTTGCAGCCCAAGAGCTGATGGCAACCATCGAGTGGTGATACAGATGTAGGGTTGAGATCTGCCTGTTGCTCTTCCTAAACACAAAGAAGACGGTGTCCAGGAGTTCTGTCAGTTTACCAAAAAAATACCACCAGGATGAAACTGCTGTCTGCAAAGTAAAGTCAACTACTGTATAAATAACCCTACTTTTTGGGTTTATCGCTGTCGGGTAAAAAAATGTAACATAAGATTCGTAAAATTCAGTTATCATTTTGTTGATTAAAATAAGAATGAATTTGTTTTAGCCAGTATACAACATAAAAAATGGGAAAGGGACTCAAATGTAGTTATGATAATCACAGTTTGAATGTAAATAAACGATGTATTATTATTGTAAAACTTACCATAGTTACACGAGGATCTTTTGAATTCATAAAAGGATCGCAAACAAAACTATAATCCTTCAGTAAGAGGTACTTGAGTCCCTGAAAACAAAAAGATATGAAGTAATAACTTAGGGTCTCAAAACTGATAGCTTCGCAGAGCGCCTGATCTAAATCGAAAGTAAGTAAGTACTCGAATGTGAGTTTGCGGTTACGTGTAATAATAGTAGCTTAAGAGCGTTTACGCGGTACGGCTTTTCATACAAACTTTCAAATCGTTATTTTTCGAAATTAATGAACCGATTTTAATAAAACTTGGTATTCATACGCTAGAACATCTAGGTCTAAATAGTTATCAGAAAAAAAATTCATGAAAGAGTTCAGAGGGAAGGATATAGTGATTTTTCAATTTTTATAGAAAACTTAAAATCGCTCTCTTACTCCCTCTAAAATGTTTTCTGATAACTATTTAGACCTGGATATCTAGCGTATGCATACCAAGTTTCATTAAAATCAGTTCATTCATTTCGAAAAATAAGGATTTGAAAGTTTGTATGAAAAGCAGTACCGCGTAAAGGCTCTTAACGGGTCGATCTTGTTGCGGAATTTGTTCGAAAGAGTCACCGGCCCTGGAACGCAAAGGGCATGTGAAGGAACACGGATGGGTTTTAGTCAGTAGGTAAGAGTCTGACACTTCTTTCCGATCCACCAAGAGCGGAAGAAGTCATTTGAAGATTTCCCATCCATAAAAAAGACGGGCTGATCTTCAAAGCAAAGCAACGCTTGCTTAGGTCGATCTGTGGATGGTTGACCATCTGAACATACCGAGATTCCTCCGTGTCTCGGAAAGTACGTTAAGCCGTGGTCCCAGCATGGTCCCGGCATGCTCCCGGCTGTCATTTGTAGATCTTTAGCAGTCGTTACGGATTGTAAGAAGCCAGAAAATCTGACTTCAGTCTTGCCAAGAAGTACCGTGTTACCAAGTTGGATTGTAGAGGTCTGGTAGGCAGCCACTCCGCGTAAAATATTGGTATTCAGCTGACTCCGGTTTGACTAAAAGCCGACCCCAATATAGTTGGGAAAAGGCTAGGCAGATGATGACTCAAATGTGAGTTTTCAAGTACAGTCCACAAAATCAATAAGTATGCAGGCAGTTTAATGACAACATTATAGCAGCGTTGTGATTTCCGTTGACCTTTGAGGTCAATGGGTTACAATTTATGTTTGCATAGACGTTGCAAGTGATCGCTTCCTTATATTAAAATGTTGTTGTGTAATTTTTACTTATAATGGACACATAATTTTGTAGGCCATTTGTAATTTCGCATCAATATTGCTCTGCCACCACGTTCAAATTGTTTAGTTTTATTATAATCACTAAAACGAAAAATAGTGGCCAATCCGTTTTAGTGATTATAATACCGTTTAAAATAATATTAACGTATAATCTTGTGGAGTACAACTTAACGTGCTTATTTTCTGCATTTTCATTCTAAAATAAAATAAATAACCAAACAAACGATGAGGGCGCCACTGCGCGCTCGGCGCCCTCTTAACCGAAGAAAAAGCTAGTCATGTGAAGAGATTTTTGGTTTTAGAATGTATATTACTATGTATTCTATTTTGCTAATTTACTGCAATGAAAGTGCCCATTTCACAAAAAAGAAATTTCATTAAAAACTGCAACTCACCTCATAAAATATAAATACACTTAATAATATTTGAAAAATGTTGTACAACATTATTTGGTATTTCAAGTTAAACGGTCTCTTATTCTTCATGAAACGGGGTCCATAGTCGGTACAGAATTTCAAGTAGATAAGTACGGTAACAACAACTGGTACAGGACTTGACATTAACGGCAAATGTTTTGTCCTGGGATCTGTGGATAAATAAATGTGATATGATGATGATTAGTTTAACTGTACAAGAAAATAATATTTGAGAAGAAATCATATCATAACTGAAGCAAAAAATAAATTGTAAGTAAAAATTATTGATTTGACGACAGTCAATAATATAAAAAGTGACATTGAAAACAAAAACAAAACAGTGTCTGCCACACCGCTGCGTGTGCGCAGCAAAGCTTCATTTCAGCAATGTCGCTAGGCTGTTATTTCAAAATACTAGGTTTTTCCAACGGCTACGCCCGTAGAAATTAAAAAAAAACATGGGATTATACTACCCCGGCATAACTTATATCTCAGGTCAAGGTCTACTCGTGTGCCGAGTTACACCCAAATCAGTTCCATTATTATGACGTCACCAGAGAGAGACGGATTTATACAGGACAATAGCACTATCCCTTTTTCACCACAAATTCATGTTTATAATAATACCTACGTTATAGTGAGGCCTCAGGTCGGCCAACGGCCCGAATGATTTTATCAAACATCGAAACATTCAAACTAAAGTATTTATATTTTCTGTACTAGTAGGTAAGAAGAGCATGCAGTTATCTCGAAATGTTGGATTATTATAAAACTAGCTTTTACCCGCGACTTTGTTCGCGTATATCCCGTGGTTTCTCGTTCCCGTATAGCCTTCCTCACGAATGTGGCTATCATAAATACAAAAATAAATTTCGGTTCAGTAGAATATCCAAAGATTACCTACCTCCTACAACCTCACAAACTCACAAACTTTACCTCTTTATAATATAAATAAAGAATTATAGATATAGCAGCCAGACAAGCGCCAACAGTGATGTTAAACTTAATTAATCGAGTTCAAATCTACATGCGTTTCCTGGAACTCTGTAAAGATTGGGAACCATTGGAATTATTTGTTAACAGGTAATAATTATAGCTGCTGGAGCTATACAATGAAGTAAAGCCAATATCAATACTATCCACTAAAGAAAGAAAGAAAGAAAAAGACTTTATTTGCGCCAAGCATGACGCATACCAAAAATAAACACACACACACTACTGGCATCATGATTCCGTCGTAAAAATTTGATAATACTACTCGTCTTGTCTTGCCCCTTCTTTCTCTAACACAGAAATCATGATAGTTTTAAGACGTCATATTAGGGATGTCATATTGTGTGTTCGTGAAACAGGTAATAAATATAGCTACTGGAGCTGTACAACGAAATAAAGCCAATACCAATATTATCCACTAGCATCATGATTCCGTCGTGAAAAATGTATAATACTACTCGTCTTGTCTTGCTCTTTCTTTCTCTAACACCGGAATCATAATGGTTTTAAAATGTCATATTAGGGACGTCATATGGTGTGTGTTCGTGAAATAGGTAATAAATATAGCTACTGGAGCTATACAACGAAGTAAAGCCAATACCAATGCTATCCACTAGCATCATGATTCCGTCGTGAAAAATGTATAATACTACTCGTCTTGTCTTGCTCTTTCTTTCTCTAACACCGGAATCATAATGGTTTTAAAATGTCATATTAGGGACGTCATATGGTGTGTGTTCGTGAAATAGGTAATAAATATAGCTACTGGAGCTAGACAACGAAGTAAAGCCAATACCAATGCTATCCACTAGCATCATGATTCCGTCGTAAAAATTGGATAATACTACGTAACTCGTCTTGTCTTGCCCCATCTTTCTCTAACACAGGAATCATGATGGTTTTAAAACGTCATATTAGGGATGTCATAATAATATTGTGTGTTCGTGAAACAGGTAATAAATATAGCAACTTGAGCTATACAACGAAGTAAAGCCGATATGTGTGAAAATGCAAGAAATTATAAAAAAAATTGTCTACAAAGATATAAATCAAGCAAGCGAGCTCTATCTTCGACCACATCATTGCTACCATCAGGTGAGATAGTGGTCAAACGCGTGCCTTTCAATAGTAAAAAAAATCGTACCTGCCAAATCTTCAAGAACATAGTTATATAAACCAGTTATACTATTTATAACTCCCCCCATTTTTGGCTACCACTTTAGCAACACTAAATAAAAAAAACAATAAATAATAAAATAGCTACTACTTAGGATTATCACAACCCTCTATAAGTTAGTAGCTACAATGAAAGCAAATTAAAAACTTAAATATAAGGTACCTAGGTACCTAGTTCTTAATTTATGTACCTATAATTATGTACATATAAGTAATGACAATACAATTTGCCAAAAATCTAATCAGCAACGATTCCAATTTTATTATTAGGGTTCCGTACATTTTCGTAGGACCAACTGCTAAAGTATTTTTGGCAGAAAATTACCAACAGTAAACTTCTTATGGCAGAGATTACCTGTGATGATGTGATGTGTGATGCGTTCCGTAAGGTGTTGGACGTAGAAGAATAGCACCATCCCGTCACTTCCCGTGGATGTAGTAAGAGGCGACTAAGGGACTCACCAGAGAATTGGCAGCAGCATTCTCTGTAGGTACATTGCTACAGCTACACTGCGATCGCCAACCCGCCTGCCAAGCGTGGCGATTATGGCAAACCCCCCATTTGGCCCCATTTGGGGGAGGTCTATGTCCAGTGGACTTCTATCGGCTGATATGATGATGATGGCCTGTGATGATGATTCGCTCAGTGTATTGATAGTTGATTTAAGGCCTTTTATGATTTAATGTCAAAATGCCGTTTTGAGTACGAAATAAGACCTGGCTTCAAGATCAATACCTTAAAATTTTCATGGTGAGTTGGTGGTGTAGCCAGTCAGTGAAGATCTTGTAGCTAAGTAACAACAGCCGCACGGGTCAATCTTCAAAGTTAAGCAACGTTGCCGAGGTACATAGGTCTGTGGATGGCTGGAAGCACGTTAAGCCGTTTCTCTCGGTTTTCTTTTGGAGATCCTTGACAGTCGTTACGGATATTTAGTAGCCAAAAAAATGTGCCAGGCTTGCCAGCACCCTGTTAGACTAAAAGCTGATCCCAACGCAATTGGCAATAGGTTTTGCAGACTGGTTGATTGTTCACATAATCAGTGATCTTACAATTTCGGGTAGCCGTTTAAGGCTGCGTTTCCACCAGAGATGTGTAAGGATGCCTAGCGAGGGATGTGTTTGTTTAGACCCAATAGAATCGCTTGCGCTGAGCGAGGCTAGGTTAATGAAGCGATTCTATTGGTTCTTAACAAACACATTCCTCGCTAAGCATCCTCGCACATCTCTGGTGGAGACGCAGCCTTATAAGGTTGAATCTTTAGCTGACATAGTTGGGCTAGAAAACATCATTTGTAAATCGTCTGAATGTTCAGTGGTATTTATAACGATAGAGTGCCCTATGCTCAAAGTTAATGCGAAATATTTAATTTTTGATTTCCGTGTGGCCTGACTTGCACTTGGCAGTTTTGTTTGGCTCGTGCATAAAAAAATAGTAAGTAGGAATTGTATTAAAATCGTATTTAAATCTGTTAAAACTTTATTTGATTTATTTGCATTTCTGTCTAGAATTTATAAATAAATTGGTCGACCGGCGCACAAAAATCGACTGTTGATTTGAATAGGTATGTTATATAAGTTACATGAAGTTTTGGAAAACATGACTGTGCCTTTTAGAACGTTGTCTGTCACTTGTGTGAATTTCTCGCATAGACATATAAGTTTCTCGGGACAGTCCACAAGACAGTTATTATTTTAGTCTTCAATGAACGTGATGCTGCCAGAATTGTCAAGTTAGATTGTTATTAAAAATACATCATAATTTTTCTGCAGCTCTAACAAAAGCTGTTTTTGCGTTCCTATTATGCGATAATTAGTGCTTTCTCTTCGCCTTGTATTCCTCATTATCTACTGAGGGTCGCGACTCCCCGCAGAATCATATCTTTGGCCATGTAACCTCCACAATCTAAGTCTTTGACGTGGAGGGCATCGCGAAGCTTAGTGATCAGGGAAGATCAAATCGAACCTATGACCATCTAGTAGAGCTGCGCCCTCTTGGTCAGCTGTCTTTTACCTTTTCATTAAATACCTACTGACAATGTGGACTTCTTTTCGGGCGATGTTGCCAAAAAACTCCAAAATTCTGCGAATACAGATGGTGGATAGCCCAGTCTAAAAAAGGCTGCCGTACTTTAACCTCTCAAATGTTAAGGCCATAATTTTGCGAATCGCAGATCTGTGGAGGCCAATTCAGGGTGATCCTGGTTTACGCCACGTCGTAATCCCTCTACCAGTTAAATCATTGGAATCATTAATAAATTACCTAACCAGTTATGTATGGATTTAAAAATATGGTTTTAACATGGTTTTAATAAAAAATAGTAATTGTAATGTGAAAAAAATATCTCTTTCTCTCTTAGACTATGCAAGTTACAGCAATATAGCTATAGTTTTAAAAAACAAATAAAGTCACTGATTGAAGGGATAACGACGGCCCCTCGGGCTTTAGCCGCAGACACGTCCAAAAAATCTGCCTCCCGATTCTGTGCAAGTTTGATAGATATAGTTAAAATAAGCAAAATACGTCAAAACTGACGGAAACTGCAGAGGCTTTCGCCATCTCCAATCTCTCATTAAAACAAGCAGGCTTCCGGCCACACTACTTAACAATAGATTCACACAAAAAACAATATTAGAGAAATTGAAAGAATTTAACAAACCACTTTACATAGCTTTTGTGGACTATTCCAAAGCATTCGACAACATAATACACACATCTATAACTATCGACTGCTCTAAGAAATAATGATGTAAACAAAACATATTCTATTACCTATGTAAATATCATAAAACAAATATTATTCTAAAAGCGTAAGTAGAGTGGAAAGACAAGGGCAAGAGTTAACAATTGGTAGAGGGGTGCGGCAGGGAGACCTACTGTCTCCAAAGCTATTCATAGTTGTACTTGAAGATATTTTTAAAAACTTTAATTGGGAAAATAAATGCGTATTATGGACACTCAATAATGAATTAAGGTAAGGTTTGCAAATGACATTGTTCTTTTTAGTGAATCCTAGAATTTAGAAGCAATGCTACAAAGATAAAACTCTGAAAGCAAAAAAATCGGCCTACACATAAACGCAATCCAAAACTAAAATTATGCTCAACAGTAAAAAAAAACTCAATCAAAGTAAAAAAAAAACCGATAAAATATACAAATGAATAATGTGAACCTTAGCAAATTGATATCCTTCAAAGTCAAAGTCAAAGCATTTATTTCAATTAAACCATTTACAGGCACTTTTGAATTGTCAAGGTCGGTCAGTCAAAGAGGTGAAGCTATTTGCACGTTCCAAAGCGTAGATCTCTATCGAGAAGAACGTACAAGAAACTCCATGGACACTCTTTTGAATCAATTAATTATTACAAAGTTTTGGTTACATTGTTCTTGTTGAAATTATTCATAGACATGTGAGAACGATGTAAAAAGATGTGCACGACAAAAGCAGACAAGGAACAATTCAAAATACTAACAAATTAAAACAAACCGTGGCAGTTGAGAGATGACCAGTCCCAGCTGACGGAGCCAAATGATGAATGAAACACAAACTGCACCATCAGAGAGACTTGAGTGAGCATGACATACACAGCAGACACCTTTGATGTAAGTAAAAACGAAAACGAAATAGACAAGTAAGTACAACTTGGAAGAAATACTGTGCCCAAAAATAAATTCTATACGAGAACATATAAGCCTTAATATAAAAAAAATAATGGATTCTTGCATGCTCTCAAGCTTGTTAGACAGGGTTTTCACTGAAAAAGTAAAAAAGATTTCATCTTGTCAACATGCAATGGAATGAAAAGAAAACATTACATAGGGTGACACAATGGGCCAAAGAAATCTGGGATGATAGAAGAAAAGATGGGCCGATGACATAATAAACACAGCAGGAAAAAGCTGGATGCATACGGCCAAAGACAGGGTCACAGAGAAAGGTGAAAAAAATGGAGGAGGCTTTTGTTATGTGGCCCCTATCCACATAACAAAGAAATTGAAGGGAAATAATTATAATATGATTTTTGTATGAATAATAATGTTTATTTGTAAGAATTGTTAAGTGGTAAATAAAGCTGTAATAAAGACAGTGCTTATTACATGAGACATTGAGAGTGTGTTGCGAAAGACCAAGATGGGGATAGCTATTCTAATGGATACATTGCGCTAAACTTGAAAGAGGAGCCACAAATACACAAAAAAATTAAGGAGTAGAGGGGAATACGCTAGCAGAAAATTATAATTTCTCAACTATTTGTTTGTAATCAGACTTATATAGGTACTGCACTCGATCGATGTTTTAAATGTATTTTTGCATAATCAAGTGTGCGGACACGTTGCATTTCACGTAGTTCCAGTGCAATTTTAAATAATACTAGTGAATTAATTCAAGTTCTTTAAAGTTATTAGGTGGAGGTGTTGCTGGGGAGTTTGTTGCGCCACTTCTTCTTCCCCGTTTAAACACTAGGAAGTGATGAGAAGCGGTTGTTTTGTTGGCTTGTTGATTGAAAATTTTTGACGTTCAAAAAGTTCTAACTTTGCCAATGTAGATTGAATAAATTACTTTTGATTTTGTAAGTGATTTGATAGGTGTAACTGACAGGTCTTTTCAGTAAGATACCTAATACTTATTTAATCTTTAGGCTGCTTAGATAAATAACAAAATATGGGAAAATAAAATAGAACTTAGCTTTCATGGTTCAACTTTATTTTTTTCAAATTAGTTGAGTACTAATGGCATAATACATAGGTATGCGGATAGGCATCTTTGGTTAGACAGTGCCTTATCTAGCTGTCTAGTCTTTGGCATCAATAATTATTACAAGGGCAGTGGCTTGCATATATTATGTCCATTGATACAATTTATGTTTCCGAGCAAATTAGAATACGTTAAAAAAATATTGGTAAGTAAAAAACTTTTTTCTCAGTTTTCTTGTCTTAAATCTACTCATAAGATAAATATGTACATTATATTCAATGATAAGCATAAATACATTTATTTTAAAGACCAAACGAGTCATCTTTTTTGCAGAAAAATAAGAAACAAAATGTTTTATTTAATACAATATTATCCACTTCGCAACGCCTTCAGGCTCCATTTGCCCGCTATCGTGACCTTTCTGCAAGTTTTCTTCTACCATAGCTATTGTTGACTTTGCTAGAAATTGTTTTCTCTATTTTGGCATCTAAAACTGTTTTCTTCTCATTATTCTTTTTATAACTGTTGATGTAGAACTTTCCAAACATGTAGATGAAAGCTGTCGAGTTGATTAGGCACAACGTGTTGAGTACTTTGGGGAAACTGCACTCATAGAAAAAGACGGCTGCGTTGTGGACGAAGATAATTAAGAATTGGATCTGAAAGGAAAAACATTTCAAACATTTAAATAGACATAAATATACGGAACAGGTGGTACATAAATTGGCAGGAGAAAGAAATATTACAAAGAAAGATGAATTAAATAAATACCAGCACTTTACAAGTTGTTTGAACTGTAAAGAAGTAGATACATTGTAGCATATCTAAGATTTTGCGAATTGATTCAAGATTAACTGGTGATCTCTCGTCTTTCTTCACGATGCTATGTGCTCTGGTGGAAATACTTTGATTGAATGCTCGTAAATTTGTAGCAGAGCAAATAATTTTGTCAAAGATTTTTGCCAAATGGCTTCCGGTTTTAACGAATGCAAATATTTTACATGGAATGTCTGCTGACCTCTTCTTTCTACCTCTGGCCTGTGCGTTTTTAATAGGGCATCAGATAATGATACCCTGTTAAATGATGATGTAACAGGAAAAACGTCCACTGCTGAACAAAGGCCTTCCCCAAGTAAAACACCTACTGGTCTCGTGAATACCACAGCATTCACTTGGACACCTTGTAGGACACCTTCTAACACTGCGTTTCCAGCTAAGTGGTAGTCATTCTAGAACCCTTACGTCCCATAGAAATAAATCGATACTATAAAATATAATAAAACTGAAGAGTTTGTTTGCTTGTTTGAACGCGCTAATAAACGCGCTGTGGAACTAACAGTCAAATTTGGAAATTATTTTTATATAACGATAGCCACAATCATCAGGAAGGTTATAGGATGTACGGCAACAAAAACGGGATATGTGCTTAAAAGTCGCGGGCAAAGGCTAGTAAGAAAATAAAACGTACCAATTGTATCATGGTGACGTGCTTCTTCCACCACACATACTTCTGGTACTCAGGTCCAAGTCCCGAGATGAAGTAGTAAGTGTACATAATGACGTGGACGATGGAGTTCAAGTATCCCATGAAGATTGTATGGCCTCCTGCAATATATCAAATATTATTTTTTTTTGTAATAAGTTAATTGTTAATTTAATAAGTAAGTTAATTAGTAAGCACATGTGTGTGTTTGGGTTTACAAGCCAAAGAAGTAGTAAGACCATTATTTGAAGGACTATAAGAAGATAGACGAAATACATTAATTTTTATCAGTAGATGGGAAATCATCAAATGACTTCTTCCGCTCTAAGAGGAGCGGAAGGGAGTGTCAGACTCTTGACTTCTCTTGACTCTTTCGAACAAATTCCGCAACCCTGGCAGGCTATGGCCCTAACACGCCCCGTCTACTTTGTTGACATCTCTTTGAGGTGCGAAACACAACGCGTCAACGTCCAAGGCCTAGTTATGATCGGACAGCGAGCTACCCAACGCTCATCGTCCGCAGGCCCGCGCTTACGGTAGCCGAAAATCGAAAATCGCCCTGCGACTCCTGACGTCCGGAGCTCTTCTGTTGCGGCGGCAGGGGCGCGAGGTTTGCCTTAAGAGCGTGTACGCCGTATGTCATTTCATACAAACTTTCAAGTCCTTATTCTTCAAAATGAATGAACCGATTTTAACGAAACTTGGTATGCATACGCTAGATATCCAGGTCTAAATAGTTATTAGAAAACATTTTTGAAAAGGATTTCAGAGGGAGCGAGAGAGCAATTTTAAGTTTTCTATAGAAAGTGAAAAATCACTATATCCTTCCCCCTGAACTCTTTTTCGAAAATGTTTTCTAATAACTATTTAGACCTAGATATCTAGCGTACTCCTACCAAGTTTTATTAAAATCGGTTTATTAATTTCGAAAAATAAGGATTTGAAAGTTTGTATGAAAAGCCGTACTGCGTAAACGCTCTTAAGGCACTGGTACTACCACGCGTCGACGAAACACATCAGGCTTCTTGGCGTTGGACTCCGGTGGGAGGGTGGTCACGAACCAGGCGGGCGTTAGGCCTACTACTGCAAGGAAATGAAGAAAGGCCACCTGGAATACCTGGGAAGTACTTCACTCCAATCCAAATAACGAGAGACATCATAGAGTGGTGGTAAACGTGCAGGAACGTCACTTGATTGTACTTCTTCCGTAAGACAAAGAAGACCGTGTCCAGCAGTTCAGTGATCTTCGCGAAGTAATAGAACCATGATGCGGCTGCAACCTGGAATTATAAAAAACAATCTTCATGGACAGTAGTGGTGTGACTTAATGCAAGAAGGCATTCTCAACCAACCAACCTTTTGAGTTAAAACGAAAAAAATTAAATGTTCTAAAAAAAAATCTAAATTATAAATATTCTGTTTAAATTCTTCAAAATAAGTTTACTAAATTTTGAAACAACCAACTCTGTGTCATACAAGAAAAATCAAATTATTTTGCAACCCAAAATTTTTCTATAAGTTTTTATTGATATAAATATAAATTCGAACTTCAAAGACAACACTGTACATATACAACCGCAAAGTTGATACTTGAGTTGGTGGCGGTAAATTCACGTGACCTAAAATTATAAATTCAAGGATATAATATAGGTTACGGAAATATGCATTTTCATTGTTCAAAACCAATAATTTGAATGTCAAACCGTATTTAATTCTCAAACTCAAGAAAAAATCGCTCACTGCTGTAATATCGATTTCAATAGGTACTTATTATTTCTAAAATAAACAAATAAATCTCTTTGGGAATTTAATGAGATTTTTTTGTTTATTTTAGGAATTGAACACTCTGACACTCCATTTTTTTTCATATGAAACTCAATGTTTAATGTAAAAAGCAAAAATAAACAAAATTGTTTTTTTAGCGTTTCCAGCGTACCAAGAAAAGACACACAACAGAATCTTAAAAATGATATACAGTTTGGATAGTTTCTTACCCTCAATGCTCTTGGGTTGTTAGAATAATCTATTGGTTCACACGCTATGTTGTAATCCTTAGAAACGACGTATATTGTTCCCTGGAAAATATGAAAATAAAAATGAAATAAAATGGCGGACGAAGAAAAATCTGCAGGGAATGAATGTGGCTGGCCAACGGCCAAGGGATAACTAGAAAATAATGAATAGAGCGCAGTGCAGATGATAATTAAGTATGACTAATAGCTAGTAGACTCCACTGAATTTAATTAAAGTGAAGTAAGGACCTCCCACAAGGTGGACCGATGACCTGGTGAGGGTCGCGAGTAGCCGATGGATGCGAGATGCTCAGGACCGGTTGTTGTGGCGACCCTTGGGAGAGGCCGATGTCCAGTAGTGGACGTCTTTCAGTTGATATGATGATGATGATGAGGTAAGGACAGTAGGGAGGTCTACCTCAAGGTAGATCGAAGGTAGACTTGGTGAGGGCCGTAGGAGTCCAATGGATATGAGAAGCATGACGCCGGTTACTGTGGCGATGGGACCTATCAGGTGAGTTCTTCTGGCTCAACTGTGATGTTGAAAACCAGTGGTTCTTGTCATCCATTGGGATGAGGATTCGAGAGGTACAAGATGTTCGAGAAATTCCTTCCATTAGAACAACAATATTATTCCGAATAATTTGCACAAAGTAGAAGTGGATGTTTATTTAAATAAATGTCTATAAGGTCAGGTTCACTGTCAATAGTGAATTCATTAATAACTTTGGTTACTTTGAACCCTATTATAAAATTAAACTTAACTTTGGAACAGCAATAACCTATACCTATATTATGTTTTCTGCAAAAAAGAAACTGCGACATTAAAAGACACGAAAACACCTCCGACTGAATTGATGTTCACCTTAATTGATGTTCACCTTAATTCGAACTCCTATCTTGTTCACGTTAGAACTAAGAATTTGCATTTATGAATCTAAGTCACACACTGGAGTTGGGGATTTTTCCTGCATATCCAGGTCGTTTGGAAAACTCGACACCGTCTATCAGGTGGAATGCGCAGGCAGCATCCAAGTAGCCCATGCCATAGGAGCCAGAGGAGTTACGGATAACGACATTCAGATTCTCTCCGAGTTTTCAGTCCCCAATCTCTGCGGAAAAACTATGTAACCTCAATAAATATCTATGAATGCCACAATACGCTAGAACGCATCACGGTGCTCAACCACTACATTGTGATGCTGCAACGGATAAAACGAATGGATTATGAGGTGGCTGGTAAACTGGCCAGAAGGGTATCTGGCTAGGTGATTTTACAACACGAATGCCCTTCAATCAGAGCAGAGAGTTTGTGGACCTTTGCACCGGGCTGAAGTCAGTCCAAAAAAGTGTCTGGTGGAGGACTATAACAAGCTGCTCACAACTCAAAACAAATACTTACAAACTACCATGTTTTTTTTAAAGGTTGGGAAATCATCAAATGACTACTTCCGCTCTAGGCGGAGCGGGAGGGAGTGTCAGACTCTTACTGGCTAAAACCCATCCATGCTCCTCCTTGTGCCTGTTGCGTTCCAGGGCCGCGGTATCTCTTTCAAACAAAATCCGCAACCCTGGCAGGCTCCGGCCCCAACGGGCCCCATCTTCCTTGCTGACTTCTCCTTTCGTCGACCCGGGCCTGTTCGGATCGGACGGCGAGCTACCCATTGCTCGCCGTCCGGAGGCATCAATCACTGCGCCATGCTCAGGAGCTTCAGGTCCTGAGCGGCGCAGTGGCAGACGTTTGAAACTTCCATACTTGCAGTAGGCATAACGGACAGTCCTTGATGCAGGGCAAACTAGTAGTAGGTGGAGAAACGGTCGCGCACGTGCTAATGTGCTTAGGCATCACGAAAAAACGGACACAAACCCTTGGGTACCACTGGGCTGGGGGTAGGGCCTGCGCCCCACCCACCAAAGCCGGAAACAGGAGGAAGCCCTCCGCCACCGCCGTCTCTGCCGCGACCGCCGCCGCTGCCGCCGCTTCTTCTGCCGCTATTGCCGGTTCCACTGCGGCTGCTGCTACTGCAGCAGCCGCAGTGGAGCCCCTACAAAGGGCTCCGGAGGGGGCTGAAATGGAGTGCCAGTAATAGCCCCATTTCACCCTCTCCTGTTGAACGTCAGCCACTGCGCCGCCCAGGAACTGATGCTCCTGAGCATGGCGCAGTGACTGATGCCTGTGGACGGCGAGCAATGGGTAGCTCGCCGTCCGATCAGAACAGGCCCGGGTTGACGGCGCGCTGTGTTCTACGCGCGCCAAACCAGCAGAAGTCAGCATGGGTCGGGGCCCATTAGGGCCAGAGCCTACCAGGGTTGCGGATTTGTTCGAAAGAGTTACCGCGGCCCTGGGAAGAAAGGCACTAGAAGGACTAAAGGGTGGGTTTTAGTCAGTAAAAGTCTGACACTCCCTGCCGCTCCACCCAGAGCGGGAGGGGTCATTTGATGATTTCCCATCCTCGAAAAAAAAAAAAAAAAACCCTTGGGTCACCCGGTACCCTTACTTACTGCAGCAAATCACGGTGTCGCAATAAATCATTGTTTCTGATTGAATTGATTATTTAATTGATAAATTAATTATCAGTTATCTTGTACTAAGAAATTCCTCCGCATCGTACGTGCGTTTGTAACAAATTTGACATGCGCAAGGGCATACGTCACGTCAATACAAACGCCCGTGTGAGCAGTATAGTGGTAATGTGGATCAATGATTAAATATGTGATATAAATAATATATTTATGAATCGCAAATTGTTTTATGTGAGATTTTAATAAAAAGCTATTATGACTATGAACAAAACTTGACGGTCACAAAATTTTTAGCGAGACTGGAACCATAACACAACACAGCGCAAAAACAGAGTTGTACCTAAATACACTCCCGTTCATTTCCCCTATAATGTTGCCTTCCCTTGTAAATCCAGATTCCGGATTGCTACTGAGAAATACTAGATCAAAACAGCTCATAACACTTTGCTCGACCCTGGAATTGCCGCAAGATAGCAGGAACTCAGGAGTAACGATTGTAACTACTAGACCAACGCTAACACATAAACATATTATGATAATTCAAAAAAAAGATAAATAAAAAAAAGGTACGAATATTATTAAAGAAGAATAAATATTAATTTAAAAATAATAAAGCTACATAATGATCTAAATTCTTACCTCATAGACTAGGAACAAGCTAAATAAGATTTGAAAGATGTTGTACAACATAAGCGCGGTTTTTAACTCGAAGGCAGGCCTGTTGGCCATCAACCGAGGACCCAGAGACTTGCAGAAGTACAGGTAAGCTGATGCGATTGAGATCACCACCATGGGGTTCGATACGCCCCACCAGTCTGCCGTCCTAGGATCTGGAAATTATTTCGATCTTATCAATACATAACACACTGTACACTGAATGGACCGAATCTACAGGACTGATTCAGGTTTGTGATAAACATACCTGAATCAGTCCTATAGATTCGGATAACATAAGCATTTAATAAAATAACATCGGTAAAAGAATCATACCATAATTTTATTTTATTAAACTTTAGGTATGTACTATAGGATATTAATTTATATAATAGGCATTCTCTACCAGTGTAGTTTTTTTAACCCAAAGGTTGACCCTTTGGGTTAAAAAAACTACACTGTGGTAGATGTACAACAAAAAAAT
The DNA here is from genome assembly GCA_947386135.1 of Melanchra persicariae. Taxonomy (NCBI): domain Eukaryota; kingdom Metazoa; phylum Arthropoda; class Insecta; order Lepidoptera; family Noctuidae; genus Melanchra; species Melanchra persicariae. Next base: position 20,091,244 of record OX376650.1, read on the forward strand.
AAAATTTAAAATAGAATTTTGTTACGGAAAGAATATACAAATGATATAAATACTAATAAAATACATATAATTATATGCTAAAATAATAAACTTACAAATGTGATTTTAATATTTTTTTTTTTATTAAGAGAACTCATAATAATTATCATGACAAAGACCAAACTAAGAATGACAGGCTTTTAAGTTTTACGATTAAATGAAAATTTGGACTCAGCTTTCTTGATGTCAAGTGGTAGCATATTCCAGAGTTATGATGCAAAAACAAAATTAATAATTTCATATTTAATCATTTCTGAACTTAAATTAACAAAAATAATAATAGTAACTCACCAGCCAAATCATGTACCACATAATTATATTTTTCGACTATACTATCCAGTAGTCCCGCCATTTTGTAAAAACAAATAATACGTTCGAGCCACTGCCAAGTCACTTCTCCTATGACACTTGTACGGAAACTGTCGACTCACTTACATACTACTTAAAAGAAAACAAATTAAATCAAATTCTTTGTACGCAATCATAATACTATACATTTCCGTGAAAATGTCACAATATCTAACGTTCAATGGTGATTTGCAAAATTATCCACGGAGAGGTCAAATCAAAGTTTGACGCAGGCAATCTGAAATTCAAATCGCCAAATTTTACTCATAATAACCATTTATTGAGTCTCTTTAATCTTTATATAACTGTCTTTTAATTGCGACGACAAAACTAGATATCGTTTGTTAATTAAGATAATTAAAATAATTACTTGTTAATTAAAACCATGAGCGAATTCTTGGTTTTCCGTCGAGTGACTGAAAACTAAAGAATAGGTGAAGCACGTTTTCATATACCGGACGGAAAACGTGATTTATCTCTGATTTTTTAATCGAGATTATCAATTTGTTTCAAAATTCTGACCGATATTTCGTAACGCAACATTTCGACTGTATCCCGTGAAGGGTTAGCAAAGGCAGAGGTGTACCTACCTATAGTAGACCCTGATTTTGACATTTTTTTTCCATAACTCATGTAATAGGAGACGAGCTCATACAACGTGTAACAGAATAAACGCAATACCTCTTAAGCGGTCATTGTACTCGTCAATATGAACAACTTTTACAATGGGACCAACCCCGAAATCGTATTGCGTTTATTCTGTAACACGTTGTATAAGTAACTGCCATAAACTGGTCATACATCCAGACCCCGGGCTACTATTGGGAAAGTTCAGAGGAAAAAATTCAACAAAACTTTGCCCGTCTCGAAATGTAAACCCAGGACCTGTTAAACTCAAGGAAGTGGTTTATAACTTAGACTTCCCTAAGAAAATTATCTTCACAAAGCACACAAAAAAATTTGGTCATAATTCAAATAATATCTTGAATTTTAATACTTTAAATGCGAAAGTTTGGCCATGTTTGGATGTTTGTTACTCAACCACATCAGAATGGGTGAATAGACCATGATAAAATTTGGCACAGATATAGATTTATAGTCTGGAATAACACAAGAGATCACACACACAATACATTTTCGTCATGATTCAATAATTTGCGAGTTTTATTTTGACACCGTCATACACAAGATCCGGCTATTACGACACTAATTAACTTCATTAAAAAATGTGAATATTTGGATAGCTAAATAACTTCCCAACCAACATGACACATTTAGGCAAGCGAGCTACAGCGTCAACCACATGATGATGTGGTCAACGATGTACCTGATGTTAAAGCGATGGCTTATGATCAAATGTGAATGAAAAAATAGAGGCAAAGGAACTATGAACTAAAAAAAAAGACCGACTTCCAAAAAAAACACTACAAAGTACAAAATAACTTTAATATCGGAAGTCGGTGTTTTAGGTTGCTTCTTCGTTATTTGACACCGACTTCCGAAATTAAAGTTATTTTGTACTTTGTAGTGTTTTTTTTGGAAGTCGGTTTTTTTTTGTGAAAAAGTTTTTTATCTTTCACTTTTTAGTGGTACCCCACACCTAACACCACTGGAAAGACACAGGAAAGGAAAAATATGCAATTTCGTATGATTTTTCCACATTTTTTTTTTAACCTTTTTGGATTTAAAAACCAAACTGCTGAACCGATTTTGATAAAATTTAAATGGGACCAATCGAGAAGTACATCCTTTCACAAAAAACAAGAATTTTTCAAATCGGTTCATAAATGACGGAGATATGAGGTAACAAACACAAAAAAAAAAATACAGTCGAATTGAGAACCACCTCCTTTTTGGGATGTCGGTTAAAAAATTTTTACAAAAAAAAAAAAACCGCCTTCAAAAAAAACAAACAAAAACCGTTCCCACTAAAAAGTTGAAAATAAATATTTGAATTGCTTTAAAGAAACATCATTTAAAAGTAAACTTATTTGACATTAATATTTTGCAAATATTTAAAATTTATTACTTCTTTTTGGAGCCGGTGCCAGCAGCACGGAATAAATTGTTGGAACTTGATAAGTATCTAGTTATATTTAATATCCCGTGCCTTTGTTTTTTGATCTAAAATTACAAAATTTAAAAACAGATGCATAAAGACAATGCTAAAAATGTCAAAAAACTTACTTAAAAAGTGGCTGGAATTTTTTTATAAGCATATTTTTTTCGTTTAAAAGAAATTATTGTGCATATTGGTTAAATTTTTTCGAATTTAGTCTAGTTCGTATTCGTCTTTTAATTAATATGTGTATGCAATTGGTATCTTGGTAGTTTTATAGTTAAGTTATATAGTTAAGTTAGAGGTAGTTTTTCTAGGAATTATTGCCTATTATATTGCGTATTTCCTTGCTTTGGCTGGCACCGACTCCAAAAAGAAGTAATAAATTTTAAATATTTGCAAAATATTAATGTCAAATAAGTTTACTTTTAAATGATGTTTCTTTAAAGCAATTCAAATATTTATTTTCAACTTTTTAGTGGGAACGGTTTTTGTTTGTTTTTTTTGAAGGCGGTTTTTTTTTTGTATTTTTTTTTTTTATTTCTCGCCGGTTAGTGTTTTTTTTATTAAAATGAAGGCAACGAAGTTAATATCGTTCCTACATTGAACGTCAACTGGCTAATCATAGATGAAATTTCTATGGTTTCCTTTGAAAATCTAAGAATAATTCACCTGAGGCTTCAAGAATACAAGAACAATGAAAAATTATTCGGTGGAGTCAATATTTTGGTGCGGAAACGTGTGCAATTGTGCATACTACGAAGAATACAATTTCAGTAAATAATAGAACCATTTTTTAGAAATATTGTAAGCACACGCCTATAATATTTCAGAAGTTGTTTTGATGACACATGATGCTATCATCAAAACTATGCTGATGAATGAATGATGCCTTATAGCGAGAGTGCATCTTATGACAATCATCTCACCTTAACACTGCTAGAATTCATTGTTTTATTATGAAGTTCCCATGCCTACCTTCTACCTTCCGGTTCCATCATCAGAACAGTCTGATAGTACCTTATAGCCAAAGTGCATCTCATGACAATTCTAATAAGCCCAAACACGGCTGGGATACATTGATTAATTACGCAGTTCCGGTGCCTACCATCCAGCTCCATCATCATCAGATCAGTTCGATGATACCATTCTCAACATAACAATTCAGAATCATTTGTTTACTTGCATTTTCATAGTTCCATTGTGATATTTATGCGAGTCTCAAGTTCCGTTGGCCACTGATTTCTGATCATCTCCACCAGTTCCACTTCATCAAATGTTACTTTTTGACTGTAGATGCTTAAGTTCTCGATGAAAATACCAAAATAACTACATAGTTGCCTATAATATTTGAGGAGTTCCCTCGATTTCTCATAGATTCCATTATCAGAACTGGATTTTGAAAAAAATGGGACCAATCTGGAAGCATATCAAGCAAGGGGAAAAAAAAATTTTGCAAATCGGTTCATGAACGACGGAGTTAGGTAACAAACATAATAAAAAAAAAAAAAAAATACAACCGAATTGAGAACCTCCTCCTTTTTTGAAGTCGGTTAAAAAAGAATTAGATGTCAGAGGGCCTAGTACGAATGTTTTGACGCATAGTAACGTAACAGTATCGTGAATTTGAGTGAATTTTACTATTACAATACTCGACTCCCACAAAATATTTATTTGAATTGTACATTATATAAGGTCCCATTAAAATAGGTGGGCAAACTTTTAGGAATCATTCAGACCACCAAAATAAGGACAATGGTAAAAAAAAAATAAGAAAATCGCATTAGATAGGGTCATGTATCGTACCTATGGACGCTTTTACCATTGGACGTTCATTCTAATAAAAGAACTGACAGTAATAAAAATATTACATCTTACCATTTGGATAGCATTTTTATCACTTGGCAACACCAGTGAGTGGCGCGACCCTACCGGTGTTGTGTGCAGTATGAGGCAGTTTCGAAAATTTTTGTGTTGAAAAGTAAGTTTTTGATGATCATTCTGATTACTTTTACTTGAATAATGCATGCTTATATTTGACAAATTTAAATCAGTCATATATGTTTTTCTAGTTTTATTTACGACTCAACAAGTAAAAAACAAAGTTGCCAACCTTAAAATCAATTTATTTGCGTTTTTTTTAAATGTTGCGCTGTTTGTACCTTTGGACAGGGCTTTGTTTGTACCTGTGGACGTGTCCACACTACCACAAAAAGTGTTGTCCCAAAATGTTTCTAGAGCATACCAGATGAAGATGATTCCGAACGTATGTATTCGGAGTTCGGACTGTTTTACATTATGACAGCTGCTGAAGAGTTGTTTGATTTGGTTAGTGCGTCAAATATTTTGATCTTATTTAAGTTCCTACATGAAAGTAATGATTATACAGAATTTATTTTGTTACTCACTAGAGAGTTTTATGTTCAATAATTTCACGTGTTATCTTAAAAATAAGCTTTTACTTTTGATAATAACAATACTGATTTTATTTAAAAATGTTCTGTTTTATTTTGTCCTAAGGTACACACAGGGTTGTCCAAAGGTACAAACGTGTAACGTACCATTGGACAAAACTGACAATTTAAATATTTTTTCTAAAATAAAAAAACAGGTAACATTAGAGCTACCACAAAAAATACAGTAATTCTAGACCATATTACGTACACAATAAAGTTATTGCCTTAGAGATACCTTGATTATACGCTGAGAGAGGTTGTTTGAAAGTTGAGGTAGTCTGAAATGTCCATAGGTACGATACATGACCCTACCTACAATTAAAATAATCAGCGAACAAAAATACACTTATAAATGTTGGTTACCCAATGCATAAACACATCCCTTGATACTACAAATGTGCAGGCGCACGTGACTACGTCACCGCATACATACCCCTATTGGATGGATGTGTTTATTCTAGAGTGCCAGGTATTTATTATTTTAAGTCAAAATAAAATCATTTTAATCAGTGTTTTTTTTTGCTTGGATATCTTTGGTTAGACCTACTGAGCGCTGTGGTAAAATTTGTCCACCTATTTTAATTGGACCCTATATAAATATTTGAATACACGTACTATACCCAAATATGCACAGTTTGTATTTCTCTGGCAATTTAATTAATGCAATTGAAAAAAAAAACACAACAAACAGCGTACAATCAAAGCTACAACTACATAAAAAAACAATATCACACAGCCTAAGAAATAAAAATAAATTACAACAAAGACAAGCTCGCACAAACTACGGTAAAAAAAACCATATTGTTCGAAGGAGCACAGCTGTTTAACGACCTACCAAATGACGTAAAAGGTTGTGATAACATTAACAGATTTAAACTAAAACTGAGAAAGTACGTTTATGAAATGTAGTAATACCGTTATATATTAAATGTTAGCAATTTACATACTTCATTATTTGTATTTGTTTTGTTTATCTTCACCAACACGCATCGGAGGCGAAATGTATTTATTTAGATATAAACAATTACTTTGTATCTCATTGTAAGTGAACCTTTGTATTGTTCTTATGAGAATAAATTCTTTAAACCGAATTGCTTTACTATAGTTAGGTAATTGAACCTAAATAACTAAATAGTAATTAATAGTACGTTCACTTAACTAATTTACATTATTTTCTGGATTTTGATTTGATTTTGAACAGTAAAATTGTAAGTAAAATTTTAGTTTTAACTAGCTGTGCCCGCGACTTCGTTCGCATGGATGTCGGAAAAAGTTGTACGTACAGTAGCCGCAAGGGTTGTTATTAAGGTTAAGCAATGCTTGCCGAAGTCGACCGGTAGATGGCTGACCATTTTAACATACCGAGTTTCCTTAGTGCCTTGGATAACAGTCATGTTAAGTCGTTGGTCCGGCTGTCATTTGTAGGTCTTTGGCAGACGTTACGGATTGCCAGAAGCTAGAAAATCTAACACCAGTTTTGCCAAGAGGTACCTACCTACCGTGTTTCCCAGTTATTAGGTTGTGAAGGTCAAACAGGCTGTCACTTTACGTACCTTAGGTTGTGAAGGTCAAACAGGCAGTCGCTTTACGTACCTTTTTTTATGGATATCATCAAATGACTTCTCCCGCTCTGGGCGAAGCGGAAGAGAGTCTCAGACTATTACTGACCAAAACCCATCCGTGCTCCTCCTAGTGCCCTTCGCTTTCCAGGGCCGCGGTAACTCTTTCGAACATACAACACACATAACACACATATATAATCCGCAACTCTGGCAGCGCTTTACGTACCTAAAGCAATGGTATTCAGCTGAATCCATTTTGATAGTACCTACTGAATGAATCGACCCTGTAAATCGTTATACGGTACCTATTTTTTCGATCACTAAAAAAAACGTTAAATGTGCCCAAAACCATTATAAGATTTAAATACAATTTACATAATTAAGTAGTCAAAAACTCGCGAAACTTGGGGTTATAGGAAATGAAAACAAAGTTTTGTTTTGATTTTTAAAGTTTTGCTAAATAATCGTGCCGATATCAAGGTCTGTGGATGGGTGACCATCTTAACATACCGAGACTCCTCCGTGCCTCGGAAAGTACGTTAAGCCGTTGGTTCCGGCTGTTACATGGAAATCTTTGGCAGTCGTTACGGATTGTCAGAAGCTAGAAAATCTGACACCAGTCTTGCCAAAAAGTACCGTGTTACACAGTTAATTGGTTGTGAAGGTTTGGTAGGCAGCCGCTCCACGTAAAATACTATTATTCAGCTAAATTCGGTTTGTAAGCCGACCCCAATATAGTTAAGAAAAGGCTAAGCACATGATGATGTTAAATAATCGTGCACAGTTGAAGGATTCAGTCGCGTCGTATATGAATAGGGACTTTTTTAATTTACGAAATTAGACTCGAGACCCTATCAGAGACTTGTAAGTTTTTATGAGATCGAACGTTAAAATTCTAGCGAACAACAATGGTGCTAAAAATCGTGTGAGAGTCATAATCTGACGGAAAATCTTAACACCGCGATTCAGAAAAACGCGTCATCGGTGCAATGCCATCTATCGTCCATTTGGTAAACTGACAAAATATAAATTGGCAATGGAAAATGTTAAATAAGGAGCCCGTATGTAACAATAAGTAACGTCATGGTATTAAAATTTTCACTTTTATTTTACTACTTATTAAAAGTTTAAGAAATAACTCAACAATTTGTTATGTTGTTATTTTCATGCTTACCTGCATTTTATCTTTCTCAATAGATGGCGCCTAAGAGTCGGTCACCGCAACGCTTAGCGCTGTATGAAGTTCCTTACTAAAATTAAAAAATCAATATCTTTTGATTTCGTGCTACGTGCCACAAAATATCAAAAATATTAAGTGTGTGTGTGTTAAGTGTGTTAATATTTTTAATAACTTAGCTTTCGAATCCAATCTGTTTGTCGGTTTTTGCGTGATGCTGACTCAAACATATGGGCAAACAGACAAACAGATAAACCGACAAACAGACAACAAGACAAAAATTTCAAAAATGGGCTTTTTACGTTTTATAGGTACCTTTTTCTTGAATTGGTTGATTTTCCAGGGTTTTGTCTTATAACAAAAGTTGTTAATAATCATGAGTACTTTCACCCACTGAAAGGTTGTTGGTGTTTTACAAATAACCCTGTATAGTTTGTTTAATTTTCATTCAGGCTAAAGATAATGTAATTTTTCACCAGGGATTTGCTAGTATAATTTGAACAAAAAGCGGTCATGGTGACTTAACCATAATAGTTACACATATGGTATTCCGGACTTTTTTGTAGACATTGATGACCTCTATAAAACTGTAGTAAATCACTTTGCTCTATTGTCAATAGATTCTGCAGCGTACGCGATATAAGGATTTTCTCACACCTTGGGTTACAATATCGAAGTTTTCATACGTATCCCTAGCTTTTTTGAAAATATTATAGAACCTATGACCATCACGGATAGTGTAGGATTCTATTGGTGAAAGAATTTTTCAAATCGGTCCCGTAGTTTCGGAGCCTACTCATTTAAAACAAACAAACAAACAAATCTTTCCTCTTTATAATATTAGTGTAGACTAACTTTTTTGAAAATATTATAGAACCTATGACCATCACGGATAGTGTAGAATTCTATTGGTGAAAGAATTTTTTAAATCGGTCCAGTAGTTCTGGAGCCTATTCATTTCAAACAAACAAAAAACAAACAAATCTTTCCCCTTTATAATATTAGTTTAGATTAGCCCCCTGCCTCTTATAGGTTAGATTTTATTTCAGAGGTAAAAGTTACCTTGTCCATTAACGCTTAAAATTATGACAAATGATTATATGCAAAAGTGAGTGAGTGAGAGAGACAGAGAAGTTATATTATTTTTGCACCCTTCCTCTGATAGGTCACCTTTTTTTTTCGATAGACAATTTGTAATAAGGCAGCGTAGAAAAGTATGGTAGTGCGTGTTTCAAGAAAATACAGCAGACAGCTCGCTGCCCTCATTGCCACTGCGCAATGACTTAACTGTTGTAAATACGCTACTTACTTATTCTATGAACCATCAGTCATTTTAGGTATATGTATAAGGTGACAGAAAAAAAATAATTCACGATTTGTTTGGCAATTTTTATTTCAACAGTTAAGCTGGACATAGTAAATAGTTAAAAAACGACAAATGAACTACCAATGTGACAAAAAGCCCAGTTTTTTATTAAGCAGGTGCGGTAGATTTCGGCGCCCCCTGTGACAACGCTCGTTGCGGTCGCAACGCTTGCACCGCTTTTGGGTCGCCACTGATTTAAACTAAAAACATGGAATCACCGTGCCAGCAGCGACTAGAAACGCCATTATCCGAAATTCATTTAACAGAAGCATAAATAGCATTTTTACGGTCCTTCAATTTCTATGAGTAAACAACTGACACTTCAGTAAATGTCAATGGAAGAAAAAAGTGGTGAAAGTGTGCCAGCGCACACTTTCCATAGAGGAGAGTGTTTAAAATGCTGTCTCTAACAGTTGGCTACCAAGTCGTATACTGGATAACTTTTTTTCCAGTGCGCAAACTTTGAGAACCACTTCTGCCCATGTAAATGAACAACTTTCCCCAAGAAAGCCATAGTCAATTCCTAAAAAAAATTTGAACTTCCCATACAAAATTGTCATCAACTGACCACAATTTGTATGGGAGACTCAATTTTTTTTTTCTTAAAGTTTGCGCACTGGAAAAAAAATTACCCAGTATATAATAGGACACATTTACAGAACTAAAGTTAGCCAAGGAGAAGAACGTTTGGCTGACATTAGTTGCAGAGGGGGGGAAAAGGGAGGTAGGAAACAAAAAATGTGTAGCGCCACCTATACCGCCACAAACGAACTACAAAAATAGACCTGACGTCACACAAATCATACACCGTAGGATAAAAGTTTACACACAAACAAAGGTACAATAACCTAACATCAACCATCGGGAACTTGCCCACAACAGACACAACACTCATCTATTCAGGAGGTCCTCCCTATGGGTATTTTGGAGTTTTTTAACCTGTTCTAAATATTGATTCTCAAGCCTTTTGAAAAGGTATGGTCTGTTATTACAACATGAAGCCCAGTACACATAGAGGTTATTATTCACACTAGTTATTGAGTAATGTAGAATTTCTAAACGTTACATAGTCTCTATGTTTTTCAAACAACCTTATGGATGAGCTCATGAATAGACAGGGTAGCGGTCGAAAGTTCCATGTTGTTTCTTAAATTTTGGCTACAAGTATACTAGTACCATTTTCTGAATGGCCAAATACTTTTGAGCGGCATTGTAGTTCTTTCGGCAGCTTAACAGAAAGGACTTTATTTTTTTTTTTAATAAAAAAAGGCAAAGCATTTCCCAACTCATTTATTTTTTCTTTGCTGCGTTCATTGGTATTTGTAATAATATTGATTTTAATTAGAATTATAACTAGAATTGGAACTAGTAGGAGGCTCGGGTAACAGTAACACTTATAACGTAACATTAGGAACAATTCCTACTTAACTATAATAATAATTTCATAAAACTACACTTTAAACTACAATCACTTGTCGCGACCAGATTTGACTCACAGAGAATATTGTTTGTACTTATTTTACTTTACTTATCTAAGACCCGGTTTCCACCAAAGCAGAGAGGAGAGGAGATGTGTAGGCCTGATAGGCAAAGCGGAGAAGAAATGTGGAAATAACAAAATCGGATTAGTGTATTCAACACATCTCCTCTCCTCTCCGCTTTGGTAGAAACCGGGCCTTAGGTTGGAATCTAATAACCTTGCCTTTCTGACCTCCATAACCCATTATAATTGTCAAAAATAAAAGGCCCGTTTTGACAGCAGGTTATAACAAAGAGATTTATTTCATGTCTCTTTCTAGACTAGTAATGTTGTATCCTGCTGTCAAAACGGGCCTTTTATTTTTTGTCAACTTTAAATGAGTAGCACTGCCGGCACACCGGGGGGTGTGCCGCGAATTTATCGCGAATTTAATGTTTATTTACTATTACGTAAGATTAATTTATAATTTGGGAATTTTTACATGTCAAGGCTGGAGCGGTTAACGACACCCCTTAAAAATACTGGTGTCAAATTTTTACCTTTTGACTACCCGTAATATGCAATTTATTTTCAGGTTACAAAGACCCATAGATAAATACTTCAGCCTAATTATACATTATAATAACAATTGTGTTAGAAATGACTGTCTAAGTAAGTTCTACAAGTGACAACCGGGACCGATTGTTTAAAATGCTTTCCGAGACACGCAGGAATCTCGGCACTCTTGCGCAGACCGACCTCGGCAACCATTGCGCAACCTTGAAGATCGACTCGTTTTTTATGGATGGGAAATCATCAAGTGATTTCGTGTAGTGAAAATGCCCACTGGTTGAAATTGAATTGAATTAAAGCATGTACAGCATTTTTTACTAGCGCACAAAGTATTAAATAAAAAATACAACCGAATTGAGGACCTCCTCCGTCTTTTGAAGTCGGTTAATAAATAAATTAAGAATCGCTCAGCTTACAATTGGTAACCATGAATCACATCTGGTCGCAACCTAACCATCTTGAGTTGAATTCTAAGACTAGCATGACCTTGGCAGTCTAAAACATAATAAAGACAGTTCAGTTTACTTTGCTCTTGCTGGTTCCTGATTTAACACTTCCATTTGTACTGTCTCCTTTGGCGTTTTTGACATAGGTGACATAGTAGAAGTTGCCAAACATATAAAGGAATTGTAGACTGTGAATGCAAAGGAGAGAAGATATCCACTTCGGGTAGCTGCAGTCTCGATGGAAAAGGTTTACCAAGTTGTGAAGGAAGATTATGCCGAACTGGACCTGAAGAAGAGAAAAAAAACAATTAACATAATTTAACAGCAGTATTGTTCCGTATGGTTTCGGACGTAAAAGAATCTCACCATCCCATCACTTCCCGTGGGTGCCGTAAGAGGCGACTAAGGGACTCACAGGAGAATGGGCAGCAGCATTCTCAATTCTCTGTAGGTAGTTCATTGCTACATCTACACTTCGATCGCCAACCTGCCTGCCAAGCGTAGTAATTATGGCAAATCCCTCCATTTTGGGGAGGCCTATGTCCAAAAGAGGACGTCTTTCGGCTAATATGATGATGATGTATGATGACGAATGGGGAGTAGGTAATAACTTACCAACTGCATGGTCGTAAGGTGCTTCTTCCACCAGAGGAACTTCTGGTACTTGGGTCCTAATCCTGATATCAGGTAGTAGGTGTACATCACGACGTGGACAAGGCAGTTGATGAGGCCGAGCAGAGTGGCGTGACCATCTGGAAATTAGGAAACTAATTTTAAGTCTTTTGAAAACTATAATTAATATTAATCCTTTATGTCAGGAATTTAGGGCCCATTAAATAAAATACATGAACATAAAACCATAACTATAAATAAATTAATACATATTATAATAAAAACTATGATAAAACTACTGCACACGAAATGACGGCGTCGTGTTTCGCTGACTGGTGTCATCGTCAAAACTCTGCTTTGAGGAACATCTCGAGGTGATGAGTTGGAAGCCGCAACACAAACGATTTGATAAAATTGTAGCTAAAACGCTTCATAAGAGGGAAGGTATTTTGTTGCTCAAAAGAAATTTCAAGGCGCTTGCTAATAAGCGTTCTGCAAATGCCATCATATTATTAAATGCCTTCTTCTTCTTTTGTCTTATTGTAACGCTAAATGGCTGATCTTATCTTCACAATACATAATAATATGCACTACATGGTATGTATTGTTCAACTATAAGAAGTACAACAAATTAATATTCGACAGAGACGTCCTACAACCACCATGCTCATGGTATGAAAGAGAAATAATAAAATAACCTCTTTATTTCAGGCTACTTTACTTTATATATAATATATTATTTATAATTCAGTTTTGTTGCTACAGTACTAATAGTACCATCCCCCTCACACACCGAAATTACGATAGCTTCTATTCTTCTATAGTTCAACTCATAAGTTACGTTATGTTGAACTTACTTTCAGCTTAGAAAAATTAATTAATACATTAATTTGTGATTTTTTTTTACAGAACGAATAGGAATAGAAATCTCCTTACTTGGATAATATTTGAGTCCAATATAAGACGCTACTGGCATCGCTGAATGATGAAATACGTGCAAGAAAGAGATCTGTCTGTCCTTCTTCCTCAAGACAAAAAAAACTGTGTCCAACATGTCTATGAACTTCACCACTGTGTACCACCAAACGGCATTGTGTGCCTGAAAAATTAATACAAACTATGATCTAGACAAGCGGCAGTGTGTCCAGCCAAGTTAAAGGAAAAGGAACTAGCGACGCAACTGCCATGAATTTTTATGACTGGCTCAAACTAAAAGTTTAAATTTAGCGTCCAGCTAAGTAATTATGTGTATTCAAAGAAAAAAATCAAAAACTTCTTAGAGTTGAAATTTTTCCAATCAATCGATTTTGTTAGGTAACACTTAGCGCCTTTCTTTAATTTCTGCTTACTTCTTCGCAGGTGAATAAGTTCAATGATGAAATATCGTTTTTATCGTTTTTATAGGTCATTGTCATCAAATCAGCCGTAAGACGTCCACTGCTGGACATAGGCCTCCCTCAAGTGTCGCCACAACATTACCGGTCCTGTGTCAGCGATCCCCATCAGGTCATCGGTACCTTGTGGGAGGCCTTCCAACACTGCGTTCGTGATGTCTTCAGTATAGTGCCGGCTAAATCTAGGTCTTGGGTTGTTAGCTAGATTCACAGCGGGTTTAGTCATTGACGTGTATCTGTGTGTTTAACTGTCCAAAGAACGTTTTGATCTCCCTCAGAAGCTCCGATTTGGCGAATATGATTCTGCCATCGTCGGTCGTCAATTTCGTAAACTGGCTCTGCCCAATAGACAGATCTCTTGCAAAGACCTCGGAGCCCATATTTCTCTCTATCGCGTCTTTAGTTCTTACAGGGGGCGGAGGTCGCTTTTAAAAGACTTGGAGATCCGCCTATTTAGCTGCCGGTATTTGCACGCATCGTTTGAAGATCTCTGAAAGTCAGAGAGTCTCTCTTGTTCTTATCCGTACAGCGAGTCTTGAAGAACTTAGACCCGACCGTATAGACAGTTTCCATGAACTCATCATTGTTGTACTTGAAACGATTTTGAAGTTCGAGTTAAAAGCTTTCGGTGTTTTGGATCTGGATCTGTGCTGGACGGATCGTAGACTTTTCCAGCTTGATATTTACATTCATCGAGAACATTTCCGGTTTTCAACGCATTGACCTCATTGAATATCTGCTTTTTCGTCGACATGATGAAGTCAATCTCATTTTTAGTTGCACCGTGGGGGCTCTGCCAGGTCCACTTCCTGTATTCACGCTTTTTGAAGAAGGAATTCATCATATATAGGTCCTTTTTCCATAAAATTTGATAGGTAACCTACATAGGAATTATTTATAAAATTTAGATATCCGATTGATGAAGTTGTTTGAAGTTAAACAAAATATAAGATAACATTTATGTAAAAACTAGCCAAGTATTCCATCTTATTTCAGAATTATATACACAACTAAAAAACATACAAAACAAATAAACAAATCATCATCATCATCATCATATCAGCCGAAAGACGTCCACTGCTGGACATAGGTCTCCTACAAGTGTCGCCACAACAACCGGTCTTGTGCGTCTCGCATCCATCGGTTACCCGCGACCCTCACCAGGTCATCGGTCCACCTTGTGGGAGGCCTTCCGACGCTGCGTCTTCCGGTACGCGGTCGCCACTCCAAAACTTTTCGGCCCCATCGACCATCTGTTCTGCGAGCAATGTGCCCTGCCCACTGCCACTTCAATTTGGCGATCCTTCGGGCTATGTCGGTAACCTTGGTTCTCTTGCGGATATCGTCATTCCTGATTCGATCACGCAAGGAAACTCCGAGCATTGCCCTCTCCATTGCCCTTTGGGTGACTTTAAGCCTTCTGATGAGGCCCATTGTGAGCGACCACGTTTCGAGTCCATAGGTCATTACTGGCAACACGCACTGGTCACAGACTTTCGTCTTGAGACACTGTGGTATGTGAGACGAGAAGATACCGCGCAACTTCCCGAACGCCGCCCATCCGAGTCGGATTCGACGGTTGACTTCCTTCTCGAAGTTAGCCCTACCTAGCTGGATCGTTTGTCCCAGGTAGACGTACTCATTAACATCTTCGAGTGCAGAGCCTCCAATCTTGATAGGAGTGGGTGCTACATGGGTATTTACCATGACCTTGGTTTTGTCCATGTTCATTTTAAGACCCACTCTTTCGGAAGCTCTACTGAGGTCATCGAGCATTGTACTGAGGTCCTCCGTGGTCACAGCCATGACGAAATATGCCCATTTAGATTTCTTTTTTTTGTCGCTGAAGTCGACCATCACGCATATTGTTAAAATTTTACTTGGCTCTCATTTTCACATTTATATTTTTGATGGGAATATCTGCATACTACGTTGTCAAAATATAAAAGGCCGTTTTGACAGCAGAATATAACATTTTTAAATATTACTTCAAACAACAAAATGTGAGTTAGTTCGTGTTTATTTTTCATTTTATGCTATTTTATCTTGGTTTTGTTCTACCCTTTGATAAATAGTGAGCAAATGCCTTCCATCCTTCTTTCCATTCTTACCGGCTTTGGGAAATTGTGGACTAATTCTGCCAATAGGCGTCAAGCTCATTTTGATATCTTTGCCGATTGTTGTGACATCGCCGGACTGGTCTAATTGCAGCAAACACGTCCCATTCATGCCCATTTTAACTTGGCTGCTTTTAGCCTCTTTCTTATGGGAAATTAAAACGTTTCAGGGACTCTGGATTTATTTATTTCTTAAATAAATAAATTTATTTATTTAAAAGGTACACCAACGACGTATTCACTAGAATCATTGACATAGTTAAAACAATATTATATGTGTTTAATGTTTCTTCTATAACACGCCCATGATGGATGACTATCACAAAGACCGCTCGGCTGCCCACCCTGATACTCCGTTATATGCATTGAGTTATGGTGAATTTGTCTCTTACAGGCGTACACAGCATTTACGTAAACAATAGATTCATAGGTATGTATTAGTTTTAACAAAATAATTCAAAACAAAAAACAAAACATTGGGTAAAAAAAACATTGAGTAAAAAAATATTGGGTAAAAAAAAAACATCGGGTAAAAAACAATAATTTACATACTTAATCAAAATTAGATTAAAAAATTGAAATAAAAAATTAAATAAAAATTAAATCAAAAATTAAATAAAAATTAAATAAAAAATTAAAATCAAAAATTAAAATCTCAACTCTTTATATTTCAAATTTAAAGAATTGTCAAAAGGACTACAATCAAATCGGAAACCCGCGGCCCTATTCTGTATCAGTGTAAATGCGACACATACATATGCCAAAACTGGGTGTAACATAGCAAAAGTCTATTTATTTTATGAAAATAATAGTCGTCTGATAATTGTAAAGGTAGGTACGCTAAACTGATCTTAACAGTTTTTACACCATACCTTCGGTATTTCATACAAACTTTTAAGTCATTAATTAACTAACCGATTTTAATAAAACTTGGTGTGCATATGCTATTATAGATATCCAGGTCTAAATAGTTTGTAGAGAACATTTTCGAAAAAGAGTTTAGAGGGGAAGAGAGAGAGAGTGATATTAAGTTTTCTATAGAAATTGAGAGTCAGAGTTCAGGGGAACGATAAAAGAGTGATTTTTCACTTTCTATAGAATACTTTTAATCACTTTATCTTTCCCTTTGAGCTCTTTCCGAAAATGTACGTGTCAGCCATGTTTGCAAATCATTCATCTTTATTGGCTTACAAATATTGCAAGGTAATACTTACTCTTTGAGTAGATGGGTTATCAGCCATGTCCACTGGCTGGCAAGTCCAGTTATATCCATTACTAGATGGCCACCAACCCGCAGATAAACCCTGAAATAGAAATTATTTTCATTAGCAATGGATAACAAACACTTTTTGACTTTCTGTAAACGTCCTCCATCGCTTACCATCGGGTGAAATAGACGTAGAAACAGATTAATTCATGCTAATATTATTATATGAAAGTAACTCTGTATGTTTCTCTGTGTGCCTTATCACGTCTTATCGGCTACATGGATTTCGATGAAACTTGGCAAACGAGTAGACCATATTCCAGATTAGAACAATACTTTTATCTCGAGCGTATGTTCCCTTGGGATAATAAGAAAAAACATCTCCAAAAACTTACCAAATAAAAAATATAGCCGCTTATAAGTATTTGAAATATATTGTAATAGAATATGGTCGTTTTCAACTTGAACGGCTTTTTGTCTTTCATGAGTTGTGGTCCCAAAATGTTTGAAAAGTATAAGTAGAATGGTATGACGGTGAATATGACTAGGGGTGATGGCCACCAGTCCACAGTTCTGGGATCTGTAAAAAACGGAAAGAAAGATATTAAACACGAGTTTTTCTTGAATATTAAGAAACGATATTCGAGTGTGAGTCGGACTGGCGCATGATGGGTTCCGTACCATTATCTATAAAAAACGGCAAAAAAAATCACGTTTGTTGTGTGGGAGCCTCACTTAAATATTTATTTTTATCTATTTTTAGTATCTGTTGTTATACCTAGCAGCTCTGATCTGTAAAAATTTCAACTGTCTAGCTATCACGGTTCATGAGATACCGCCTGGTGACGGACGGACGGACAGGGGAGTCTTAGTTATAGGGTCCCGTTTTACCCTTTGGGTACAGAACCCTAAAAAAGGCCTAGTCATCTGCATCAGCAAATTGCGTTGGCAAATTTAAATTATTGGGCCAAACCGACATTTTAACCATATGGATGTGTGTCTTTGCCATCGATATGCTCATGATTGACAATGATTCTCTTCAAAGGGAGAAGGAGAATCAGAATAAAAAACAAGCAAAGGCCAAAAGGTAATTCAATTTTGTAATGTAAGTACACCTAAATTCTCTGATTAAAATAATTATTTTTAGTTTACTGTCCGTTAACGCTACGACCAATTTATAGCTTAATTTTGCAAACTGTTAAAAACAGCAAACCATGACGAAAGTTTTTAACGTAACAAAAACTTTAATAATTGATTGACCTTAACTATACTATGCCTTAACACATACAATTAATCTAAACACTATTGTTGTTATCCATTGTATTGATCTCTAACCCCGAAACGCATGAATGAATGTTTACCATTTCAAATGTTTTTTTTTTTACTATCGCTCCATATTATTATTGTAAGTGGAGCCATACGTACACATAGTCCACGTGCTGTTTTATTTTAGGCGACATTTACACCTGTCACCAGCTCGCATGCAAGTAGGCTTTTCATTGTTAAACTTGCACGCGAATTGATTGCTGGTGGACACCTTATACTAGTTTCTGTATAACTGCTATTAAACTTGAGATAAGTAACAGCACCAGCACTTGGGGGAGGCCTATGTCCAGCAGTGGACGTCTTTCGGCTGATATGATGAACTGCACCAGCATACTCAATTTCATAAACGGCAAAGTTCAAATTCCATTGCAACCCATACTTTTTCACGGCCTTTTTAAAACTTATGCCCACTTAGAAATCAGCTTAAAATACATAACACTACTGTCGATACTTCAGTGGGTGGCGATCCATTGAAATGATCTCGAATTTCGATTCCAATAAATGCCCGTTGTGCCTAAAAATGAGTTTATAACTTAATGCAATGCCTAATGTCTTATCAATACAATACTTACAATACGAGGTGGTTTAGAAACTCTGACACTAGGGTGTGTGGTGTCGTTAGACCTTACAGCCCACACGATAACAAGAAAAATACAGAAACGATTTTGCACTGCGAAGCAGCCCACAAATGTATTTAAGTGTCGTTTTAGTGTAAGTGTAATACTTTGATGGGTGAAACTAGCACGAGACCGTCCGCGTCGTTGTTGTCCCAAGTCTGGTTGTTTGTGTGTGTGAGTATAAATGTGTACACTATCGTTGGTCTGTTTACATTGATAAACACTTATACGGTAGTTACAAAAGAAATTCCTTGTGTGGAGATATTTTTATCGTTTGTATAACTTCTAGTCGACATCAATTTAGCCAGTCACAAGGGTGACATTGAATAGCACGCGTCACACGAATTGGATGACCTTTCTGGCTTTCACTGTCAAGTACGAAATGCGTACAATGTCTCTTTATAATTATGTGCATATGAAATAATCTACCTTTACTCACTGATTATACAGGAGCGTGTGGCTAAATAGTAACAGTCGCACAATCGTCAAAGTTAAGCAATACTTGTCGAGGTCGGTATGTGGATGGGTGACCATATAAAGATACCGAGACTCCTTCGTGCCTCGAAAAGCACGTTAAACCGTTGATGCCGGCTATCATTTGTAGATCTTTGGCAGTCGTTATGGATTGTCAGTAGCCAGAAAATCTGACACCAGTCTTGTCTGGTTGAGCCGTGTTAACCGGTTACTGAGTTGTCGAGTTCAGGTAGGCAGACGCTCTGCGTAAAATACCGGTATTCAACTGACTAAATCCGGTTTGATCGATTGAAAAAGGCTAGGCAGACTCACTGCTTATTTTAAAGGAAACTGCATTACATGCTTATTTTTTTTGTGATGATTGGGCTAGCTCTTGACCTCGATCACGCCTGATGGAAAGCGATGGATAAGGTCTATGATGGAGCGAGCCCAAAAGATGCCTTAAGGTCGCAGATGCTTTAAGAATTTTCTATCCCTTAATGTTCGACTGCTGAGTGTGTGAGTCATGAGGTCGATCAAGTTGGACAAAAGGCGTTTTTAGATTTTTTGTTAGGAATATCAGGGACCAATTGGAGGGATAGGACCCGTCCTATCCCTCCAAATTGGTCTCTTTCTTTTTTCGTTTTATTAATTTTAGATTATGAGATTGACTTTCTGAGGACCACATTCCCCGGGATATGGTCCTCAGTCAATCTACACTAGAGTAAGCAAGAAAGAAAGTAAATAATATTAATAACTTACCACACAACTCATAAAAAATATATTGGTAATTTTCCTTTATCTTCCCTAGGAGCGCCGCCATCTCGACTTAGATAAATTCAAACTCTTAGCTATCACAAAATTTTGAACAGTATTTCTTAAAAGAAAGAAAGAAATAAATAATAAGAAAACCCCTATGCTACACCACCAAACCAAAACTAAACGAAAAAATCATTGCGCATTCAATTTATTACCAAGTTAAATTCTCTGAATTAATTCCTTGTATTTAATTATATATTGTAAATATTGTCATGACTTGCTAAAGCGTGTAAGGTACTGAAACATTACATAATCTCATTCAGTATCGTCATGCTTGCTTGTATATACAAAGTTGTGTCACCTGATTTCTTATTGCCAATGAGAGGTCTTGATGTATGAGGCGTCGGCGTTGCCCGAATAATATTCCTCCAAGCCGGCTTTAGCTACGGTGGATAACCTCAAAAGCGAGGGAGATAAAGTGACGGCACGACAATCCGACACCACCGTAGAGAGATCTGACGAGGCTTAATGTGCTCTCTCAGATACGAGGGTGTCACACCAACAGCGTTCAAAGTCCGGACTATCACAAAGGAATTCCAAACGGAAAAAAATAATTATATTTTTTGCAATACAAAGAGATTTGACAGAGGGACGGTGCTGTCCAGTTTTGCCATATAACTGGACATTGCATTGTATTCGCAAGACACCTTATAAAAATATCGGGCGTTATGCAACATGTAATGTAACATGTTACAATGCGAGCATTCGAGCAGTCAGTACGTGGAAACAAGCATGAACACGCACATGTTACTCAAATTTTAGGACACGCCATATCGTAACATGCTCGTTGCGAATGGTACATTTTACGGCTCGTAACACCGGTTAGTACCCACCATTACGGGGCGTAATGTAACATGTAATGTAACATGTTACAAAGTGAGCATTCGTGCAGTCAGTACGTGGAAACGAGCACAAACACGTGAATGTTACTCGAAATTTAGGACACAGCGTATTGTACATGCTCGCTGCGAATGGTATGTACATTACGGTTCATACACCGTACCAAGGATGTTGGTGATACCCACCAACCAACCAACCAATAGAATTGACTACTTTTTTTCTTCAGCTATGCAAAGTGCAGTTCTGGTGGGAATAGACCTATCCTGTCACAGTATGTTTTGTGTAAAAGAACACTTAATCGCATAGCAGAGTACGCTCATCTTGATTTAGTGGAGAAATCCCTGTTAATCAAGTCCGCTTCGCCTTCTAGCACCATTTAGCTTCTCCGCCCATCTTTGGTGGAAATGCACCAGAACAAAGATATTTTCCTCTACATTTTTGGTCTACCGGATCCTCGATGGTAAGCTAGTCAAGTTATGATTATATTCTGAGGACCGTCAATTCTCAGCGAATAATTTTTAATTAAAGGTAAACGGTAAAGAGCGTTTACGCCGTACGGCTTTTCATACAAACTTTGAAGTCCTTATTTTTCGAAATGAATGAACCGATTTTATAGAAACTTAGTATGCATACGCCATCCAACCAGGTCTAAAAAGTTAGTTGAGAAAATTTTCTTGTTTGTATGAAAGGCCGTACGGCGTAAACGCTCTTAACGCTTTTGCAGCAGTAAATTAGAGGCCGGACATTTTTGATTTATTTTGTACAATTAAACTAGGAAAGGTAATTTTGTAGATAATCTTTGTATAGCATATTCTGTATGTTATAAAAAGTATTCGAATGTTAAATTCTCACATTTTATTTTTAATCTTTTCTTTCAGACACTTTTTTAATTTGGGAAAGAAGGAAAGAAGGAAATTATGCGAGAGGCACATGCTTTGAAGTAGGATATGATATGCAAAAAGAAAAAAATAAGTTACAGTTAAAAAAAACATGATATGAAATAGGTATTATCTTAAATTCTGAAACGTTTTACTTAGGTAAGTTAATTTAATTAAGCTTTTGCCCGTGACTTCGTTCGAACATATTCCGTTTTTCCGCGTCCCTGTAGTAATTTTCCATTCTCGTATAGCATATAGCCTACCTGATGAATGTGGCTATCATATGCAAAAAAAAATCAAATCAGACTAACAGTTCCAGAGATTAGAGCGTACAAACAAACAAAAAAAACAAACTCCTCAGCTTTTTTATATTATTGTCTAGTATGTACTATAATACAGTTTACAACGTGCAACAGAATATATGCAATACGAAATAACGCAAAGTTGTTCATAATGATGAGTACAATGACCTCTTAAGAGGACGGTATTGCGTTTATTCTGTAACACGTTGTATAGATAGTTATTCAATCATACCTACAAAATGTACTTGATCATCATCCAAAGACAAATATTGGGAGACAATTTTCCCCTAATCCACTGGACTGATTCTGTTGTTTGGTGCTTACACATGTGAACTTTTGTGACTCAAGCACCGACGCATTAAGATATTAAATAAATTCTGGGTATGGTCTTCACTTTCGGGAGAACTTTGAGATTAATTTAAGTTAGTTAAAATGTTTGGTTTTAATAACAAACTTACTTTTAAAAATTGGTACCGTAAAAGTAGGAAGATTTAACAGGCCAACTTACAAAATATTGTTCTTGTGTTAAATGAATTAGTGAAAGTGTAAGTAAGTAAAACAACCTTAATAATGATTTTATAAAATTAGAAAGAAATTCATGGATTCCGTATTAGTTTCAGTAAGAGCGAAGTATTCCAAAACTTTTGCTCTCTCATGATGTTCTAATTTCCCTGTACAGCAGGGTTTCTTAAAGTGGAGTCCACGGACCCCTAGGGGGTCCGTGGCATGTGCATCAGGGGTCCGCAGTAGGTCAGTTAACTCTTAACCTATTTACTAGGAAACAGTGTAATAATCTCCTCTAGGTTTGGCCAAGAACTCACCGCGTCGACAACGTTTCGTCAGTCACAAAACATAAGTAAATTGCGCCTTGCTTTGTCGAAGACAACCCCACAATTTCTTATCGAGGCCGAACAGCAACGGGTGCTTCTTCGAGCAAGGCATTGCTTGGTGATTTGCGTGGCAACTTTTAAATTTAATATTTTTTTTAAATCGACATCTGTTTCTTAAAATATACATAAAAGTAATATTTTTTATAGAAGGGGCACCTCAGAGAGTGACATACTTACAGAGATAATCAAGGTTAAAATATTGGAGGCCACGCAAATCACAAAACACCTATTTTTCCTTCAGCTTTCTTTTTATAATATCTCACCCGGTTTTTGGCCTTGAACTCTTCATTATTTTTAAGCCTCTCTCTTCTTCTTTCAGACAACTTCTTTCTTTCTTCTTTTCCTTTTTCTTTTTTACTTGTTAATGGCATTTTGGTCTAAAAAATAATTCATTTCAATTTTCGCTAATTTGACACTATTTTTTTTTTATTAGGTACTTATGAAATCAGCAACCCATCAGCTGTGTCATTTTAAGTTTGATTTAAACGAATTTACATTTGAATAAAGTAATAAAAAATATTATTATACAATACTAAACACTACAATATTACTAAACTAAAAGTTATTTGATTTGCGTGAATCAAAACTACCACGTAAACCACGGAAATCACGACCACGGAAATCAAAATAAATCCTTTATTCTAAAAATATATAAAAACCTTTCAAGCAAATATACTGTGTTTTGAATATACGTTGCGTTACCTTGTATTTGTTCTCTACAATATTTTATTCAATAAACAAATTTACAGACACCGGAGAAAATTGTACCACGCGAATCAAAGTTTTGAGAATAGCACATACCCACGAAACGAGGTTCTTACCATACATTTTCGGAAACTCAACGCGTCATCACACAAGCACTCTGCCCGGCCGTCGGAGCGCGAATCTGTTGTAACGTAAATTAGGATGAAGCAACACCGGGGCGCGAAGTTAAGGATGTGCAAGTGAATTTACAATGATCCACGCAAATCAGTAACTACCCCGGGACAGTTACATTTTTATTTTTTTTAGATAATGTAATTCTTTTAGAACTATGATCTAATTTTTCATAGCATTGTCAACTTTTAAGGACTTAATGTTTTTTTTTTGGTAAGCATGTACCGTTTAGTTTCAAATATATAATTTACTAAGTGACTAGATCGGGGTTTGGGACACTCCACGAAAATCAAAGAATGGAGGTGTTTTATTTTTTTTATGATATTAAATATACAGATAATTGAATAATAATTAGTAACCCAAATAAGAGAGAAATAAAGGTTTGCCCGAAAAAAAAAGTGGCTTGCTGACTTTTCGATTTCCATTCTTTTAAGGTGATGCCGCTTAAAAAACGTGTCCAGAAGAATGACCCCAACATCCTTCTCATTAGCTTAGATTAGAAGTAAAAGTAATGAAACTACCAACCAATAAAAGTAATTTTTCAATATAAATATGGCTTGTTTTGGCGGACCCCTGTCAAAGAATATTTTAAGTAAAGTATTAAAATATTTTTTGACAGGGGTCCGTGGAATTGTTTGTATTGTGAAAGTGGTTCGTGACTGTAAAAAGTTAAAGAAACCCTGCTGTACAGTATCAGGCATCAGTCGTCCTAAGCCGCGAACATGCGAACGACGCGATCATTTGTTCGGCAAAACCTCTGTCCGCACGATCAGCCGGTTGAATCTATAAACCTTTTATCGTAAAATCTCGGGTAGAGCACGAAGTGAACTGTTATTTCATCTTGATTACGTAGATTGACAGCTCACTTCGTGATCACTTCAGCCAAGCCTTCACGGTGCGATGTTACAGAATTGCACCGCCGGTTTTCCATACAAATAAACATGACGGTCGCCTATTTGCACGATGATCATTTTGTATTAGAATGACGCGTCTATCGCCTGCCTATCCTGTTCCCATCTTTCTGGTGAGCTTCCAATCAAACCAGATTCAGCTGAATACCAGTATTTTACGTGAAGTGGCTGCCTAACCAGACCTCCGCAACCCAATAACTGGCTAACACGTTACTTCTTGGCAAGACTGGTGTCAGATTTAGCCGCAAGCTCCATAAGGAAAGACCTGAAAGACTGGAAGAAACACCGGATAAAGCGACTTTTTCTAAAATTGAAACCTAGCTAGATTTATCGCCCCCGAAACCCCCTGCATACTAAAATTCATGAAAATCGTTGAAACCGTTTCCGAGATTCTGATTATATAAGAATTGCTTGTTTAAAGGTAGATAGACAAAAAATAAAACAACACATTTATAAAATTACCCATATAATTCAGATTCTCTTAAAATAACAAGTCTTGCACGTATGCGTGTTTAAAATTCATCATAAATTTATTTTTCTATATCTACATGAGAGTTTATAAACAATATATCAACTTTTTCGTACAAATCCTACATTTTAATACAACTTTGTGAATATTGTCTTACTCTTAATCATACACAGGAAATCCTACATTTTAATATTATATAATATTTTTGTGAACATTGTCTTATTATTCAATTATTATTATTAGTACCTCGGTATGAAGGTCTGTGCAGACCTAACGTGGTATTTGCAATAAAAACAGTTACCAAGACTCCGCTTGTTCTAACTTTATTAGATATCGTTATTCAACACATCTGCGAAGTTTTACTAAATAATTATACATAATTGTACGTTCGAATATATATTATTATATATTATTTCAAAATCTTCGGACGTATAACTAAAAAAAGCATATATAAAATAACACATACAACTATTCTCAGTCAATCTAATTCAAAAGGAACTTACGAACTTATAAACGGATTTGTCGGATCATCATAAACAAATTCTTAAAGACCTTTTTCCTTAAAAATAGTGTATGCTGCCTTGTTTCATACGTTATCATGATAAACCATAATTATTTAGTACCTGAACCGATTAGATTTTAAGCTATATTTCTACAGGTGCAAGTAAAATGACAGGGAATATTCACATGTTTTTTTTGGTAAATAAAAATCTTATTACCACTTGGTAATCTGAAAATAAAATATGAAAGAATTACATACCTAATATCTTCATCAACATCATGCAGCCTATAAGATTATTTGAATAAATTTCCTGACATTTTTTGTTCTTAAATCTTTAGAACCCGGACAATAAAAAGCTACACACAAACATGGTAATATTTTCAAAGCATACACAGTAACATATATTTTAAAAGTCGAAAATAAGGCAAACATCGAATACTTTTCGATGATATAATAATATATTATACCTTAACCAACAATTAAAACTATTTGTACAAATATACAGTCCTTAACCTATAAGAAATGGTAGAAGTCTATATGAATGTGTAAGAATACTAGATACTTAAGCTACTTTTAATTTATGTGTTCTAGATAATGTAAATTGTGTGTGTTGACTAAGAAGTTTATTCTTTTGAGGAAGAGAAAAGTAAGAAATATAAATTAAATATAACTAAGAAAACTACTAACAAAACAAAAACAAAAAGTTACACAAAACAAAAGTCATTTACAAAGCAGACGTGAGTGAAATAATTAATGTCATAGAAGAACATACTTGTACATAGTTATTATTGGTATGCTCTACAGAAAGGCAAGCTTCGTATTACTCACAACCAGCGGGCGAATATGACCATGGATGTAAGAACTTAAATAAAGCAAAAGAAGTGTGAAAAGATGGTGACGTTATGTAATTTCTGCCTATCGCCATGGGGAACGGGGTAGGGTTTATGCATATATGATTGCTTCTATATAAATAAAAATAAATCCAAAATAAAGTTAACAAAATATATCTTTATGAGCGTAAAATAAAAATAACGTTTTTAACAAAGAAATTGATGACGTTGATGAAACATAAATATTTAACAGAAATAAAACTATAAGAAAACTAAATTCACACACAATCTACAAAACCAATAACACATAAATCTATCACACAATAAAAGCCAGCAAAACGATAGCTTCAAATTAACTAAACTAAAATGATCACAATGTATCAAGTCTTTGTTCTAACACTCTTTCGCTTTTCCGTTTGCAGTGACCTGAGGGTTTTGAGCTGCCTTCCTGTTTTTAACATAACTGTGATAGTAAAAATTACCGAACATGTAAAGGAACAGACTAGCATTGAGGGAAAGCAAGAAGTTGATGCCCTTAGGGTAGTTGCAGTCGCTGAACATGACTGTGAAGTTGTGGTAGAAGATGATGCAGAACTGGATCTGTAAAAAGAAATGAGCATATATAAGAATAAAAGATGCGTCAGAGTAAAACCACTCGGAAATTGACAGTTTTTAATTATTTAACAAAATTCAAACCACATTATGATCAGCAAAGCTGTGAGCTGCCCCTGTATTATGAGATATTGTATCACTAGATTGCAGAGTAGAAAAATAATAGCATCACGATATAAATAATTATGCACACGTACACGATCATCGAAATAATGAATGGAATATAAAATATTATAATCCGTGTATGACATGCATTGATGCATTACTATATTGTTTTGGTTAGGTTTTCTGAAGTTTATAATTAATACTCACATTTGACTTGGCAAATATTAACTTGAACATGTACTGTTACCATAGGCAAATTACTATTTAATCGTCACTCCACATTGTATACTTTGCAAATTATTCAAATTAACATAATTCATGCTTATTTGCTTTGTTTTAATTCAATTTCATTCAAATGTCCGAATTCATGGTAGCGCGTCTTTTAAAAAAATTGGGTTTAAGTGTGAGATCGTGTCAGACTTGTTTGTTTAATTCAGTTGGTTTTATTTCAAACTTATCATTTAACAGTGTTACTTTTTAAAGTTCTTCATTTAGCCATTCTATAGTATTAATAATTGCATTAGTACTTTTAATTGCTATTTTATTATTTTCCAATCGAATTGTTAATGTGTTGGTATCACGTATATTACCATAATATGTCAATAATGCATCAACTTACCAGCTGCATGGTAGTGAGGTGCTTCTTCCACCACAAGTACTTCTGGTACTGTGGTCCGAGACCGGAGATCAGGTAGTAAGTGTACATGACGATATGGATGAAAGAGTTGATCACACCGAGGAGAGTTCCGTGGCCACCTGAAATTAAACATGATGGATTTTTAGAGAGGAGATCCATTTAGTCGTTCTAGCGTGATCGAGTTACATTCTAACAAACTTTCACATTAATTGTGTTTGAACGTTAAAGTATCAACATTTATTTGACTAATTATATTTTGTTAAGGTTTTTATAGATTTAGCATCATCATCAATCAATCAATACAGCTGGACTTGGTTCTCTCAAGCCATTATTAAATACTCTTCTGGAATATTATCTTCAGTCAAAATTATTCTTAGTTAATTTAACAAACCTGGCAAGAATTTGCAACCGATCCAAGCACAGATCGGCATCATGAAGTGATGGTACAGATGGAGGAAGGTGATCTGCCTGTTCTTTTTCCTCAAAACGAAGAAGATTGTGTCCAGAAGTTCAATGATCTTGGCTGCAAAGTACCACCATACTGCTGCTGCCATCTGAAAAATTTTAAAAAGTGCGTTAAAAATTGTATTTGTCAAAATGTATAATTCAAGGAATTCGATTGAATGTATTATAATTAGATGTGAAAAAATATAGAGCGCTATATTTTATCCGCAGCGGAGAAGGTCGGTTAACCATTGGAAATGTCAGAGGAACTTTTGATGGGATGGTTGATACTTAGACTTACTCTGGTAGCCTTCGGACTGTTTGAGTAATCTACGGGTTGGCATGAGAAGTTGTAGTCGTTCCACCACCCAGCGACTAAACCCTGTAAGAAAATAGTAAATCAATTAAAAAATCATTTTTGGTTAGTTATACCTCATCATTATCATCATCATAACAGCCGAAAGACGTCCACTGTTGGACATAGGCCGTTGCGTTGTTGTTGGTTGTTGTTGCGTAGGCTGTTGGCCAAATGGGGGTCAGTTATACCTGTATACACAGTATTCTATAGGTAATTTTTATTATGAGCTCGTAGTGTCCCACTACGACAGTCGACGTCGTAGTGTCACAGGTTACCGACATAGCCCGAAGGATCGCCAAATTGAAGTGGCAGTGGGCAGGGCACATTGCTCGCAGAACAGATGGTCGATGGGGCCGAAAAGTTTTGGAGTGGCGACCGCGTACCGGAAGACGCAGTGTTGGAAGGCCTCCCACAAGGTGGACCGATGACCTGGTGAGGGTCGCGGGTAACCGATGGATGCGAGACGCACAGGACCGGTGGTTGTGGCTGCACTTGGGGGAGGCCTATGTCCAGCAGTGGACGTCTTTCGGCTGATATGATGATGATGATGATAGTGTCCCACTGCAGGGCCTTCCTTCCTTTTATCCATTCTGATCTATGCTGGGCTACCCGAACCGTTGAGTAGCCTATAAGTAGGAGCTCAGCTAGTCTCGCCAGTTAAGTGTTAGTAAATTGGTAAAGGTTCCTCCCACAAGGTGGACCGATGATCTGGTGAGGGTCGCGGGTAGCAGATGGATGCGAGACGCACAGGACCGGTTGTTGTGGCGACACTTGGGAGAGGCCTATGTTCAGCAGTGGATGTCTTCCGGCTGATATGATGATGATGATAATGAAATTGGTAAAATTACTCTTATGATGGTTTTCAATGAATTTACTTCAACCAGTAATAAATTAATCAACCATGGTAGTTTAATCTCATTCTTTGCAGCCATTCTCTCTCAACAGAATTTAATTAGGAGACAAATCAAAGAGAACTAAAGCTGGATTATTTTCCTCCTATATAACTTCATCAGAAGTTTCAGCAGCTGAGCATCTGTTAAAAGATCATGTACTCGTACATCAAGATCAGCGATCGTTATTTAATTGAAAACAAATTTCCCAGCTTAAAACTATTTGTGAAAGATAAATTTTGGTCAGAAGAAAGTATACTCAACTCACCTCGTAAACCAAATAAATGCTCATTAATATCTGTGACACATTGTACAGGATCATGACATTCTTCAAGTCATAGGGTTTCCTATCTCTCATGTACTTGGGGCCGACAGAGTTGCAGAAGTAGAGGTACGTTGCCAGGATTGTCAGTAGGGGACCTGGTCCCGACATCAGCAACCAGTTTTCGGTTCGAGGATCTGAAAAGAAGAGAACATTGTTTATAAGTAAGTATTTGAGTTTAGGTATTGTTTTAATTTTTACAGGTATTCTGAAAATACTTAAGCAACGCTTTTTTCCTGATCTACGCTTGCAAGTCTGTGAAATATAAATTTGTTCCTCATATCCGTTATTCAAGGACTTGAAATATACTGACGTTCAAATAAATTGCATTGATGTGTACTCTTGTAATAGACTAATTTAACGCTAGACAATGCTGTGTTATTTTTTTAACTACTTTGTTTAAATATTAAACAAGTTATTTTAAATGTATAAATCATTTTAAATTGTATTCTATTAAGTTTGTTTGCCAGCCGTAACGAAAACATTTGCGTTTTATTTTAAAAAATTATATAATTACACTTGTTCTTGACCGTAACGAAATAAAAAAAAAGTGCAAATAGGACATTAACATTTTTGAATATAATTAAGTATATATTTAGGTATAGATAAGGTCTTTGATATCCAAAATGCCACCACCTTTGGGGTTAAACATTTGATGTCGGTACTATTGAAGCATTATTTAAATACAGAGCAATTATAATGCAGGAATGTATGCCTAAGCCAAGACAGTTCCAACATTTACATATAGCGTCAAACAGAGAAATGCGTCAATATACTCAGCTATACGTCAATTTAAATGTATAATATCTGATAATTTTGCGTGGAAATCAGCGCTCAAACGATTATTGATAGAAAAAAAAATAGGTCATCATCCTAACGTCAAATTAGAACAGAATAAGTATTAGGATACTTATTCTGTTCTAATTTGACGTTAGAATGATTACCTATTTTTTTTTTAACCCAAATAATAAGGAAAATCTGTTTTCATAAGGTCCGATCATCTTCGTCGGCACTGCTAATTGCTGCTTGCGCTAAGAGTTTGCAAAACGACCAAGATGCCTAACTACAAGAGTTGATTTGAGGTGGCCCGTGAAAAACAAACCTGGCAAAAATTGAGCGAGACCTATCCTAACCTACTTTCTTAGCTAATTAAATTTACTAGGAACACTTGTCAAATTCATTTCCATGACTTCACAAGCATCGCTCCTATGAAATGTATAGCTTGAATATATAAGCAAACAGCATTCCAACTTTGAAATATCATTCGATTTCCATTCATATTTATCGAATAATTACCACAAAGTGCATTTGCAAATTTTCAGGCGGTTCCCAATTATAACTTAATTTCGACTGCAGAAAATTATGCGGTATTCCGTAATAAGTTTGTTTGGCATCGATGTTTTATTTGTGTAGTTATTAAACAACTCAACTCTGTCTGGTTCGAGGAAACTCTGACTAATGGGCTAGCTCTTGACCTCGATCACGCCTGATGGAAAGCGATTGATGAGGTCTATGATGGAGTGAGCGTGCCCAGAAGATGCCTTATATATCTCACTCCGTACTCCCACGCGTCGACGAAACACAGCAGGCTGCTTGACGCCGGACTCCGGTGGGAGGGTGGTCGCGAACCAGGTGGGCGTTAACCCTACCACCGCAAGGGAAGGATTGGCCAGTCTTATATTATTATGATGTTAGGTGAGACTGTCCAGGATGCGCCGAGCGCTCGGTTCAGTTGAGTGCCTGATGGAATAAATTGCGCGACACGAGGAGGCTCCTTCATACATCTCAAATACAGCATGGATATCCCCGCATGGATATAATTATATATACTACACTAAATGTTACATAATTCTCCATAGATATATAAACTGTAAACATAATTATGAACCGTTAACAAAATATTTTCTAGATACAGGAATAATCCATACAGACATTCTAGATTGACATCCATAATAAGTAAGCTTATTTCAATACTAGATCTATTAAAATTAATTAAAATGTTGTTTTTCTAAAATAAACTAGTATAACCAGTTCTTGACCTAAAAAGTGGCCAATAAATAGATTTGAAAAACAACCTAATATGTATGTATTCTAAAAAGTGGAATAAACTCTTATAAAAAGTGATCGACCTCATAATATTTTAATTTAGATAACACGAGCATTGGCTACGCTCACTCAACATTATTGACTTATTTACCATACGTTACAGATGACAAAGAATGTACATAAAGGTTTATAATATATTTTAATGCCAGATTAATAAAAAAAATAAAAATCACCTTTTATTTAACGGTCAGGTAATTAACTGCTCGACTCTAAATAATTCGGTCCCTGTGATGACGGCCAGAGCAAACCCGACAGAAAAGACTTCTATTAAAATCCATTGGCTAATATTACCTCAAAAAAATGCATGGTTTCTGTGATATAAGGAAACCCAGAGCAAAGCTGCCAGAAAAATCATCTAATAAAATAATCGAAACACAATGTTTTGTTGTTATTATCAAGTACACACCAATCAACAACATCTGCTTACGACACAGTCATATGACTCAATCGCAGAAACAAATGACCATAACAATACGAGCGAGCATGCGTCTGCGCACCGCCTCGCACACAAATATGATTATTATTGTAATTAACAGGTGTTGTTTCCGCCTTGTTTAGACGTAATCTTGTATTGATCAATCGGGATTAAACTGAAACCAAGCTGACCAGAAATCCGACCTCATCGTAAAGGGCACTACGAGGAGCACGGATGGGTTTTAGACAGAGTCTGATACTCCCCCCACTCCACCCAGAGCGGCAGGAGTCATTTGATGATTTTCCACCCATAAAAAAAGGTATCTTAATCATTCATTTTTCCTCGCTTTTATATCCCATTGCAGAACAGAAGCCATCTGATTCCAAATAATACTGTTTTCTGATAGGGCTTGTCAAATTTTGACCAGCCACCTTTGTCTTGTAATGTCGAGTGGGACTCATTTATTCCGTGTTTTATAACTATTGTATAGATAATTCCCCGTCATTTAATAGTGGAGGTAAGATTGTAGACACGCTACGTATTTAAATATTTATTTAGGTGTAGAATCAACAAGAAGAACGCACCTATCAACGCAAAAAGTTTATGCTACCCCGATACCCCCAAAGGTTTCGTATAGCAACAATAGGCTATATGAAAGTCTGATAGTGACCTGTAGTTCACTTAACAGAAATGCCAAAGAGGCGTTTGCAAACCCTTTAGCGCCTGATAATATTATAAGTACCACTTTAACCAACTACTAAACAAACAAGCATTACTAGTCTTCTAAATTATTCAGGCGCCAAAACTATTGTAACACACCTCACATTCCAGGTAAGCCAAGGCTTTATGTTAAGCCAATTTAATATCGTAATTTTTTACTACGACGCCAGCCATTGTCTGTCATCCAAGGATTTTAGTAACGGATCTCACATCATACGCAGATTAAGGTTGGTCCAAAACAATGACATGCTTAGACCTACCACTAAGTGCGCCTAGTTAAAATCCTATCACGTCTCAACTATAAATAAGTGGGCAAACACCTACTATTACCACCTTAGAGTATCGGATTTATTAGTATAAATATAAATATTTACTAGGATGCTATCATCGTTTTTGTAACCGTGGGTTGGCACCTTAAGAGGTCCTGTATAGAAATCGACAGTGTATAAGACGGAAATCAATCAAATGAAATCATAACTATATTCATGATTAACAAATTGATTGATCTATGAGATACACGTGCTCTTCATTGGAGACGACGAATTTTTGAACATAAGGCACTTGCATGGTGGTTGGTTGCAACTTGACGAGATATGGCAAAAATCGAGAAAAACGACACGTTTGGAAAGGCCTAAGTCTATTAACTAGCTACTGGTCACGAGCGCAGGCTGATGATGAAGCTGAAAGGAAGAGATGATGCATCGAACTCTTTAACAACAAGATTGTTTAAAACTCATGATATGGAATTAATCAAGGCTTTTTCTTGTTCATTTTTACTAGATATCTAACAGTGATATAGGGACAATCATCATTAAGCAACACATAACAGGTCTCCACAGGTCGTCACGTCGACCGGTCGTTTATTCCTCGCATCAAGCGGCACCCGCATCCTGCACCAGGTCATAGGTACACCTTGTCTGGATTTAACGTGGCAATATAATAAAAATGACGTGGTAGATTATGATATATCTATGCGTCCACCTTGGTTGTTGCTATATAAAAATAAAGAGGCTCGTCCAGTGACTAACAACAAAATCGTAATCAAGAGTGTTCTGCAGGTTTGCACTTATATATTGGAATGCTCACCAACTTGACTTGACGTATGCACACCTTATGCATTGGAATTAAACAGAAATTAATTAATGGGTGATACCAATTAACATTTATGTAAGTTATTGAAATTCTTGTGGGTGACTTAATAAGTTTTTGAATATGGTAAAATCTAGACCGCTATAAACATCGCGGTAGACCGATGCGACCAAGACTACCGAAAGGACTGATCAGGGCCTAAACCACCAACTCTTAAAGCAGTATTACTTCAATATTACTTCCAGTGGGAAAGAGACGGCGTTATATACGACGTATAGCTCCGTCTCTTCCCCACTGAAAGTAATATTAAAGTAATACTGCTTTAAGAGTTGGTGGTTAGGCCCCTGCACTGACATTCACCTGAATTGAATGGAATTAAGAACACAAGATTGGCGCCCAAAGATATCGGGATGGGATGTGGCTACAGTTAAGAATATTCTCAATGACAATGGTGAAAAGAAAACGGTGGATGCGTAAGCGGGTACGGACCAATCTTCAAGGTTAAGCAACGCTTGTCGAGGTTGGTCTGTGGATGGTGACCATATTACCATATGTATATATTGAAAGCACGTTAAACCGTTGGTCCCGGCTGTCATTTGTAGATCTTTGGCAGTCGTTACGGATTGTCAGAAGCCAGAAAATCTGACACCAGTTTTGCCAAGAAGTACCGTGTTACTCAGTTAATGGGTTGTGGATGTCTGATAGGCAGCCGCTCCACGTAAAATACTGGTATTTAGCCGAATCCAGTTTGACTGGGAGCCGACCCCAATATAGTTGGGAAAAGGCTAGGCAGATGTTGCCAGAACAAGCTTCATTATAAAACAGAAGTTAGCAAAAGAAACATAAGCTTAACATGTTTGTAGCATAATACAATATTGATGTCATTATGCAAATTTTAGCTAAGCAGGATTTCGAATTTAGTAAGTTAGCGTCTAAGTGCGAAAACTATAATATTTTTGTAAGAGACCTTTTAGAAGTCAAGTTTATCAATTTTAATGTTGCTTTTGGTATATTTTGCGAAGAATAATAATGATTGATATTCTAATGAAACACGTAACTCAAAAAATAAATAGGTCAATTTAGACATCAACAAAAGAAAACAAGCATTACAATTTATATTACACTAGCACTTCGCCCGCGACTTCGTCCGCGTGGGTATAGTAGGTTCTCCACAAACTGCGACGCCCCTGTACATAT
Organism: Melanchra persicariae; assembly: GCA_947386135.1. Taxonomy (NCBI): domain Eukaryota; kingdom Metazoa; phylum Arthropoda; class Insecta; order Lepidoptera; family Noctuidae; genus Melanchra; species Melanchra persicariae. Next base: position 20,126,667 of record OX376650.1, read on the forward strand.
CCCCTTATAAAGGTTAGTTTTGGAAAAAAAAGCACAACGATTCTCATTATTGGTTCAGCGCAACTGTTCACCCCCCCGTTCAGCCCGTCAGGGGTTGATTATGCAAAAATTGTTAGGTACATGATCTGTTTCAATTATCCCACTTTTAGTTTGTTCATAGAATTCCGACGTAAATTGAAGCAAGCTATAATTTCCTCCCCTAAAAACTAATTCACCCCCGCTTCACCCCTTATTATGTATGTAGGTACCTAGTTGATTTTCGAAAAATCCAAACATTTGTTATTCTTAATGTTTCAACTTCATCGGACCAAGCATTGATACGATTCTCCCCAGTTCGCTCAAGCCGCGACATTTTTCTTACTCCGAGCATGTTTATTACCGTCGTAACTTTTGAACGAAAGGTCCGATTTGAATGATTTAAAGTATAATTTACACGGACATAATCAACCTTAATTATCAAACCATTTAAATGGATAAGGATTAATATCATGGTACTATAATCACCATTTTTTATTTCACCATGGGACTTGCTTGACTAATATTAACAAAAAGCGGTCATGGTGACTTATCCATAATAGTTAGACATAATATGGTATCGCGGACTTTTTTGTAGATATTGATGACTTCTATAAAACTGTAGTACATCACTTTGCTCTATTGTCAATAGATTCCGCAGCGTACGCGATATAAGGATTTTTTCTCACACCTTGGGTCACATTATCGAAGTTTTCATACGGATCCCTAACTTTTTTGAAAATATTCTATAGCCTATGACCATCGCCGATAGTGTAGAATTCTACTGGTGAAAGAATTTTTCAAATCGGTCCAGTAGTTTCGGAGCCTATTCATTTCAAACAAACAAACAAACAAACAAACAAACAAACAAATCTTTCCTCTTTATAATATTAGTGTAGATTATTAAAGTTTACGAAATAAAACTGGCTTATCATATTGATCTTTCATGTGAATCTCTAAGGAATAATCCCAAAATAAGGAAAAAAAGTTGCAGATATAACCAATATTTAACCTATATAGCAATGATAGTAAAAACAATTGCTACAGCAAAAGTAAAAAAATAACATATTCATGAATACAAACAGAAATCAGCACACGCTCAGTTACAGGCGTAAAATAATAATAAGAAATATATATATAAAAAGACGCACTTTTTCTGTTACGCACGTGTAATCACTAATCACGTTAAAAAATAACAGTTTTTTCAACAGCATATATACGTTTTTAAGATCATTTAAGTATAAATTAACACAATTGAAATTTACGAACAGACTGCCTTTTTTAACGATGGGAAATCAATGTCTCCGTCCACTCTGGGTGGAGCGGAAGGGAGTGTCAGACTCTTACTGACAAACAAATCCGTGTTCCTCCAAATGCTTTTGCATTTCAGGGCCGCGGTGACTCTTTAGAACATATATTGGTGTCAGCAACGAGTCATGCAGCAGAATACCACTATTTAACATAAAGCGATTGCCTATTTGACCTCCACAACCCAATAACTGAGTAACCAGATACCCTTTGGCATAGCACTGGTACTAAGATTACTAGCATTTGTAAAGTCCACCAGATGACAGCCAGGTCAAATATCGCTTGATTATTTATTTATTTAAATTTTAATTGCAATAGTAGTACATGGGTGGACTTCAATGCAACAACGCTACACTGTGGTAGGCGTACAACAAAATAAAATAATAATAATATGTTTTGTTTTGAAAAGATTATACAAATAATATAATTTTATCTACACTAACAACGTAATGTTCCAAATATGAGTTCAAAAACGAATGCATAAACACGTACTTTTTTTTCGTGGATAGGCAAAATTTACAAAAAAAAACCATTACAGTTCAACATTTTCCTTCGATTTTTAAACAACTGCATCATAAAATAACTTTTTAATTTTTATAGCACACTTTTTCTTTTTAACTTTTGGCGCGGGCTCATTGACTTAAGTCAATGAGCCAGCTTTTATCTTCGTCTATGGATGAGCGCGCTGCGCAGTCATTCGTATACGCAATGTGAATATCCGCCATATTGGAATAAACTATTTTTCCACTTAATTTGTAGTGAAGATAAAATAGTGTATGCAACGGCATATAATTAGGTATTAAAACACTCGTGGTTTTTATATGGTCGTTGCATAAACTACTATTTTAATACAAGGTGGGCCAAAAGAAGTCATACGATGTTGTTTGGCTCAATTATTTATTCTAAATGAAAAACTTTAATTCTGTTTTTTGATTATGTTTATTTGAACCTTTAGAATTTTATTGGTCAAGTCGAGAAGATAATATCGGCCAAATGGGCGCCGACACAATTGATTGCCATACGGGTTCGTTTAATGGCATTTTTCATCACTTCGGCGAGAACTTTGGGCGACAGATTATCACACTCGTGTCGAATGTTGCCCTTGAGGGCTTTCAGGGTCTCGGACTTGTTCACGTAAACACGGGACTTCAAAAACCCCACAAAAAAATGTCTGGAACGGTTCAATCGGGCGGGCATCTTGCGGGCCAGTGCAAATCGCCAAAAGGAGAGATGAGGCGACCCGGAAACGCCACCTTCAGAATATCGATTATGGTTCGCGCAGTGTGTGCCGTTGTTCTGTGCTGTTGTTGACCACATGTCTTCCAGTCCTAATTCGTCCAATTGCGGCAGAAAAAACTCGGTTAACATGGCCCTATAGCGCGCACCGTCCACTGTTGTCGTTTGACCAGCGTCGTTCCCCGGCCACTCTTGACAACGTCTCGTGTCACGTGTGGTCCCATACTCTTCAAGGTTGGTGGCCAAACGGCGCAGTGTTTGCGCAGTCGGTGTCGGACGACCGGGAAATCGGCGACGGAATTCGCGCTGCGCCAACACCACAGACGAATTGTTATGCAAAAAAATAGACATGATTATTCCGCGTTCTTGGGAAGTGTATCGCTCCATGGCTTTCACTTGTATTCTATATCTGTCTAGTCCACAAATGTGAAAACAGATTTGACACTGGTCGCCATTTGCAAAAATAAGAGCTTATACGAGTAGCAATAGGGTGATTTCTTTTGGCCCACCTGGTATTAATAAATTACATGTAATTATGCTAAAATAATAAACTACTAAATATGATGTTTCATAACAATAATTCTGATTAAGAAAACTCATGGTTGATAAAAAGATCTGGAAGGAGTTGGGGCAGGCCTTTGCCCAGCAGTGGGCCGAATAGGCTGTTAAAAAAAAAGAGAACTATAAGTTCAAGACGAAGAACAAAAAAACCAGCTATTAGTAAGAGTAGAATATTTAACCATTTATAATTCTGGCTCTGACTCCTGGCTTCACGCACTACCGTCGTTGAACATAGACACTTTCCGCCTCACTGCTTCCCTGCGTCTTGGCGCTCCTCGTTGTTCTCCTTATCACTGCCACTGTGGCGAAGTTGTCAACAGCCTCGGACACCACGGCCTGTCGTGCAGCCGTAGCGCGGGTTGCATACGATAGCATGGACGATGGCAAGAGACCGGACGGAATGTCATTATTTTCATCGAAGATAGGTAGGCCATTAGTGTAGGACGCTACTTATGTCGATATTATTGCGCCATCCCATCTTCCTAGCTCTTCGTGCTGTGCTGGCGCTGCCGCTGCGGCTGCGGAGAACCTCAAGCGGCGGAAATATAATAACCTTGTTTGTAGTTATATTTTCGAGCCGTTTGGGGTTGAAACTCTTTGGTCGTGTGGTTCAAGTGCTCATTACTTGTTTAAAGATCTGTCAAGACGCTTAGTTGACACTTCGCGTGAACCAAGGGCTGGCTTTTACCTCGGACAAAAGAAAAGCATTGCCATGAAACGTGGCAATGCTGCCAGCGTTTTGGGTACATTACCAGTGGCCTGCGATGTGGAGGAATTTTTTGACGCCATGTTTTAGATTATATTTAGTTTTAGTTAAGAGTCTTTTATATAAGTGTGTATATAGTAATAGTTGTGAAAATTTGAGTTTAAATAAACTATTTTTATACCTTTAAACGAGAAATTATAATTCTGTCTTTTAAAGTAAACTTAAACATGCTTGTTGACGACCGTAGAGTCGAAATAAAACTATGCCTAAAACCAATAGTTATATGGTAATGCAATCCAAACACACAAAGTTGGTCTACAAACATTTTGGTGTACGCAAATAATACCTACCTGTTATAAATAGATCCGCATAGCAATAACAACGGAATGTGCGAAGGGCAATCTCACTATAGTCGCCTCATAACACAATATTTTAGAGGTGACTCCGGTTTTTGAACTTATACAGTATTCGCGACGGCGTCACATAAACAACCTTTCAGTGGGTGAAAGTATTCATTATTATTAACAACTTTTGCTATGAAGTCAACTCTGAAAAATAGAAAAAATAAATCTGCTGTTTCATACATTTTCATTGGTGAATTATGCATTTTGTATGAAACAGCTAATTTATTTTTATATTTCAGAGTTGTTCTCATAGTAAAAGTTGATTTTAATCAAGAGTACTTTCACCCACTAAAACTTTGTTAGTGTTTTAAAAATCACCCTGCATAACTCGCGTACCTACATAATTATTTATCAATGTAATAAATAAGTTAGCTGTACTTTGTAGTGTTGAAAATTAAACTCATTTTAGCGTTGTTTTCCCCTTAAAACATGAGATATTCTTAAGGCCTTTATTTCTATAGTTTAATAAAATAGATATGTAAGGTGAAACGTCCCTCAATATCCCCTAAGGTAACGTTTTAAGAAAAAGAAATTGTGGTAAGAAGGTATGGTAAGGTAAGTAATGGCATTAAACATTTTCAATTCACCTTAATTTACTAAACATCAAAAATATCTAAGTTTTCAGATTCTAGATAATCTGAGTTGAAAGTCTAGCACTAAGCTCTATCCAAACATAATGTGAACATGTTGAAGCTTACAGCCTCAAAATGGGATTTTCTAAAAGTGTACATTTTTTCCCCCTGCCGGGCCCTTTGGAGCCTATATAGTGTTGCCACCCTTAGAGGTGTGGGTTTTACAATTGTGTGTCTTGATGGAGGAATGATGCAGCTACCCTGAGGTAAATAGTATGTTAGTCGAGCCCGAGGCATAGATATTTGGGAAACCAACCCCAAATAATAAATATCTTCACACACATAGACAAATTCACTAGTTCCGTTGTACTAACCCCTCAGTGGACAGAGTTGAAGGGGTGGTTTCCACGCCAATAGACGGGGAATTTCACAGTAAAAAGTTGTTCATAATGACTGGACAGTTGTGCATTATTTGTGTTACACATTATAGAGTAAGCGCGCGAAACACTCCATTTACAGTTGTCACCCTCTTTTTAGCCATTACCATTCTTAAATTATCTTTAGGGCACTAGTATGAAAACAAAGTGGCGGTAAGGCTCCGCGCAAACGGCCCACCGCCACGGCCACGTCCTTTAGTACCACGCAAACGAAGGTGAAAGTGGTCGCAGGTTGCCACGAGTGGTCGGTGGCCGCTACTAGCCTACTAATATTGTAAAAGCGAAAGTAACTCAGTCTGTCTGTCTGATACGCGTTCACGCTAAAACGGCGAACGGATCGTCATGAAATTGGCAAATATATAGCCTGGGATATGGAGAAGGACCGCGATAACCGAGATCCACGCGGGCGGAGCTGCGGACTAAAGCTAGTATCTTATAAAGTCGAGAGGAACCTGAATGCGCACACTGAGTCGCAAGTGGATGCCACTTGCTACTACCACGTGAGCGGCGATTCCATACAAAACTATAAAATCATATAAACAGCTTGTCGCCAGCCACCGGTGGCTATCGGTGGCCCGTATGCGCGGAGCCTAACTGTTCACACGTGTAGTGTATTGACAATCTAAACCTCATTAGACAATGTTCCTTTGATATATGTAGATATGATACTCGTAAAGGTACTAATTAATGTGTAAACTGTGTCGTAATGTTTGTTGGACTATTGACATACCGCTATGTTCGCATGTTTTCATGATCACGGTCAATGAGAGCGTCGGTGATTGTTTCGAAGTATTTTTAACTTCAAAAAGGAGAAGGTTCTCAATTTCATAACTTTAACTCAACTCGCTATCTTACCAACCGTTAAAATTTTAATTTTGTTACATAATATCTACCTTACGTTTGAGCTACTTTGACCATGGTCAAAATCCTTCATACGTGTTTGCATGATGAAAATAATTTCCAAAATATCATTGAGATTTGAGTAACACCATTATTTTCTCGTCATAATTATTTTAATTACTCATTATTGCAAAAGAACCTAATTACTTCTAATAATAGGTAAGAATTTCATAAACAATAGTAGGTACGCAGTTTGGTTACACCTTACCTACTTGCTTTGAATTTGTTTTTCTTTTAAGAGTTATAGTTTTAGACTACTCCAGTAGTTCTTTATAGATAACGGCTAAATAACTATAATATAATATCTTCTGTTTTAATATAAAAATATTAATTAATGAGAAAAAGATAGTGCCTACGAATAATAGCCTGACATAAGGGACTGCAAAACTCTTAGGTACAGTTTTTAAAAGACGAGTGAAAGAACATTACCTTTCGTTACCGTCATAGTTGCATATAAGTATATTATATTTTTATTTATCATAGAATATTATTTGGTAAATATTATTGTGTCGTTAATTTTAGTCATTATTATGTATTGTATGCTTTATTTAAAGTTAATTGTTTCAATTCTCCCTTTTACACACGATGTCTACATCTCTTTTATTCGACTCTCCTTTCGCAAGTATGCTGGAGATGAAGAGATTTCTTTATAAATAAGAATTACTTTCGTACTTATTTTTCTGTTACTATTTTTTAAATGTGTGAAAATAAATTTTTCTATGAATAATTTCAATTCTCTTTAAAAATTCAGGGGTTCACAACATATCGTTACCAAATTATATTCTTATCGAAAATTTGAATGCTTTAACGTCATTTAGCATCTCTTGCAGGACGGCTAAGCTCAGCAGCATATGCTGTTGGGAAAATCCGCCAACATACGGATGTTGATACCGCGAGACTAGTCTATTTAAGTTACTTTCATAGTATCATGTCTTACGGTATCTTACTATGGGGACGGGCTGCAGATATCGAGTCAATTTTTATTCTGCAAAAAAGAGCCATAAGAGCCATATAAAATCTCCGCCGGTGCGATTCTCTAAGGCAACTGTTCAAGAATATTAACATCATGACGTACCGTCATGATGTTAATATTCAGTCAATATATCTATGAAAACATTATGTACGTTAGAAAGAATCTAAATCTTTTTAATAAACAAGGCGATAGGCATAACAATGTCACTAGAAATAGGAACCAATTAGTTCAACCAGGCTTCAGACTTGCTAAAGTAGCCACATCTTTCATGGGGTACTGTTTAAAATGTTACAATAAAATACCTCCCTAGATATTAGAATTAAATGAAACAAAATTTAAATCTTGTGTTAAGCGCACACTATGCAGGCAAGCATATTATAAGTTAGGGATTACATTGAAGATAAAAATGCTTGGCTCAATGCTGGTCCTGCTCCACAGCCACTAGGGCACACAAATTAAGTATTTAATTATTATTATTTTATTTTTAGCAGTTGTGAGACCCGCTGAATATTAAAAGAACATAGATTTTTCATTGTATAGACTCGAACAAATTTTGCATTGTATAATTTCATGCATTAACGGCACATGTGTGAGTACTGTGTACCTTTAAGTCAAACTATCATTTTTGGGTAAGACTTTAATGTGCCCTGGCTGTTGGGAGTGTCATGCTCACTCAAAAGTCTCTCTGATGGTGCAGTTTGTGTTTCATTCATCATTTGGCTCCGTCAGCTGGGACTGGTTATCTCTCAACTGCCACGGTTTGTTATCTTTGTTAGTATTTTGAATTGTTCCTTTTTTGCTTTTGTCGTGCACGTCTTTTTACATCGTTCTCACTATGAATAATTTCAACAAGAGCAATGTAACCACAACTTTGTAATAATTAATTGATTCAAAAGAGTGTCCATGGAGTTTCTTGTACGTTCTTCTCCATAGAGATCTACGCTTTGGAACGTGCAATTAGCTTCACCTCTTTGACTGACCGACCTTGACAATTCTCAAAAGTGCCTGTAAATGGTTTAATTGAAATAAATGCTTTGACTTTGACTTTGACTTTGATTGCGGCGACAAGCATGACGGTTTTGGTAATTAATTTTATAATGCCGAGAATTTCGAATCTTTTTGTAGTTATTTTTAAACTATTTATAAATTACCTATTATTTTAAACATAATGCACATATTTAAGCGTTCATGTTCGCTGAACTGTGTTTAATAGTCTTCATGCCTGATAATTATTAGAATAATATTATCTTGAAAAAATTAGTATCCTTGAAAACGATTTCAGTAAGGAATACCACGTAGTTTATAATTAAGTTTTTTAGTATTAGCTAAATTATAAAAGACACCAACTGTCATCTTAACTTTTTAATCTAGCCGTCGCTGTCCCACTGCTGGGAAATGCCACTCCCAAGTCCTTCCAGACAGATCAAATCGTTTGATTCTAAAAACACCACAAAGTATAAAATAATTTTAATTTCATCAGATCTTCACCAAATTGAAGTAAGACCAGTCCAGGAAATACTCTTCCAGACAAAAAATAATCATCGAAATCAGTTGACAATTTTTTTTTAATTTAAAGACATTGTACCATACTAGGAATTTCTCCTGTATCGTGGTTGCGTGAACAAACATACAAACTCAGATACACAAACAGCCAGACCCGGAACAACTTTCTGTAGGCCATACACATATTTGTTTCGTGCGGGAATCGAACCCACGACACGCAGCGCAGCAGTCAATCGCTCAATCACTGCGCCAACCGTGTCGAAAATACTGCTGAACAATCATATAAAAAAAAGTTCAGTCGAATTGAGAACCTCCTCCTTCTTATTAAAGTCGGTTAAAAAGGTAATCGATGTAGGTTGAAACATTCGGTTAAAAAAAACTATTTATTATACTACTTTTTTTTCACGCGCGCCTCATATAAATTTCATTAAAAATAGGCGGGGCCAGCCTGCCAGGTTTGTGGAATTTCTCCAATTTATCAGTTATCATTTTGTCTGTTGGTATGATGTACCTACATAATTACATGTACTACGTTTGTATTGATATTAATTTGTCGTGTAGCCTGAATTGTACCCACGTGGAGCATAGTCATAATAAACTTTATACTTATACTAATAACATAATTTCTACTTTGTTTATATTTGTGTTGTTATTTTAATTTCGGAAGGAAAAAAATTACTTAAGTCTAATTAAAGACATTTCACCGATGTTGATGTGTTTAATAAGCATGATTAAGCAATTTAGTTCTTAACATCTTTAACTAATTTGATTTCTACAAAAATACGCCAATTACAAATTTTTATCGCATTATTTCGTAAATGTCATGATTTTGTAATGGCGTTCTGCATGAGATTCCTTTGGTTATTTTTTTAACAGCTTTTTATTCGCTGTATTTTATATTCACTTAAATCATTTTATTATTTTATTAAGTTAAATTACCTATTATTATGGCAAAAAGAAAAAAAAATCAGCCCGATATTGAGACTAACGGTGACAATGTCCATCAGGAAAAAGCAATCGCCGGTGAGAATAGTTATTTCAAAATAATAAAAGAAACAAATTCAAAACATAGCATCTAAACACTGTGCATCTGTTTTGTCAAAACAACGTAAGTTTAACCTTCCATTAATAACATATCATGCAGTTAATTGATTCGTAACATAACTTAATAGTTAACGGTAACCTATACTCGACTGCCCTCGATATTATATATTATTATTTATACATTTGTTTAAGAGTAACGTTTGTAACCTTGACCCAAAGACCCTGAGAATTACCATAAAATTTCTACTGTTTAGAAGAAGTATAGGTAGGTATAAATATTATTTTTTTGTACTAGTTTGAAAAAAGGTTGGTAGCCTCTGAATTATTTTGATATAAGAACTATTTTAACTGTACTATTATAAATTGAAATAAGAGCAAGTGATTTTTTGAAGTTTGTAGCATGGAAAATGGATTAAATTAAAAACTTACCGCTATTGCGTTCCATGAATTTTCTGTATGAGTCCACGAACGACATGGTTGCGTTTGGACCTGAAAAAAAAAGAAAATAAATTAAAATAAAGTATCGATGTAAAACTTATATACTAATTTTGAAATAAATAATGTAAATAAGTAACTCTATATTTCAAAATTTAACTGTTACCAAAACATAATATAAAGTTATTGTTTTTAAAATAAAAATCGTAATTTGTTTAAACACAGGTCACAGGTCAAATTACACACGCCTTTTATTTTTGGAAAAAAAAAAAAATCAGAGCAACAAAACAGAGCCAGATCCATTACACACACCTTATTGTTTAAAAAACAAAACCAAATTAAAAATACAACACTGAACTCCGAAAAAAGTAAGCAAAACACGCTGAGATCACGCACTTCTCAGGCAGAGACCGATCAGAAACTAACATACATACTAAATTTAGCATTAAAAGTAAATTAGTGTATTGCGAAAATACTTAATTAGCCTTGAGATGACACTGGCCCACTTGTTTTACGATTTGGGAGTCATTAGATAATATAATATGGAGCTTAAGTATTTTTCTTACACGTCACGATAGAAAGCATTTGCATTTTATCTGCATTTGTTAAATATTAATTGGTGTTTTCTGGCTTTTTATAAACCAATACAATACCAAATACTGGCGTCAATAAACCAATCAAAACCTATCGACACTAATGGCGCAGCGGTTGAGCGATTGGCTGACTTCGTGTCGTGGGTTCGATTCCCGCACGAAACAAATATTTGTCTGGCCTATATAGATAGATGTTCTGGGTCTGACTGCTTGTGTATGTGAGTTTGTATGTTTATAAACGCACCCACGATACAGGAAAAATTCCTAGTATGGGGCAAAGTTTTAAAAAAAAATATTTACATTTAAATGAAAAAATTAACTGCCGCACAGGCCGCTTCAAGGTTAAGCAGCGCTTGCTGAGGTTGGTTGGTGGGATGGGTGACCATCTTAACATATCGAGACTCCTCCTTGCGGTGACTCGAAAAGTACTTTAAGCCGTTGGTCCCGGCTGTCATTTGGAGATCTTTGGCAGTCGTTACGGATTGTAAAGAAGCCAGAAAAACTGACACCAGTCTTGCCAAGAAGTACCGTGTTACCAATTTTATGGGTTGTGGAGGTCTGGTAGGCAGCAGATAAAGTTAGGAAGATTCTTTGTAATAAAAGTCATCTCGTCAAATCAAATACGAAAAACAAATGGACGGGAACCTAATTTCACATGAAATACTAGGCTGACTAGGTACGTTTTTTTCATGGATGGTAAATCATCAAATGACTCATACCGCTCTGGGTGGAGCAGGAGAGAGTGTCAGACTCTTACTGACTAAAACCCATCCGTGCTCCTCCTAGTGCCCTTTGCATTTTAGGGCCGCGGTGACTCTTTTGAACAAAATCCGCAACAATCGACTACCTACTGTTGTTATAACAAGTTATATTTAATTTGGATACTGAAAGATTTCTCTTTTATAACAATTCATTAGAAACATCACTCAACGTTTTTGTTTGTCTGTCATAAAACGTGTAAAAGAATAAACGCAATACCTCCTAATGGAACTTTTACTATGGGACCAACACCGAAATCGCGAAAACTAAATCAGCTGTTCAGTACATTTTGTTGAGTTATGCGCACATAAATGTATGGGGCAGCCGATTTTTTTTTCGCGATTTCAGTGTTGGTCCCAAAGTGAAAGTTGTTCATAATGATGAGTACAATGACCTCTTGAGAGGTATTGCGTTTATTCTGTTACACGTTGTATAATGATGACAAATTGACAAATAAGTTATTAATAAACAGCATTATATAATTACATATTTTACTGAACAGAGTGATTTTTATCTGAGATTTTATATGAACTATTTGGTTGTAATACCAACTGTATTCAGAGATAACTTTTATTATACTAGCTGACCCGACAGACGTCTTGAGCAAAGAGTTTATACAAAAATCCCATACAAAAAATCGCTCTTATCTTTCCTATTTTCGGAGCACATTTATCTTTCCTTAAAAATTTTTACTCGGAATGTTTAAAACACTAAAAAAATAACCAAATCGGTCCAGCCGTTCTTAATTAAAGCGCTTATCTACCAAAAACATTTAATTTTTCTATTTAAATTTATAAAAGATGATCGATAATACTGAAGCAATAATATTTTTAAATAAAAAATGCATTTTTAAAGTGTCAATGACGCTTTTTTATATTGTTGCGAGTCGTGATATTCCGCGACTAGACAAATGTATTTTTTTATTTAAAATGACAAGACGTAAAAATGTAAAGTTCAAGGCATTTTTTTTACTTTAGCCGAATGGTTGTTTATTATTTTAATAAGAAATTAAGTTTTTTATAAAGATAATAAGATTAGGTGAAATTGGAAATGGATTCGGCAACGAATTCATTGAATTGTTTTATTTGTAAACAAAAGCCAAAGCTCTTTGAAATAGCTAATCTAAACAAGAAACACTAAAGAACAATCTATTTGTCACTGTCAAAGCTTTGGAAAAAAGATAAAAAAAATCTGGAAAATAATAATAATGAAACTGCCAGATAGACATAATCAAAAAATTTCCACCAAAATAAAATTATTTCTAAAGTTAACAGGAAAAATGATTTCGTTGAAAACTTTGAACCCATTAAAATGAACAAATTGCAACGATTGCATCATTACCACTGTATGTGCTTAACACCTGTCATTAATGAAATAATGGCTTCTCCGAAATCGTAATAATGTGGCTAATTAATAATTATATTTGAACATTGCCGTAACTCATCATAACATTTTACTGGATTACTTGTTTTGCAAGTATATTACCATCACGTTCAAATTTGCAATCATTTATGGTATCTGTACGCAGAATGATTACACACAAAGTCACAGAAATTCAGCAACCGATAAAAATAATTAATTTAACAATTAAAATTCTACACTACGCTCGCTAACCCGCCAAGCGTGGCAAATCCCATTTGGCTGATATGATGATGATGATGATGATGATGATGATGATGATATTGTATTACCTACGAAAATTAATTAGTCTATGTGCTAAATAAAAATATTATTGTGATGTATCGATTTGATTTTAACGCTTTTAAAAGCAAATTGGTAAATTGAATTAACAATTCAACTCTAAATTATAGGTTGTGTATAATAATAATAATAGATATTGACCGCAAATATAATTATGATTATTTCGTTCTTCATAACTGTATTTGCTTCATAATTTTTTCGACTAAACAATTAACTTTTAAAAGGCTAACCAATAAAAGCGATCTTACAAATTAATTTCTACCACAAAAAGCCAAAGTTACAACAGCGCCGTAATTGTGAAGAAATAAAAACTGAACTACACTGCTTCTCCACTGATTCTTTCTTCATACATACTATTATACTATGTCGATATACCTCTAATATTTGTATGAAACCTAAACAATATCGAACTAAGGTTCATTTTGAAACGTGTCTATTTACGTGGGATAGGACTTTCTGTCGTAGGCACAGTATTGTAGTCGTGAGAATCTAGCTAAGGTTATTAGGTCTTGTAGCAATGTCTCGTTTTATCAGTAAGTAGATTACGCGATTTGCGAAGAACTCTTTCCTTTTAAAACAATACTTACTGAATCAAAAAAGCGTCATTATCATCTGCCTAGCCTTTTCCAAACTATATTGGGGTCGGTTTCCAGTCAAACCGGTTTCAGCTCAACACCAGTGTTTTACGTGGAGCGGCTGCCTACCAGACCTCCACAACCCATTAATTGGTTAACACGGTACTTCTTGGCAAGACTGGTGTCAGATTTTCTGGTTTCTGAAAATCCGTAACGACTGCCAAAGATCTCCAAATGACAGCCAAAGATCTCAAAAAAGCGTAATCTATAAAATAAAATGTGAAGGGAAACCGTACCTTTTTTAAAAAAAGTGTGCGTTTCCATGACTTTAAGATCTTCCGTTTCTTTTTATATCGACGAATTTGTTAGTTTATATGCAGAATCCTTATTTACAGCACAATGTATCTACTTTTTACGACTTATTTGTAAAAAGTATATTATTTTGTATTTGATTTTGAGTTTGAGAGAGCGATTTCAACCGTGTGGTGTATAATTTTTCATTTCACCGTCATGTTTCATACAATGGCCAGTCCATAAAAAGTTTTTAGTTTAAGATCGATAAGACATTGATTAAATATTTATGCTGTATTGATTACTGCTTTCAAAGTAATAAAATACAGTTTTCTATGCAGTAGTGTGTTCAGTGATGTAACTTCAAAAGGTATTATGTGACCTGACTTGGTAAAGAAAATAATTTGACGACTGTCTAGGAATGAATGTATCGCCAATGCTTGTAGATACAATTTCAAGGTCAATTCTGTCATTGCGCTTTAAAATAGTGTAAATTTTAAAGCTATTGCTGGATTCTTTGCTGGGTAAAACCGGTAAATCTTGTGACTCAGCCATACATTGCACAATACTCTGTCAATCTTCATACTGGTTTTTATGAAAGTGACACTATTTTTATAATATCACCAAGGCACTATTAAACAATAGATATTATTCACTGAATTATTGTTTCGGTAAAACAAAGAAAAATAACGTTCAAAAATAACGAAGCCATTGGAAAATTCATTATCAACTGCCATTGTCAGTTTATGCGTCAGATCCTCAGCCTCTGATAGACATATCACATTAGAGAAAGCCTCCCACAGAGGTTGTTAGTTAGGACGGAAGAGTTTGGAACGTATTTTTTCAAAGCACTGTATTGAGATCGGTTTTTTTTAATAAAACAAGTTCAAGCGCAGGATTGCGGTCAGTTTCTCTGTAGCTCTGTAATGCAGGTGTTTCATTCAGGGTTGCGGAATGCCAGAATTACGGAATTGTTCAACAGGGTTTCCAGTCTTCAAACGCAAAGCGAGGGGCAGCGAGAGGGCATGGGAAACTCTTTCTGCGAAGCGAAAGAGGATGCGGAGCGCGTAAGGGAGAAGCAGACCTCTCGCCCTAACCACCGCAGAAGAAGACGCCCTAGGGATCCGGAGTCGCAGTACGAGTACCAGCCACTGTAGGCGCGGGCCTGAGAACGGCGAGCCATCCATCGCTCGCCGTCAATAAGGACTAGGCCCAGGTCGACGGCGCTTTGTGTTCCACGCGCGCCTCAAAGAAATTTCAGCATAATTGACGATACCCGCTAGGGCAAAAGCCTGCCAGGGTTGCGGAATTGTTCAGACACTCTCTTCCACTCCGCCCAGAGCGGGAGAATTCATTTGATGATTTCCAATCCAAAACAAGGTGTTGTGGTTACACTCGTTGTGTAGCACTCAAATTATCAGTTCTGTTGGTATACAAATTCTGCAAAGGACGATATAATACAGATTAGTGGAAAGGAACCGTTTTCCGCCGTTTTCTAAAAAAACTAAATTAGTACCTACAAGATTTTGTTAGATTACTATAATAAAAACTTGGCACGCTTCAGTCTGCTCTAACCATAAACTGACTGCTCTAAACACTTAACTAGTGTTGTCTGTTTATAAAAGTAGGAAGAAGTAATGTTGTGGTTCGCCACACGAATTATAATAAATTTTTGCAAAAAAAAAATTGCTTATTCAAGGGTAGGTATTGAATGTTTTCTTTTCAAAATGTCAAAGACAAAATTACCGTCAGTCCGGTTAGTCGTCATTAACCGGCTCACCGCGGTAAAATTGAGGATGCAGAAACAAACGTTTATTTTTTCCGGATTTAAAAGTATCATACGTCACAAAGCGATACCGCAGCTTTTTATTAATGAAATATACCTATTATTGGATTAGTAGCAAGGTAGGTATGGCGTATTTATTACGATTGCCAATAATAACAATAAATAATAAATCTTTATTCAAAATTCAAATTGGTACAATAAAATTATAAATCTTAGATAGTACATACTAATGTTAGATGCCAATGAGTTCAATTCAAATGAAAGCTGTATGAATTAAGATATTGCTACGAGTTGCCTTTGTTAATCAACAAATACTGCCGAATTGCTCGATTCTGTAGCATTCGACGCCCACTCCAACAAGTGTTCAGCACACCCAATATATTTTGACAGGCCTGTTGGTTTAGTGGTTAGTGACCCTGACTGCAAAACCGGAGGTCGTGGGTTCGATTCCCACCCAGGACAAACTTTGTGTGATGAGCATAATTGTTTGTTCTGTGTCTGGGTGTAATTTATCTATAATATGTATGTATTTATAAATTATATAAGTATGTATATCAGTTGTCTGGTTACCATTACACAAGCTC
The DNA here is from genome assembly GCA_947386135.1 of Melanchra persicariae. NCBI lineage: Eukaryota > Metazoa > Arthropoda > Insecta > Lepidoptera > Noctuidae > Melanchra > Melanchra persicariae. The sequence continues at coordinate 20,143,050 of OX376650.1, forward strand.
TGCTTAGCTTGGGATCAGATGGCCGTGTGTGAGTTGTCCCAAGATATTTATTTATTTATTATTTATTTATTTATAATAATAACTAGAATAAGGCACGTGAGGAGCTCGTAGCTAAATAATAACAGCCACTCGGATCGATCTTCAAGGTTAAGCAACGCTTGCCAAGGTTGATCTGTGGATAGGTGACCATCTTGATATACCGAATTTCCTCTGTGCCTCGGAAAGCACGGGTCCCGGCTGAAGATATTTGTCAGTCGTTACGGATTGTTAGAAGCCAATAAATCTGACACTAGTCTTGCCAAGAAGTACCGTTTTACCCAGTTTAGTACCCAGGTCTGCAGGTAGGCAGCCGCTCCACGAAAAATACTGGTATTCAACTGAATCCGGTTTGACTGGAAGCCAACCTCAATATAGTTGGGAAAAGGTTTGGCAGATGATGAGGTACTCGAGAAAACAAACTAAACGAGGTGTCCAGAACTGCTTGGTCATAATGTAAGGGTGATTTTGGGTAGGTAGCTGATTTACACTAGGGAAAAAATAACAAAACAAAAAACAAGATAGTTTAAAAAAAAACAACTAGAAAAAATGACAAAAAAGTTCCGAAGAGTTGACTTTTAAGCAGATTGTTACAGTTGGTGGCATTTACTTTAGGTCAATCACAGAATTGATGTCAGCAACTGCATCAGACTGCTTGAAAAGTAATTTCTTCGGAACATTCTAGTCGATTTTGTGGCCGATTTTGTTTTCAAAGTCACATTTTTTATGTTTGATATTTTTTTCTTAATGTATATCAGCTACCCAATATCACCCTTAACTATGTCCATGCACTTCTGAATCAGCATGAACTGAAAAATCGGCGTTTTATTAAAATAACATTTAAATAAATGCGTATAAACTCAAGCAGTGACGTTTGCTTGATCTTAGTAATCAAAAAATGTATTACGAAAACTCATCTCCTATTTTACATAAATGAATATTTTAAGAGCTTTTTTTTTTTTTTTAGAGGATGGGAAATCATCAAATGACCCCTCCCGTTCTGGGTGGAGCGGCAGGGAGTGTCAGACTTTTACTGACTAAAACCCACCCTTAGTCCTCCTAGTGCCTTTCTTCCCAGGGCCGCGGTAACTCTTTCGAACATATTCCGCAACCCTGGCAGGCTCTGGCCCTGGCGGGCCCCGTCTCCGTTTCTGACTGCTCGTTGCTGACGGCGCGTTTGGAGTGAAACGCGCCGTCGACTCTGGCCTGACCTGATCGGACAGCGAGCTACCCATTGCTCGCTGTCCGCAGGCGTCAGTCACTGCGCCTTGCTCAGGAGCGTCAGTTCCTGAGAGGCGCAGCGACTATCGTTCGATATTTTAAGAGCTATATAGCTATTCACTGTCCTGGACAAAAACAAATTTTGCAAATTAAAAACAGTCAAGATATTTAAAAAGAAGTGATATCTTGTAATTTATGTTTTGATATCAAAACATCAAAACTTCTTTAGAGTTCACGGTTAAGCACGAATGTACACAATCGTGCTGTACCGTGAACTCTAAAGATTAAAAAAAATATCTTCTAATTTTATGACTGTTTCAATGTCCTAGGTCACGTTCTGCATAAGATTGAACAATCTTCAAGGGTAAAAATTATTTATTTATTTTATACTTTATTGTACACCTCATTACAAGAACAGGACAAACATTTATAAAAATAAGTGTACAATGGGCGGTCTTATCGCACAAGGCAATCTCTTACAGACAACCTTTGGATGGACTGAACGAAAGGAGATAGATTTAGGGTTGTCAGTGTACAAAAGTTCTAAATAATACTAACAACATACATAATAACATTAAATACACAAATACAATTACACTTAATATACTATAATAATAAATATCAAATATATAATTGGGAAAGGAGTGAAAAAATTAGAGTGAAAAGAAATGCTCTTTCACCATTTTTTTAAATGCTGGTAGCGTTTGAGCACGCCTTACTTCTATGGGTAATGCATTCCATAAACGTGCTGCTTGTATACTAAATGATTTATCAAAGAAGGAAGTATAATGCATACGAATACTTCCTTTCAATAATTTTGATAAAAAAATACTAAACAACAAGTTTCATCTTTTACCCTATTCATTAAGTAATGACACATGCTATATTGTCTTTATTTTATTATAATAACATTAAAATTTATTTTAGGTATTTTATAATAATGCCACAATTGCAAAAAAACTAATTTGGCACGATTAATTTTATATTTTTATTTGCGATGGTTTTGCTCTTGACTCTTGTCTAAGTTTGAGGTATTCATGCCAATTAGTATAAAACTATCTGACACATAGTGCTTTATTCGCTTTTTTTTACAATCTCAGGAGCCTGGGTCCCGGTCCTTTTTAAGGCGTACGAGGGGCCGAAGCCAACTCACAGCGGCCTCGTTATACATTCAAATGGCATGGGCCGACGATTACCCCTGTATGCACTATGGAAGTATACCCAAAGACAAACCCCGGTTGGTCCAGGACTATTGCAGAATATATAATAATATCTTGCAGCCCATTAGCTTAATCGGCCGTTTAATTGGTTGCCTAGCCTTTTCATTTAAATGTGACGATTTTTCAACGACCTAAGTGACATCTTTTGTTCAATAGGTATCGTTTAATGACTTGCCCATGTCATTTAGGTCGCTGATTAAACGGCGCAGTTCAGTGAAAAGGCTAGACTTTTGATGAAATGGCTGATTTAGCTAGTTGGCTGCGACATATACATGAAAAAAAAGACCCATACCCTCTCAGGCTATGGGTTTAGGAGATTCAGTTGACAAATTATACATCCTTCTACCGACCACGTTTGCTATTGTCTGTTTATTATTGTGGTTAACGAACCAATATAAAAAAACAGGTAAAAAAATGTTTATTATTATTTCTATCTGCATAAATTAATATCATTGATAGTAACAGTTACGCACTGAGTTAGTCGCTATTTGAACCAAAACATCGAAATCGAGTTAATTATATCACACACGACAACATAGAGTAACTTTGAGACTTGAACTATTGAAAGCCGTAAGAACATCAAGATGCAGGCGCCAGGGTTGTGGATTTTGTTTGAAAGAGTAACCGTGACCCTGAAACGCGAACTAGGAGGAGCACGGATGTGTTTTAGTCTGTAAGAGTCTGACACTCCCTCCCGCTCCACCCAGAGCGGAACCCCGACCATTTGATGATTTCACATCCATAAAAAAAGAAACCTCAAGATCAAAACTCAACTCAGTAGCAATAATAAAATTTGCACAAATGGCAACAAATGTTTATTTAAAACAAAGACAGTACAGACAGACGACACGGTTGGCGCAGTGGATGAACGACTGGCTGCTGCGCTGCGTGTCGCGGGTTCGATTCCCGGCCTACAGTGTATGCCTTGTTCCGCGTAGGGCTGTTTGTGTATGTGAGATTGTATGTTTGTAAACGCACCCATAATACAGGAGAAATTTCTAGTGTGCGGCAACGTTTTTAAAAAAAATCAAAAGTACACTGGCTACTTTCTCAACAAATATTAACAAAAAAACAACTCAATCTTATCACATTTTCACTCAACCTTCACTTACAACTAATAAAAATCTAATTAAAGATTGCAACAGACCAGTAACACGTGCCGTGCGTGTCAGTGACATTCAAATAATTAAAGATCACTAAAACGGAGTGTAATAGCGGACCGAGAAGGTTTGGCCTCGATTTGACAGCTGGATCCGTACGATATGACAGTTTTGTTTGATAGGATGGTGTGCATCAAGACTAAATTGGTTTGAAGGAAAATCTGTGTGGAGGAAAGTATCAAAAATAATGCATTCTGTGGCTCATCTGAAGCCTTCTCATAGCCACAGCCAGAGTAAGGCTGAATAAATTGCTGATTTATGTTACCTACTGGCACTTCGCCCCTGATTTCGTACGCGCATGTCCCTTTTTTTCCCGTTCCCGTAGTAGTTGTAAAAAAAATTGAACTTCCCATACAAAATTGTCATCAACTGACCACAATTTGTATGGGAGACTCAATTTTTTTTTTAGGAATTGACTATGGCTTTCTTGGGGAAAGTTGTTCATTTACATGGGCAGAAGTGGTTCTTAAAGTTTGCGCACTGGAAAAAAAATTACCCAGTATAAAAATAATTTTCCAAATCCGACTAGTAGTTCCAGAGATAAGCGCGTTCAAACAAACAAACTCTTCAGCTTTATTTTTAACCGACTTCCAAAAAAGGAGGAGATTGTTCAGCAATATTTTCGCCAATTATCAACCGATTTTAATGATTCTTTTTTTGTTTAGAAGAGTATTTTACCGGACTTGTCCCATTTTAATTTGGTGAAGATCTGATGAAGAACTTCGGAGATAGGCAACGGAACTCTTCAATAAATGATAGCAAATCTCCCGGGATTGCTACAATCGCATGTCTGTTTATTATTTACACCAGAACATAATATCACGCCGGTACGCTGTGAAGGGGTACGCAGATGTGTACAAGTCAACCATGGTTTTGGGGTTATCTTTTTGGGCATAACTTTATTGTTTATAAACCAATCTTGACGATTCTTATTGCGTTGAGTTTATTTAAAGCTAACCAGTTTTTTAGTAATATAGATTTACTATGCATACATTAATCAGCATTTAACTTTCGCACTGCTGGGACCTTCGAGGATGCTGAGACACAGGTCTCCTATATGTAAGAGGCAGTAATCCGAAATCTACTACCCGCACTGGGTGCAGGTTGGTGAATGACACATATATCTTTGATTTTATGGTTAAGGGAAATATAGGTTTTCTCACGATGTTTTCCTTCACCACTGAGAGCAGTGATGATAAAATAAACGACGTACTTATACCTACTAAAGATGCAAAGTTTTAAAACTGTAGTGGCAACTATACCGCCACACATGAACGACAAAAAGACTGACGTCACACAAATTTAATGGTATAAAAGTTCCTCGAAAGATTTTTACATACATACAACAGTCCAATTTAAACCATCGGGCAGTTGCCCACCACGCACAAAACATGCTGGTTGGAGTATCCTCCCTTTCCAAAGGAGGTTGCGGAACTTTAGACCCTGTACCGTATCATCATCATCATCATCATCATATGAACCGAAAGACGTCCGCTGCTGAACAGGCCTTCCCTAAGTGTCGCCACAACAATCGGTCCTATGCATCTCGCATCCATCGGCTACCCGCGACCCTCACCAGGTCATCGGTACACCTTGTGAGAGGCCTTTCAACGCTGCATCTTCCTGTATGCGGTCGCCACTCCAGAACTTTGCAGCCCCATCGACCATCTGTTCTGCGGGCAATGTGCCCTGCCACTGCCACTTCCGTTTGGCGATCCTTCGGGCTATGTCGGTAACCTTGGTTTTGTTGCGGATATCATCATTTCTGATTCGATCACGCAAGGAAACTCCGAGGATTGCCCTCTCCATTGCCCTTTGGAGAGAGCATACCGTATACTCAATAAAACCAAAGAAGTAGTATTGCCAGCACAGTCAAGACAATGTTATTCGGTGGTATAATAATGATTACTTCATAAATATTTTACGTTCACATATTGACATTCGGTTATACAATAATAGAAAACCTACAGAACATTTATATTACACTGTACAAACAAACGGAATCGTGACACAAATTAAATTAGATACAGGTTGTAAATTAGCAAGCAGTTTTATTTACTTTGATTCAATAAGCAGCGAAGTCTATGTAAGGAATTGACACAGTGGATGAGAATAAAATTTACAATGTAGGTTTTGGTTACCTGGAGAAAATGTATGGTACATACAATAAAATCTTTGAAATTACATGTTGCTTTTTTGTGCCTTTTTAGGTTCCGTAGACGAAGGGTAAACAACGAAACCTTTAAACTTTTTTTACCTACTAAGACTTTGCTGTCAATCCGTCTATGCGTCTGTCTGTCAGTGGGCTGTATCTCATAAACTGCAACAGATATACAGCTAAATAATTGAGAGCTGCTGAATCCGGTTTGACTGGAAGCCGAAATTAATATATAATAGTTTAGATAAAGGCTAGAAAAATGAGGATGAACAGCTGTAATGGCGTCGGAAAGCTGTGTGGAGAAGGTAATAATAATAATAATAATAATAATAATATAAGGAAAACACACCCCCATCTTGAATACACATCATACGCCGCATTTACTTGGTTTTGACCCGTAAATGCAGTTAATACCAGTCAAGAGCTGAGAAAAAGAACATATCTGAAAATAATAATAATATCTTGGGACAACTCACACACGGCCATCTGATCCCAAGCTAAGCAGAGCTTGTGTTATGGTAACCAGACAACTGATACACATACTTATATAATTTATAAATACATACATATTATAGATAAATTACACCCAGACACAGAACAAACAATAATGCTCATCACACAAAGTTTGTCCTGGGTGGGAATCGAACCCACGACCTCCGGCTTTGCAGTCAGGGTCACTAACCACTAGACCAACAGGCCAGTCAAAAGGTGCAAGAGTGTCAAAGATAGGGGAAAAGTGAAAGGAGAGGCGCGGATAGTTGGGAAAAGGCTAGGCAGATGATGATTTCTGATTCTTTTGAATAAAGTTTATCTGGGATCTACTGAGTCTAAGTATTGAGTATTTTATGTAAGTACAACAACTTTAACTGAAAGTAGTTATTCTGCCGTGCCATGACAATTCACTGTAACTCGAGTTACATTGTTTTGTGGTAGCACCGGTAAATTAGCTTTTTGAACCCTAATCTATTATATATGCCGCAGCCAACCAGCTTAACCAGCCGTTTTATTAAAAGCCTAGTCTTTTCATTTAACTGCGCCGTATAATCGGCGACATAAGTGACATGGACAACTCATTAAACGATATTGAACAAAATATGTCACTTTGGTCGCTGAAAAATCGGTGCATTTAAATGAAATGGCTAGGCCACCAATTAAATGTCTAATTAAGCTAATTGGCTACGACATAGGTATACATGCTTAAAGTTTACTGATTTTTTAACAATTACATTGAAAAACTTCATTGTAATTTACACTAACTCATTTAAAACCTAGGGTCCTGATTCAACAAACTGCGATTTATGAAAAATAAGTGTTTTTGTCATGGTACGGCAATATTGTGACTTTATCCCTACTAATCCCTACTATCACTGTCTGTCCCTCTGGCTGTATGTTAGGCTTTCACGCAACAACGGCTAAACAGATCGTTCTGAAATTTTGCAGATATATAGCCTGGGATATGGAGAAGGATATAGGCTACTTTTTTACGCAATAACCGAAGTCCACGCGGGCGGAGCCGCGGGATAAAGCTAGTTATAAAACATCTTAATGCCGATTGATAGTTTTAGACATTCTATTCGATTCGATTAGGTACGTGTCTACTATATTTAAGGTTAGACATGAATGAACTTAACAGCCATTACACCAACCAGTTTGTACATCAGAAATATAATTTTATGGGTAATTTAAATTGGAATAGTTTCCATCGCTTCAACAGAAGACCTTGAACTATAGGCTTGTTTATCCTAGAGGCCAGAAATTGTTGATTATATTTGAAATAATTAAATGATAATTTTTGCAAGTTTTTATATCCTGTTTCTTTAAAGTGCTATTTTTAAGCGTACTGGTCTTAAAATTACCTACTTAATTTTATTCAACAACAATCTCATTCTTAAACAGGCATTCTGAAATGATTTCAAAAGGAAAAGGAGAGTTATTTTTCACATTTTAAACTCTTTTTCGAAAAAAATGACTTTCGACGGGTTCTAAATTTTTCAAGACAAAAAAAATCTGTCGAATTGAGAACCTCCTCTTGTTTTTGAAGTCGGTTACAAAGTAGTAACTCACAACTCACGTCTAGTTAATCACATAAAATTAATACATACAAAGGAATATTTCATCATAAAAAAATAAAGAGTACGACCTCAAACAATGAGTAATTTGCTCTGGGCGGAGACCGAGCAAATTGTCCGTATATAGCTTTAACCGCCAACTTGCTTGTACAGTCAACGACAAAAACAACGGGACGAACAGACTGTTCAAAATGATCCCAACAACTAAGAAAATTAATTGGGGTTATCTATTCGGGCATAACTTCATTGTTTTGAACCGATCTTGATGATTCTTTTTGCGTTGTTTAGTTAAAGCTAACCCCTAAAAAGCGAATAATAGAAAGTAACTATAACTTCGGAAGTCGGTGTCAACAAACGAAAAAACAACCAAAAACACCGACTTCCGAAATTATAGTTCAGTCTTGCCAAGAAGTACCGTGTTACCCAGTTAATAGGTTGTGGAGGTCTGGTAGGCAGCCGCTCCACGTAAAATACTGGTATTCAGCTGAATCCGGTTTGACTGGAAGACGACCCCAATAAAGTTGGGAAAAGGCAAGGCAGATAATGATGAGTGTTTTTTGTTTCGATGTCGGTTGTATTTTTTTGTAAAAAAGTTTTTTTTTAATATATGGCAACTTCAGGAGCAAATGGCTATCTAAAACACCCGCACATGTCCACACAACACTTGCCGATGACAGCATAGTATAAAGAGGGGAAGTAGGCTATCTCCGGCCCAATCCGCGGTATAATTGCCTACTGTCTCAGGGTTGTAACTTTTAGCTAAATTTTAATTCAGTGCCTATAAATTAGCAAGGGTCGAGAAGTTGTATTTACTTGTATTTTCTGGGCAATACAACTCATACAACAAAAAATTTGTAAGTAGGTATCGCATCATCAAGTAAAAATTATATGCTAGAATAAGTGACTTGCTTACTTTTCCTGTTCAATAGGTAATCTGAACAGAGACAATTCTCCCCGACTGATGCACTGAGAAACGAGTCGAGATTTTGTTTAAGTTTGCGTGCGGTGACGCATAGATACTATTACGCACACATGCAAGCCGCGCGCGGTGCGTTTGTATGAAAACTTTTTCACAAAAAAAAAAAACGACTTCCAAAAAAAACACTACAAAGTACAAAATAACTTTAATTTCGGAAGTCGGTGTTTGGTTGCTTCTTCGTTATTTGACACCGACTTCCGAAATTAAAGTTATTTTGTACTTTGTAGTGTTTTTTTTGGAAGTCGGTTTTCTTTTGTGAAAAAGTTTTTTTTTTTACTTCATTTCACACCTAAAACACCACTGAAAAGTCACAGGAAAGCAAAAAATGCAATTTCGTATGATTTTTTCACATATTTTTTCCAGCAATTTGTATTTAAAAACCAAACTGCTCAACCGATTTTGATAAAATTTAAATGGGACCAATCGAGAAGTATATCCTTTCACATAAAACAAGATTTTTTTAAATCGGTTCATAAATGACGGAGATATGAGATAATAAACACAAAAAAAAAAAAAAAAGTCGAATTGAGAACCTCCTCCTTTTTGGGAAGTCGGTTAAAAATAACTTACTTCCCCTCTTTTCCTTACATTTGAAAACTCTTTCGTGCCTCGGATAGGACTTTAAACGCTAAGCTCGTTTTTTTGGCTATCATTTGTAAATTTTGGACAATCATTATGGTTCTTCAGAAGTTAGAAAATCTGATACTAGTCTTGCTAAGGGATGTCGAATTATCCTGTAACTGAATACTGGTATTCAGCTGCAAGCATTCATTAAACCCGTGCCCTTTTCATACATACAAAAAGTATGTTGCGTTTTGAAATCAATCTTGTTGATACTGCTTATGTGCGCCCTAGTTCCGGAATGTTATACTTTTCGTGACATTTTAATCGCCAAAGAATTTATATAATTCTGAATAAAAATAGTTTATAGCTCTATTTAATGTGAAAATGCATTATAAAATTAAATTTAACTTAATGAAGCTTTGCTCCCGATTAGTTTTGCAACATACGCATTCATAATATTAAACGGTAAACTAACACAGTTAAAAAAATAAAATTATTTTGCTATATAATTTTGGAGTATGATAAATATCTCCCAATATTTTTTTTAAATGACTTTATATTAGTAATTTATGGTATGGCAAAAAATAATGCCTTTGGCATGTAGGTTTTTAAACACCTTCAATCTCTGCTTATTTTTTAAAAGCATATTGAATGTTTTAAAAACACATTATTTTTATACTTATTTTATAAAATACTCTTATGACCAGGAAAGTCAATGTTGGGGCACGCCACGGTAGTGGCGGCAAGGCCTTTTAGCGGTTTTTATTATTGAAAAAAACCGCATCCAAATTGGTTCACCCGGGCTACGGTTCCACAGACAGATACACACACAGCGGTCAAACTATAACACCCTTTTTTTTGCTCGGGGATTAAAAAATCAAGTTTAGTGTTTGCTAAAGTTGTTTTATTCGATTAAAATAAATTAATGTTTTTGCTCTTTTCATGATAGCAACTTGACATTTTATCTTATTGTTATAATGATTCAGTTTCCAAATTATTCAAGTTTGGCGTGTATCTAGAGACGACCATAGGTTATTCTATTACAATACCAAAGGTTGAAATCTAACTAATACATAAAAAAGTCTGAAAAAAAAAATTGCACTAAGTATGTCACTGGACACACAGAATATACGTAAGATGAGGACGGTGCACAGACGGGGTGCCGTCGCGACTTTTTAAAACATAGAAAAGACGAGGCACGGATTCACTTCCATGACCGTAGAGCGACGCGCGAGTCCCGGCACCCGCGCTCACCCTCGTCCGCTCGCGCCCGTTTCCCGTCCTTTCTGTATGTTTTACAATAGGGCGCAGACGAGTAAGCGTCGTGTCCGCGCCCTGTCGTTTCTTTGTTTTTTATCGCGACGCTTCTTTTCATTTTGTATGAAAAGGACGCGGAAGAGATATGTCCGCGAGCCGTCCTCGTCTTACGTCTTTTCTGTGTGTCCAGCGCCTATAACAAAAATCATAAAACAAAAACAATTTTGGTAACTTGCACAGGATAAATTACTAATTTCTACCAACACGCAATTAACTATACCTTACTACAAGTGTTAACATAAGTATTGCAAGTCCATAAGGTGGAACGCCCATAAGTACCTACATTTGTAAATACTCCAAAACGTGATAAATAATATACAAAGCGCCGCATGTTACCTAATTTGCCTTCAACTGAGATTTTTCGTAAGTGTTACAAATACATGAAATAAAATGTTTTATTTCTGAAACAACAAAAAAAAGCAGTCAAGTGCAAGCCGAAGACGTGTTTTAGAAGGGTTCAGCGTAACACAATTCTATGAAATGGATGGGCCGTTGATTCAGCTGCAAAACGAGACCCTTCTAAGGTGTTAGTGAAAGTTTGAGGCTAAGCAGCTTTTGGCTGATATGACTATTAGACAAAAAATTGCCTCTCGGGGCAATCCAGCGGAACCCTAACTTTGTAGTTGTTGGGAAAACACCATGGACACGGTCTGCGCATGTGTAACGAAACACCGTGTTCATTGATATAAGATGATTGCTTAACTTTTGTAATAACCTTCATCTATTTAATATCCCTTCACCTATTATTATTGTAAAGCTAATGTACAATACTAACCACAGGTTCTGTAGTTTAATGAGCCTTTTGCTGTTTCAAATTGAAGGAATCACTACAAAGAGGATTTTTTTTACAGAATGCCCATGGGGTGCGGGTTGCTACGGGAGAGTTTTAGTTTTAAGTTTGAATCCCACACATTATCGCTGTCCCCAGTACTGTGGCCATCTTGCCCAGGAGATGAGGAGACCTATATTAAGGAGCATTTCCACCAGAGATGTGTAGCAAGAGATGCGTAGCAAGAGATGTGTTTGTTAAGCACCAATAGAATCGCTTCATAAACCTAGCCTGTAGTCAGAGGGGCTACTCTCTAAGCCCGAAGTCTGTAGTTTCGGCCTTAGTGTCGGGCGTTTTCTACTCCGTATCATCTAAGATCTAGGATTAGTCCCGAATTCGAACTAAAAACCACTGTCAAAGTGTTGTCATTCATGCTTAGTTTGGGTTCGGGAATAATCCGAAAATCCGTAAGTCCGTACGTGATACGGAGTAGAAAATGCCCGATACTAAGCCCGAAACTACGGACTTCGGACTTAGAGAGTAGACCCCCAGTCTCGCACATCTTTGGTGGAAAGGTACTCTTATGCTGAGCAATGACCGTTTTATGCAGATATCTTTTTTTTTATTGTATGCGTCGTACTTGGCGCAAATAAACTTATTTTCTTTCTCTCTATAAAACACACTTACACAAAAAATCAATATTTTGAAACCTGGAAACTTGCTACACTTTCAACCACACATATCCACGGCGCTGCTACTGAGAAAGATGGAACATTCCTGTAACACTTTGCCTGTCTAGGAAATAGAACAGGAACTCGTGCTTAGCAGTAACACTTGCTTACAATAGACTGATGAGGCAGAATATGAGGTATACATTGGTATAGTGATGTAAACATGGTGACGTATTATTTAAATACTGTAATATGTCGAAATGGTCGAAACTAATCGCTGATTAATAAATTAATGTAAATCATATTTTACGATGCTTATTGCAAAAGATATTTAAATAATGACTTAAATCTATTTTTACCTGAAATTTGATCTATGAATTGCATGAGATTATGATTAAACTAATACGATATTACGTTTCAATGTTGCCCTTGACGAAATTTTTATCGATTTATGGTAAACTTGAAGATCAAGCTAGAAACACATCAAGAAACATTCCTAACGAAAAGATGTGGTACATATAGTAAGCATTTTCTGTATTTTACCCGAGTACAGTGACGCAAATAGTTATGATTTTGAAGGTTATGTAAGTGTATGTTCATCTGTTCCCTCATAACTTCTAAACTCATCATCTGTCAAGCTTTTCCCAACTATATTTAGATCGGCTTCTAGTCAAACCGGATTCAGCTGAATACTAGTATTTTACGTGGAGCGAATGCCTATAGATAGGCATGACTCGGTCGACTAGAGTAAATGGACTACACGGTACTTTTGGCAAGACTTGTGTCACATATTGTGGCTTCTAACAATCCGTAACGACTACCAAAGATCTATTGACAGGCCTGTTGGTCTAGTGGTTAGTGACCCTGACTGCAAAGCCGGAGGTCGTGGGTTCGATTCCCACCCAGGACAAACTTTGTGTGATGAGCATAATTGTTTGTTCTGTGTCTGGGTGTAATTTATCTATAATATGTATGTGTTTATAAATTATATAAGTATGTATATCAGTTGTCTGGTTACCATAACACAAGCTCTGCTTAGCTTGGGATCAGATGGCCGTGTGTCAGTTGTCCCAAGATATTTATTTATTTATTTATTTTATTTATCTATAAATGACAGCCGGGACCAACAGCTTTCCGAGGCACATGTTCTTCTTATGTAATTCAGTAAAATCTGTTCTGCATGCATTTTTATTTGTTTTGATTACCAATATTGAATTATAAATATCAACATAATATCCGTTTCACGAACGACAGCTGAAATGGATGCGAGTGGCTTGCATGATATTTTTTGCATCTCTTCTTATTCGTTGTCTTCATTTCTGAAGGTCGTGCCAGTCTTGAAATGCTTTGACGGAGTCACAGACGAGCTGCTTCCATGCCACTCTGTCTCCGGCTCCTCTTAGGGCAGTGGTCACCGTGAGTCCTGTGATCGCCCTTATCTGGTCTGACCAGCGATTAGGTGAACGTCCGCGCAGTCTTTTACCATCCACCTTACCCTTTATTTTTTTGCATATCATGTAGTAAATCTTATGTTGAATAGTTTGTTTACTTGCTAAAGAACTTGTTAAACGCTTAGTTGACACTTCGCGTGACCCAAGGGCTGGCTTTTACTTCGGACAGAGGATAAGCATTGCCACACAACGTGGCAATGCCGCCAGTCTTTTGGGCTCACATCCAGACGACAGCGATGCGGACGAATTTTTTGACGCCATGTTTTAGTTAAGAGTTTTCATTTTGATTTTAAGTGTATATAGTTTAATTAGTATATATTTTATTTTTTCTGATATATTATTTATGAAATCGATGAAGATTGCTTATTTATCTACTTTAATAAGTAAGTAAGACTAGGCTGACCAATTTATGAGTCAGGGATTGCGAATCCAAATGTTAGCTAATAATTATGAACCAATATGACTTTTTCAATGTCATTATGCGGTATCTCCAGGCTTGCACAATATTTTTAGGAAACCTGGAACATGGTTGGCGCAGGTTGAGAGATCGGCTGCTGCGCTGCGTGTCGCGGGTTCGATTAATATTCATATTCATATCCATATTCGTTTATTTGCGTTCCACAAGGTAAAAACTTAAAACGTAAGTCAAGATTAAATAGGTTACTTCTAGGCAAGCGGGCTCCATCTTCGACCACATCATCGCTTACCATCAGGTGAGATAGTGGTCAAGCGCGTGCCTATCAAAAATAATAAAGAAAAAAAAAAAACAAGGAATTCCCGCACGGAACAAATATTTGTATGGCCTACAGATACTTATTCCGGGTCTGGCTGTTTGTGTATGTGACTTTGTATGTTTGTAAACGCACCCACGATACAAGAGAAATTCCTAGTGTGGGGCAACATTTAAAAATTAAAAAAATAAAAATAATGACCAAGCAGTGTTCAATGCGGGTCAATGAGAAAGTTGTTCTCTAAAGTTAAAACATTAAAGAAGCACAATTTTTACAAAGTAAAATAATAACACTTAGCTGAACAGTGGGATTCTACAGTTGAAAAACACTTAGTCGCTCCAATAAAATATTTTATGAACTTATCAATAGGTACTTTCTAAATAAACCGTATCCTCATTACTGTATATTTCCATACAAGCTAAGTGGTTATTTCATTGCAATTTCAAGTGGGTAGCAAACTGAAGGTCTAGTCTATAAAAAATACCGGCCAAGTGCAAGTCGGACTCGCGCACGAAGGGTTCAGTACCGTATCTACGAGTATAAAAAACGGCAAAAAAATCACAGTTGTTTTATGGGAGTCCCCCATAAATATTCGTTATATTTTATTTATGTTTAAAGTGAATACATAACAAAATATTCTGTGAATATTTCAAGCGACTACCTGTTGCCGTTATCAATATCGAGAGAAAATGAGCAAAAAAATCACGTTTGTTGTATGGGAGCCCCCATATTTATTTTTATTCTGTTAGAAATACATCATCTGTGAAAGTTTCAACTGTCTAACTATCACGGTTTATGAGATACAGCCTGGTGACAGACGGACTGACGGACGGACAGTGGAGTCCTAGGCCCGTATTAATAAACGTTACTCAGCTCGCGAGATCGCACTTGAGATGAATGTTGAGATCCTGATCGTATTAATAAACGTGATTATTGACGTTCTCAAGTTGCGGATTAGGTTTACGGCATCAACCGAGTGATGGACTGATTAATAAACGAAACTCGACCCTTAAGTATACGACGAGCGCGGGTTCTTGAGATGCTATATCGTGAGTGCAGACAGTCCGTGACTTGAGGTGTGATTAGCGTGGCGCGAAACATGGAGTTTGAAAATATTTTAAGTAATATTAATTATTACGATGAAATAGACTACTATGACGATATTTTGTGGCCTTTACGTTTTCGATTACCAAAAGATTATATAAGGGATGCTTCAAATCCTTTTGATTTATATGGATATTTTTTTTTTAAATAACCAGCTTGTTTGTGGTCAACAGAGTAAAATAAAGAGTACTAATGTAAAAATAATAAGTTTTTTTTTTTTTTTTCGGTGTGACCACTAGCAAGTTAACACGCAAGGGCTATCAACTCCGTTAGGGCCAGTGCCTACCAGGGTTGCGGATTTGTTCGAAAGAGTTACCGCGGCCCTGGAACGTAAAAGGCACTAAGAGGAGCATGGGTGGGTTTTAGTCAGTAGAAATCTGACACTCCCTGCCGCTCCACCCAGAGCGGGAGGGGTCATTTGATGATTTCAATCCAAAAAAAAAGGGCTATCAACTGCTTAACCGGACTATAAAAATAATAAGAGTAAAATAATGTAATTATTTACCAGGGTCGATGCGTGCGGACCAGCGGTGTATTCTGCACTTATTATTTTCCAGGTCCCATTTAATCGTCATTCATTCATTATTTAGCGACGCACCATCGGAGTCCTTATTTTCCATTACAGTCTTATATTTTTTTAAATTTCATATTTTTTGATGCTATATTTTCAAAACTTCGGTCAATGTGACGTCATCGTTCACAAGATCAAGCCATCAAGTACAACTAGGTGAGATGCTGATCTTGGTTACTGAGATACTGTATTTATGTGTCTATTAATTAGCAATAATCTTGAGATGCTGATGACGTCATAATGGCGTATCAAATGATAACGCACTTGAGTACGTTTTTGAGGGCCGTTTATTAATACGGGCCTTAGTAATAGGGTCCCGTTTTTACCCTTTGGGTACGGAACCCTAACTAGTATTTATATATCTTTGTTCTTAATAATTATTTACTTATTTAAACAGGCATTAAAAGTCCTCTTTTATAAAGAATTTAGCAATTACGTTGATTAGTCCGTTAGCGAAACTAAAATGCTAGATTTCGGATGTTGACAACAGAAAATCTGATTGGAATAATTGTGGTCTAGGTTACGCTTGCAAAACTTCAGGTAATTAATTTTGAGTCTCAAAAGGTGACTCGTACCTACTTACTTTTTCTTTTATTGCATGAAACGTGATTATCCGGTTAACACTCAACATCAAGCTGCATGATGCGCTCCATGATGCCAAGGACAGACACTGGTGGAGATACATTATAAAGCAAAAATTGACTACTCATCGGAGGACTCACAACCAAGCAATCAACCAACAATCAAGATCCAACGTAACCGACACAGCTCGAAAAATTGCCAAGTATTATATGCATTTACTAATTTTTCACCGAACGGATCGCAGGTGAGGCCAAAAGCTTCTAGAGGCGACAGCATATCAAAAGGAATAGCCATTAAACTCATTCCATTAGTCCGATGACTTAGTGAGGACCTAAGGCGTCGTCCTAACTGACTAACAATCGTACGAGTTAACGACGAGACACACATTTTTTCAGAGTATCCTTATTGAAACTTGCAAATCATCGCGCGAGCACAGAATTATTTTCACGATCATTTTCATCGCGACAAAACTCGCATCGTTTACTCGTACGATCGTTAGCCAATCAGGACGACGCCATAGAACTTTCAACGTGAGGAGCACTAAATCAGCGACGGCGCTTGGTGGAGGCTATGTTCAGAAGTGGACATCTGTGGGCTGAAATAATGATCCAAGTTTATGTCACGGTATATTGTCTGTCAATGAAGATGATTAGCTGTTGCTAATATAAACCGGTAGGGAATGGAGGAAACCTGTAAGGATTGGGACCTTGATATCCATACGTCCATACTGATGTTATAAATGCGATAGTAGCTCTGACTGACGGTTTGTCAGAATGTTTGTAACTCTTTACGTTTAAATCGCTGAACAGATTTGGATCAAACTTAACATACCGGTAGACCACTTTTCATTAAAGGAGGATATTTCCTTGGAATAATTTATCACGCGTGTAATATTATTAATCTTCAAACCGCAAAATTATGAAAATAAAACAAAATGAGATTGAATTATAATGCATCATTATATTCATCTTCAAAACCGCACGAATTATATTAATATAACGTTCCGATACATTTGAATCAATGAAACATTCCGTCGGTAGTATGATTAGCTAAGCAACGCTTACAAAATAAATGTTACGAAACTGACATTGACCTTAACAAAGCCGCTTACTCCAACTTTATAAATATATAGCATTACTTCCATAGCAGTTTTTGTACTTATAGAATAGTGATGTTTCGCAAATAAATAGAATGAGTGAGAAAACAGTGGAAAAGGATTTCTGGAATCAAAATATAATAGAATAAGACAGGAGGGGGAAAGAAACAATAAATGGATTGCGTGAAGAATTATGTGGCCAAAAACGAGGTTAGAATTGAGATGATTATGGCTAATATATTGGCTATAGTGGCTAAATTATAAAAGCCTCACGGGCTAATCTTCTAGGCTCAGCAATGCTTGCCGAGGTTAGTCTGTGGATGGGTGACCATCTTAAAATACCGAGACTCCGTGCCTTGGATAGCATGTTAAGCCGTTGGTCGCGGCTGTCATTTGGAGATCTTTGGCAGTCGTTTGATTGGCAGAAGTCAGAAAATCTGACTCTAGTCTTGCCAAGAAGTGCCATGTTACCCAGTTAATAGGTTGTGGAGGTCTGGTAGACAGCCGTTTCGTGCAGAGTAGGGACTCCATTTTCAGCATTTAGACTCCCATTCGTCCGTTGTGCGTTAATAAATTATGAAGGAACCGCTTTTCATTACTAAAAAACGTAAGGGATCACGAAAAAAATCGATTTAGAACAGCTTTATGTCTTTATTTCTGTTGTAAATGTATGTGGGTTAGTGACCGTTATTGCACATTTATCTGGCGTCTAACTACCATTGTTTCCGGCATAACGAGAAGTCATAAATTCGAAAGTCTAACCACCAGTCTGACCAAAGAACACAGTGGTACCTAAAAGTTGCAATGGTAAGACTAAGACTGGCAGGCGGTAAATAAAAAAATACATGTCGCAGCCAACTAGTTGAATCCGCCATTTCATTAAAATTCTAGCCTTTTCATGGAATTGTGCCATTTAATCAGCGACATAAGTGACATGGGCAAGTGAATAAACGATATTGAACAAAAAATGTCACTTAGGTCGCTGAAAAATCGGCACATTTAAATGAAAAGGCTAGGCAACCAATTAAACGGCTAATTAAGCTAATTGGCTGCGACATATATACTTCTTTTTATTTTGTAATAGACTGGTAATTTAGGTAAACGATGATGATGAGCGGTTCTTGTATTGTTTATTTATTATTGTTTTTTATTGTTTATGTCTGGTAAGACAACTAAAGGGTGTTAGTAACATTTCGAAGTTCACCGGAGGCTATTGACCTTGATTCATTGGAAGATTATAGTGTCATTAATTTCTCATTATTCGGTTGTTACTGAAAAAGTTCCATAAGATTAGTAAATGGGTAAAATTATTGAGCGAAGAGCTGCGAAGAGATTTCTTTATTTAGACGTAATCATTAACATTATTACATAATTACATTATTTTGTACCTATTTTTGTGTTCCACCTTCTCATCTGTTTGTTACAATCATAATTAAATTCGTCTAGTTTAGTTCGGTTAGTGTCTAAACTCTTGTGCTTATAATACCAGTTGAATATAATATTAGTACTACTAAAAACTAACTATTAAAAACACACACTTAAATGAGTGATTTTTTTAAACTTTTATATCTGTGAAGTATTAATTAAAACGTTGCTAGGTACTGTAGTAAGTAACATACCTATAAACTTTATACCACATAATATACTTACTAGTACTGGTATAACTATGTGGTATAAAGTTTATATTTATGTGTTATAATATCAACGGCGTAGGATGACAAATAGCTGATCATACGGCTGTTTAAACTTTTGACCTTTGAATTTCATTAAATTGATTTACAACAGCTAATAAATCTGTGACTGTGATTTGAATTAGCCTGTTAGTTAAAATCACTTAAAACCCTTTTGATTTTTTCTGGCTCAAAAGTACTTAACTGAATTAAGGTGCCGACACGCTTGCTCGGTTTTCTCGATTATGTCATCGCTGGGATGTTTTTATTTAAATAACAATTACCAGTAACCCCTTTTTCTCATTTCAAGATAGCAAGATACACTTTCGGTAAGCGTTGGAGGTTTTTAATTTCGAAAAAAATTAAGTGTTTGTGAAATAAGCAACATAATAATATTATGTTGCCTATTTCACAAACACTTAATTTCGTCCGTAGCTCTGATCACATTATGATCAGAGCCACTGAAAAACACGATTAGTTTACAAGACAGATCGGTTAAAGTCAATAACGAATTAATTTCGGTATAAAAACATATTCACCCTAAATTTTCCAACACTAATGGAAAATAATACAAATGGAAAACAATTTAATTTAATTACTGTCAATACGTACCACTCATTTTATAAGCAAATGGAGGGGAAGACGACAATTATGACAGCTTGATATAACTATGCATCTATCTAACTATTAAAGACACGGAAACTTCCCTAACGTTCATCAACACGTCATAATATTATTGCGTAGGTTTAGAGTCTAATGCACAGCACTTTGGCGACTTTTTACGACTGTAACAAGTGCTAGCAACCTGGTATGTACCGGTCAAAAATAAAGAAAAATAAATACGCACCAAAATCTATCGTGTTCAGACTGTAGGAATTTATTATAATTTCAAATTTCTCCACGATGTCTTTCGTCACCCATGTCAGAGAAATCCTTGGTAAACTAAGAAAGCGTATAAATCTTATTATTATAAATAATGAAAAGTCACATTTTGGTAATAATATTAACACACATCACTTTGTTTTACACTATTAGAAAACAGTTTAACATAAAATCGGTAAAATAGTTATGCTTAATTTACTCAAAATGCCAAAAACATGACCAAAAAACGTTAAGCATAAACTTGAAAAACCGGGCAAGTGCAACTCGGACTGTCACATGAAGGGTTCCGAATCATAAACCGAATAAAATACGTTTTTGTAATTTTTAATTTTTATTATTTTTTGTGATAGCGGTAATAGAAATAAACACAGTGAAAATTTCAACTATCTATAACGGTTCTTGAGATACATCCCGCTGACAGACAAACAGACGGGACGGAAGGACGGATAGCGGAGGCTTAGTAAAAGGGTTCCGTTGGTTACCTTTCGGGTATGGAACCCTATAATTTAGTAAGTAAAAAAATAAAGAGTTCCTTTTCAAATCAACATGATCGGCATAATCATCTAAGGTAACCTACAATACGAGGATAAGAAGGCATATACCAAACACTTCAAGAATCAACTGTATGACAAAGTTTATGTACTTAGATTCTTAATTATGAAGATGACGAGGTACTCGAACAAGGACTAAAACAAACACATTTATTTCATTGACGCAAGTGTGCAACATCCTTAATGAATGACATAATTATTGTACGACGATATTATGTTTTAACGCATACATTATCGTTTAATTTAAACGTTGATACTTTAGCGTCAGTAAAATAAAGACTTCATAATTATCGAGACAGTTGTGTTTTCCAATGATATTTTTCTGTAATCGACACGGTCAAGGGGACAAATAATAGTGGTACATATTATAACAAGTACCTACACAAAGGAAATGTTTTAAAATATTATGCAGTCTCGACCAGTACACTGTACTAAATAATGGGCAATAATAATGCATAGAACAGTTTCATACTCTCTTTTTTTTTAAATTATAATCATGGTGGAAGACGGTAGGCATTGTCATTTTGACGAATCAAAAGTAAAAGAACGACCGAAAAACGACCGAGTGACGAGTGATCAGCTGACAACTTCAATAAAGAAAAGAAAGAAAGAAATGAAATAAAATACGTTTATTCCGCCAGAAATGACGCACAAAAATAACAAAAAAAAATACAAGAAAGTTTGCTAAAAATACAACGCGTTTCACTGCCAAGCTATGTCAGGACCGGACATTAACTACCACGAGTCTATCTATTTTTGATAACCGATTTCAAAAAAAGGAGAAGGTTTTCAATTCGGTTGTACTTTTTTGTTTGTTACCTCATAATTCCGTCATTAATGAACCGATTTGAAAAATTATTATATAATTTAATCTATAAAAAAACTATTACATTATACTTACTGAATTTTTAAAGTGTTTTAGCACTTAAGTTTACCATATGTTATATTACTACTGTTATATATTACTTCCCAGAATTTGTTTCATATTAGCGACACTTTTGGAAGGTGCAATAATACAAGCGGTTTTTTTTTCTCAAATCAACCTGTTCGATTCTTGGCTAGGAAAACCGTTTTTTTTTAATCCAATGTTGCAGTTTTAGTTTTCATCAAAATCGGGCTCGATACTCCTTTTGGGTGTTTTTCGATATTCCTCAAAGATTCGGATCTGGCGCACATTAAAAATTCACCCTGTATATGATTATTAACCGATATAATCAAAATCGGTTCGGCAGTTTGGTTGATAAATCAAAATAGCTGGTTGGTCTGACTATATGTCTGTTTGTAACCTTTTCTTAACAGCTGAAAGTATTTAGATAAAACGTGACAGACCATGTCCTGAAATAGGCTGAACACGCTGGCAGAACATGTTTAGCTGCCGAAAAAAAATTAAATAAAAATCCAATCGAATTACTTGACAATAAGTTGGCAACAGAAGAAAATCATATAAATGTAAAAGACTGTTTGAGAATTAGATCTTTTTCAACTATATTGCGTGTCTTGTTACATTTTTATTACATTTGATTTATTTTCCGTTGCCGTTAAAAATGTATATCAATGTGTTGATAATTTTTTCCCACGATCATTTAATGTAACATGATTAATTGTGCAATTGATATTTATAGTTCATTATTCTCTAATAATTATTTTAATAGGTCACTAAGGTAAGTTTAAAAAGTGGGTTATTTTAGTTTACTTGAGTTTCAAGCTATTAATTTATCATACAAACAACAGGTTTTTTTTTGTCCGAGTGACAGTATTTTTTAACAAGAGGCAGAGGGAACGATAAGAAAATAACAAGACAATTAAAAAAATTGTTTAAAACTTTTTTACAAAAAAACACAACCGACTTCCAGATAAAAACACTACAAAGTTTATAATAACTTTAATTTCGGAAGTCGGTGTTTTTGGGACCCCACAGCTAAATTGACATAATTCTCATAGGGAGTGGTTTGCTAATTGCCGTTCAGGTGACGACGTCATTGTCCAAGTACGCAAAAATTACATCGTCCCAGTTAGCAAAAATACTAATATAATAAAAACTACAGAGCCAAAATGAAAAAAAAAAATTACGGGACCAAAGGACAAGTATACCGCATTGATCAGAAACCTTGGAGTAATCGGTCATAAATTAAAAAAACTAAATAAATTAAAATAACAACCGAATTTAAGTCCTCCTCCTTTTTGGAAGTCGATTAAAAATAAATACGCCTTTTGTGTGAACGGGCCTTAACAGTGGTTGTTTGTATATCATAAAGGCAGCAATGTCATTAACATTTTACGTAACTGGCATTCTTCTAGTCTTGCAACATTGTTATGTATCATGATGGAAATGCATTTACTATTTAGTGTCAGATAGTATAGTCAGCGGCAAAAAAGGATGACCATTTACTTAAAAGTTACAAAAGTCGTCAACACTTTTGAAAAACTAAAGTCGAAAGTGACAGTGTGACAAAAAAAGAAAGTTCGTGTAATAATATGTTTTTGAAATAAAATTGTTCTGTAAGTACTCCTTTCTTGTAGCAAATAATTTTATTGTGGACGACATTTAATTCCAAATTAAAAAAAGAATTCTTGCTTTAAAAAAAATATATATTCATTGAATTAACAATAATAACAATCAACAAGCGTTGAACATAATGATGGTAAATATTAGTTAATCGAATTTTGTAACATTGATCTGGTTACCGAACTCTGTTCAGTGACTATTGCTATTTTAGGTATTGATGACTCTTGATTCTTTGTACCTGCTCATCGATTAATGTTGCTGACTGTACAACTGGCTGGCAAGATAGAAAAACAATTTCACTTAATTAAGTTAAATAATTGTAGCGATTTCTAAAATCGATTAAAAAATGTAACGTAGCATACATAAGTACGCTACGTTACATTTTTAAAACAGATAAAGAAAAACGTTTTTCGATTTCAATATATGGAACTAGATATATTGTATCGAAGTAAATAGTTACTCATATCATCATTTCTGTGCGAATCGATTCTCTGAGTCACGATTTATGTTACAGAATATCTTCGAACGTAACTATGTGATTCAACAATAATAACATGCCTCAAAACTTGGTATGTGGCTGGCTGGTAATCATACCAATCTTATGCACAGGCACTTGCGTACGGCAGAAGCAAATAACGCCTGCGTTTTGCCGACAATTCAGTTTGAGCAATAGTTTTTTTTTTTTGTAAAAATCAGGAAACTACTAATATTAGTTTTGACGTATTTCATTCATTATGAGATAAAGTAAAATACCCTATTACCTATTTTAAGGGGCCTAGGAAACATCAAAAAGAAAACTAAGGAGTTTCTCCCGGCTGTTTTTTGTTGATTTTATTGACAGCCGTAACGTATATCATTTATATACTCAAATGAAAAATTATATATTTTTAGAAATAGGAACATAACACTATTTATCACACGTCAATATATTGGTCATTTTAAACTAGATGAAAAATAGGCGGTCAGAAACCCAAACCCACCAGAAACCCTGTGGATGGGTTTGGAGTTCCAATGAGTAGTCAATCCCAACAATGTTTCAAAAAGGCTAAGCTAGGCAGATGCTCGATCCCGGGCCGACGGCACGTTGTGTTCCACGCGCGCCTCAAAGAGATGTCAGCATAGGAGTAGGGGCCCGTTAGGGCCAGTGCCTGCCAGGGTCGCGGATTTTGTTCGAAAGAGTTACCGCGGCCCTGGAACACAAAAGGCACTGGGAGGAGCATGGGTGAGTTTTAGTCAGTAGAAGTCTGACACTCCCTGCCGCTTCACCCAGAGCGGAAGGGGTCATTTGATGATTTCCCATCCTTAAAAAAAAAGGCAGATGCTCGAGACAAGTAGACATCAGACACATTGTTCGAAGTAAACAGCGTGGAATTTTACACGGGCAGTTATTAATTACATAAATGGCTATTCAATGTGATTAGTTTATTAACTATGAACGGCATGTTTTGATTACTCATACCATCCTACATTTTCTTGACACGGTGTTTGACACAGGTGCATACGATAGCTTAAGGCTGTGACAGACAGGCGAGAAGTGACAATATGACAGCGATATGACAACCCTTTTTATGGGGTTTGCCAAAATATACTGAGCTCGTTCCTTGTAAATTGATTTATTGATTTATATAAAACGGCCGAAACCAATTACACTATTTAAGATAACAGTCTCTAATATAATTTATTTAAAACATTCATGCATTCGTCTCACAAAAATTCAAAAATTCTGACAATATTATCTTCCATTCATCCGCAAACATATCCAAATCTGTGTTTGAGGCCAATAGAGCGTTAATAGCGTAATAGTTAATATATAAAACTATTGCGTTACTGAGTGACTGACATACAACTCACAGCTGGCACTACCGGCATGTAGGTTCCTTGGGGAATGTAGGGGAGCACTAAGAGAGGATTTCCTGAAATTCTTACGGGAACGGGAAAAAACGAGTTATGCGCGTACGAAGTCGCGGGCAAAAGCTAGTAGGTATCTTATTATTGTTTTTTTTTTTTGTATTGAACAATTCCTATGGAAACGCGTTGTCACATGGCTTTGTCGCGTCGCTCTGTGCTCCTACCCACGGGAGAATCTTAAAGGCGTATGACAGAAAGGTCGTGTTTATTATTTTCACCACATAACTTGCAGAATGACAAAAAACACTACTTATCAGGCAGATGCGACGTTACTCAGCAACATCGTGTTTTCATCGAATATGTTCTGAAACTGTCAAATGATACTTAAAAAGTTTTATCGCATTGTCGTCTCGCACTTGTCTGCGGTAGTCTTTATTCTTAAACAATGCTTTTCTAAAATCAATAGTCTGAATTGTGATTCAAAGATCACAGACTTCAAAATCAAGGGTCTTAGTATATTCAAATTCTCAATAGAATTAATGATTTAGAGGTTTAAAAAATTATTGATAAAATTATTTTTTTATATCATACGGCTGTTAATTGTAAACATGGGCTTTGAATGCAAACTTAAGATATATTTTTCCTTTCTAAAAGCCTTGAAGATGTTGACAAAAATTGAAGATAGTTTGTTTGAGACGGCCAAGGTTACGCCTCCATTTTTTTAATTCATCAAGTTATTTTATGCGTCAAGAATTCTAATTTCATTCAAATTTTATCAAATAAATAATTAATTTATATATTTAAGTAAGTTTAATTTTTTTCCATTGCGTTTTTGTTACTACGATTATAAAAGATTTACATATTTTATGCAGGTTTATTTAATAACTAGCTGTGCCCGCGACTTCGTTCGCGCGTGCATTTCGTATTTAGGAAGATATTAAGTACACAAACTCACTAAATGTATATAGGTACTCATCGTGATTATGACATGACTTACAAAATTACGAAGAACGAACGAATATTAACATTTAAAACATTTCATCGTAAACAATATTACTTGTTATGTGATATTCATCAGTACGTATAAACAGGCTTTGCGCGCTGCTTACTTGCGACAAAGCGACATACAACCTGACCGTGCGAGATACAGGACTACCGCAGATCCACACCAACACGACTAATAGTTTGTCCCTGAGCTTGATTAATGGTCATGCCGAAACTATCAGAAGATAAGTCTCCGCAGAGGACATGGTGGAGTATACGGTGGAGGTCTGCCCTGCTTGGGCGGAGCATCACCGTGTCCTCGTCGAGGCGATCGGCTGCGGCGTCCTGGTTTACTCCATGATCCGGAGAAGAATATAAGAATGAATGACAGCACGATTTGATAGTTATTCCTAGTTCGGGACCAATCGTAAGTCCGTAGGTGATACGGAGTAGAAAACGCCCAACACTAAGGCCGAAACTACACTACTTACTACTACTACTTCGGGCTTAAGAGAGTAGACCCCCTCAGCCGCCGCAACAGAAAAAGACAACCCGGGCGTTGCGTCGGGAGTCGCAGGGCAATTCCCAGCCACCCTAAGCGCGGGCCCGCAGATGGCGAGCGTAGGTTGGCTCACTGTCCGAACACTGACTACTGTTGCGGAATTTGTTCGAAAAGTCACCACGGCCCTGGAACGTTAAAGGCATAAGGAGGAATACGGACGTGTTTTAGTCAGTAAGAGTTTGACACTCTCTTCCGCTCCACGCAGAGCAGAAGAAGTCATTTGATGTTTTCCCATCCATAAAAAAACCCACAACGGATAGAGTAGAGTAGAGACTCCGTTGTACTGGCTAAGTTTGCAAGCCTAGCTCCGCCCAAATGTACAAATGCCACCAGTGTGCTTCACAGGTTGAGCGGAGAGACGACCGATAATACTCAAGCCGCAAGGGAGTGATAATCTGAGATAAAAGTCAGCTCAATCACTTAGCACTCACAAACCTATATTTACCACCTATGTGTACATTATGGATTGCAATAAACGATTTGATTTGAAACCTGCACCTCACCGTCCCGAGGATTTTTTCACGTCGGAAAGTCATGGCCAGGATGACGTAGCCGGCGTCGAAACAACCTCCGCAAATTGGACTGCCTGTAGTGCATAAGTTTAAAAAAAATTAAGGGCAATGATCCGTAATAATAATCCCTATTATTACGGAGGTAATTTTTACTTGAGCTGAGAAGTCATTTAGTTAGTCACGTTTATAGACTTGTCATTGCCATTTTTCACTTTTTTCACCATTTGTTGTCATGAAGTTCAGTTGTTCTCTGGCAAATTCATGCACGAAACTGTGTGAAAGAAAGAAAGAAGGAGGAGCGGGTACGGGTCCAGCACTCGAAACCTATCTTAGCGAGTTCTTCTGTGGCGTCATTGCCCAGGGATCCACAGTTCCCCTTGAAGCTCTGGAGTGTGAAACCCGCTACTGGTAATTTCTGGCCCTAGGCTGGTCACGACGAATCACCAGCTGACTGGGAATTGAACAGTTTTGTTTCAAAATAAACAAAAATTAATTAGGAATGAGGGAGATCCTGGGAAAGAAATTCAAGAGGTGAAAGGCTCACCGATTCGAAGCTTCAATGTCTTGAGCATTGAAGCCGAGTTTTTAGCCTGTCGGTTTTGTATCGGTTGCATTTTGGGGAGTGTGCGACGGAATTGCATAGTTTAATTCCGCCAAGCTCGTTCCATCATCGGACCACAAGACGTACGGCGGTACGCCACCGGTACACGGTGGACCTCACACCCACATGCAACAAAACGTTTTGGAAACACATGGCGTGGAATTCCCTGACTGAGTCCGTGCTTCCGGATAGTTACAGCCTGGGAGTCTTATCAAGAGTGAATAGGTTACTTATAGGCAAGCGTGCTCCATCTTCGATCACATCATCGTTTGCCATCAGGTGAGATAGTGGTCAAACGCGTTCCTATCAAAAGTAAAAAAAAATGAAAACAAAGTTTTTTTTTTGCATCAAATGCGTAACGCCTGGTAAGTATCAAAAGAATCTTTAACTAAAATATACTTTTTGGTGTAATTCTCGTGCTGTTGATGGTAAGTACAGTTTCGCTCAACAGATGGCATTGTAAGTGTCATTAAAGGTACTTACCCCTACTTACTATGCATGTAGATAATAAGTTGATTTCTTCTAGATTGCCATAATCCTATCAGGTTTATGTGAATGTTTTCTACATTAGTTTTGTATTTTTTATCGCGATGCAAACGAAACAGAATACATATAAACAGAAAATAGGTGCTGCTTGTCTTTCTAAAAAGAAATGCAAAATACAGCAATAACATATTATTAATATTTGAAAATATTAGGTTTGGTAGGAATAAAAAAATAAGGAAATTATAAATAAAATAAAAATAATTCAAAAGTAATTACAAAATTTGTGGGATTTGAACCCACACCTAGTCTTTCGAGAAGCAGGCTTTAAACCAACGGACTATGAGATCTGTTGACAATTGATTAAAATAGCCGATAGCTTAGCTCCCTGAAAGGGTTCCACATCAGATGCTCTAGACCTTCATTTTTATTATGTCGACAGACAGTACTCATCATGTTGACCAACTATTCCTTAAGCGGTATATTAATATCTCTTATAGATTAGCCGGGCTGCTAAGGTTCCACGTCTTGTATTCAGATCTTCAAAATAAATTATAGCCTATAAATTATAGCATATATGTTGGCGAGGACTAATAGCTATACAAAAAAAAAGTTTCATTAAAATCCGTCCAGTGGTTTTTGCGTGAAAGACGAACAACAGACAGACAGACAGACAAAAAAAGAAAAAAAAATATTTTTGGCTTCTACTGTTTGTATAAAGCACCCCTGGAGTATTTCTTTTAATTTATATTCAATGTACAGAATTGACCTCTTCTTCAGTTTTATTATATGTATAGATTATATCAAAGGCATAATTTAAAATGCCCAGCAGTGGGAATCAAATAAGGCTCTTAAAATGTCCCATTGAATAGTAACTTTAATTTTGGAAGTCGGTGTTTCTGGTATGGTTTCTTCGTTTTTTGACACCGACTTCCAAAATTAAAGATATTTTGTACTTTGTAGCGGTTTTTCTTTAGAAATCAGATGTATTTTTTTGTAAAAATGTTTTAATTTTTTTCTTTTTAGCCTTCTACTACCCCCCAAAAATTCTAAACAGTCCATATTAACTTAATTGTCTATCTCCGAAGTTCTTCATCCGATCTTAACGATATTATATGGGACTATTGCGGAATAACCTCTTGCGAACAAATAAAAACTTTTGCATAAAAAATATAATAATAATATTTATTTATAACCATCCGAATTGATAACATTCTAATTTTTGAAGTCCGTTAAAAAATGTCCATTGAAAAGTAACCAGCGTGTTGTGATAAATAACATCAACCTGACTAACATTTCCTAGATAACACCTGCTACAACAACAATAAATCCGCGATCGACCTTATTTGTTTACATTATGCAACTTAAACTCGCAACGTCCTCGCATTTCTGGCCCCAGTTATTTGAATTGAAGTGTAACTAGCACGCTATGACAATCAGTAACGTCAATCTGACCAATAAATCTTACCTAACACCTTTTTAGGATGGAAACTCATGACTTCTCCCGCTTTGGAGCGGTAAGGAGCGTCAGACTCTTGCTGACTAAAACCTATCCATGTTGCTCCAAATGCCCTTTACGTTCCAGGGCCGCGGTGACTCTTTCGAACAAATTTTGGAAACCTGGAATAAGCTCTGCTGGTACTTTTTGTCTTAACGTATCAAGCCGCTGAATATCAAAGTCAACCTGCCCTGATATTGTACTAATCAGTCTTTCAGACATTTACATTATGCCATCATATATTATACACACTGTTCCTCTGTTCCTCTTGGCTGATCTGCCCAAGGGTCATCACAAGTCACGCAAAGTTTTTAAGTGTAGTGTGTTTTAGTGTCTGATTCTTACTGACTCAAAACGATCCAGGCTCTTTAATAATGCCCTTTGCGTTCCAGGGCCGCGGTAACTCTTCCGAACAATTTCGCAACCTACACCTACTCGTACCTACTGCAATTTTACGCCTGCTAGGATCAATTCACGATCAACCTTATTTGTTTACATTATGCAATTTGAACTCGCAACGTCCTCGCATTTCTGACCCCGTGAGAAATCAGTGTGTGAAATCCATGTAGGTATAAACTTTACAAATCGTTTCGTGTTTAGTTTTTACTTTGTTATTATTGTAAGTAGGTGATGTTGGTTGTAATAACTTACTCTTTTCCCTAAATACGAGCTGATATTCTTATTAGGTTTGAAAACCTACACATGTTTCATCATCATCATCATCATATCAGCCGAAAGAAGTCCACTGCTGGACATATGCCTCCCCCAAATGGGGGAATTTGCCATAATCGCCCCGCTTGGCAGGCGGGTTGGCGATCGCAGTGTAGCTGTTGCAATGTACCTACAGAGAATGCTCCTGTCCATTCTCTGGTGAACACCAGCCATCTTATTAAGTTTAAAAAACTTACATCATTACATAATAATTTATGTTAACTCAACATAAATAACTTGACATGTAGGTATAATTGTTATATTATGGACAGTAAAATTTAAGAGAAGATGAAAAATATTATAATACAACCATTGACCCTACCCGGCTTCGTCCGGTTGAAAAAAACTACTAAATACGCCAACCTTCTTCGTATTAGTATAAAACGTATCTAAATCGATTTAGTAGTTTTAAAGAAGTGGGGAGACTGGCAGAAACAGACAGTATACAGGGTTATTTTTTAATGACCGACCAAATTTTCACAGGGTTTCCCATAGTGAAAGTTGTTCATATTCATGGGTAGAACACCCAGTGAAAATTTGGCCGGTCATTAAAAAATAACCCCGTTTAAAAAAAAATTTGAATTCGAATAAAAATAAAAAGATCAACAATTTATCAAAAATTTCGAAATAATAGGCTACATTACAATAAAAATCAGTCAGTGGGAGACGCTGATGCCTATTTCCAGTACTAAACGTCTTTCTGCTTAAATGATGACCAACAAAACATCTGAATGATAAAAAACCGGCCAAGTATGAAATGGACTCGCGCACAAAGGGTTCCGTACCATTATCTATAAAAAAAGGCAAATAAATCACGTTTGCTGAATGGGAGCGCCACTTTTATATTTTTATTTTATTCTGTTTTTAGTTATTGTTGTTATTTGTTGTTATAGCGGCAACAGAAATTTTATAAATCATCTGTGAAAATTTCAACTATCTAGCTATCACGGGTCATGAGATACGCTTGGTGATAGACAGACAGACGGACAGACATATAGAGTTTTTACCCTTTGGGTACGAAACCCTAAAGAAATACCCAGATTTTGCCTGTATGATTATAAATACATAATATAATCACACCAAATGAAAGGCTAACTGACTAACTATAGAATCAAGTGATGACCCAACAAAGATCAGAGACATTACTTATTCAATTGACAAGCTACAATCAGTGATTGATTGAGATATGTAATTAGTTTATTTGAATGAGATACGTAATTAGTTATTTTCAATTATTGATGTCACTCCATCGATGATTTCAATACCTGTCCCAATAGTTGTATTAGTAGTAGAAAATAACTAAAATGTTGTTAACAAAGTGTCGCACACTGACGCGAGCCGATCGAAAATAAAAACCTTCGGATAAGATTTTTTAACGGTATTTTTTTTTATTTTTCGTCTAAAGTCGAAAACTATGCCGTCTGAAAAACAAAAAATGTTTGAGAATGTGTCAATAGCGCTCTTTCATATATGATACCCCACATGCCCTAGTAGCCCCACTTCGAATTTTTAAGACCACCTTTCAGTCTCTGTTGCAAAAAAAATATATACACATTTTTATTTCTTTCTTATTTGCAAAATAGTTGAGCAAACGTCATTTAAAAGTATTCCAAATTTCAAGTTGATAACATAGTATGGTATAGTTCTTGAAATATCCAGCTGTGAAAGACGGACAGACAGACAGACTGAGTGGTACCATAAGGTTTCCTTTTACCATTTTGTTACGGAACCCTAAAAACTGCGAAGCAGATTCAAGTAGACTTTAATAGACCTGTATCATAAATCGTTAATCAAACCTCACATTTCGATCGTGAACAACAAGCAAGCGAGGGCAAGAAAAATTATAACTTAATTCAAATTCCAAGGCCAAGCAGCATGCAATGATTGCGCCCATTTCATTGATAACTTCAATTAGTAGGGCCTTGGCGCCTCCATAATGATCTGATACTATAATAGTCGTAAATAGGTGCTATAGTAGTGAACTAGCAATAGTAAAATGACGTAGGTTTAAACCCACCGGGTTTTTTATGGTAAACAAGCATGCAACATGTGGCGGTTGGACAGTTTTCAATCAATTTTAAAAAAAGGAGAAGGTTAACAAGTCTGTTGTTTTTTTAAGTTTGCTACCTCATAACTCTGTCATTTATGATCCGATTTTTCTTTTATGTAAAAGGATTGGTCCCATTGAAATTTCATCAAAATCGGTTCAGTAGTTTGGTTTTTAAATCCAGTGATCCAGCTGCACCTTGAGTGTCCATGTGTCTCACAAAGACACTCAAGGTGCAGGTGAATCACTCATTTTAAATCCAATAATAATAGCTGGAAAAAATATGTCACCCAAGTAAACGAAATTGTGCATTTTGCTTTCCTGTGACTTTCCAGTGGTTTTATTTGGTGTGGGGTACCACTAAAAAGTGCAAAATAAAAATAAACTCTTAAGTATAAAAAATACAATTATCTCCCAAATAAAAAAAACACTATAATAAAGTACAAAATAACTTTAATTTCAAAAGTCTGTGTTAAATTCCAAAGAAACAACCTAAAACAGTTTTATTTTTATTTGGAAGTCGGTAATATTTTTTATTTTTGTAAAAGAGTTTTTTATACCTAAACCAAGATTGGTATTTATTAAGGTTGTTACTGATTTTTAATAACTTGTGAGAACTACGGTGAAATGACGTAGGTAGTTGTGTCGATATGCTAAATGCTCCTCACATGATCCTATTTCTTTAAAAAACCTATAGTGCAGAGCTATAATAATAAATTAATAACAGACGAATGAGTCCAAGTTATAAACTTTATCCTATCAAGCACTAATCAATTTCTGAGTAATATAACATCTTCTTGGACATCTTCATCTTGATAAATAACTCAGCATATGCAAATATATTCAAGGAAACTGCTCTACTATAAATCTTAAAAAAAATATATAATTATTGCCACATACATACAAACAATAGACGCAGTATTTATAACCTATTGTGATAAACGGGTCATGGAGTGATCAATTCAGTGTACTTTGAATGTTAATAAGGTTTAATGGATCAAGGGTTTGTGCCTCTATTGTTGGAATAGGCCAAGATTAAATACACTTTCTTGAGTAATTTTCCTCCTGCCCTAATCCCAGTTTATTTGTGGTCGTAGGAGCATGTTTATATCTTTCACACATCTTTTAACATTTAAAGCTGTTTTAATAAACAAAAGACTAACACCCTTATTCATAAAAACTTTTCAGCCATTAATTAGTTAAAATACTGTTTAAGAGATTCTAAATTCAAATTCTCGATAGAAAATTTTGAATTAAGAGTCTTATTATCGGTATTTTAGCTACATAACGGTTATAAAGTTTTTATGAATAAGGCTGTAACTATGTAGGCAAATACACTTAAAATACCCTAAAATGGGATCAAAAATTCAACCACATGTTTCAATAATCATCATCTTTCCAGCCATGTAATTTACCATATTTCACACGATCCATTCGTTCTTGATAAAGCGTTGTTCAAAAATATTTAAGAACTAGCAGCACGCCGCAGTTTCACCCGCGTAGTTCCCGTTCCCGTGGGAATACGTGGATAAAATATAGCCTATGTTACTCCCTAATAATGTAGCTTTCCATTGGTGAAAGAATTTTTGAAATCGGCACAGTAGTTTTTGAGTTTATTCATCAAAACATACAAATTCAAATCTTTCCTCTTTATAATATGAGTATAGATTAGTATAGATGAATCCTGAGCAGCTCAAATATAAAGAAAAATTGTGTAATAAAAAAATTGCACATTATAACTATCACATGATATAATAATCATCATAATTATGTATGACCTGAACAAATAATAATAGGTACTTATTACGTTCGAAATTCGTACCTACCTGTTGAAAACTTACAAAAATGTTTAATTTTATAGTCAGACTTCAATGTTCTAATCATTCAATTTAGTGGCCCTATGTAGGTATGTGAAAAGCAAACTATCACGATAAATATATCCAGGGGAACTTTAAACTGTATGCCAAAACAAGAATGCCCATTTTTGCTCAGCATTGCAAAATAATAAACGCAACGTTTTATATTTGATACATTGATTATGCTAATAGGGAAGGAAAACGTTGCTTGATAGAAACGTGTTTTGGACAAAAGTATTTTTATGTCAAAAAAACATTAATTCCATTCGATGCCTATGGTAATTTAAAAGCAGGTAGGTATAAATTTTACAAAACAGTTTTATTTTCAAGTAACGAAGCTAAACAAAAAAATATGCCAAGCAATTATAATTAAATACTCATGAATACCAATATAAATGATAAATAATTTAAAATAAACAGGGTTTGCATAGAATTAAGAAAATTGATTTCAGGAAAATGCGAGCGGTTTTAATGACATTAAGAAATACATAATAAATTATTTACTTTCTGCCTATAACAAAGGGTATGTGGACATAAAAGAAAAAGTTGGAATGTGTCACCCATAATGAGAGCAAGTTTATAAAGCGCAATCAATTAATAGCATAGTACCACGAAGAAATTCCCAAAGACTTAAGTAATAAGAAAACAATAACTTACCATTCATGTTTGTCAATTCCAACACTAATATTACAAATTGTTCAAAACCACTGCCTAAATTACACTAATTAGAAAAGTTAACTGCAAACTAAGCACCCGATGACACACTACACTTTAAAATTACACATACCTAGGTAAAACAGAAATAATTATTTAATCTAAAATAATTAGTGAGCAAATCTTTTTCCGGTTAAATAATTATTTTTGAAGTGTTCTTTTTTCGAAATGCTGCACTGGAAGCTGCGTGCGGGCAAGCGCGCGTGTCGTTAGATCGAAACAAAATGCAGGGAGTCGCGAAGGTGTCGTTGTAATAAACATTCGGTGCGCGCGCGCCGATAAAGATTCTGTAGATCAAACTGTACGTGACGATACGTGATATCTTTGTAAGTGATAATAATTACACAATACACTTTTATTTTTTCAATAGTATCAGATGCTTGAATGTGTTTTTTTTAAAGTGATATCTTTCTCATTCTCAGCAAGGGCAATAAACAATCAAATTATATCATTAAATTAGTCAGCTGTTCAAAATTACGAATGTATTAAAAAAAAAAAACTAACTCGATGTTAATAAAAAGATAGCTGTCGGTACTTACTCTTATGACAACATACAGGAAGTCAGGAACACCTTATTATGGAAGTTGTCAAGGTCATATAAAAAAAAATACCACACACTATACAGTCTCGTCCAAACATGGAAAATGAATTTTGATTAAATTCTAATGACTAAACTCGGATACAGGAACCTAAGAAACCACAAAGTTATGACCGATAGGTACGTATCATCAATTGTTATCTATTGTAGGTAGTTCTAATAACTTCTGGTTTTTGCTATTGACACTATTATTGATTACTAAAAAAAGTGAAAGATTTTAAAAGTTTCACAGCTTTTGGTGAGCCTGAACTCATTTTTAGGGTTCCGTACCCAAAGGGTTACCAACGGAACCCTATTACTGTGCTATTACTAAGCCACCGCTGTCCATTTGTCCGTTCATTCGGCTGTCCGTCTTTCTGTCTGCTAGTATCTCAAGAATCGTAAAAGGTAGACAATTGAAAATTTCAGTGTGTATTCCTAATACTGCTACTAAAAATTCAATTAAAATAAAAATTAAAGGGGGCTCCCATACAAGAAACGCGTTTTTTATGTGAAAAAGTTTTTTATTTTTCATTTTTAGTGGTACCCCACACTTAACAATACCACTGGGCCCCAAGTCTGCTATTTTTATAAATTCGTCATTCCAACACGATCCCATTGTCATTTTGCTGTAAGTTCGTAATCTGCTAAATTCATAATGGTCGATCATTGATCGGTCAATGGTCTCGTAATAGAATCGTGGTTCTAAATATTCAATGTCTTTGAAAAGCAATGACTGCACAAGGACGTTCTAATGGTAGGTTACTAATCAAAGGAACTGTCAAAATTTTAGCAGATTACCGCGTACGTGTGTTCTATGACATTTCTTTCAATGGAGGGTCAGTGGTTGACCATTGGAAAGTCATAATGACGCTTTTATATTAGTAGATTACCAAACTTGTCAAATCAACAGTTATGAAATCAATGATAGACCATTCTGACACTATTGTAATAGCAGATTTGAGGCCCTGGAAAGTCACCGGAAAGCAGAATACGCAATTTCGTTTACTTGGATGACATATTTTTTCCAGCTATTTCGATTTAAAACTAAACTACTAAACCGATTTTGATAAAACTTCAATGGGACCTATCGATCGAGAAGTATATTCTTTTACATTAAAAAGAATTTTTCGAATCGGTTCATAAATGACGGAGATATGAGGTAACAAACATAAAACAAAAAAAAAATACAATCGAATTGAGAACCTTCTCCTTTTTTTGAAGTCGGTTAGAAATGGTGTGTAACATTTTCTTTTACGGTTTTTTGGGAGCTCTTACAGGTCTTGTTGGTTACTTCTAGGCAAGCGTGCTCCATCTTCGACCACATCATCGCTTACCATCAGGTGAGATCACTTGGTAAAACACGTACCTAAAAAATGTAAAAAAAATATTTTTTTGGGGTTTTAACGCAATTCTGCTGGAAGAAATTTCTTTAGCAATAAGCAAATGTTATCTGTACAGTGTGTACATAAATTTAAAATAAACATATAAACGGGACACAGTTATAGCTTGTATCTAGATTATTATTGTTTCGTTTTCATCGAGAAGCATTCGATCTACATAGAAAGGGAAAGGATCAGCCTGCACGGCACGTATTGGCAACCTGCCATTGTCTTCTGTATAACGCGAGTACATTTTCTGCCGATGATATAAATTAAATCCTCATAACTTCTCCTTTTTTAAAGCAGCCTGTGATTTAAATCTTTTTTACAAAAAAATACAACCGACTTCCAAAAAATGAAAACACTGCAAAGTAGGTATAAAATTGGTAACTTTAATTTCGGAAGTCGGTGTTTACTGTAGTTTCTTGGTTTTTTGACACTGACTTCCGAAAAGAAAAGTTACGTATACTTTGTACTTTTTTATTTGTTAGTCGGTTGTATTTTTTTTTTAAGTTTGTTTGATTTTACTATTTTTAGTAAGTACCTACTTAATAATTTTTCGTAATTCTTAACCACCACTGGAAAGGTCACAGGTATTGCGTATTTTGCTTACCTGTTACCTTGGATGACATATTTTTTAAGCTATTTTCATTTCAAAACCAAACTACACAATCAATTTTGATGCCACTTCCATGGGACCAATTGGAACATATATATATAATTTCATATGAAAGAAGATTTTTTTTTGAAACCTCCTCCTTATTTTTTAAGTCTAACTTCATTTTATCCATGAATGTTGCCCAAAGCATCCCACAAGGCAGACCGGTGTCCAGATGAGGGCCACGGTCATCCACTGGGTGCGAGAACCGCTTGACCGGTCGATGTGACCACACTTTGGGGAGGCCCATGTCCAAAAGTGAATACTGAATGCAGTTACTGCGGGAATAGCCCGATTATGCAGTCAGGTACTGTTATCTCACTAACTCATGGTATCCCGTGATGCTAATTTGAAATAAAAAATACAGTTTAGTGATGTAACCAACTCATAAGATTCTAGTGATGGAACGCAATTGCCATAATAAAAGTATTTAACCCCGATACTGTACCATCGTGATCGTAAAACTCGGAACCGTGATTTTATGTACCAATGGTCGTTGGAACTGATAAACTAGAGATGAAAAGAATGTGTCAATAAATTGACAAAGTAATCGAAGAAAAAGTATTCGGTAAACAGATAGTGCGTTCTATCGCCCAAATAGCTATTTGATTGCGCATATCATTTGGGATAATGTATTTTTGAATGAGGCTAAATGGAATGTGAAGATTTTGACGTTTAAAGTTCTAGAAAAGCTTTTATGAAGATACTCTACTTCAATGTCAATGTCATTAGTAATTATTATCAGAAAAGAATGTTGTGAATGAATGAATGAATGAATTTCTAAGACACAAAATCTTAGAAATTCATTATTATTATTATTATGAATACGTAAGTAACTCTGTCGATATATCCGTCTGTCTGTCTATTACCTACGTCTTTACGTCTTAACGGCTGATCGGATATTGATGGAACTTTGCATACGGGTAAACCATATCCTAGAATATATACGACAGCGGCAGTGGACGTCTTTCAGCTGATATGATGATGATGATCTTCTGCTAGCAGTTTCACCCGTGTGAAAATCGAAAATTTTCACAACAGGTATAAAATCCCGGTTTAAAAAAATTATCCCATGTTCTAATCCAGAACAGGAGCAGTCTTTCCATTTCTCTAATAATAATAATAGACTAACATAAAAGCCTTTATTCCCAGACCATACTATATTTTGACTTATAAGTATACTAGCTTCTACCAGCTGTGGCTTCGCCCGCGTGAATGTCAGAAAAAGCAAGGATTCCTGATTTGTATTGTAAATTTTTTACTCAGGAAACACCCACCCTACACCTATCCTACACCTACCCTACACCTACCCTACACCTACCCTACACCTACCCTACACCTACCCTACACCTACCCTACACCTACCCTACACCTACCCTACACCTACCCTACACCTACCCTACACCTACCCTACACCTACCCTACACCTACCCTACACCTACCCTACACCTACCTTACACCTACTCTACACCTACCTTACACCTACCCTACACATTCCCTACAACCTACCCTACACCTACCCTACACCTACCTTACACCTACTCTACACTTACCTTACACCTACCCTACACATTCCCTACAACCTACCCTACACCTACGCTACACCTACCCCCATACACCTACCCTGCACCTACCCTACACCTACCCTACACCTATCCTAACCAGCCCAAAAAATACTATAACATGTTTCTGGTTTCCTGGTACTTGATGTTTTTGGTCTCCTGGTACTTGTAAATCTGTAGTACTAAGGCAGCAGCGGCTCTGAATTTCCACTTCCTCCTCAGTCTTCATGGATCCATGCCACTTACCGGGATAAAAATTGATGTAGCATATGTCTCATTCCAGGATACGAACTACATGTGTGCCAAATTTCATCCAAATCCCTTCAGCCGTTTTTGCCTGATTGTAACACAAACATACAAACATTCATTTATAATTTTAGTAGGATTGGACATTTCTATTAAAATTTATTTGACATTTTTATTAAATTATGACATTCATTGTTCAATTTCAATTTCAATTTTCACCGTCTTGTATTTTTTTTTTAATAATTTTGTTTTATCACCGAGCCGATGAATGGTGAATGTTATGTACACCGTTATTGTCACGTGCATCAGACCGCTTTTTGTAATTTCTGTAATATTTTTAATGTTATAATATGTATTGTGATGTGGTAGTACTCTCCTAATAAATAAATAAATAAATGCCATTCCATTAAGTCCTTCGTCCATTTTCCCATGTTTCTAGTTTCATCCAAATGCGTTCAGCCGTTATGGCTTGTTATAATAATAATAAAAAATGTATTGAAAAGAGGAGAGGACTAATGATTAACCACTGGTCACACATAAAATAATTAGTTTTGAAAGATTCATGCTTAAATTCTACCAAAATCTAATTACAATGTATTCTTGAAGTTCTAAGAATTTCTTAAGAAGCCAAAGTCTAATACAAAATGTCTTCATCAGGTCAACTAAGTAATTAATAAAACAATAGGCTTCGCATTGGACTTACATTCACGGTAGGTACATAAACAATAGTGCGCAGTAAAAAGAACAGTTTGGCCTATCGTAGACGAAAACACTTTGTCTTGTTTCAACAGTTTTTTCAGAAGGTCAACAGGTCGAAAGCAAAAATTATGAAGGTATTCGTTCTGACAAATGACTATGTAACTAAACGATATTTAATTTTGTAAAAATGTCAAACGTTACAAAAAAAGTTTGACCAAAAACGAGTGTTGTGTCACTTGTCACCCAGAAAGTGCTCAATTTGGTTTTAATATGCACGTTTCCTCAAAACTAAAATATAAAAAATAAAAACTTTAATTTTGGAAGACGTTGTTAACTTACGAAAAAACCACCAAAAACGAGACTTTTGGTCGTAAAATTATTTTATACTTAAGGTTTTTGTTTATTTTTTTTGTTAAATAAGGTTATTTTTTCATAAAACTACGGACTGATGAATGAAGCTCTTTAAATAGAAGTAAAAAAATAGGGTACTTGACTAAACATTTTATTGCTTTTCACAAGACTTAGAGATATTATGACATTAAGGAGTATTTTTCTTTTTTTCCATTATTCAGTAAGCATACAAGAATAACTTCGAAAGCGTGTTACTTCTCTGTTTCTGCATCAATTTTATTAGTTTTTACACAAATCATGCCATTTTAGTAACATCTTTTTATTCTTCTAGAATGATGACAGTAGTAAATTAACATATTTGTGTAAAAGATTGATTGAGTAAGTGCAATAGTCTGCCCGGCCTTATAGTCGATGAAATTCTAGTTATACGACCGTTTAGCAACAAGATGTCGAAATATTTTCTCATACACCTATTACCATTATGACGTTCTTTCATTTCGTATTCTTAATTAATTGCTGTTTGACATTATGAATGCACTCGTAATAATAACCTAACAAGAACTCTTTCAAGTCTGAATGACACTAATAACATAAAGAAATCAATTAGTTAAGATGTTATTTTGCACACTACATAATAATAAAACTGTGCACTTTAGAAAAATTGAAATGTGTGTGAAACAGTTTCGAAAGTTTTTTTTTTTCATCTTTGGCAACTGAACCGATATCGATTTTGCAGCCAGAATCCATTATTTCGATTTCGTTGTTTTTTTAACCTCCGACCAAAAAGCTGTGCTGTAAGTTTGATGTGTGTCTGTCTGTCTGTGTATAGTATAGCCTTTGTGTGTTTGTGTCTGTGGCATCGTTGCTCCTATTTAGATTTTTTTGGCCTCTCACAATTTTTCCTACAAGCTTTGTGCGTCACTTTAAGGTCAAAAGCCCTCATGTCATCTCAACTGCAGCCGGCATAAAAGTTAAGTATCTTGCACTATCCAAGGGAAATACCCATATTGAAGGCAAAAATAGAAGAAAAATAATCGAGCAAGTACATATTTACAGAACTGCATTTAAAAAGAGTTGGTCTCTTTTTAAATGCAGTTCTGTAAATATACGTACTTGCTCGATTATTTTTATATAATTTACTTATACGTAGGTTCTAGGTCAATTACATTGGTGAGAAACCCTACCCATTTAAGACCAGTATGCAATACGCGATAACGTAAACTTAAGAAGGTATCTTAAAATAGATCGTTTTGCATATGGAGCACATATCGTGTAACGATGGAGCACGCTTGCCTAAAAGTAATCTATTCTTGATTTTAAGTCACTCAGGTTAAAAGTTCTCAGGAAAATTAGCACAATTCACTATCTAGAAGACGAGTTATCTAAAAAACCGGCCAAGTGCGAGTCGGACTCGCGCACAGAGGGTTCCGTACCATTATCTACAAAAAACTACAAAACTTCACGTTTGTTGTATGGGAGCCCCACTTAAATATATATTTATTTAACTCTGTTTTTAGTATTAGCACGGTTCATGAGATACAGCCTGGTGACAGACAGACGGACAGACAGACGGACGCACAGACGGACAGACAGACGGACAGCGGAGTCTTAGTAACAGGGTCCCGTTTTTAGCCTTTGGGTACGGAACCCGTAAAACAGTTTAGGATACGAATAACCTGCAACAATGTTGCTTTCTTAGCAGTTTAATGACGTATTCTCTAAGGTTAATTGATTTATGTCAAACAGCAGTTTGGTTGACAATTTAAGACCACCACAGGCAAGACCGGTTAAGCAGACAACAACCTCCTAGGTTGACCTGCGAGAAATACTCACAAAAAAAATATCCCAAATAATATACCTAACTGTAATGCCTTGGGGCGTGACGTAGAAAGGTAGTAATTTGGATGCGAACTATTGACATACTCACAATGACTACACTTGAGATCACAATAATTCGAGTGTCTGCACTACTTATGTTAGCAAACTCAATCAGTTCGCCCGATAGCTCGCACTGTATAACCAAGCCTTTAACCGTTTAAGGCTAATAAAACATTATAATAGTGTTAAAACTTTAAAAATAACAGCGGGCAAAGTCCAACGACGAATTATTAAAAATTGATGATTCAAATATGGGTATCGAAGGCTGTTGAACGCATCGTCTGATCTTTGGCTTGCGTAAACTTTAATAGAATTGTTTTTAGATCCATTTTTAAAAGATTATTGTGGGAGGTAAATTAACATTCTTAGCCCAATATTCACTTCTACCTAAGTTATAATATTTATTGATGATTTGCGTTACATTTCCAAAAATAACCTTTCACGCCTTTTTGAGTTGCACCGTTACATTTTACGATGTAGTTGGTTTTTTTTTAATATTGATATGTATGTTTCTAGAACTAATCGGTCAATGTTTTCGATAATTATAACCAACTTTCGATCGTTTCACAACTTCAAAATCTGTACGATACATGTAGTATTGATATATTTTGTCTTGTCTCATAACAAACATACAATCTTGACTATTTCATGACATTCTTAAGAGTAACCAAAAGAATCTAATACTAAGCCCCCGCTGTCATCTCAAGAACCGTCATTGGACCTCCTCCTGCTCACGTCGTATTTCTCATCATTACTGATGGTCGTGATTTTCCGGCTAGTCATATCGGCCATGACTGTATCTCCCCTGTTGCGGTCTTTCGCATCGTGGAGGGCTACGTAAAAGGCAGACAGTTGAAATTTTTATATAATGAGCATTCCTTTTGATGTTATAACAAACACCAAAAACAAAACTACATGCAAAACATGATTTTTTCCTCTTCGTGTGTAAGCCCGAGTTGCACTAGGCTGTTTTTTTTTTTGTCTGTTTGTATCTTCGATCGAAGGTTTTGCATCACAGAGACAGACAGACAGACAGAGACCCGAGGTGGCGGCGCGTGGTGTTCCCGTGCGCCCCTCTGACGTCGTGGCGGGAGTTAAACACCTCACTCCCCCCGCGTACGAGATGTGGCCCGCAGAGGCGGGCCGGCACCAGCCGGGGATTACGGAAGTCGCTATGTTCCCGCGATCCCCGGCGTAGGTGGAAGATGGAACACCGGGGTGGTTTTAGTCAGTAAGAGTCTGACAGACCCCTCCGCCCGCCCCAGGGCGGAGGACATCCATGAGGATTTCCCCCCGTAAAAAAAAAAAAAAAGGCTGTTTTTTTTTTGTCTGTTTGTATCTTCGATCGAAGGTTTTGCATCACAGAGACAGACAGTTGCTTAACTTTCTGAACTGTTTCAGATTACAAATTTGGTGTGATGATTCCTGCTATGGCATGGGCCAATGAACGGCCAACTCAAAAGGTCATTCCGAATTCACAGGTAAATTTCACGTAATTTATGGCCAATATTGACAAAAACAAAGTTACTCCGATTAAAATAAAGTAACATAATAAGAACAAAACATATGACGCCATATATTAATGATCCGTAAAACGTTTACCACTTTTTATTCAGACACCCACAACACTCGATTTAAACAGTTTTGGATAATGGAGTGATTTGTAAAAAATTTGAACATTTATTTAAACAACAATGTTTAAATTTTATTTAGTTGATATTAGGTGTAAAACATAATGGAGTCTATACCTTCAAGTAAGTAAATATAAAATGTATTATTTCTGAATAACTAAAACGCCCACATTACTTACGATTGTATAGATATATAGTTTTGAATACAAGGCTATACTTTAGAAATTTTATTTTTTCACACAGTGTAAAAGTTCATAGGTACTTAATTACACTCAACCCGTTTTTTTAATATATTTGGAAATAACATATCTGTAGCTTTCTTGTGACACTAAATTTAGCTGCGTCTACTTGCGTCACCTAAACAAAATAGAGCAAAACTCAAAAATGTTTTTGAATTAAAAAAATAGTCATCAAAATTTTTCAGGCAGTTCCTAGCACAGCATTCCAATTAGTCGAAGAGAACTATTGAGTTTTTACTTAACGGGTGA
Source organism: Melanchra persicariae (assembly GCA_947386135.1). Classification (NCBI taxonomy): domain Eukaryota; kingdom Metazoa; phylum Arthropoda; class Insecta; order Lepidoptera; family Noctuidae; genus Melanchra; species Melanchra persicariae. Next base: position 20,187,646 of record OX376650.1, read on the forward strand.
ATCTAATAACCACGAGGCTCGATTTCAATGCTTAACCGCTCAAGCGCTGCCGGCACACCGGTGTGCCGCGAGATTTTCGCAATTTTAATGTTTATTATTACGTAAGATATATTAAGTACATAATTTGGAATTTCCACATGTCAGTGCTTGTTAAAATTTCGGGAAATAGAAAAACAAACTGTGAAGATCACATAAAAACAAAGAAGTTGTATTCTTCTAAAACACCTTTAAACTGTTATTTTAGACAAACCACAGCAATATAATATTAAAGGCGTAAACACACTTAACGTAATATTGGACAACTTTATAGTAAACACCTGTGTGCGTCGGTCCAATTGAGTGCTATAACGTGCAAGAAATTATTGTAGTATCTACATAAATTTCTCTTTATAATATTATGTGATATTTCTCCTTGGTGAGCCTTGAATGTCTCACAGCTGGGCAAAATCCTCCTGTTTTTCTTCCACTGGGAAGTTCCCTGGTTTTTTTTGTTTCTTTGCGAGCTATACGCCATACAAACAAGTTGTACTCGTAACTATGATTATTAGTATTTGTCATTCTTTCTAGTCGTTTTTTTAAAGTGAAAGCTTCCTTAGCGGTGTTGTGTACCTTTTGGGATGGGTAAAAAATGTTAAACTCGCGTCAGTACACGTGACCGTCAGAACACGTGACCTGATCGAAATTCGTAAGACGGATAATGTAATAATATGTAATTATAAATTGTCATGTTTGTGTACGATAGCGCAATAAATGAACATTGTATTTAACCACATAAATGATAGTACTTTTATACTGATAAATAAAGCAATTCGTGCGAAATTATTACAACCATTCCAAAATGCACAACGTTAATGTTCAAGTTTTCACTTCTGCTGGCACTCCCAGATTGCAACCCGTTGTTTTTTTGTTTTGCTATTTTTTCTATAATGTATTTCATTTACCCAACATCACCCTTAATTATGACCATACTTTTCTGAAACAACCTGTATAGTATTCTTGTATCATGTTATGACAAATACTATTTTTTTTAATTTAGGTCCGTGTACTTTCCAAGAACTTGTTTTCAATCTAAAGCAAATATACATAATCCGTAGTGTACATAAAACACATGGGTTTACTGTTTGTATATAATATAGCTTCTGTTTGTTTATCACGACACGAGTTAATGTTTAAGAGCAAAGTTCTATTATAAATAGAAAAGATAGAATTACCCAACGTTCTATAAATCAGTCTATAGAAGTTTATGAAAAATAAAAAAAAATAACAAAAAGAGCTCAAGCTATTTTTTTTTTAACTTCCACAGACGCCTTTAAGTTCCTTATTCTGTAAAACATTTTTTTTAAAGAAAATAAACGTATTTATTATACCTAAATAATTATTTTTATTCCAAGCACATTTACTTTTTTTTTTTTAAGGATGGGAAATCATCAAATGACCCCTTCCGCTCTGGGTGGAGCGGCAGGGAGTGTCAGACTCTTACTGACTAAAACCCACCCATGCTCCTCCTAGTGCCTTTTATGTGCCAGGGCCGCGGTAACTCTTTCGAACAAAATCCGCAACAAGCACATATATACTTACGTTGCAGTCTATTAATCTTGTTTTAGAATTCATCTAATTCCCAGAGACCCACAATAGAAAAAGACGATATCCGGATTCCGTCTGATCTATTCGGAAATCAAATAGGTAACTATGATTGGTCGATCGATCATCGACCAACAGCCATGACACAAGGCATTTAAAACCGATGCGCTCACGAAGTACCTTACATAAGCACAACCATGTCCAATGTCAAGTGTAAGTTGCCACATAAGTAAGTATATATTTATGTCGTGGACATATCGTAGAATCGGTCATTTCATGATGTGGCCGAGGTTATATTAGCTCGGGAGCTGCGTTGAAGAGTGCTTAAGTGCTCCCGTAGCCCCTGGTGCAAGTGTGCGAGGCTTTAGTCAGTAGAAGTCTGACAGAACCCTCAAGGCAGAAGACATCCATTATGATTTCCAACCCCATACCAAAAAACTTTAGGTTTATTAATGGTTGTGGAACTAAGAGCAACCTCACACGGATAGGTTTTGCGGATTATGTTCGAAAGAGTTACAGCGGCCCTGGAAAGCAAAAGGCACTACGAAAAGCACGGATGGGTTTTAGTCAGTAAGATTCTGACACTCACTTCCTCTCCGCCCATAGCTGGCGGAGGCATTGATGATTTCAATTACTCTCTGCACTAACAGTTAATATCAACACGTGCAGAGAGTAAATTATCATTATTATATTATAAACAAAAAAATCACAAACAAACAACAACAAAAAATATAAATGTCAATCTGAGCTATAAACAATAAAATCATACGACTAGCATTACAATTCTTAAAAATTAAAAATAATTTGAATAAAAAATATAACATAGAATAAAACATTACAAATAATAAACAAGTAATTTAAATACTGTAAGTCAAGTTGGAATCAAAAACAAAAGTAATTTATTCAAACTAGGCGTAAAATCAGAAGTCTCAGGACTTTTCAAACGTCAAAACACATGGAGACAGTCCCCCAAAACGCTCCGCCCGTCTCCACTTCCTAGTGTTTCAAATAGCTAGGAAGAAGTGGCGTCAGATAATGTAGATATGTTGCGTCTGTCGTTGAGTTTCCCAGCAACACATCTACATATCTGATGAGTTTGAAGAACTTGAATGTATACAATGGAATGCTGGGAACAAGCAAAGGGGGGGAACTAAGGTCCCGTCATCCCATTCATATAAGGTGCAGATTAACCCTGCAGACAGTTCCCGTCCTCCTCGGCTAGTCGTCGAAGTTTAGTTGAAGGTGACCATTTCAAGAAGTCGCCAAACATTTCATGAATTGGTCAAATTCACAATATGGCTGCGACGTATACGACGCTACGTGTTGCAACTGTTATATCCGCCGTATCAGAAGCAGATATACACCATAGTACAGCTATGTAGTTATGTATTCTTGAAGGCGTTTGCCCCCTCTCTTTGAAACTGGATTTTGTTATCTTTTGAGCGGACGATTCTGGCCCTGCTTTACGAACTTTGAATAATTAGTTCCGACTTCCGATTAGCTTATGTTTCAAATAAATACAATTTTTATTAACATTCATAACGTTTGAATAGCCGTGGGCTAGGCAGACGGGTTCATTAATTTAGTTTTGTTTTTTAAGGGTCAGTAGTTACGGTCATTAGAAGGCGATTGCCATCAACAGAGAACATAATTACGAGTTTGATACTCCGGGCGGGCGGTCGGAGAAATTCGACATAGAAAAGCATAAAAGTTGTAGCCCGAATTGGTAATCGAATCCAGGACTCCACTGATACTGACGGACACACTACTAAGCAGACAAAGCAGTAGAGAAAAATTATAAAGAATATTAAAATGGCCCGCTTTTTTCAGCTGAAACTTCACTCCATACAATAGACCGGTAGCCTAATAAATATAGGGGACTATATTTCTTGTCACCAAAATTTATATTTGTCATCAAGTTGCATCACCTAATAAATAGATCTATCGCCACGAAGTATTTTCGTTCTCAGATATATAAAAAGTGTCGCCAGGTATGAATTACCAAATTAATGCCAATATGTATGTAAAATAAGAGATGGATTATCAATAAAATCGTAGTTCATTCCTTAGATAAAACTTTGTTCTCAAAATAATAGGTTTATTCCTTTAACTTCGTACTCAGAAAGGTATATCTGTCACCAAATATTCGAACATAGGGCACAGGGAGCTTAGGGCACCCCGACTCGGACAGGTTAGGTTAGAAGGGGATGGCGGGGTCAAGTGAGCGAGCGTAGCGAGCGAACAGACCCCGCCATCACCTTCGTGGTTATTTTTTTTAATCCACCCAGTAATATGGTTTACTTCCCGTTTTATAATAAATCCCAACCTATTTATTTGATACTTGATAATATATCCCGAGGATTACATGTGATTTATTATGGAATTGCTTTTTACAATTATATGGCAACTACATTTTGGTGACAGATCCACTATTTTGAGGACAAACCCTATTATTAAAGAAATTCAAAACGAATAAAATTGGCGATAGCTTAAATCATACCCATAAATATATGTTTTCATCGACACGCCTTCTTTTATTTAAGCCCGCGGTGAGAGTAGCTGTTATAAACTTTACCTTATCGACGACCTTGTGAGTTGCATCACTAATCGCTCGCCCAAACGATGCGGTTTGAACCATCGATCATATCCAATGTATTGGAACGGATACTAACGGATATGCCATTCGATGTGAAGCGAAAAAATATTATAAACGGATATCTACAGCCGGTCGAATCTGTAAACATGTCGAAGTGAGGGCTTGGGTGAAGTGATCACGAAGTGAGCTGCCATTTCATATTGTTTTTATGGTTTGACAGCTCACTTGTCGTTCACTTCACGGCAGTACTTAATCCTATAATAATATGCTCAAGCACAGATGCTTTTAGTTTTACATTATTCGATCATGTTAAACCCAGACCGGTTGTTGTGGCGACACTTGGGGGAGGCCTATGTCCAGCAGTGGACGTTTTTCGGCTGATATGATGATGATGATGATGAAACCCAGACAGGTGTTTTTCTTGTTGATTTTTAATTATACATGTATGTGAAAACGATGTAGAAAGACGACTTAAAGCAAACAAACACATATAATAATAGACCATGGCAATTGAGAATGACCAGTCACAACTGACGGCGGCCGTTCACGAACACGATGCATGCGCTAACACCATTCAGCTCAATCTTTTTGAAGGGAACCGAATGATCCACCACTTGCGCCACTCTCAGCCAGACGTATGAGTGAGCAATATTTATAATAATATCAATATAATATTTTACTGAGTAATTGAGTGACTGAGTGGCTGACAGACAATGCACAGCCGTAACTACTGGCCGTAAGAAGCTGAAATTTGGCATGTAGGTTCCTTGGGGAGTGTAGGGGAGCAAAGAGAGGATTTTCCGAAATTGTAACAGGGACGGGAATAAAACGGGATATGCACGTACAAAGTCGCAAGCAAAGCTAGTATTATTCTATTATAGTATTTAAGTACCTACATGACATTTTAATTATTAGCAAAGTCATGCTCAATCAATACTTACTATAATAATATAATAAAGAGGTAAAATTTGTAAGTTTGTATGTAGGGGGTAATCTCTGGAACTAATGATCCAATTCTAAAATTTTTTTCACTGGTAGAAAGCTACATTATTCCTGAGTGCTATAGGCTATAAATTATTTTTATAACATGTATATTAACCGAGCTATCACAACTTTAGTCTAGCAAGTCGGAAAGAAATACCTCAATAAAATAGAATTATTTGTATGCATGTAGGTGTAGGGTAGGTAGGTAGGTAGTTAGGTAGCCAGTTGACGAGAGCGAAGCCGCAGGGGACAGCTAGTTTTTTATAAGCATGATAATAAAATGTATGCATTAAGTTCTCCTAGGTCAACAAAGTCAAAATATGCACATAAGTAGACAAATAATTTATTTGCATAAAATATAGATATTTTCAGTACCTACATTAAAGGAGTTCAAAATTATAATTTTAAATAGGTTACCCTACCAAGGTATCAGTAAACGGATATTAGAATAAAACAAAAACCACTACAAAGTACAAAATTACTCATTTTTGGAAGTTGGTGTCAAAAAATGAAGAAACCACACCATAAACACTGACTTTCAAAATTCAAGTTTATAATTTGGAAGTCGGTGTAATTATTTGTACAAAGAACACTACAAAGTCAGTACAAATTAACGATAAGTCACAGGAAAGCGAAATACGCAATTTCGTATACTTGGATGACATTTTTTTCCAGCTATTTGGATTTAAAAACCAAACGACTGAATCGACTTTGATAAAATTTCCATGGAACCAATGCTTTATCCGTTCACTTATAAGAAGAAAAATCAAATCAGTTTATAAATAACGGAGTTATTACGAGGTAACAAACATAAAAAAAATACAACCGAATTGAGAACGTCCTCCTTTTTCAAGACGATTAAAAAGTTTTTATTTTTCACTTATTAGTGCTATTACCCCCCAACATTCCAACCAGTCCATATCAATACCTATCTCTAAAGTTCTTTAACAGATTTTATCTACACTCACAACGTAATGTTCCAAATATGAGTTCAAAAACGAATGCATAAACACGTACTTTTTTTCATGAATAGGTAAAATTAAAAAAAAAACCATTACAGTTCAACATTTTCCTTCGATTTTTAAACAACTGCATCATAAAATAACTTTTTAATTTTTATAGCACACTTTTTCTTTTTAATTTTTGGCACGGGCTCATTGACTTAAGTCAATGAGCCAGCTTTTATCTTTGTCTATGGATGCGCGCGCTGTGCTGTCATTCGAATACGCAATGAGAATATCCGCCATATTGGAATAAAATATTTTTCCACTTATTTTATTTCCAATGTATGAGTGAAGATAAAATAGTGTATGCAACGGCATATAATTAGGTATTAAAGCACTCGTGTGATGCTATTATCACACTCGGCTACGCCTCGTGTGATAAACCAACACTCGTGTGTTAATAACCCCTTTTATATGGTCGTTGCATAAACTACTATTTACGAAATTTAAATGTGACCATTTTGGAATAAACCTCTTTAATTTTTTTTTTTTCGAAATAAAAAAATTAAAAATAAAAAACAATATAAAAACATCCAAATTGACAACCTCCTCCTTTTTGAAGTCGGTTAAAAATACATACTAATGATCAAACCATTTAGATTACGAATAAGTACTAAAGTTATGACAGTGTAAAAATTTTTCCAATGACGCCGATGTTTATCTACAAATGTAATTTTTATTCATGAATTATACAGATGAAAAGAATGTCAGAGATTTTAATGTTTAGGTTCCAACCTCTTGAATATTGATGCACTGAGAATGACGTACAATATTATAGTTACTGTGATGAATAAACTGGCGAACACCATCGTAGGTAGACCTTTTGTGGGTATTTAAATTGTTGTTTATTTTTATTTTTTTTACTCCGGATACTTTAACGTGCATTTCTTTATACATCGTTCTCACATATATGTTTGTATAATTTCAACAGGAATGATTTAACCATAAAATTGTAAAGAAAAATGATTCAAAAGAGTGTCCGTGGAGTTTCTTGCACGTTCTTCTCCATAGAGATCTACGCTTTGGAACGTGCAAATAGCTTCATCTTTTTGACTGACCGACCTTGACAGTTCAAAAGTGCCTGTGAATGGTTTATTTGAAATAAATAATTTGAATTTGAATTTGAATTTGGTACACAAATAAAAATTATCGTTTCCAGACAAATCCGCGACATAAATCCCAACCTCCGCAACTGGAAACTACTGATAGCCAGACTCAGAAATGGCGACCACAAGAAAAGTGCTGAGTCAATGTAGCCCGAGGGGTCCTTGAGAAACGATTCAACTGTTTTGGTCAGAAAAGAACAGCCGTGTATCATTGAGAGTTACCTTAATAATTTTATTGTGTGTGTCCCCATTTATTAGACAAAAAACGAATCACAAATAATTATTTTGTTTTCAAAATACGTTAGTTAAATTTATACTAGATAAAGTAATAACTTTACAAACTATTATTTATGTAAATAACTCATTTAACAAATAATTGAAAGACAACATTTCATAACTTACATCTAAAAATCATTTTGTCAAGCATTATTTCGTTAAGTATGGAATGCCTTGCCCGTGTCGGTACGGCGTGCTCAATCTTTGTCTACTTTTAAAACTATGGTTAAAAATCACTATCTCTCTCAATAATCGTCTTTACTTGGTTTCTCTGCTTTTTATTCATAATTTTATTGTATATATTTATTTATGTATATATTAATAGTACACCTAAGACTACCTACAGTGCTGTCTTTCCTTCTCTCTTCAAAATCCATCCAAAGGTTGTCTTTAAAAGATTGCTTTTAGCGATAAGGCCGCCTATTGTGTCACCCTATGAAATGTTTTCTTCATCTATCTTTTCTGTTACTTATATTGTGTACATAATAAAGAGTAAATAAAAATAAAAAAAAACCTGGGTTTCAAAGATACATCAGTGCCTACCTCCAAAGAATAAAAAAAAAAACCAAAATAAGCCATCATACCATAGTAAAAGTCCGGCCAAGTGCTAGTCGGACTCGCAAAAGAAGGGTCTTGTAACGATTAATTTTTGTAACTAATAATATCTTCGTTACGGGTCATTGGAGAAAGCTTGCTACTAGTCACATCGAAGGCTTAGAGACTTGATATACAAAGCGGCCAGGGCGCTGACAAGATAAAATGTATAGCGATAAAGGAACGAGACATACTAAGCGTCGCCGGCGCACGGTCACACGCCGTACATTTTCGTCAAAGCGCCCTAGCCGTGCGCCCGCCGCGCACCCGGAGCGCTTTGTACATCAAGTCCCTTAGTAATAGAGTCGAGTTTCGTCTGTGTATCTTCTAGTATGAAAGTCTTAAATAACACTCCACCAAATTTGGACGACACTCCAAAGACTCAAAATAAAAACAAATCTCGAAAATTAAACACAAACAAAGAGCGTAGTTTATTTTCACGCAACTCTAAAAAGTCTTCACATCCGTGTCAAAAGCATGGTATGTTAAACGCCCAATTTGTACCTTATTACCAAGTCATTATCACCATGTGAAAAACTGTAAAGATTCAGTGCTAATAATACGTTATTATCCCTAATTCCGATGATAATAATGTCATCTTCTTTGAAAACGTTCGCGTGTGTCGATGGGGATCATTATTGCTTGTTAGCGTTAAAAATTTAATATGGAAACTCTTACAATTTAGTGATGCTTGCTTGATGCAATTCACGGTATTTGTGACCTACTGGATGTATTACTGTTGATCGGTACATACCACCATCTCCCAATAAGTTTCTGCTACTAAAAAAATCAATTTTTAGCGTTGCGTAGCGAAGGGTAACAAACGGAACTCTAAACCTCCACTGTCAGCGTACTGGCATGTCGTCACTGAGTGTGTATGCCATTATCATAAAACAAAATTAAAATGAAAGGGCTTTAATTACTACAAAAAATGAAGTCTCCGCTCTACGAAAAAGCATTCAGGTAGAAAAATAAAACCCATTGTCTTTTACCATGGGGCCTCAGTCGTCCAGAGCAATCAATTTAATAAAAATAAAGCGTAAAAAAAAACAGAATTTAAATTGAAATTAATTCGCGGTTTACTTTTTTTATTATTATTGATAAGCACGCGCTTGGCCACTATCTCACAATTCCTAATGTGGAGCAACGTTTTTTTTTTAAAAAACGTTAAAATTCAGAAACAGTCGGTTCCCCGGACGAGACCCGCAACCGGCCAATCGCCAGCCGGACTCACACATAAAAGGTCCCTTTACCATAAACTGAAAAAAATACAGTCCACGGTACGAAACTCTTCGTGTGCACGTCTGACTGGCACTTTGCCGGTTTTTCTTTTGATAATTATTTCCAGGATACCAGTTCATGTTTGGTTTCCCGTAATCTGAATACCAGTATTTCCAACAAGTGTCAGACCGGGTTTTGTAGGTCAGACGGGGAGTGGCTCCTTGTAAAATACTGGTATTCGACTGTATAGACGGAAAGCACTTCAACAAAGTTGAGAAAAGAGTTAGCGAGAAATGTAGTAGTAGAAGTTTAGTAAGCAAAATTCACACCTACAATAAAATTTATTGTTTTGTTTTTCGAAGCTAAAAATAAAGTCCACATTAAGCTGAGTTGTTGATTACCTATTCAAATTGTTAAATTAAAATGTTAACTTATTCCAAATTTTCCACACGCATAATAATGACGTGTTCACATCATCAGTGATGAAAGTCATAATAAGGATACCTACTCAATGTGTTTTACGATTAATTTTCTATCCTTGAGGATTCAAATTATAACGGCACAGTTGGCGCAGTGGTTGAGCGATTGACTGCTGCGCTGCGTGCCGCGGGTTCAATTCCCGCACGATAAAAATAATTTGTATGACCTATAGATAGTTGTTCCGAGTCTGGCTGTTTGTGTATGTGAGTTTATATGTTTTTAAACGTACCCACGTCAGGAAAAAATCCTAGTGTGGAGCAACGTTTTCTTTTTTTTTAAATAACTTTGAAATTCAACAATAAAAATGAATGCAGGAAAAAATCTAGTGACGCATATGAAAACAATATCAAAGGTCAAAAACTGATACAAAACAGGTAAGTAATTATCTTCTCATGTCCTGTTTCATAAAAGTCGCAGTTATACTAAAATAACAAAAACGTAAAATAACGATTATAGTGAATTAAAACATATTTTTGAAATTATATTTATTTTTTAAAGTTTAACCATTCGCATTTGTCATTCCCGTAGGAAGTAAATCTTGAATGCGATCCACAATCAAAATCAATGATCTGAAGGCTTATTTTTTTTTTTAAGGATTGGAAATCATCAGATGACCCCTTCCTCTCTGGGTGGAGCGGCAGGGGAGTGTCAGACTTTTACTGACTAAAACCCATCCATGCTCCTCCCAGTGCCTTTCACGTTCCAGGGCCGCGGGAACTCTTTCGAACAAAATCCGCAACCCTGGCAGGTACTGGCCTTAACGGGCCTCTACTCCTATGCTGACATTTCTTTGAGGCGCGCGTGTAACACAACGCACCGTCGGCCTGGGTCTGGCTTTGATCGGACGGCGAGCCACCCAACGCTCGCCGTCCGCAGACCCGCACTTACGGTGGCCAGGAATCACCCAGCGTCTCCCGACGCCCGGTGCGTCTCCCTATGCCGCGGCGGCTGGGGCGTGAGGGTTGTCTCTCCCTCACGCGGCCCGCCTCCACCTTCTACTAGCATTACTGCTTCGCAGAAGGAGGTGACGGGTTCCCATGCCTCCTCGCTCCGGACCATGGATTGAACCAGGGCCGGACGCGAGAGGTCGCCGCCGCCGATCGCCTCGACGAGGACACGGCGGTGCTCCGCCCAAGCGGGGCAGACCTCTACCGTATGCTCCACCGTGTACTCCGGGCGATCCTCGCAGTGAAAAAACCCGGGCGTTTCCTCCCGCCGAATCCAAAACAGGTACCTCCCGAAACAACCGTGTCCGGTGAGTACCTACGTCAGGCGGAAGGTGAGGACGCCGTGGCGCCTCTCCAGCCACTCCTCAAAGAGGGGCACTATCTCTACTCTACTACTCATTTAGCATCTCTTGTAGGACGGCTAAGCTCAGCAGCGTATGCTGTTAGGAAAATCCGCCAACTTACGGATGTTGATACCGCGAGACTTAGATACTTTCATAGTACGAGTATCATATCTTACGGTATTTTACTATGGCAGATATCGAGTCAATTTTTATTCTGCAAAAAAGAGCCATAAGAGCCATATACAATCTCCGCCGGCGCGATTCTCTAAGGCAACTGTTCAAGCATATGATGTATGTATGGTAGCATCATGATGGTACCTTGTCAATATATCTATGAAAAAATTATGTAGGTACGTTAGAAAGAATCTACATCTTTTTAATAAACGAGGCGACAGGCATGACTATGTCACTAGAAATAGGAACCAATTAGTTAGTTCAACCAGGCTTCAGACTTGCTAAAGTAGCCACATCTTTCATGGGGTACTGTTTAAAATGTTACAATAAAATACCTCCCCAGATATTAGAATTAAATGAAACGATATTTAAATCTTGTGTTAAGCACACACTATGCAGGCAAGCATATTATAAGTTAGGGGATTACAATGAAGATAAAAATGCTTGGCTCAATGCTGGTCCTGCTCCACAGCCACTAGGGTGCACAAATTAATTATTTAATAATTATTATTTTATTTTAAGCATTTGTGAGACCCGCTGAATATTGAAAGAACATAGATTTTTCATTGTATAGACTCGAACTAATTTTGCATTGTATAATTTCATGCATTAATGGCACATGTGTGAGTACTGTGTACCTTCAAGTCAAACTATCATTTTTGGGTAAGACTTTAATGTGCCCTGGCTGTTAGGAGTGTCATGCTCACTCAAAAGTCTCTCTGATGGTGCAGTTTGTGTTTCATTCATCATTTGGCTCCGTCAGCTGGGACTGGTCATCTCTTAACTGCCACGGTTTGTTTTAATTGTTAGTATTTTGAATTGTTCCTTTTTTGCTATTGTCGTGCAGGTGTTTTTACATCGTTCTCACATATCTATGAATAATTTCAACAAGAACAATGTAACCACAACTTTGTAATAATTATTTGATTCAAAAGAGTGTCCATGGAGTTTCTTGTACGTTTTTCTCCATAGAGATCTACGCTTTGAAACGTGCAAATAGCTTCACCTCTTTGACTGACCGACCTTGACAATTCAAAAGTGCATGTAAATGGTTTACAAGAATTCTATTTCATAATATGTCAAATTCTCAATACATTCATTTGTTGATCAGCCATTGTGGCATTGTGCATCACAGATCATTTATTTTTACTAGGGAGGCTCATGCATGAAACTTAGTTTTTACGGTTTTTTGTACGCACAACAGAAAACAACTGTTTCTTCTTTTTTGGAGTTGTTGCGCCACTTTTGGTCAGCCACGTTCCATCGTATGCGCAAGTTAGTTTGCCATCTTCGTAATGTTTTATCTATTATATTTCTACCCATATATATTTAAATACCTATATATTTTATTTAGTTTTAATTACTTTGTTTAATGCTCCGATCGACGTCATTCTGTCGGCACCGGCTGTCGCTGAAAACCAGCGTTGTGGCTCTTTCTCGTACATGAGTTCCAGCATTATGCTGAGCGATGGCCGTTTTGCGCGCATATCTTCTCAACTTGCATAATTTTTGTAATTTTTATTTATTTTTGGTATGCGTCATGGTTGGCGAAATAAAGTCTTTTTCTTTCTTTCTTTCAAATAAATGCTTTGACTTTGACTGGGTTGCGACAGTCGCTGATTCCATACCGCCATGGTATCTTGCCGGAGCTCCGTCCGCCACGCTGCAATTTGCCGCGGCTGCGGAGTTTCGCCCCGGCTTAGCGCCTCCACGCGCCACGCGTAGACGTGCGCAAGGGCTCTCGCCTCCAGATCCCATGGCGGCAATCCGGCAAGGAGGCTGGCAACCTCGCGGGAGACCGTGTGATATCCCCGGGCCAGCCGGATGGCCATGACCCTTTGGGACGCGTTCAGTTGTTGGGCTGGACGCTTCTTTAGGTCCAGTGCCCACACTGGGGCCCCATTAAAGGCCATGGATCGCACGATCCCCGCATAGAGCCTCCGACGCCTCCTGCGTTTGGACCCCCCCGGTTGGGCAGAAGCCGCTGAAGGCAGCCCCGGCCCGCTCCAGTCTGGGAGCCAAACGTCGGAAGTGCTCGACGAAGTTCCACCGGCTATCGAGAACAAGTCCCAGACACTTGATCGTCGACCCGACGCCGATGTGAACCCCTCCTACCGTGATTTGGGATCCCGGTGGTGGCCTGTTCCAAGGACCATGAAAGCACATGGCCTCGGACTTGTGCAAGGCCACCTCGAGACCCAATTGCCGGATCCTATCCACGACTATCGCAATCCCGCGTGTCATTAGGTTGACCACCGCCTGGTATGACCTCCCCTGAGCCAGGACGAGCGTTTTGTCATCACGTTGACGGCACTAGGGAGGTTGGCGCGCAGCACCCAGTCGTAGCCGATGTCCCACAGATACGGCCCCAGAACCGAGCCCTCTGGAACACTGCACGACATCTCTCGCCGAATCCACTCTCCCACGTGACCGGGGTAGGTGACGGCCCTATCCATCAGATAGGCCTCGACCGCGCGACGGAGGTAGGTCGGCATCCGGTGATACCGGAGTGCCTCCCTAATGCAACTCCAGGGCAGGGTGTTGAAGGCATTGGCGATGTCAAGAGACCTTGACGACCTAGACGACCTTGCCCCGGGATACCGCTTTCCCCGTCGTGAGAGCTCTCACGCGCATGATGGCATCCACCGTTGAGCGCCCGTGCGGAAACCGAACTGGTTCATGATCTGAGGTCTTAGTGTGAGTTTTTTAACGTTCTCAATCGCGTTAGCGTAAACATCAATTTGTACTGAAATTGAATAAGCGCCATCTGGTGACACTCACGGACAACCTGTTTTTTTCTATAAAATTTGACATAAGCGAACGTATACGTTAACGCAATCGAGTACGTTAAAAAAAAAATTAGAGAAAAAAACAGTCGAATCGCGATCAAATTGACTGTAGCGGCCATAAGTCTTATCGACCAAATTCGGACAGTAGCCCTGGAAAAATTGATCCGCTGAATCATACATTCAGCGGATCAATAATTCCTTTTACCTTTACTATGCCTTTTTAATCCTAGAAATGCACGGTTTTTTGGATAATAAAGCATAGGAACGAGGCAGCGCAAAAAACTTGTAGTTAGTATTTTAAATATAGGCAGTGTTTACAGATCAGTCTATAAATAAAATTCTACTTCATTGTAAAAAACTGTCAGTTCGCGTTTTATTTAAGAAATCATGATTCTCCTTCATGTAGCCATGCATTTATTGATTAACATGGGTTTCCTGGGTTGGCCGTGAGATACGCCAGGTTCTTTGGCATACCTATATATTTTTTTTATTTTATTTCTGTGTACTGTGCGTGTTTCATGTATGTGCTAAATAAATGTTATTCTTTCTTTCTTTCTTTCTTTCTTTCTTTCTGACCATACATTTTCTCCACTTTCATCATCTAAGAATGTCAGAATAGGCTAAACAGGTTGCTGATGTTATTTGCCGATACTGACAGTCAGCGGATAGTACCTCAAATGTATGATAGACCTTTGTGTGCTTGCCAGTTTCGTTTTGGAGAAGATAATTTTTCGTGATGAGCTCGTTCTTGACTTGAAAGCGATGGGTCTGTTGGTCATTCTTGCTTTAAAGGTTAGCGTGTCATAAATGATATTTTATTTTGTAAGTAGGTTGTAAATAACACTTTTAAACGTCAATCTTTTCGGTCATTTTTAAACTAGGTGAGGCCGGTGTTTCCTAGCTGACTACCTTAGGTGGCCTGTTGGTCTAGTGGTTAGTGACCCTGACTGCTAGGACGGAGGTCGTGGGTTCGATTCCCACACAGGACAAATCTTTGTGCGATGAGTACGATTATTTGTTCTGTATCTGGGTGTGTAATATCTATAATATGTATGTATTTAGAAATATATAAGTATGTTTATCAGTTGTCTGGTTGCCATAGTAAAGGCTCTGCCTAGTTTGGGATCAGATGGCGGTGTGTTGGTTGTCCCAAGATATTATTATAGATATTACCTTGAGAAGAAACACCGAAACAAACTCAGAGGTTAAAGTCTCTTTTGAAGTCCATACAATTGTACTGGTTAAATCATGAGAACCATGCATAGGTTGATGTCTGAAGTGGTCTTTTGAGGAAAGTACCACACATATTTGAGTAGACCTGTCCAGACGGTGCAAGCATTTGTCAATTTTCGTGTAGCTCAAACATAGAACTTTAAGGAGCTCAACGATTTGACGAACAATACCAAAGAAAGTACCATTTGGGTAGGCCGGTACAAGAATAGCATACCTATTGAACACGTCAACCTTTTGGAAATTCCATATAATATAGGAACATAAGTTTTTAACAGCGAGGAAAGGTCGAAAATGGAAAGTTAAAGTAAGTAAGTGTTTCCTTGTCCGTAAATAAGTAGGTAGTAATTGTCATGGTTTTTACCACCACACCTCAAGGCATTCCTAGAAGACCTTTGGTGTTAACGAAAGTTACCACGGGGCGGCCATGAGTTTGTTAGCTTTTAATATTACCGTACTTGAAATATTAAACATTCTTATTGGAGCTAGAATGAGTCATCACAGGTGCTAACATTTTTAGAAACTTTAGGGTTTTTTTTGCGGTTGATCAATAGTTCCTTAGTCGCCAAAATATTGTGCTACTCTTCCATTTAAAGTAAGTGAGGGTTGCGAAGCCTGCTGCCGGCATCGGTAAATATAAGAAATCATTTATTCTTCTTTGCATCGATAGTACATTTACTGACGCACGATATTTCAGAGGTTAAGGCTGTTTGTCTGTGGAATGCATTGACGCGCTCAGTCGTTGCCTGCGTTTCAAAGACTTGTACATAAATGAACTTTACCTGTCGTTGTGATTATCGAAAGTCGTCATTTATCTTTACTGCCTGTATACTTGATATGTACGTATTTATGTGTCTATAGTATAGCGTAGTATGTATATGCCTACTAATTTTCAATGGATTTGTACGAAATTTTCCTTCTCCAAGTACATTTTATAGGTCGGCCTAAAAAAAATGTTTTTTCAACATTTTATTTTACCACTTTGTCGGAGTGATTAATATGTATACCCATTACCCATATCAAATTCCAAATGTCTAGGGCTAAGCGTCTCTGAGCTAAACCGCAGACAGACGGGCAAACGGACATGGCGAAACTATAAGGGTTCCTTGTTGACTACGGAACCCTAAAAAGAGACAAAGTGTTCTAAAAAGTGACAGAACTGTCACTTTTAAAAAAATAATTGTCGAGATAATTATTTCCACCTTATTTAATTGCCTAGAGGTAATATTTTTCTTTCTTTACTGACCATTAGAGCATAAAATCGATGACATATAGGTAATGAGTAAATATTTGATCAAGTACTTTCGACAGGATTACAAAGAAAACGGAAGGCCAATAAAACAGTCGAGTCATCATTGGTCAGTCATCTTTGATTTTAGCAATCATCTTATCTAAGCATGGTACTTTAAAACTGATTCGGTCATGGTCATCGTCATTTTAGTCGTATCACGATGTCATTGATTAAAGTTCAAAAGCTTAATTAATCATTATTTTTAATGAAAAGCTTACCTGCATTATCTCATTCCTAGGAATGGAGCTTTACATAGTGATTCTTTATTTATTTCTCAAATTGTACCTATCCATTGGTAGCATAGGGCACAGTTTTAGCTGCATAACAAATAAACTCTCCAGCCTCTCTTGTAATGCACTATTGTGGCAATAAGTCTCTTCTTTGCGGAGTGGTTACAGAGGCGCCACGGCGTCGTCACCTTCCGCCTGACGCAGGTACTCGGACTCCGGACTCGGTTGTTTCGGGAGGTACCTCGGTTTCGGGTTCGGTGGAAGGATATGCCCGGGTGTCACCACTATGTGGAACGCGCGGAGGATACGATGTAGCACACGGAGGAGGTCTGCCCTGCCTGGGCGGAGCACCAACGAGTCCACGTAGCGGCGATCGGCGGTGGTAACCTCTCGAGTCCGGCCCGTTCAGTCTATGGTCCAGAGCGAGGGGGCATGGGAAACCGACACCTCTTTCTGCGAAGCAGTAATGCAAGCGAAGGAGGAGGCGGGACGCTTGATGGAGAGGCAAACTTCACGTCCAACCCGCTGCAGCAGATGAAAATGGCAATGGCGTCTGGAGACGCAGGGCGATTCCTGGCCTCCGTAAGCGCAAGCCTGCGGAAGGCGAGCGATGGGTGGGTCGCCATCCGATAAGGACCAGGGGGTCTTATTCTCTAAGCCCAAAGTCCGTAGTTTCGGCCTTAGTGTCTGGCGTTTTCTACTCCGTATCACGACTTACGATTAGTCTCAAACTTGAACCAAGAATAAATGACAACACGATTTGACAGTTGTTCAGGCCCGGGTCGACGCGACGGTGCGATGTGTTCCATGCGCGAATTAAGTAAGCGACAGCGAAACAGTTTAAAAATAAACTTTATTTGTTCCGTAAGCGCAAGCCTGCGGAAGGCGAGCGATGGGTGGGTCGCCATCCGATAAGGACCAGGGGGTCTTATTCTCTAAGCCCAAAGTCCGTAGTTTCGGCCTTAGTGTCTGGCGTTTTCTACTCCGTATCACGACTTACGATTAGTCTCAAACTTGAACCAAGAATAAATGACAACACGATTTGACAGTTGTTCAGGCCCGGGTCGACGCGACGGTGCGATGTGTTCCATGCGCGAATTAAGTAAGCGACAACGAAACAGTTTAAAAATAAACTTTATTTGTACCCAGTTACAGCAAAACAGTAATTAATTAATAATATACTACAAAATATTGATCTTATTACCTATACTAGTCTTATTGCTAATCAAACATTTATGGTAGTGACGCATATCCTAGATAATTATGCTGATGTTGTACTTATTATTCCAAAATAATATCATAATTACGTTGAAACTAATACTGGAGGATTCGTGTTCCTTTACTCGAGCCTCAAAGAGATGTCAGCATAAATGACGGAGCCCGCTTGAGTCAGAGCCTGCCAGGGTTTTGGAATTGTTCGAAAGAGTTACCGCTGCCCTGGAACGCTAAGGGAATTTGGAGGAACACGGGAGGACGGAAGGAGTCATTAGATGATTCCCCATCCAAAAAAAGCCTGTCTTGTAATTGATGAAGAGTATCTTTGAGATGTAACATTTCGGACTATTTGAGTTTTCTCAAATAGTACAAACTGACATATTAAAAAAAATGTGACGCATATCTTCCCAACTTTCGTAACTTCTTTTTTTTTTGGTATGCGTCATGCTTGGCGCAAATAAACTCTTTTTGTTTCTTTTCTTCTTCCTCTCTAGGTGTTTATGCTTGCCTTTGAAAACACATGGACAGCGATATCTTTAATACGAAAAAAAAAATACCTACAGAAAAAAAGAGATGAGTACTGGAAAATAAGTCACGATAGAATTACCCAAACCATTCAATGCTGTACTGTAATGAAACCTTTAAAATACAAAAGCGGATATACCAACAAAAACACTTCCACAGGTGCTCATCAAATCGATTATCCTTGAACTCTAAATAAAAGGTCAAACAGGCAAATCTGTCGACTCATCCCAGCTCTTATTCATCACTTTGCTAAATACTCGAAGACACTGAACTGACTGGGTGAAGGCCGCTTTGACACTTTCGTCATGATTGTCATGATAAATAGTTTTTCTAAACAATTAAGTGAATTAACTGACGGTACCTACTGTAGCGGGATTATGAAAAATTGTTTTGGTACTAAATAACCTGTTATTGCGTTAATGGCTTTTAAAATAGTTGGGCTGGTAGATGTGTGGGTCGGTACAGTAACCATAGTCTAGTGCAAGGTAGTGGGGACCTTAGAGGGCGGTTGCTTAGCAAAACGATGCTTACTCGTGATGATGAAAACTGTCAACAAGCCAATAGGATCATCATGATCCTACAGCATCTAGTGGAAGTTAAACGTAGTGGGAACCTTAGGGTTGCTTAGCAAAACAATGTTTGCTCGTGATGATAAAAACTGTCGACAACCTCATCGGGTCATCATGATACTACAGCGTCTAGTGGAAGTTGAAGGTAGTGTGGAACTTAGAGGGCGGTTGCTTAGCAAAACAATGCTTGCCTGTGATGATAAAAACTGTCGACAACCCCATCGGGTCATCATGATACTACAGCGTCTAGTGGAAGTTGAAGGTAGTGTGGAACTTAGAGGGCGGTTGCTTAGCAAAACAATGCTTGCTCGTGATGATGAAAACTGTCGACAACCCCATCGGGTCATCATGATACTACAGCGTCTAGTGGAAGTTGAAGGTAGTGTGGAACTTAGAGGGCGGTTGCTTAGCAAAACAATGCTTGCTCGTGATGATGAAAACTGTCGACAACCCCATCGGGTCATCATGATACTACAGCGTCTAGTGGAAGTTCAAGGTAGTGTGGAACTTAGAGGGCGGTTGCTTAGCAAAACAATGCTTGCTCGTGATGATAAAACTGTCGACAAGTCAATTGGGTCATCATGATACTACAGCGTCTAGTGGAAGTTGAAGGTAGTGTGGAACTTAGAGGGCGGTTGCTTAGCAAAACAATGCTTGCTCGTGATGATAAAACTGTCGACAAGTCAATTGGGTCATCATGATACTACAGTGTCTAGGGGCATTCTTCACCCATCCCAAACGCAGTGCCAGTGTGGAGCCCCTTCACAGGACATGCATCACCTTCTTAATTGCCCCTCGTGCACAACCACCTGCACCATCCAAGATTTGAACGAAGCCAATGATAGAGCTGTACAAGTTGCTCAATACTGGTCAGACAAAATTTGAAATGAGTCTATCGACATGAAAAGAAGAAGAAGAAGCGTCTAGAGCTGGACAGAGGTGATGAATAGCACGTGACTGGAACTCTCCATGTGCTGTTGATCTTCAAACTCAGAAATTCTCATCTAGGTGCTCCCAGTGATCTTGAGTAGATCTAGCCCAAGTTCGCGGTTTCGAGTGAAGATACGGAGACAGACTTTGGTTTTGCGATCAGTCGGATGGTACTTACAAAAACTTTCCGTTTGTTCAGCAAAACGACCAACTTTTCAGGGACACATCTATCTAGATTTGACCCTTTATTTCGTCCAAAAACAAATCGTAGTTATTTATCTGCTCTGACGTAAATAAAACGATACGTATTGTGTCATCCTACTCATTTTTATAGTAGATTTATAACGCGTAAAATTATTAATTTATGCTACTACCTAAATAAGAACAACACCATAAAAAAAAATTCAAATGAGGTTCCAATACGTTTCCTATATGATTTACATAAAGTTTCGCATTTCGCACTTCCCGGTAAAATAAGGCAAAAACGTATAATCGAAAAACATGTTCATTCATCTCAATTGATTTTATGTATACTCATGTTTCTACAAATAAATGTCTTGTCTTGAATGGCATATCGAGGAATGAGTGAGTAACAAGGTCAAAATAATATTGGTACCTATCACTCATTTCATAACGAACCGTGAATCTAAATACTATTTTTTTTTTGTCTTTTCAAGTTAATGGTAAAACATTTTCCTCAATTTGTGATTTAAACCTGTTGACGCTTTAATTTGTACGCACTAAACATTCGTAATCATACCTAATCAATCATCAATAGTATTGAATAATACCAGGATCCATCCTACGAAGTGATAATGCCGTCTTGATGACGTGGTGAAAAAGGAGAGCTATTCGTCTTGTGAAGCTCCATCTCTTTCTTACACACAATCATGGTGGTTTTATGTCTTTATAGTAGAGCCGCTAGTCCTGCGACTGATACAATTCAGTATAGAAAAAGAAAAAAGGAAAGAAAAAACACGACAAAGTTCAAAATAACTTTAATTTCGGAAGTCGGTGTGTTTGGTTGCTTCTTCGTTATTTGACACCGACTTTCGAATGTAATGTAAGAAAGTTATTTTGAACTTTGTTGTGTTTTTTGGAAGTCGGTTTGTTTTTTTTGAAAAAGTTTTTTATTTTTCACTTTTTAGTGGTACCCCACACCTAACAACGCCACTGGAAAGTCACAGGAAAGCAAAAATACACAATTTCAAATAAATAGATGATTTTTCCACATATTTTTTCCAGCTATTTGGATTTAATAACCAAACTACTGAACCGATTTTGATAAAATTCCATTAAAGAATTTTTCAAATCGGTTGGCAAGCGACGGAGTTCTGCCCGAACAAACATAAAAAAAATAAATAAATAAACATCCGAATTGAGAACCACCTCCTTTTTTAGAAGTCAGTTAAAAAGACCTTATCTGCACTCACAACGTTATGTTCTAAATATGATTTCAAAATCGATTGTACGAGTATAAACACGTACTTTTTTTTGTGAGATATGAATGAGAAATACGTGTCCAACATTTTTTAAATTATAAAATCACCATTTATCCAGGAAATATCCATAGTCGGTCCTTACCGACAACATCACATCAAACATTTCATTCCCAGAAAAAAAAATTGCTTCTGTGTTATACCTATCTAACACTTATGCGGAAAAATATCTACCTACATGACAAATCGCATCAATAGGTATCTAGTAATTTATGTGCAATCTGGCAGATGATACCCGTCAATCATTACAATGTGCAATATTTCTCGTTACATTTTCCTTGATCATAAACTAAGTTATTAATATGCGAATTAAAAGTCCGGTCATGTACAAATAGGTACCCATCTGTGTATTATCTGGAACCAGTTGAATTTGGATAATTATTTTCCAAATTAATTATAAGGAAGTCGGTTTTGGAAAATTATTTTCCAAATCAATCATAAGGAAGGCTATACGGGAACGGGAAATTCTTACGGGAACGAGAAAAAACGGAATAACTAGCAATTAAGGTTCCTAGCACTCTTCCTAGTTAGGTTTCCTACAAATCGGATAATGTAATAACCCCTTAAAGACTGCATACCTGTGCAAGCTCACACTTGTGCACTATAATATCTCTTGCGTAGTTGGATAATCTCAGTCGAGATTGACCTCGGTGATCGAAATTCGATCGAGACGATTACTTAATTATGATTATTATTTCAAGAATAGCTTAAAATGAAATAGCTTGAAATGAAAGACGAAGACCAGCCGGGCGATTCTGTAAACATGTCGAAGTGAAGGCTTGGGTGAAGCGATCACGAAGTGAGCTGTCATTCCATCTTGGTTGTATGGTTTGACAGGTCACTTGTCGTTCACTTCGATTAAGTATACTTCGACCTGTTTACAGAATCGCAATGCTGTAAGGTTTAAGTCAGCATGACTTAATATAATATAATAACGATCCATTATACGTCATACCTGTAATAAAAAATTTAACGTAAATTCCATGACGAATTAATTTAAGGTTGAAATCTTTGGTCGAAGTTTTTTGAACTTTTATCTAAGTTCAAAGTCCACGAAGGTAAAGGAACTCGATTTGGAAGCAAGTTTTTGTGACGTTTGATTCAGAATCGAATTAGATTGATTTCATTGATTCTTTTTAGCTAGTAACCATGATGCTCTACTTCCTATCTTGCCCGCTGTGCCCAAAAACGCATAAGTGACCTATGTGCTGCTACCAACGATGCCGTGGAAGTAGAAACGTTTTGGGCCACCCAAATTTGATCAACTGTCGTGCCAGCGACACGAAGAAGAAGAAGCTATTAAGTATGCTTTTTTAGGGTTGCGTACCCAAAGGGTAAAAACGGGACCCTATTAATAAGACTCCGCTGTCCGTCCGTCCTACCGTCCGTCCGTCTGTCACCGAGCTGTATCTCGTGAACCGTGATAGTTAGACAGTTAAAATTCGCAGATGATATTTCTGTTGCCGCTATAACAACAAAATATTAAAAACAGAACAAAATAAATATTTAAGTGGGGCTCACATACAACGAACGTGATTTTTTTAGATAATGGCACGGAACCCTTCGTGCGCCAGTCCGACCCGCACTTGGGCACTTTTTAAAACTGGAATGACTGTAGCATCATTGTTTTGAAGAGTTAAATTTTTTTTCTTGTTATGTAGAAGAAAATCTATGGAAGCACTGATTCGAGTAGGTACAAAATATGCTAAAAAGCCACTGTTGCTGAGTACAAAAGCGAATGTTTTATCCCAACAAAAATAATAATAAACAGTAGTTTAATAAATTTGGGTGTTAAAATCTTATCATCTTCTTTGCGTACTAGATCATAAGTCCGACTGTTTATCCCTAAGTTTCATTGACCTCAAGCCTTATTTAAAACTTCCACTATCTTACTGACCCAACCAAAAGCAATCAATGTGTTATAAATAAACGTTAATCTATTGTCTATTATATTAATTAACACTATTAATTGTTGCATCGTACGTGAAGATCATTGACCTTGACCTTCGGTTTGCTGTGACGCGCAACGACGTGCGCGTACGCAGCGCGGGATCTGCGAAGAATGCGCTTGCGAAACTAACACAATGTGGGGACGGAAGCGAAGTGCCGTTGAAAAGTAAAAGAAGAGAAAGAAAACATGTATATTTGGCACACTCCGATGCACACAATATAGTAACAAAAATAAGGCAACTTAGTTTTTAAACAATAATAATTGTGTGCCTTACGGCTACGCCATATAGGTCCAGTTCAGCTAAATGCCAGACGTTAGTTTTCAACTAAACCTTGTCTTGAATGTATTAGATACAATCTAATAATCAATTTTATTAAACAACATTCATCCATGGAATTACATTACGACATAAATCTATAAACATAGTTTTTTATAAGATTCATCTTGATGTTTTCAGAATTCCGCAAAAAAATATGTTTATATCATTGAAATTCATCAGCAAAATCCAGCAAAACTTTAATTATATGCTCAGGGAAGCCAAAATGACCATTAAATACCATATAACCTAAATAACATGTAATTTATTATCACGTAACTTAACATTAAATTAGCAAAAACTCTAAAATAATATCTATTATGAATTTATGATGGTCATTGATACAGTGTACTTGAGCATGTGTTGTTGTGTTAAACTTATAGCTATGTGCAATACCATTATACCAGCGATTATGTCATTTTTCAAGCCGAAAATAAAGCTATAGATTAATGAATTGACCCGTGGTTTTGCTTCTATGGCCTTTCCCATAGGTGTGATTGTTTAGTGATTTCCCAACTTTTTTGGGGTGGGCTCTGGTGGTCTAGTCGTGCCAGATGTTTTAAAATATGAGAACCTATTTACAAGAATATATGTTTTTCTTGTATTTGATAAGGAGCGTACGCCATGTGACCGTCTGCCCTCCTCAACCCATCAGCTAGTCTATTGGTTCCGTATGGTGTCGGACCTAAAAGAATAGCACCATCCCATTACTTCCCGTGGGTGTCGTAAGAAGCGACTAAGGGACTCACCAGAGAATGGGCAGCAGCATTCTCTGTAGGTACATTGCTACAGCTACACTGCGATTGCCAATCCGCCTGCCAAGCGTTGCGATTATAGCAAATCCCCCCAGGGGGAGGCCTATGTCCAACAGTGGGCCTTCTATCGGCTGATATGATGATGGGTACCCCTTAGATAGACTTTCGGGATTCTGACAGCCAGAAAACTGCGTCGCTTGATCCCAACATTTTTCTAAAATGACTACCTGCCTAATGATTTGGCAAAAGCTCTACAGACACATTTTCAAAGAAATTTTCCTATGGTTACAGAACATTTTTCTATGACAACGCGTTGTCGTAATATCGTGCGCTCCTGTCTGCGAGAGCCGCGTCAACACGCACAGCATTCTAGCTATCGCCCTCCAATTTGTTTTTGTTAATATCAACTCATTTTGATTACTCTAAGCCGTTTGCCATGAGGAGTTGCAAAACTCGTTAGACTTCCAAATAGTCTCATTGTAATATTTATGCGAAAAGAATGATCAGTCCACTTTCATGGTCGAAGTTTCGCAAGTGCATACCGAGGTTTTAATGAAGCGAGCGATTTGTTTGTTTATGTTTGGACAGATTCAAGCCTCCTATTATAAAACTAATTATAAATTTTAAAATCTGGCTCGTTTAGGTACCAACCTCTCTCTCTGAAGTTAAGGCTACACACATCCGTGGCCATTCAGCTGCGTATACCCTTATTTATTTTGAAATGTTTTTATATTTTCTTAGAAGATAATGAAGAGATGTATTATTTTAATTCTGTATGTAAACACATGTTTGAGCAAATAAATTTCGTATTCTTATTCTTAAGATGTTTATAATTTAATAATAACATTTAATTTTAATTTTATTAATGTTTATTTTACCAAAGTATATACAGGGTAAAATTTTGTTCGTTTTAATACTCTTAAGGGGACATTTTTTGCGATTTTTGGTTTGGTCCCATAGTAAAAGTCTTTCATAATGATGAGTACAATGATCCCATTAGAGGATTAAAACGACAAAAAATTTACCATGTAAGTATACTTGTAAGTACAATTAAAAAACTGAAATAGGCTTTACGAAAGCGAATGTAGGATATCTTAATACTGTACGACGAAAACTTGAAAAAAAACGACCCCTGAAATTATTATTTTTAAGAATTGTAAAAAATATGTGTGTGCGGTAGGTACTATTTGTGTGCAAGCACTTATTAATTAGCGCTGTGTTTTTGTCAAATTGAACGAAGACTAATAAATCATTATGCATTCCAAACTTCCGCTTTTTTTTAATTAGTAAAAATATGCAATGGAATGTAAATTGGCGTAAGTCATACTCGTACTAAATAGGTCTTCCACGTAGTGATCAATATTATTTTGTCTTCTCGACGACTCAGCTTTCTCAAGTAAAATTCAAATTGACCTTTCAATGCGACCACTCATTTTTAAAACACGATATTGTTAATAATCTTTTTTCATTATGGTATTTTAAACAGTTTGTCGTAGCCCTTTCCATAGGAACCTTGTATTTAAAAAAATAAAAAAACAAGCATACTGCGTGATAGTGTAGTTTTTTAGTTATCAGTAAAATAATGTTTGCGTTCAAATTCAGTATGTTTGTCCAGAGATTCGGCACCTTTTACCAACATAAACGATCAATTTTTAATCTATTTTAAAAAGACGAATTTTGGCAGCATTGCTATAAAGAATAACAATTCAGCAGTTCCATGTAACCTATTATGAAGTGGTAAAAACATTTTTACAAAAAAATAAAACCGACTTCCAAATAAAAACACTTGGTACCTACAAACAACTTTAATTTCAGAAGTCGGTGTCATAAAACGAAGAAAAAAACAAAAGACTTCCGAAATTAAAGGAATTTTATACTTTGTAAATTTGAGGTTTCGCTCAACAGCGAGGTTGACAAATTATTTTCTACTCCTCTTTTAAACATACTCGTAAGTAATTGATGAATATGATCTGTTTTTGTTCGTTTTACCGTTACTATGCGTTAAGTTGTCCTACTTTAGACACCAAAAACTTTTTCTTTTCAATATCAACCTCACGATTCCTCACAACCTAAATTGGAACTCTTCTCATTTTTTTCATTCCTAAACTCAGTGTACTCTCCCCTTTCATATCACCATAACAAATTCAAACATTTCTTTCTTTCGCAAGCAGTACAGCCATAACTGAACACAAAGAAACAAAGCATGTATTACTATGATGCCATGATTTATGGCGTAAAAATGGCGGCTGTAAACATAGCAAGGACAGGCCTTTCACTTGACAAAGTAATGCTAAGTTATGGCGCAGATTTGACGGCTTTGTTATGATGGCCGCTGGGTAAATTATTGTAATAACTGAATTAGGAGCCAGAATTTGTGTAATCTTTACACGTAAAGTTCGTTATTTTTCTAGGATTGTCTTTAAGAACGAATATCGACGGTTAACCGTCAAGACCTCCTAACTCAATATGTCAAAATTTTACAGGAGGCGCAAAAAATCTTCTAACTTTGATACGAATGTAAATATGAGTAAACCAAAAAAAAAAAAAAAATGTCAGTTAGGAGGTCTTGGTGGTTAACCGTCGGTATGTGTTTTTAAATACATATCTAACTCCTACTGGATTAAACCTTAAGCCACACGATATTTGTATCTGGGACATTTTTTATTGTTGTTCATTGTGGAAAAAACCCAAGGAGAGAGGGTTTCTTAATCAGGTGGTAAGGGTTATAGGCAACCCATGAAAACGAGTACTGTTTCTTCTTTAAAGACCACCTTAGCTATACCCTATGTGCAACGCTTGTTAGGCCACATGCCAGGAAAGACTGTAAAGGTGTCTCCCGGGAGCCTTGCTGTGGTCATAAGAATTGCTGGTACACAATGTGCAGCTCTGGCGAAGACTGAAAGTAAAGACGACATTCTTTGAATTGTAGCTTTTTTACTCCGGACGTTTGATCGTGCAAGTGTTTCTACTTCGTTCTCACATATAACTTTTGTATAATTTTCACACGAGTGACATAAGAGCTATTAAAACACTGTAATAAAAATATTTATTCAAAATGGTGTCCATAGAGTTTCTTGCACATTCTTCTCCATAGAGTTCTACGCTTTGGAACGTGCAAATTGCTTCATCTCTTTTGACTGATCGACCTGAAATGAAATGTTTTGCTTATGAGTTTGAGTTTGACATGTCAAGTAGCAAAAGAAAAATAGGTAAGTGCAATCAGCAATAGGTTGCAAAGTCTACGCCTATTCTTAAGCAGTTAAAAGCAGTGGTTAGAAGCGCAATTATAAACAGGCGGTCATTCATACTTGACACACTAAACGATGTTGCTACAGACCTTAAACAAAGCCTCAAAGCTATTCATTTTGTGGGCTGACATGATTTCGATGTGGTTTAAAGGATGACTTCATTTTAAAGATAAACTTGCGTGTTAACCTGGATGAAGACAAAAACTTTTTGGCTTGCAAAAAGGATGCTGTGAAAATATTCTGGTTTGATGACTAGGTCAAAATTATTGTTTCTTGGGTAAACAGTGGATTTAGTATGGCTGAAAAAAATATTATCCTTTTTTAACTCGAGGGATGTTTTTAATAAACGATTTTTAGTTTGTAGGTTTTGTTCCGCACCAAATCCCAACTTCCCTACATAATAATGCGAAAGTAACTTTATCTGTCTGTCCGTTACGCTTTCACGCTAAAACGGTTCGTCATGAAATTTGGCAGATAAATAGCCTGGAATATAGGAAAGGCAACCGTCGAATCCGACTCGGCTGGGCGGCGTTCGGGAAGTTGCGCGGTAACTTCTCGTCTCTCAAGACGAAAGTCTATGACCAGTGCGTGTTGCCAGTGATGACCTATGAACTCGAAACGTGGTTGCTCACAATGGGCCTCATCAGAAGGCTTAAAGTCACCCAAAGGGCAATGGAGAGGGCAATGCTCGGAGTTTCCTTGCGTGATCGAATCAGGAATGATGATATCCGCAAGCTTCGGGCTACGTCGGTAACCTTGGTTAGGTTACCGACGTAGCCCGAAGGATCGCCAAATTGAAGTGGCAGTGGGCAGGGCACATTGCTCGCAGAACAGATGGTCGATGGGGCCCTAAAAGTTTTGGAGTGGCGACCGCGTACCGGAAGACGCAGCGTTGGAAGACCTCCCACAAGGTGGACCGATGACCTGGTGAGGGTCGCGGGTAACCGATGGATGCGAGACGCACAGGACCGGTTGTTGTGGCGACACTTGGGGTACGTCTATGTCCAGCAGTGGACGTCTTTCGGCTGATACGATGATGATGATGATGATAGGAAAGGACATAGGCTACTTTTTACGCAATAACATCCATGCGGGCGGAGCCCTAAAAGGCTAGTTAGTACTTATCATACAAACAGGTACCATTGTAGGCATTTTAGGTAACTACATTACAAAATATCATTAGATTAATGTAGACAGAGACAGTTGAATGACTGCGAAATGCTTCTTACTGTAAAGAAAAATGTGATTTTCACTAGTTGGCACGCAATCATACGAGTAATGCCTAATTGCTTCGATACATAAAGGTAATATGGAAAAAGATTGCAAATTTAGTTAATTTATGATTTGGTTAGAATTAACAACCTAGACTTATCATTAATCATGTTAATTAACAGACACCGTGTGATATTTGTATCACAATTCATAATTTAATACAAGAAACTAAAGGAAAATGCTAGTGATTGTGGCTTAAAGTAATATAGGGGGTAACTGGCATGATGTCATTAAACGTCTTCTTTTTTAACCAACTTCTAAAAAAGGAGGAGGTTCTCAATTCGGATGTTTGTATTTTTTTTATGTTAATTTGCGCATAACTCCATCGTTTGCCAACCGATTTGAATTTCTTTTTGTTGGAAAGGGTATACTTCCCAAATGGTCCCATGAAATTTTTATCGAAATCGGTTCAGTAGTTTGGTTTTTAAATCTAAATAGCTGGAAAAAATATGTGGAAAAATCATATACGTATACGAAATTGCGTATTTTTGCTTTCCTGTAACTTTCCAGTGGTGTTGTTTGGTGTGGGGTACCACTAAAAAGTAAAAAAAAATAAAATAGTTTTTCACCCAAAAAATCGACTTCAAAAAAAAAAGAGTAGGTACAAAGTACAAAATAACTTTAATTTCGGAAGTCGGTGTGTCTACCGAAATTAAAGTTATTTGTACATTGTACCTAGTGTTTTTTTTTTGGGAAAAAGTTTTTTTTTTGGCTGACCAAAGCGACGCCAACAACGTGGAATACATCTTACAAACCATTAAAATTAATCCAACTTTTGATTATCGATTCAAGAGTGCACGTAAATATAATCAACCTCCGGTTCCTAAGCAATCAGGGGATCGCTTGGGTCGTTTGGGCAAATCGAGCCGTGAGGGTTATGATAAAAAGTATTTTTTTATACCCTAATCCAGGCTTTTCTCTATGTCAAGTTTTATTAAAATCCGTTCTACCTTTAAGATATGAAGAGTTAACAAACAGACATACAAGAAACGAACGGACGGACGGACGGTTTATCTTCTTTCCGAATCCAAGTCATTATCAGTGTGCCAGGTTTTTTTTAATCCGTTCCGGAGTTTTTTTATTATTGATAGGCACGCATTTGACCACTATCTCACCTGATGGTAAGCGATGATGTGATCGAAAATGGAGCACGCTTGCCTAGAAGTAACCTATTTACTTAAAGTTGTTTGTTGACTTAAAGACTCCCAGGTTGTACTCTACCAGGAATCATAGACTCTGGCAGGGAATTTCTACACACAATGAATGTGTTCCCAAATCGTTTCGTGCCCGTGGGTGGAATTTCCACCATGTACCGGTGGCGCATTGCCGTATGTTTTTAGTTATGAAAACGAAACAGACAAACACACTTATTACGCATTAATAATTATTACAGTATGAAATTAAATGATTTTATCTAAGCAATCGTTTATGTCCCGACCTTAAACCATTACGTTTGTTGGGCCGCAATTATTTCAAATCATCTTACCATTATAAATATTCTTCAAGTATACCACTATTGGCTCTCAAACTCTTAAATTACACTTAATCGATTATTATTATAGTGTCATTGAATTGAAGCATTGAAACTGTCGAAACACCATCACGTTCACGACCTGTCAATTATAGTGTGATGGTGAACTGCTAACACACCAAGACATACCTACCTAAACTATAAAATATGTAGGCAGAAGGAGATGGATATATATGGAGGAGAGAAGGTATATAGGTATAATTGGAGAAGAATAGTCAGAGGGCCAGGTGTGAGTTTTTATTCTTCCTCGATCGATGAACAGAGTGATAGCGTGGCGAAGGCGATTGCCAAACGGTGTCGAAATGTCATATTTGGAATTTTGACGATTTATTGCATTCACTTAGATATAGAATGGCACTTTGTCTTTTTTATGGATGGGAAACCATCAAATGACTTCTTCCGCTCTGGGTGGAGCGGAAAGGAGTGTTAGACTCTTACTGACTAAAACCCGTCCGTGCTCGGTGACTTTTCGAACAAATTCCGAAACCCTGGCAGGCAACAGTGTTATAGCGTGGCGAAGGCTATGGTCAAAACCTCTATGATTGGTCAACGGTATGCATATGTCACGTGATCAATCCTTTACATTTTGGCATTTGGACAATTTGTTGCATTCGCGACTAGAATGGCACGTTCTCTGGAGCCTCTGTTTTATAACATTAGTAAATTATCCATCCATTGTTTGTAAACTCCGAGAAAAGAAGTGCCCTTTCCAGTAACTCGCGGTGCACTGTGACCACCCAACGACGAATACTGAACGTTCACTTAATAGGAATGACCAATATTAATAATAGAAATGTTAATATAAATTGACGTTCTTCTTCTTTGCGTGTCGATGGCAAATAGAGTGATTAATTTTTATGTTGTCATTCCATTTTATTTGTATGGTTCGACAACTCACCCGTCGTGCACCCCGCCCACGTGTTCACTTCGACATGTTTACAGAATCGCACTGCTGTACTCAGCAATGATAACACCATTTGCTGACGCAGCCATATTAAGGTCCTCACATTTACTGGTGACACGGGCGCAGCACGAAAGGTGGGGCCATGGACTGCGGAGCGACGCCACACAAACACTGAAGATCAGAGCCATCCTAAAAGCTAAAGAGGTTATCTTTAGTGCGGCCGACCTGAGTGCGGAGTCTATTAAGAGTTTTCTAGGTAGACCACGGCAACGCGTGTCCAAGTAGGAAGGTCTCCGAGGGCTCAATGAAACAATCAGGAGATTTGAGCTTCTCTCACCAAAGGTCTTTCAGGTGGTGTTGCCGGTAGATAGACTCGCGCATCCAAGAAAACTTCTCCGGCTCTTTAGTATTTGGGGCACTAAGCAGTAATTGTGCATTGACTTGATTGTGTGTTGACGTTACCACGTCACTTGAGTTGAAAATCTGAAAGTGGGCTCCGAACCTCTGGACTCGGACCTGAAACTTTTCAAATATATTTTCGGTATTCTTTCAGCTGAATATGGTTGCACAAAAACCGTGCAAGCTCTATTATTTCTCACGGGCCCTACGAATTTTATTAGTCGTAGCACGCCCCCCTTACGTAAGTGTTGCCTAGATTGTCTTTAATGTTTCTGTGCAAGACAGGCCTTCCCAATCTTAAAACTTTTATCACAACAGAAAGTAATTGAAATTAAAAAAAAAGAATCGGTACCAGTAATCATTCCAAAGTTTAACGTAACGCCATCTCTGATATAAAGTAAGAACTACTAAGGTAAACGGGGCTCTTTTGCACCTTGTGATTTTCTCGGCACAGTTTTTACTGAACCGGGGAATGAGTTGGTTGACCATACAGTACGCTTAATGACGTGAAGATGGCGTTGATCTACATTCTATTGATAAATATTTGTATTGAATGAAACAGGCTAAGCAGGATAATTAATGCTTTAGCAATTTATTAATGTATGTCATATTATAAAGTTTGGGGATGTGTGGATGTTTGTTACTCAATCACGTCCGGACGGCTGAACGGATCTAGATGAAATCTGGCACAGAGGTAGAATACAGTCTGGCATAACACATAGGATTACTACTTACTACTT
The DNA here is from genome assembly GCA_947386135.1 of Melanchra persicariae. Taxonomy (NCBI): domain Eukaryota; kingdom Metazoa; phylum Arthropoda; class Insecta; order Lepidoptera; family Noctuidae; genus Melanchra; species Melanchra persicariae. Next base: position 20,220,347 of record OX376650.1, read on the forward strand.
ACCCGGGAGTATGTTCCCTTGGGATATTTTCGACGATCAAGCGGGCGGAGCCGCGGGCGGCAGCTAGTTTATACTAACGTAACATTAGCCTCCACTTTTATTTTCAAACTTCGTAAATAAACAGTGTTTATGAACTAAAAAAAAAACAATTAGGTACTTATCAAAAGTTGGCTTGCGAAACAGATATCAATGACTTTCTTCTGCATCCATTTTAAAAAACCGTTTCCAGCACTCATATTGGTTAATTTGAGTTCTGGAAACGGACACCGTGGATCCAGATCCTCCAGTTACCTTTAGTAAAATAGGTATATTATTATGCTAATTTCATGCTAAAAAGTTCGTTTATCAAAGCAAATAAATCAACAAATATCACCATGTCTATGACGAATAACTTTGGAACTCATGCGACCAGCTTATATCTCGAATAACAGAAGCAGTTAATTTGTAAATTTCAGCTAACTAGGAAAGTGTTGGAGTGCTAACTTTGTGGTCAAAGTTTTTATTCGCGAAACAACCCTCGCCGTAGCCCATTAGACGAACGAAATTAACTTAACGAGGAAACATAGGGGATGGGAAAATGATTGCAACCGTTTGTAACCACTTTAATTTAGCGTAACCAGTCTGTCTTATTGGTAGGTGCAGCATTGAAAGAAACAGTGAATTCGCCAAGACTGCTTTTGAATTGAATAGCTGGACGCCCAAGTCATTATCCTACTATAATCCTACTTAATAATATTATATAATAATAATATTACATGCAAAAGTTTGTGAGGATGGATGGATGTATGTTTGATACTCTTTCACGCAAATAAAAAATAAATAAATAAATTAAACTTTATTTCAGACAAGGTCCATAATTCAGTTAGTATTTTGGTGTTAGTAACAATGGTGCTTAAATAAGTAGGTTAGTATTGTTAGTTAGTGTTTTAATTTTACTTATTATGTAGGTTGACCGTCCCCACCCAGTGTCTGTGAAAGGGACAGTCTGGTCTGGCAGCTATCATTTTCAGGATGCTGTTGTCACTCCCATGCAAGCGTTGTAGTAAGGAGGCAAAAACAGCGGAATGGATTTTGATGAAATTTGGCACAGAAGTAGATTATAGTCCAGAATAACACATAGGATACTTTTATCCCGGGACTGTGTTTCCTTGGGATAATTATCTACATAACGCGGGCGGACATACTGATCCTTAATAGAGCAGTACAAGTTGCTCAATACTGGACAGACAAAAGATATGAGTCAATCGACACGAAAAGAAGACCATCGTGAAACACCTGAAATTTTACTGAAAAAAATTTTAGTCTTATTACGTTTCCAGTATGTTTCCACAACTTCGACCGAAAACTGAAAACAGTTCTCGAAATAAAGTCCCTGACACACCGCGACGCTTTGCATAAACAGCCTCTTCATCAAAACTCCGGATTATATTTCACTAAAATAATGCAGCAAATATTAATTCTGGAAATTTGTTTTAATATATTTGCAATTTACAGCGCAATATTGCCCGTCCACGGCTATAAGTCGGCTTTGTAACGCAAATATAAATTGCGCCTACGATAAAATGATTAGCAATTAGTTGTAAATGTGCTACTGTTATTTTTCAGTAGGCGTGTAAATGTTTTAGGCTTTTGGTTAGTTTATGTATGTGCCTAAGTGCTTTTTGAAAGGGTAATATATTACATTTAGTAAAACCTAAATTGTTCCTTATTATATCAATTTTAGAAGAAAATTTAACAAAATCTACCCAAGATTTCACTAAAAGTGAAAGTTCAGCAGATTCACGTTCATGGCTCGAGATTGGTATACATCGTTTCATATTTAGGCCCTACCACTCCAGCCCTGACATGTGAAAATTCCCAAATAAAAAATAAATCTTATGTAATATGGTAAATAAACATTAAATTCGCGATTAATTCAGCGCACACCGGTGTGTTGCCGGTGCTTGAGCGGTTAGTGCAATGTAATCACCAATTTAACAAAAAACAAAAATGATTCATGAAACATTATAATATGAAATAGTGATCAGATAAACTGTATAGGTAATAATCTTTTGAAACGAATAAAAGTACAATTAAAAGAATAAATAATCTCCTTGATGATTTAAGAGATCTTCAAACAGCAGACCAAATCAATTTAACACCATAAAACATAAGAACCGTAATACGAAATTTGTTAGTTGAATAATGGAATCCTGTAATAAATGATGTTCTGAACAAGAAGCGAACAAATGGGTCCACAGTTCAGAGGTCATCGCGGGTTTATTAATCAGTTAAAGAAGCACCCGACAGTTTGTTAGCAGGGAGATAAAAACTTCCATTTATTTGATCGAAATTGAATTAGATCATTTAGATTCGAGGAAAATGACAGCTCAGAGCAATCGGATTTATCAGTTTGGTAACAGATTTTTATTCTACTCTTGGTACCTATTTTTTGGTCATCTATACAACTATTTTATTAATTTCCCTCGGGAATGACAAATTTAATGAATTCGTCCATGTCCATGAATATTATTAGATCGTGTATTGTAATTTGAATTCAGAACTTATTATAAGTGTTGTAGTGTTGTTTTGTTTTGATTTCCGTGTGAACTTTAAGTTTTGAATTCAATATGTAATACACGATAAATCTAACAATTGAAGGACATGGAAATTAAGCATTCGTTTGTATTCAGAAAGGCGAGGATTGCCGAGGAACATTAATCGCTGCTTAACATTGGAAGGCCTTCCACAAGGTGTACCGATGAGCTGCAGCCTTATTGCGCAATGCAAAAATGAATGCAATCAGGCTCATATGTATGCATTTTGACGTAAAGAAGCAGACGAATTTTGAACCACAGCTGTAGGTCTTCGTGGAGATTGGTCTTTTCGATTGTGGAAGAATATGCGATCCTAATTGCTGGTGAAACCCATACAAATCCACAAGATGCGAGAGTCGCAAGACTGATCGAAGTGCCGACGCTTAGACGAAGCCTACATTCAATGGACGTCTTTCTGTTGAACTGACTAAGGTTTATTTTAATCGTGTCATGCCTAGAATGTCACTAGGCAGAGTAAGCATGCACGAAAAACGATAACTTTATAGATTGTCGTACCAAAAGATCTCATAACATGCGTGTCTTCAACTTTTAACTCTAGCTCTCGCTTCACAATGCTCGTTTTTACAACAAAAATGGCGCATGACAATTCCCGACGAAGCGTAATAAACAATATACTCTCAAAATGATATTCTTCACGGTGCATAACAGCTATATAACGCGCATAAGACACGAGTAAACAACTTTTATGCCCACTACATTACGCCAAGCGTTCCCTGATGCAAACTTACGATAAGAAAAAGCAAGTAATGTTCAGTAAAGTTTTTAAACTGTCGAAGTTTAGCTGTTGGGAATGATTTCTGGTGTTTTATTTGAGTTAAAGACTGTAATGGGGCTTTACATTACCGACTAAAGTAAGCCATCTAATTGATGAAGTAGGGGAGTTTGTGGAACAGCTGCACGTGCCGATCTTCGAGGTTAAGCAACGCTTACCGTGATTGGTCTGTGGATGGGTGCCCGTCTTAACATACCGAGGTTCCTCGTGCCTCAAAAACACGTTAAATTGGGCTTTTGTTAGTTGGTTGCTTTTTATTAATATATCGTTGATAGTCGATAGGTGTCGTCATGTCTCCGTATGATTATAAAACATGTTGATAGATGATGATAAAATTCTGATGCAAAAAGAAGAATTCCAAATCTTTTGACAATTCATCGAGAGTTTACCATCATCATCATCATCATCATCATCATATCAGCCGAAAGACGTCCACTGCTGGACATAGGCCTCCCCCAAGTGTCGCCACAACAACCGGTCCTGTGCGTCTCGCATCCATCGGTTACCCGCGACCCTCATCAGATCATCGGTCCACCTTGTGGGAGGCCTTCCAACGCTGCGTCTTCCGGTACGCGCTCGCCACTCCAAAACTTTTCGGCCCCATCGACCATCTGTTCTGCGAGCAATGTGCCCTGCCCACTGCCACTTCAATTTGGCGATCCTTCGGGCTATGTCGGTAACCTTGAGTAGAGTTTACCATCTCTCAAGATATTTTATAATCTCACGGAGTATGCAATTATCCGGTGACAGTCATTAGCCAATAAATCTGACACCAGTCTTGTCAAAAGGTTACCCAGTTACTGTGTTGTGGAGATCAGACAGGAAGTCACTCCACGTGAAATACTGGTTCTCAGCGGCGTCCGGTAAGACTGGAAGCTGACCTCAATATAGTTGGAAAAAAAAGGTAGATTGATGAAGTAGCAACAAGCTTAGAGACGTTGACGGTTCATATTTCATTATTATTTTCGTAATTCCCTAGACTGACAAGGCCGGGTCTTATTGAGAATTAACAGATATTGATCAGGCCACAGGCTCGGCCCCTATGGATTCATGGATCAGTTGTAATCTACTCTGTCAATAATAAAGGAGCCTGTTAAAATATTTTGTAGTAAGTTTAGGAAGCTATATTTTCATTTATTTATTTAATTAAAAATAAGACCATAGGTTGGGGTGAAAGATGACTGAATAGTTTTATGTTGACTTTAGGTAAAAGCACGTTTTATCCAACACAGTTAATATTCACCATCTTACTTACTCGTATAATAACAATTGTATTGCAATTGTTAAGATTTCAAATAACAGTCTCGTGCTCGTTTTGCTGTTGTCAGGATCCACAGTCACAATATAAATATGGACAGTAGGGAAACTGCCTACAAACGCTCGAAACGGCACACTCACACAAACGTGCATTTTATCGTTATCGAATTACGTATAAGTCCGTGTGATCGATCATAATGAATTCGTGAACTTACTTGTAAATCATGAATGCGGCGGTTTTTAGGGTATTTAAAGTTGATAGTGCAAATTATAATAGTGATAGTGGTACCAATAAGTACATCCAAGATGGCGACTGCAATAGGTATTCTATATCAATATATTCGTCATGGGTGTCGTTTTCATGGTTTTCGAGGGTGTTGAAGCCGATAGTGCTGTCAAAACGTGAATCCAAGATGGCGGCTGCAAAAGGTATCATTTTTTTTCGTCATGGGTGTGTGTATTTTTTTATGTAATGGGTTTTTTAATTACTAGATATCACACGCATTTTCGGATAGAAAACGGTATGGTTCGTAGCCGCTTATGAGCCCAGCCCGCGCGCCACCTGCGCTGCGGCGTCTACCGCGTGCCCACTTTTCCGTGTTTAAACTATCGTCTTTTGCTGAGATTAACCGACGCCATGAGATTACCTATTTAAATTATGTTTGTAAGCTATTTATTCAAATTCGATTGATTGATCACTACAGAACAAAAATGTAAAAAAATATATATCAAAAACATTAAAAGTGACAACCCTATTGCTTCAATGGAGCGTAGGTAATTATGTTCTCAACTAGGCTTAGTTTCCCTACTGTCGATATTTATACTGTGCCACAGTGATTGTACTCTTTGTAACATACCATTTAAATCACATTGTGAAATGCAATTTTTGACAATCTTAATAGTAACATTTTTTTTAATTTGCGAGTTGTCCATATAGTATTGTAAAAAAAAAAATACTTATTCTGTATAATTGTTATATTATGTTTTAGTATATTTTTTTAAATCTGCACTAGTAGTAGTATGTAGGTAGGTACAAAAGCGGACTGCTATTATATTTTGTCTACGTAAATAAATGTACTTAGGAATAATTGAAAAAAAAAACACAAAATAATATTTACACTTTACAACTTACTCCTGTTATACGAGTAAAGATCATTAATAACGTACCTACCAAAGTCGTTCTGCCTCAATAAATCTCCAAACTCCAACCAACCGGCCTGCAATGTTTAATAAACACACGTAGTTCAACCCGTCTGATAGAGTAAGTTCGGTGTTACCGCAAGAAGTCATATAGAACTAAATTAGTGCAATAGCCCCGTACTAACACAAAGCGGGCCAAAGTGGCTTGAAGCTTCGTAAGGCGAAATTAATGAAGTGGGGGGAACTGGTACTATAGTAGGCGCCAGATAAATGTGCAATAAGTCAATGATTCACATACATTTATTGACTTTCTTAATATCAAAAACAGAAAATAAGACTTAAAGCTTCCCTGAATCGATTTCTATCGTGATTATTGTGAAATGAAAAACGGTTCAAAATTTACCTTTTCAAAAGGTCAAATGAAATATGCATTATAATTTTGTCAATCAAATCAAGTAATATAAGTGATAATGCCACTCAACAGGGACAATAGAAATCTCGATCCGACATCCAGCCTTCATTAAACCGATAACAACTGTCTAACGCTGACATTTTGAGGGCAGCTAATAACGTCAGTTCGCAAGCTCCAGTAACTGAGCTATCTAGCGGCTAACTTAGTTCATTCACTATCTCATTCACCATCAGGGACTGACGGTTCATTGATTGGAATATTTTAGGCTTTCAGGTACAACATTTGAAAGGTCTGGTTAAAATTTACAGAGTAACGTAGAAATGGTATTTGAGATTGGGCTGGGTAGATTCGGTCGTGGAATAAAAACAAGTTGCGGTTCATCTCTCGCGATAGGTCTTACTAGCCAGAGTTAACAGTTTTCCAATTTTTTGGGTTATTTTGGAGAAATAAATTATGGCAAGCAGAATAGGGATGATTCCTGGTAAAAAATATAAGATTCTATTAGATTATCAAAAAATATTGGACACGTATTTTTTGTTTTATAAAATCAACAAAAGAAGATGAAGATAAAACGCATCAAAGATCAGGATTAGGGGGTTGTGACGTCATGTGTAAGTAAAAAGTGTATAATACAAGTGACTTCACACTAGTTTTCAACGCACTGTATCGTTTTCAAGTTTTTGATTACGTGAAAAAAGAAAAAATACGTGTCTAATATTTTTCTGACGATATATATTTGACGAACTAATTAGATTTTTTTAGTCATCTCAAAAAAATATTATCATGATGAAACGTGAAAATGTGTATTTTGGGTACAATGACGATTAAATTTTAACCTCGCAAAATTGATTTGCCACGATATGTTTTCATTACATTGAAAACAGAAAACCTCAAAGTATACACTGCTGAACTTTTACTATAACCAACACTTTTGGCCCAGAAAGGTGATAATATGTTTTATCAATTGCACGTCATATTTGACAAGGGTCGAAGTGGCAGCTTTCATTAAAGGTATTCGACACCTCATTCCTCAATATAATGCTTTTAAAATGCTCATATATTTTGGGGCAAATAACTATGCTTTCGAATAATTGCTACAAGATGGGACAAGAAAATAACGTAGTAAGTATTATGGATTGGGGTATAAGTTCGTGTATCATTAGAAACGACATCATTGTTCTGATAAAGATTTTCCTTCCTTATGTGGGAAGATTCTTTATTCTAACATGAGAAAAATCTTCAAAAAACATGTAATCGTTGGGGTTTTAATAATTAGTCTTCCTGCATCAAAGTTTGTCACTGAATTTGGATTGATTTGTTTGGATGCGATTACCCACAAATTATCATCATTATCATCTAATTCGGCCTTTTCCATCCTTTCTGGGAGGAGCTTGAGGCTAAATTATAACAGCCGCACAGGCCGCTTCAAGGTTAAGCAAAGCTTTCCGAGGTTGGTCTGTGGATAGGTGACCATCTTTACATACCGAGACTCCTCCGTGCCTCGGAAAGCACGATATGCCGTTGGTCTCCGCTGTCATTTGGAGATCTTTGGCAGTCGTTACAGATTGTCAGAAGCCCAAAAATCTGACACCAGTCTTGCCAAGACGTACCGTTTTAAGTACCCAGTTAATGGGTTGTGGAGGTCTGGTAGGCAGACGCTCCACGTAAAATACTGGTATTCAGCTGAGTCCGATTTGACTGGTACCCGACCCCTATGTAGTTGGGAAAAAGGCTAGGCAGATGATGAGGCCTCTCCCATCTACGTAGGGTTCAGCTTGCAATCAAACTGGATGCTGTTGAATCGATGAAAGTATTTCAGAAACAGTGCAAGCGTCAGCTTATCTGACTTCGACTGACAAGTAAATGAGTAACATATCACAACTACCACCGCAAACATGAAAATTAATTGTAAAGTTAATAATAGTGACTTCAGTAACATACTCAGGATTCATTATTATTATTCAGATTTCGGTCAAAACTAATAACATGATTCAGTCAAACAAGAACTGAAGCATTCTTCGTTAAAATATCACATTTTTACCAACTACGACTATTGTAAAATTGCAAAGGGGAAGATTGTAAAAATTATACCGTCCGACTGTTGGACCAGATGGTACTGATGTCTCTTTAACTCTAGTTTTTATTTTATTTCAGACTGTTTCGTGTTATTGGACAAGTTTCTGAAGTTTCATTATGTTTTATTAAGGTGAGAGGAAGGTATAAGATATTTTTTGACAGTGGACAGAATGATGATCTGTATTAATAGAGGTTCTTGGATGTTTACAGCTTTGATAAATTAGCTAGGACTCGTGAAGCTGGACAACAGTAACGTTATTCAAAAGTGTAGACGTAGGCAAATTAGGCTTATTATTTTAAAGAACGTACATATGTATAGGTATATTTAAATTCTGTAAGCATAGCCTTTATAATTATAGTCCTTTCTAAGGGCCAATTTCACCAACGAAACTAAACGCGATCAACGAATAAACCACGTTTATGAGCTGTCAGTGTAAACATTTTTCTATGGAATATTTACACTGAAAGCTCTTGAACGCAGTTTAGATGTACTGATCGCGTTCAGTTTCATTGGTGAAATCCGCTCTAAGTTGATTTCAACAAATAATATTTTTTTATTTGTTTCAATTCAAAATATGTCTAGACCTTTTTTTCAGCCTTTTTTCCCATAACCTGTTTGAGTTCTTATTATTTTTGATGTCGAACAAATTTTATTGTAATATTTGCATACTTTAGTGATAATTTTTTTTACAGTTTCAAAACATCTTGACTAAGTACAAAATCACCGTCAACATGGAAACACGTTCCACCGAACGTAGCATGTTTGCAATTATAATAATTGTGAATAATTAATTAATTACAATTTGACTTGTAAAACATGTATTATGAATAATTTATAATCACCACTGCGTGTAACGACTTTAACATATTTGCCTGTAGTTATGTGTTAGATGTATTGACTTTAATCTAGTTTCACAGGTGAATAAATATCACAACCCTGGCATAATAACATTATGTACCTTTTTATGGATGGGAAATCATCAAATGACTCCTGCCGCTCTGGGTGGAGCGGGAGGGAGTGTCAGACTCTTACTGACTAAAACCCATCCGTGTTCCTTGTAGTGCTCTTTGCTTTCCAGGGCCGCGGTAACTCTTTCGAACAAAATCCGCAACCCGAGCAGGCTCTGGCCCTAACGGGCCCCTTCTCCTTTGCGGACATATTATATCTTTGAGGCGCGCGTGGAACACAACGCGCTGTCGACCCGGGCCTGGGTTTGATCGGACGGCGAGCTACCCAACGCTCGCCGTCCGCAAACCCGCGCCTAAGGTGGCCGGGAATCGCCCTGTGACTCTCGATGCGTCTTCCTATATTGCGGTGGCTGGGGCGCTGTCTCTCCCTCACGCGGCCCGCCTCCTCGCTCCGTACCATGGATTGAACCAGGGCCGGACGTGAGAGGTCGCCGCCGCCGATCGCCTCGACGAGGACACGGCGGTGCTTCGCCCAAGCAGGGCAGACCTCCACCGTATGCTGGTCATGTGTGCCCAGGTGGATGGTGGCTTTCCTTCGGCTTGATGAATAGATTATTTTTGCTCTGTTTTTTTATTGGAGTGGAAAGCTCCAGACCAGTACAGAGCAACCGAGTGGAACGGTGAATAAATCCTCATCCACTTACCCCATTCTATTCACACTTCTACTCTACTTAACAACTAAATAACTAAATTGAAGACAGGTTTTGAAATCCGTAAACAAAATTACGGGTCCAGTAACTTAGTTTTGAATTAGCGGCCAAGTTTTAAATTCAATATATTATTTCGTACGGACAGATTTCAAAGTTTTTATTTAACCTTGTTATATACTTTGCTTTTGGGTAGGTGCTTGGGTAAATACTAAATAGGTTTTTGGGGACAGTTTTTTTAAGAGGGAAGTTGAGTTTAGGTGAGAAGTGATATTTGGACACAAATAAATTTATTTAGTCCGCCACGCACGCGCGACAGTTCCAACACCATCCTGCGCGCACTGGTGGACCGGTGGGACTCTCCGATGCTGGCTTGCTGGATACGGCTGCACGCAGTCGTATAGTGATTTGCCACCATCATCGGAGAGTCTACCTGGACCTGCCGCTAAGTTTTTAATTGCTTGGAAAAAAAGAAACAATTATTATTTTAATACTAACACAAGTTCAATTTTACTAACAAATTTTTATATGGATGTAATCTTAGGATGAATCTGAAATAAAAGATTTATTATTAACTAGTATTAGACAGTGACAAAGAACTTTCATTGGCAGTCATCTAAAAATACTGGCATTTTGAAAAATCTCGAGTTATAAGACAAAAATAAGAGAAATAGCCTTGATGCAGCTGTTATTGTTAAGCCATGAGCTCCTCCCACGGGCAAGTCCTAATTATGTAGACTTGTAGAGAATATACTCTCGTTCTATGGAAAAAAAAAACAAACTTTAGTCAAACGTTCAAGGTAGACCGATGACCTGGTGAGGGTCGCGGGTAGCCGATGGATGCGAGACGCACAGGACCGGTTGTTGTGGCGACACTTGGGGGAGGTCTATGTCCAGCAGTGAACGTCTTTCGGCTGATATGTTGATGATATGAAATGATGAAACGCTTGTTTTTGTGTTCTTCTAAGTCTAGTAAAACGATCATTATGTTTTATGACCTACTAAAGTATCTCACCTTTAACTGTTAATGTTACTTTGTAACAGAAAGTATCATATGCTCACTTTAAAGCTTCTCTATATCAATGCGTTATTGGTAGTATGGTAAGCGACGTGCTTTATCTACTATTGGCGGGTCAAGCAGTCTTGACACTTGCTCAGCTTCAGTATATTTTTTGTAAGTATTTAAAATAAAAACGTCAAAAAAAAGTCAGGAAGGACTGGACATGCTAGCAAAAATGCTAGATTTTAACAAATTAGGTTTGTTCTCGTTTTAACATAAAAACAATCTACATAAAACGTTTATGCTTATTTTGACGTACCAGGATGAATTTGTGACAGGAATTTGAAAATGTCAGAATAAATAACCATATAATATTCTGTTGCTATTTCTAAATAGAAGTGCTTTATTATTTAATTTAAGTGTGCTGTCCTCATGAAACCATTCCACTCAGATTAGACATGGAAATGCTATAGGTATCTACATAATTTCCTCCCACAAGGAAAGCTGGTGACCTGGTGGAAGCCGCGGCAGTCGATTAGACGTGCGATGCGAAGAGCCAGTCGTAATGCTTGAGGAAGCTTTCATCCAGCAGACGACGTCTTCAGGCTGAGATGATGATGATGTTGATAAATATTTTTCGAAAGTATAAATAAAATAACCTACATAGTACGAAAGTATCAAGACTGCTCGTGAAGACATCTGCACAACGAACTCCTATTGTTAACCGCACGGAAAAGATCAACTAACTGTTGCATTCAGATGAGACAGTACTTTGTACTGCCTACTTTGTTGTCTGCGTTTTTATTGTTTTGATACCGTACATTCTTGGAATATAAAGCTTGTTGGTTGACTATTCAATGTGTTCACACGGAAGCATAGCGGTTATGGTGTTCTTGTAGCTTATAACTGAATATTTGTCTCACATAGTCAAGTCAACCAATCAATGAACCTAACATGCAGATCTTACTAAGAATAAATGTCAGTAGTTAGATACATTAAATGTTATAAATCGCCATAGGAATTTTATGAAATTCATATGCTCACTTAAATTAGTATATTTATTTTGAAAGCGTCTCGAGCTCTAGGCGGAACAGTGATTCCATCGAACGCCTCGTTGTGCAAGGCAGAGTCGAAGGTACCAGGCCGCGCGGTAGATCACCCATGCGATGGACCGACCAAATGAAGCGGACTACTGCATGAGTGCGCTAACAGGAAAAAATGGCGGGAAATTGTGAAAAAGATCACCACTGCCCGCAACACTACATGACGACCACGACCGCTCTGGCAAGAGCGTACCGACTGAGAAGAAGAATTCTGAAAGCCAATTCCTATGTTTAAAAACGTACAAAAAATAATGAACCTAAAAACTTTACCTACAATTAACAACTTCAAATCATATCGTCGCTTTACATCAGGTGATATTGTGGTCAAATGCGAACCTACCAGTACCTATATAATTTAAGAAAAAAAAAATAGGCAAATTCGGTTTTTAAGTTAAATGGTTTTTTTTTCACCGTATTTGTAAAATCATGTTTAAAAAGCCTCTACAGCACCATAATCCAACACAAAAGCGTCACGACCTCCAACCCAGTCGCATCTGTGCCACAATTCTTTGCTGCAGCTACATCCCTTTTCGATACAACGTTTATATTAAAACTCGATGCGTCCAGGAAATTGCTATCATACTTGATCTCAAACTGTCACTGTTATGTGGCTGCGACACGTGGCGAGTGAAGCGGGGGGCGGAGCGGGGGAGCGGGGATTAATTTTGATAGTAGGGGACAACAAATTAAAGTGTGAAAGGGATGGCTTGGAGGATGAAATGCAATGGAATGAAGCTCTTACCTGTTCGTCTCTCCGGTGGAGTGAGCTTGAAGTAAACTGCCATTCGTCTTGATTACATGGATTGATAGCTGACTTCATTTTCACTTCACCTATGTTTTCAGTGAGATTCTTACAAAATATCACTACGTACTGATATCTTTAACTTTGTTAAGACCTCATTAGGCTGGCGAAAATCAAACTTGATCGAGCAATTAAAATGCCTCAGCATGGAAATACACGTATATGAGTTACTGCTTATGTTTTCCAACACTATAATAAACCTGCTTGGTTAGAAAAATCATTTAGTAAAGGGGTGAATTATATGCAAAAAATTTACTGAAGTAATGATATTATTTACACCTAACACACAGGTGCTAACTTTTCGTTAAAACTATGTATAACTTGTCTTCATAACATAAAATCGCCCCGCTCCCGCTCATCAACAACCCAGCACCTTAAAAGCTTTATAACGCATTTCATCCCACACACAACTGGAATTGAATCGCAACCCTACAAGTCAACACAGAAGATTGCTTTTCGCAAAACCCACACGTATCAATGGGGATGTTCATAAAATAGAAAACGTAAGCCGGTCGACAGATCAGGAAGTGTTTAGCTTTGTGTTGTATTGTGAAGAGCGGGAGGTATCTGAAATGCCATGACAAAAGCAACTGGTTGCTACTGGCTATCGCCATGGATTTTGACAACTTTGAAAGTTTGAAGGCGATGGGTTGTTGTTGGGGTCGTTATATTGAGTTGCTTCATAGTGACAGTGAAATTTTTGTTTTATATTTTTCGCAGGGTGCAAGACGGCCACGGCAATATTGATTTATTTAGTAAAACTTTATGCACTAGTAAACACACTGTACAAAGGCGGATTTAATGCCGTCGACAAGTGGGCAGAGGAAATGAATTGAATTTGTGAAGTGAGATAGGAAAGAGAAAAAGGATTAAAAAAGAAAACAGACTAGTCAAGGCCTTCAGTGTTCTGCGCTGACTAATGGGAGTAATTTTAAAAGAGAGCGATGCGCGGATACGTGATCATACTTACGGAGGTTGAAGTCAAATCGAATGCAGTTATTTAGAAGGCGGTCAAGTTTATTGAGCAAATCTGCATTCAGGTAATAATAGCTACAACGTCAAATGCCAAATCCAGGCTGCTCTGAGGGTGCGAAACGTGGAAGGTAACCAAGGCCATCTCACGCTAAATCCAGGTATTCGTCAACTGATTTCTTCGTCATCCTCGGATATTACTTCTACTTCCAAGATGTTGTTCGTAATTTACTTCTACTTCCAAGACGTTGCATAATTCCTAGTCAATGGCCGTCGAGAGTCACCTTACAAATAATTTATTTTAAATACTCTCGAATGAGGACCATTTTTAGCGACACCCTAATGTCCAGAAGGCGGGACCAAATACTGGACCACTTCAACGTATCAAAGGCCTTTTAGAAGTCGACGAAGGAAAGATAAATCTCCCTTTGACATTCTGTTGCCTACTCCAGTCTGATACGGAGAGTGTTGATCTGGTCTGTGTACGAGCGGTTCGATAGGAAACAAACCTGCGTAGTAGGGGTTCCACGGCCTTCAACCGCCTTTCTAGCATCCCATCTTGCAGAAAACTTGAGAGGGAACCGACAGCAACAGGTGCTTCTTTTCCAGTTATCTTCTTCCTTAACCAGGCATGAAAGAGTTCTAAAAAGTTTGAGCCTATTTCCGATTCATAAGTTACCAGGTACTTTGAGGTAAAATAAAATCTGATGCTAACATGAGAGAATATAATAACTCTTTCCCAACTTACAGTACTTAATGCAAAATGTGATATCACAAGAGCGATTTATGTGCGTAATAATGTGAGAAACTTTATTAATATTCCTGTTAAACTCTTTCAACTAAGTCGTACCTAACTCCTGATATTCATTGTTCTAAGTTCGCTTATTTATGCAGTCATACAAACTCCGTAGAGTTTAGTATGGGACGGCTTACGTAATATTGAACTGCAGAATATTGCCATCAGAACTTTGATTTGTAAAGATGTTACTACCTTCACATTGTTAGGCGTGCGAGGTTCCTAATTAATAAAGCCTTTCATCGAGTTGCTGGAGAGTTTGTAGTAGAACTTCTTATGCCCAGCTACAACACTAAAAAGTCTCGCATGCGTTTTGGAGGCTGTCTTAATATAAACGTTGTCGTTCAGTAAGTGCTGGCACTCAGCTTAATAAATGACCTTTGAGATTATTTTTTTTAGTTTTATCTTGAAGGTAAAACTTTTATTGTAGGGTGAAATAATGTTGCGGAATTTGTTTGAAAGAGTCACAGCAGGCTTAGAACGCAATGACAGCAGTTACCGTTGCTAGAAAGACTCAAGGCCCTAAAAGATTATTATTTATAGATTATAAAAGAACAGATACATGAAAATGAATGAATACGAGTCGACCAAATAAATTAATAAAGAAGAAAAAAAATATATTTTCTTGAGACATTCCTGTTAAAAATATGTTTTCATTGTTATAATCCATACTAATATTAAAAATGTGAAAGTCACCTTTTCACGTCGGCTGAAGGGATTTTGATACACGAATAGACTAAGTCCTGGAAATATGACACAGGATACTTTTCATCCCGGTACTATACTCCCTTGGTATAATTTTCAACTTTCACCCAGGCAAAGTCGCCGACGGGATGTAATTGCGCATTATTAAGTTTAAATTACCCTTGTTTAGCACAAACACGCACAGGGAGAACTTTGACCTTTCTCGATAAAGTGAAAAACCACGTGCCACTTAATGGAAATGTTATTCCCCCATATTCTGAGAAATTACCATAAAATTGACATCGCCATATTAACATTTCCTGGAACATAGATTGATGTACCTACCCTATGATATAGGGAGGAAGAAAATTGATAATATAACATCAGTCACATATTTGTAACAAAGGTGATGGGTCCAAATTACGAGGTTGTGGTTTACCATGTTTTGGAATTTGATTATTAATGAGTATAATATTTGGATGTTACATGGTGACTTAAAAGTTATAGATGCCGAAATGAAAAAAAGATAAGTACGACTGTTCCACAATAAAGCTCAAGAAAACTTCAGATTGTAGTTAAAATGAAATATTACTTAGTAAATGAAATAATTGAAAATATGACAACAGTAGCTAGTAGTTATTAAAATATTTCCAATAAATTCGGTTTCTGCTAGATTTCAGTTCGGAAGAAAAACTGATGTTAAAGTTAAATAAGTTTTGTTCGCTACTGATTCAGTTCGCTTTGCTGTCGCTCAAACAGAATCTTTCAATCTTGAATATATTCCTTCGTCACAAACAAGATGAAACCGATCGTCATAGGAGATAAGGGGGAAAATTTTCGAAAATTCCAACTGGATTTGCAAGTATTTTATATAAATCAGGCTTTATTGGCATCGAGAGGGCCGTATCATTTTAGTAGATATCTATTCAGGGGCTATGCCAACCGTACGTGGTTGGGATACCAACTATTGCAATGCAAACATAACTTTACATTCTTGGAACTGCAGATACTGATCCTGAAAACCTTAGCTTTAAAGACCTAAGGATCATTTTGGAAAAGCAATGCGATGTTGTAAGTGCAGATGATGAGGGTGGATTTGCACAATGTACCCAACACTATCTGTCAAACCATGAAATAAAGTGAGAATAAATCGAGATATTTTTACGATTGTTAAATTCTGAATGTTCTTTAATTTAGTTTAGATGTATGGAGATTTATGAAAGTAATATTTGATTTTACATTAGAATGTGGTATTACAATTTGATTGGTTGCAATCCTAGATAAATCAATGTTATATTGCGCGTTTAAGAACAAAGAGATAGTAAAGGAAACTTTAGAAGACTTATTAGTTAATATTGAAGATGGGTGTGATCTTAAAATGGAGAGGCTAGAGTTCAAAATACTGACAACTTTTGTATAGGTATCCTAACTTAATATTATTAATGCGAAAATGAGTTTTTTTGTCGGTTTTTACATACGTCGAAACGGCTGGACGGATTTGGATGAAACTTTGCACGTTGTTAGACCATATCCTGAAATAGTACAAGATACTTTGGATTTTTATTCCCAGAATATGTTCCCTTGGTATAATTTGGCAAAGCCACGGGCGGCAGATAGTTCAAAATACAGTCAACTTTTAGGGACAAAGAATTCGAAAAAACACTAAGTATCAATAACCACTTTTGACTTAAAACAATTCTATTAGAATTAACAATTTATTTATTGCTTGCTTCTCATAAAAGCCAACATAACATAATTTTTATCATAAAGGTTCTATTGCTCATGCCTATAAACGAAAACAATATACATGGCGATAACAGTTGGAATACGTCCATGTAACATTGAATAAATTCGCAGCAACACAGTAACACTACAGTGTCAGCTAAACGCGGAACTGTTACGAACTTTTTAGCTTAACACTTTATTGGGACGTGTATTTATTGATTCTGAAATACGACATAGCATCATGCTTGTATTTCAGGAGTTCATGTATTTATGTACGCAAAGATAAACAGTAGCAAAACTCACATAACAATTACCTGTTAGTAAAAATGTAATGCACCATGTAATGTATGTACAGGCACATTTTTCCAAGTCCCATGAAATAGAAGTCGAGCCGATTGCCACTGATTAGGCTACGGACTGTATCTTAGAAATTCCAGCTGGAAAAACCCAATAGCACCTTACTCGACTCGGGTATGAAACCCAAAATCTCGTAATCAGCTGTAGAGCTCGCGACCGCTAGATCAACGAGATATTTGAATAATTTTATTTTTTATTTATTCATCACTTGCAATTATTTTACAGGTACAACCCAATGCATTAGTGAAGCAAACCTAATAATAACAACTATGAATTTGAAATGTTGTTGATAAATACTAGTTAGATATTTCTAGTTTAGGTACGTTTGTGTCAGAGATGTCTTATCTGATTATACAGAATAAAATCAATGCCTCATTATTTTCCAAGACATGTCATGGATTTGGATAAGTTAAGTGTAATCCATATTTGTTTTAAATATTCCATTCATACAAATTTGAGAAATACCAACATAACGGGAAAAATAAGAAGGAATTACAAACAACAAAAATCACACTTCCAGTAGATTACCTTAATACTGTACTTACACGTGAGTGTCTAAGTTTCTAACATAAAAATCATAACTGCCACCTGGAACTCACGTCCCATAATAACATTAAACACCACGACAGCCCATAAACGATAAGATACCCCATCGAACATGAACACCCGAAACCTTTGCCCAAATTCTAACAATTTGCACGATCCGGACATAGCAATTGTCCTTTATGACTGCAGAAACCTTAATATTAGGGAAACTATATCACTAGTGCGAGCATTAATAATATTCCTCGGAATTATTATTAGGTAGCAGTATGTAGTGTGGGATGAAATTATCTACCTACTTTGAAAATGGGTGCTTATTCAAATTGGAGCTGTTTTTGTTG
Organism: Melanchra persicariae; assembly: GCA_947386135.1. Classification (NCBI taxonomy): domain Eukaryota; kingdom Metazoa; phylum Arthropoda; class Insecta; order Lepidoptera; family Noctuidae; genus Melanchra; species Melanchra persicariae. The sequence goes on from OX376650.1 coordinate 20,238,540, forward strand.
AGTACAAAACTAGTAATTGGTGTTGTCTGACATTACTTAATTTTTTTATTAAATCCCGCGTTGCATTTCTTAGATTTGGAATTACGGTCACTAATTTTGTTGTTTAAAACTATTCTAGGAATCTGTTTGTAATACAAGTCATCAATGGAGGAATCACAACGATTTAAAGCCCTCTAAGCTTGAGCATATCGGAGGTGACGAAAATCATAACAAATGGCAACTCTTTCATTCCTCTCCAAAACATTGGTAAAAAACTGGCAAACAGAGAGAACTATCCTATTAATTGGTTTGTCAAAATGCTTCAGGCAGTTCCCGTTAGTGACGTTGAAATGAAAAAACTGGCACCATTTCCAACTCGTGCAGCACACCAACGAAAAAGAATCATGGCCAACACATAGTCGAAACAAACTAAAAGCTTTTACGGTACAAAAGCACTGGAATAAACTACACGAACATCAATAATACCGCAAATAAAGCCCTTCAGAAGAGCAATAAAAGATCATTCCAATATCAAAACCGGGAAGTGCATTTTACAAAAATTTACAACGCATTTAAAATTTAACAGCGCTCATTTGTTTTTGTGCCAAAAATACGCGGTAACGTTCTGCGGGGCATTTCAACTTCGCTATGATTTCTTGGCCGTATCACCAAGTTACGTTTGCGGTTGGGATTTTTTTCATAATTTATGTTGATGATATTTTATTTCTTTCTTAAAGCTTCTTAGGTCTAATTGATTCATTAATTTATTGAAAGTGCAAGTACTAGATTTTGTAGCAGAAACGGGATAAATTGTCTTCTCAGATTCGCCACGCCCATGCACCGTAGGTACTCTTTCAAATCTATCCCACTCTTGTTAACTGATGTGCGTTAGTCCGCCCGGGCTACCGTCACAACTATTATTAATTATGTCTTAGAACTTCATTAGCCATGGCGTTGATAAGTTAGCTCTTTCTTCATTCACGTTTCAAATCGTCTCCTTCAACTTCATCATCACCTACAAACGTCACCACGTTTATTCTTTCGTACTTTACTGTCAATTAAGTCATTTCATTATTCACTTTATTTTTTACTCACACAGTCTGTCTTCAACTGCTCTTTATCCACATTTTTAAACTTCACTCTTTTAATCACAATTTCCTTCCATTTACAATAAGATATTTTACGGCCAGCATCATAACTTTGTTTTTCCGTATGTTCTACACATTTCTGGATAAATACGGCGTAAGGCAAGTAAACCGCGATCATAACAGTAAATGGTGCGTCCACGAAAGCATACATTAGCAGCTTTATGGACCGGATACGAGGTGCTGATGTTATTGTATGACTTCTGTAGTTCTGTGTAGAGGGAGAAGGATTTTTTAAACGCATGTATTATAATTTTGCTGGTGTTTTCAGCTGTTTTGCAAGTGGAAATGTTATGGATTATAGATTTAGGTTATGTTCTGAATTATTGATATTTAGTGAAAGTGAGCGCTTGCTCCATTGTAGAACGCTTACCATCTGATTGGTTGTCAAGAGTGGGCTCATCTGGAAAAACAATCTTTGTAGGTTTTCTCGAAATCACAATCTGCACGTTTTTAAATGTTACACTGTTGAAGGTTTGTCTTGCCAAATGGAATAAGTAGGAACTGTATTGGTCCTTTATCCAAATATCATAAAGGTGAAGCTGAAGAAGCATAAATATGCATTTTAATAGTTAAATCATTTTTCAATCAAACTATGCATCAATGATTTTGTTTCACAGTGATGATTGAGAATAATTCACAACTGCATCATAAATTATTTTTTGTTTAAATGTTTGTTCGTAGCAGAGGTCGAATAAACAGCAAAAGGAAAAAAAACTCATTGAAATCCAAATATTTAGCTGTTCACACTAACGATATGTTTTGTTTCAAAATATATTATCCAACTTCTGTTCAATGTAGGGTGACCAAATAGAATGATCATTGGACTAAAATAGCAGAGAAGGGAGAAACTTAAAAGAAACAAGAAATAAAAAAAAAATGTTAAATGTCCACAGAGCAGACATCCATCGGTTTTTATATTTTATTTATAATACAATTATTTATTTGCTATGCACTCTCAATAAAATTGTAGTATTAGTAGATACTATCTTCAGTTATGTTAGTAAAAACCGGTTTATTTGCGTAAATGGAAGCCCAGTCACCAACAGTTGAGATATTCCCTTATTAATTAATTACCTACTAATCAAAACACCTTTACTCCCATGGCAGGACAAGAACAAGGAAAAGTTCACACTACCTAAACTTAGAGCAAATAAGAATTATGATTCTGATTCTTTTACCACAAAATTCGGTTTGCTGCTAGTGCTGGCATCGGTATGAATCAAGCTCGTCGCCATTTTGCTGTTTTCGCCTTGTCTGCCGAAACATTATTTTTATCATTTTCATCATTTAGCAGCTACAAAAGTAGTTAAGTAAATTCAATTTTAGTGAAACTAGTCAAATCGACAGTCCGTACCTTAACCATTGAACTTTGTCTGCTTCTTAAGATATGCATGAAGTATTGCGGCTTGTTGCCAGGATTCCCATCCATCTGAGAACACTGTTCTCTCTGCTCAGTGTTGTGCATTCTAGATAGCAAGTTTGTTGGCTCCAGTTGCGACTTCTAACTAACGCTTTGCGTCTCCAATTTATGCGTTATGTATTTTCGTCTCAGGGATAAACTGTCAAAACATTTTTTTTTGCGTAAATGTAGTGTTTATTAACCCTTTAAAGGTTTTCTGCATACATGCAGACGAATACAGAATAGTGTTAATTTTTTTACAGTCAGTTAACGAGACGAAATTTTAACAACAGCTTCATAAATTCTTAACGAATTTGTATCTGAATTTTTTTTCAGAAGTGGTGTAAGAATCTAACAGTGATATAAATATATTTCTTTGTATTTTAATATAATAAATAAAAATGAAAACTTTGCACTCCAACATGCTTTCAGGTTGCTATTACAGTATACGAAATGCAAAAAAATAAATGTAAAATGTTATTCATTTTTCACTTTTTAGTGGTACCCCACCCCACATCTAACAACACCTGGAAAGTCACAGGAAAGCAATAACACGCAATTTCATTCACTAAAAATGGATGAAATATTTTTTCCAGAAATTTTGATTTAGAAACCGAATTACTGAACCGATTTTGATGAAATTTCAATGGGAGTATTTCCTTTCATCCAATAAATATATAATTTTTCAAATCAGTTCATAAATGACGGAGTTACACAAACATAAAAAAAATACAAACAAATTGAGAACATCCTCCTTTTTTTGAATGCGTTTAAAAAAAAGTAGACGTTTCGAAACATGTCTACAAAAATACCTTGTTTTGAAATAGACCGTTCTTGTTAACAATGAAACATTTGGTAACCCTACCCAAAAGTAACATCTTAACGTAACCACATGTTCCGTTCGTGTTTTTTATAAGGTTTTTTTTTGGATTTTTTGCAACGAACTCCGAAACGAAACTCATACACATGTCAAATACTTAATTTCTTGAGGATTTATAACTGTCTGAGGTTAGGCCCAGGATAGATGGCTCAGTTTGTAATGTCATTGCAATACTTCGCTTTTTATTAGAATTTTTTATTCAAATGAATCTGATTAAGAGGGTTTTGTGAGTCAACATCATAATTTCAACTGAAAGACTTTCTGCCAGCAATGTGACCTGCCCAATAGTACTTAATACGGCAAGGCACATTGCTCGCACAACAGGCTACTGATCAAGCTTATGGAAACTGATCGAATCAGAAATGAACTTTAATGATATTTTATTTAGTTCATTTCTGATTCGATTAGTTTGTTGAGTATTCCAGGAATTTGTTTCTTGTTTTGAATAGTAAAATCAAAGTGATTGCCTGCCGTTTACTTATGCTAGCATTTAATTGAATTACAATATTAAATTCATCTTAATTTTTCTACAACTAACACGATAGAATCATTAGCAGCAGTGTGCGACATCTTATGACGCCGTCAACTTTAGCATCAAATAATCGAGACCCCATCTGTTTGAGCGTAACAATTCGTGTATACCAGCCCTAACTTCGCTGCAAGTTGCAGTCATGTGACATTGATTTGATATGGTTTTGTGTTATGGTTCAATTTATTATTGAATAAAACAGAAGCCGCTTTTTATGGTGCCTAAAAAAGTCGTGTTGGAATGGATACAAAAAAAATGAAACAATTAAATCTGCAATTATCACATTTCAGGGGGAAAATTTCATATACCTACGTATCAATATGTGTGTGCATTACGAGGATAACCATCAGAAGCGGGTAAAGCACGTTATTCAAGTCCTGACCTGAAAAGAATTTAACTTTTTTTAATTAGATCTATTTGTCCCACTGCTGAGCAAATGCGGGACCCCATAGCTTCCCAATGCTCTCTGGATATTGCCTTCTCCGGCCAATCACGCCAAACGTTTACACATAAAAATCCTTTTTCCTACCAGCTAGGGCAAAATAAAAACTCATCAAAATAACACTTAAATATTTTATTAAAAGTGTAACAGCTTTTCTATGTATCTCGATTATTACCTAACACTTAGGGAAAACTATGAAACGAGCAAGAAAAACGCAGCGGAAACTTCGTAATTAGTTCTACAGCAGGAGTTGCACCTAACTTAAACATCGGTTTTAGCAACGTTGGCTGGCGCTAAATTGAATAAAACTTAGCAAAAGAAATAAGAAAAGTGGATTTATTTTGATGACTTTGGAAAAAGTTTCATATCTTTTGCAATAAAAGCGGTAGAATTTAAGAAATATAGATCTGTCAAGACGCTTAGTTGACACTTCGCGTGACACTGGCTTTTACCTTGGACAAAGGTTAGGCATAGCCATACAACGTGGCAATGCTGCCAGCCTTTTGGGCACTTTACCAGTGGCCAGCGATGCGTAGGAATTTTTCGACGCCATGTTTTAGTTTTAGTTCGTTCGGAATTTTTATTTAAGTGTCTAAAACAAATAAATAAATATTTCTGATTGAACCATTAAAAATAAAGACCAATGAAATTATTCTGATCCGTAATTTGAATAAGTTAATTAACAAAATTCATTCGATAATTCGTTTATCTCTAGTCGAAAGTCAATTATTTTTATGTCTAAATAAGTAATGGCTCATCCAATTAAGGTGTACAAAATGAAGAAATGTATGATAAAATATATAGGCACTTTTTATCGACCTGACACAATCGCTGAAACCATCCTATGTAACATGATGTGAACTAGCACTACTGATGCAGTTTATAAAGTAGCTTACAATTATTGTAGACATTTGCGACTTTATCACTGTCTCGGTAACTTCACTAAAAAAGAGATCATAATCAATAATAAGCTTTTTGGGGTTCACTTGGACATAGGCTTCTTCTTAATGTGGTATGGTTTATAATATGGAAACCTTCATGTGCAAATTCTTCCTATAAATCCAGCCATGCGCAACTCGCACATGGCTGGATTTATAGACTAGAAGAGCAGGTTCATAATAGAACTTTATCTACACTCACAACGTAATGTTCCAAACATTAGTTCAAAAACGAATGTATAAACACGTACTTTTTTGTCGTGGATAGGTAAGATTTAAAAACAAACCTTTACAGTTCAACATTTTCCTTCGATTTTCAAACAACTGCATCATAAAATAACATTAATTTTTATAGCACACTTTTACTTTTCAATTTATTGCAATTTACAGCATGTATTAATAGAATTATAATCATTGAAGTCATTCATACAACTCTTTCAGTTTTCTACAAATTTTGTAATTTAATAACTTAAGTATTTAAAATCTTATTAATTTATCTTTATGTATTACTCTTTCAGTTAGAAGTGATGTCCAATGTAGTATTTCATGAAATCATAACATTTATCAGTCAATTTGAATTTCGTGGGCTACCTTAAAGCTTCCACCTTAAGTCCATGAGACAGCTTTTATCATTGTCTATGAATGGCGCTGCGCAGTCATACGCAATGAGAGTATTCACCATATTGAAATAAATATCCACTTATTTTATTTAAACTGTATGAGTGAAAATAAAATAGTGTATGCAACGACATATAATTAGGTGTTCAAACACTCGTGTGATACTATTATTACACTCGTGTTTTAATAACCCCTTTTATATTATCGTTGTAAAAACTACTATTACAAACTAACATACACAAACCAAGTACATTACAGCAACGCTATAAATATGAGAAAATCTGTACCACCTAACCACCCACTCATGGGCCAAGTCAAACAAACTAAGCTTCAGGCTGAACCGGTAACTAAGCTGCTCCTATTTGCACAGACCGACATTTACAACGGACATCGTTTACTAAGTGAACAAACAAGATTACTTATACGTACATGGCAGTGTAATTTTAGAAGCTGAATGTACTAACAGGACTGTATGTGCTGGGATAGGTGCTCTAGAATTGATTGAAGAATACAATAGTTCAGAGGGAATCGTTACTTATTAATATTTATTATTTCTTTTTTTTATTTATGAATGGGCTAGCTCTTGACCTCTTGATCACGCCTAATAAAAAGCGATAGATGAGGTCCATGACGAAGCGAGCCTGCCCAGAAGATGCCTTGAGGCACTGGTACTCCCACGTGTCGACGAAACACAGCAGGCTGCTTGACGCCGAACGATCGGTAATAACTTTATACCGGAGACTGATACAAGTTACCGGAGCCTGGTAGGTAAAAAAAAATGGACTTCATACTACAGATATCAAGACTTTTGTATACAGGGTGAATTTTGCAAGTGGGCGTGGATAGCCAAATCCAAAAATAAGAGGATTAGCGAAAAAAGATGAAAAGAGTCTAGAACGACTTATAAATTTAAAAAATGCTTTCGTTGCAAGCAACGGCAAAGTGCAAGAGACACATACTGTTTGAATGAAGTCTCTGCAAGAAGCGAGGGTGTTTTAGTGGATACACATTTGAAGTTTGATATTTTTGTTATTATAAGGCTGTATTTAATAGACCCCTACAAAATGAGCTTTTTCCAACTACGTTTATTTATTTGGATCTCCAATAAGGATACACCGATATAACATAAATAACAATGAAGCAAATAGTTCATTTACATGTTTTGGTCAGCTTGAAATCTTACCAGATGCAGTTCAATAATATTGTATTTTTTAAAAGGACGGAATTTAAAAAATACCGACCAAGTGCGAATCAGACTCGCGCACGATGGGTTCCGTACCATTATCCATCAAAAAACGGCGAAAAAATCACGTGTTTTGTATGGGAGCCCTAGTTAAATATTTATTTTATCCTGTTTTTAGTATTTGTTGTAATAGCGGCAACAGAAATACATCATCTTTGAAAATTTCAACTGTCTAGCTATCACGGTTCATGAGGTACAGCCTGGTGACAGACAGACAGCAATGTCTTAGTAATCGGGTCCCGTTTTTACCCTTTGGGTATGGAGCCCTAAAAACTACAAGTTATAGGAATCAACAATTTCAAATACAGAAAAATCCTAATTCACCTTCTTAATTACTTTAAACTCCGTTTAGACCTTTGCTTCGATCGCCTGCCTGAAGAGAGACAAGGTGAATAACAAGTAATGGCACATTTTTATTCATGGGATGCGACCACCTGGGTTTTTGGTTAAACCACAAAAGGAATTTTGGTTCACATTCATTATTACACGCGAGCCGGATCGTCATTTTCTCATAGTATTTTAGGACAAAATGAACAATAATGTACAGTAATGAAGCTGTTTTAGTTTATAAAAATTATAACATAACACAAATACACAATTTTTTTTAAATGTGGTTGACTTAAAAAATAGCACCTATTACTTCCCGTGGGTGTCGTAAGAGGCGTCTAAGGGACTCACCAGGGAATGGGCAGCAGCATTCCCTACACTGCGATCGCCAACCCGCCTGCCAAGCGTGGCGATTATGGCAAACACCCTATTTGGGGCAGGCCTTTGTCCAACAGTGGACATCTTTCGGCTGATATGATGATGATTATGACAAACACACAATGCTGTTGCTAAAAGAGTTAGGAATATAAATGTAAAGGAATAGAAAGTTACATATCAAATAAATGATGGCTGAAATGTTTGAGGAATAATTTGGAAGAAAAAAAAGTTATAGTATGCGCCAGATAAACGAAGAATAACGGTCATAGACCTTTTCTTAATATCCTCTTGACAGTTTTCATCTGACTAAAACCCATCAGTGTTCCTCCTAATGCCCTTTGCATTCCAGGGCCGAATTTTTTTTCTCTTTTGAAAAAATCCACAAAACAAACATTAATCAAGTCAATGTACAATGACTAATAAAATATAACTTAATAAAAGTATTCAAAATAATTTATTTAAATATTAAAAAATAAAAAAATAAACTTGAATTTCCAGGGACGTACAACATTAATTTGTAATATTTCTTTGTTACCAATCTCAAGGTAGGTACGATTCTTTCCAATAATATCTTTTACCAACCAAAACTAATTTTCATACTGTAATTTAAATTTTTCATTCACATCAAAAATCGTCCACTATCAAACTGAATTATTCAACGACACTTTAATTGAGGGGTTGGGGTATCAATAGTGTTACCAAGCGAGCGGCTTTAACAGGATTAAAAGAAATATGAAAATATGTAATTCAGATTGAAAGAAATATGGAAATAATTATTGTGTTGCAGGGGTAACATGTGGCCTGGTTTAAAATACTAGTATTCACTTGCAACAAATTACGACTGGAAGTCGACCCCAACGTAGTTGGAAAAAAATAACCCTTCTTGTGTCGGGTAACAAGGTATTTAAATAATTAATTTATTAAATCAGTCATTCTTTTTCAGAACAGGTTTATGTGTAGGTGTAAAAATGTGATACGAAAATGTGATATTAATGCGGTAAGTTGTTTTTACAAACAAGTAGACGAATGTCCTATAATGTGTCTTTCCATTGTCAATTTCCGCACGTGTGTCATACAACGTTTTTCAACACATTTTCGAGAAAATACTGCAATAGGTACTTAATGAAAAAAACTTTTTGTTTTTAAATATCAGTCGGAAAATTGCAACACTCTTTGATGTTACTAATAATTATGAAAATGGCGTGAATTTGCAAATGGCACCACATCTGCGTGGTGAAAATTAGAAGTAAGTACACCTTTCGTCTCATTTTCTCTTAAGTATTAAAGTGAGACAAAAGCATTGAGCAAAAGCGCTTCCAAGGAGGTTCCATCATTCAGCTTATACTGGGTAATTTTTTTTCCAGTGCGCAAACTTTAAGAACCACTTCTGCCCATGTAAATGAACAACTTTCCCCAAGAAAGCCATAGTCAATTCCTAAAAAAAAATTGAACTTCCCATACAAAATCGTCATGAACTGACCACAATTTGTATGGGAGACTCAATTTTTTTTTTAGGAATTGACTATGGCTTTCTTGGGGAAAGTTGTTCATTTACATGGGCAGAAGTGGTTCTCAAAGTTTGCGCACTGGAAAAAAAGTTATCCAGTATATTATATTCTCGTAATGTGAAGTTCGTTGGTGAAATTCTCAGAGGTATATTATTTTAGTAAATAAAAAAAACCGCAAAGGATCCGCACGGTGCTATTAGGCGGTGCATGCGGTAAAAAGGTATTTATGTGAGAGTACCTATTTTACCGCACATTCCATTGTGTGGTGCGTAATTTTTAACTTTCGAACAATGCTTATAGGCTCCGTAAATGCATTTTTTTAGGAAATGTGTTGAAAAATACTTAATTCAAAGAAATTACAATATATAATATATATATATAATAATTACGATATAATAGACTACTACCGTCATACTCATGACCCAAATATAAAATTTGCAAACAAATATTTTTCCATCAATACCGATAATATCAAACAAAAAACTTCGGTACCCTAAAAAATCAGCAATTAAGTTGAAATCGAAAAATTCCCGTGACTTGGCCACCCAGGGCGCCAGTTTAATTTACTTCTATACGCCGGACGGGCTCACAAAGAGCTTTATTGGATTTTTCTGGCGCCTTTTGAGTAAAAGGTAGGTTATGATTTAGATGCACAGTGCTCAGCGGAATACCGTTTATGACACCCGTTGGATTTCATTAGGAACTGAAAATTATATCGGACGTTTTCCTCTTACTAGTTTTAAACGAGGATTTTTCGTTGATTTTATGGGAGTTTGCGGTCTGGAATTCTTTGCGGCTGTAAAAGATGAAATTGATACAGGGTGGCATAAAGTCCACTGGCAATCATAAAAGGGGTAAAAGTGATCATGGGTAATGTAGGTACTCATGTAACTAACTTATACTATATTCGATCAAATATTAAAAAAAAAAACAGCTGCTCAGTGCAACTGTGCAAATCGACTAATTGGAACAGCTGATTTTTTTTCTTCACGAATTTGAAACACCTTGATTATTTTCAATATTACATAATAATCAAGGTGTTTCAAATTCGTGAAGAAAAAAAAAATTGAAAAATTCAACCTGTAAAACTAATGTTTAATTTTATTGTAAACCTACTGAGGATTTATAATTTGATATTTTTTGGATCTAAGGACTTCGCTAATACAACTTTTAACTTTAGTCCTATCACCTTCCAGTATTTTTACGGCGACCTAGTATCAGATTTTACACCCAAAAACCACAATATACGACCCTTTTCAGTCACGTACATTGATTTAATATGCAAACATTAGCTTATATTTTTTTGCTCATACAAATGAAAAACAGGGCTAAATAAAATATTCATGTAAAAGATATTAACCCGAAAAATATTCACATAAAAGCTGTTGGAATTGCGGTATAAAATCGGTAATAGTAATGATCGGCGGGTGTAAGAGCGGAACTTGAAATTGATGTTGCGGTTTCGAATCCGCTTGTATTAACGTGTTTTTGAATGAATGGAATTCCCGTTCACTCATTCAAATAAAATTGAGCGTGTTTCTGAAATTGTTATAGATGAAAAGATTGATTTATTTAACTTTGGTTATATTTAACTAACTTAACTATATATAAACTAGACTAAACATTACCAAATTATGTACAAACGTGTATAAAAACAAAATAAATCATTGGGCATCAAAAAATTCATCCACATCGCTGTCAATGACAAAAGTGCCCAGAACACTAGCAGCATTGCCGCGTTGAATGGCAATGCTGATTCTTTGGCCAAAGAAAAGCCCAGCCCTCTGGTCACGTGTACAGTCGACAAGTTTTTTGCTGATGTCCCGAAAGACTCGGTGAGCACTTGGACCCCATGGACCTAAAGTTTCAACCCCAAACGGCTCAAATATATAACTCCCAATAAGGTTGTTATATTTGCGCCGTTTGAGATTTTCTGCACCTGCAGCAGCCGCCCCAGCGCAGCCCGCCGTGCTAAGATTGATTGTATAAGCTATTGTTATTACAGCGGCCAGATTCCTAAATATACTTCTATGAATGAGATATTTAAAGGAAGTATGTTACCATTAAGAGCTGACTTCCTGGTTTTCGAACTCAATTTATAAAAAAATACTCGTTGGCTAATGTAAACAGTGAAAATGTGGCCTCCTCACAAGGTGGACCGATGAGCTGGTGAGGTTTGCGGGTAGCCGATGGATGCAAGACGCACAGGACCGGTTGTTGTGACGACACTTTGGAGAGGGCTATGTCCAGCAGTCCAGTGGATGTCTTTCGGCTGATATGTTGATCTGTTCCTCGCGTTCTGACTGCGCTTAATGACTTCATGGAAGCCAACCCGAACTGTGATCTATTTGCAAATGTGTATATTGTTTTAATGTTATTTAAATTGTTGGTTTACGTTTTATTTTTGTTGAATTTTTCCTTTTTTTTTGATTTTGTGTGTATAATGTAATTGGTCTACAAAATTGTTTTAAGATAAATCAGTAAAAATATGATGATGATGACTAACTCATTTATTTTCAAAATCCGTGCGTCGGGTAAGTACCTACGGTGATAATAATCATCGTGCCTACCCCTTTTCTCAACTAAGTTGGGGTCAACTTCTAGTCTAACCAGATTCATATGAGTACCAGCAATTTACATGGAGCGATAGCCTATCTAACCACCACAACCCAGTAACTGGGTAATAAAGTAGGTACCTGATTTTCTGGCTTCTGAATATATGAAACAACAGCTAAAGAAATACAAATGACAGCCGAGACCAACGTCTTAACGTGCTTTCCGAGCTACGGAAATGTCTTGGTATGTTTTGGATAGTCACACATCGAAGGAGCTACCTCGGCAAGCGGAACAGATAATAACTCTATCTAAAATAACATCTAAGTTCAGCAGTTGTCATGCAGACATTAAGATAATTCGTATCAAAACTTCACGAAGTCATAGTACGCGATGCAGAGCAGACGTTTGCCAGTATCCGTTACACGAGACCGGACTGTTGCGAAACTTTCTGTGCTGCTAACTTGGGCCGCTCACTTGCCCTACATTTTGTCTCTTACTTGTGACTTAGGGCCACAGAACCAGAAATTTCCGTGCGATAAATCTTATGGGCTCCTGACTATCCTGAATATTTGATCACATAATATTTGAATCTGGGTTTCTGCCCCATTTATCTTTAAAATAGCTATACCTAGAGCCTATATAAGGGGAAGTATGATAAATTGGAGCGCCGCCTAAATTAGACACACATTCATATTTTGTTAAATATTTTTGAAACCTCGATACTGGCAACATTAAGCGATATCCAGGTAAAATGTACACGCACGGCACGCATGCATGTTGCTGCGTGTCGCTTCGTGTAGCCAAAAATTTAAAAGAGGTTCAAGCTCGTCAGCTGTCCAGTGCAACATACATGCCTACGAGACACGAACCCAAAAGAACTAGATTCGCATTTTGCGAATCCCATTATGTAATTCAGTATTCTTAGTAAAAAACAGAGCAGCAGATGGTATGTAAACAAAAAATACAGCATTATATGTGAATAGTAATTGGTAAACTAAAAAAACAAGCGCAATGTCAGATTGCACAAGCATGACGATATTTTTTGAGAAGTAAAGGGCAATAAAATACAAACCGCTCAAGCACCGGCAACACACCGGTGTGCGCCGAATTAATCGCGAATTTAATGTTTATTTACCAATTACATAAGATTTATTTTTTATTTGGGAATTTTCACATGTCGGGGCTGGAGTCTAAGTTAATCCATGAAGAACAATTAAACTCACGTATCCTGTTAATTAGTAGAAACAAACAACTCAATCAAGAAAATCGGTTTAGCTTCAGAATTCATGGCCCAACATTTAAAGGTATGGGCGCCTATAAAATTTTCATATTGAGTAAAGTAGAATATTTTAGATAGATAAGTGCATTTCGCACAGTCTAACTTTCAAAGTTCTGACAAAGATTCCAATAACTTTTTTTGCAGTCAACACAGTGTTTGACAACACAGATTGGAGCTATTTTAAATGATACGTGGAACCTGTACGTGGTACCATTGTACAATATTAACTGAAAGACTATTTGCTTTGCCCGGAACTTTGTAGGCGTATATCACGTTTTTTACGTTCCCGTATTATGCTTACGGCAGTCGTACTCAACCTTTTTTCTCTCTGGGTCACATTATAGCATCAATAATGACTGTAGAGGACTTATAACCTTAACCTTATGAATGTGGCTATCTTATACTACAAAAAGAATTTTCCAAATCCGACTGGTAGTTCCAGAGATTGGTGCGTTCAAACAAACTCTTCAGCTGTAATATGTTAGTATAGATTATGTATGCTTGAGTGTTTTATTTTACAATAGTCGTATGGGCACATTTTTTTTAACTTTTTGTTATTTTTAATAGGCTCTGGTTTGGCCACTGTCTCACTTGATGGTGAACAGTGATGTGGTCAACAATATATGTACACTTGACAAGAAGTAAAATTTTTACTCGATTTGTTTTAAAAAACTCCTTGTGCCTTTGAACAAGATTAAAATCAATTGGCAAAGTCTCTATTTGTCATGAAAACATCTATTCCCATCCTCGGAACTACCTAGTCTGAATATCTTTCCCGGATGATATCTTTCTTTCTTTGCCAGCATGACTAGTCTCAAATCAATCTGCTTGGCATTTTCCCAAATTCGTTGGAATCCATCAGTACCTACTTGATTTAGAACGCCTACTTTTCTGACCTCCAAAACATTACCAAAGCAGCATGGTATCAAAAATAATTACCTGAGGTTTGGGTTTTAAAGTTAAGAAACATGAAATAACTTCTTGCCCCTTCTGACTACCTTCTTTCTTCCTCTCTTCTACACGCCCTCGTCTTAAACAATTGACGTCGTGCCACAATTTCCGACAAGCGTGTAAACATCCAGTACAGCACATATGTGCAGAGCTGTCTAATAGAATCTGCATAACAGAGAGTGTGCGTACAACTACTGCCTTGTCTGTGTCGAACTCGAAACGAAGTCACCGTGGCAATTTTGCAATGATAAACTGTAGATGCGATGCCCGCACTCTGAAATGACAACATAAAAGAAGGCTCATCATCATCATCTTGATCGTCATACCAGCCGAAAGACGTCCACAGCTTTTTTTTATATTGATAGGCACGCGCTTGACCGCTATCTCACCTGATGGTAAGCGACGATGTCATAATCGCCACGCTTGGCAGGCAGGTTGGCGGTCGTAGTGTATCTGTTGCAATGTAGCTACAGAGAATGCTGCTGCCCATTCTCTGGTAAGTCCCTTAGTCGCCTCTTACGACACCCACGAGATGTGAAGTTTGAAACCAAGTCACCGTGGCAATGCACCGGACTAGTTTGAAAGGAAGAAGCCGGGCCAATGTGTCGGGTTTGTTTGATCGAGTATTGGCGTAGTTGGTAAGTGTTTGGTATAGTTTGAACGATATGTGTCGGTATAATGTGTCGGCTATTGGCTGTAACATATCGTTTGAAATATGGCTGGTGTTTGACGAAGTTCTGATGGGCCAAATAGTTGTGCAACTGTTGACTTTTTTATTTAACCCTTGACAGTCAAATGCAGTGTTACACAGTAGCAGTATTAAACAGTTTAGTTGCTATGTTGATAATGGTAAAAGAGGATAATGTAATTTATAATATTCAAACAAAACGGCCGGTACACACTTCCCGTGACCGAAGTGTGGGCTTTTACTTTGGTCGGAGGCTAAACATTACGATACAACGTAACAATGCCGCCAGTCTCTTGGGCACATTACTAGTTGAAAGCGTTGGGGACGAATTTGTTGATGCAATATTTTAGTTTTTTGTAAGTTTAGTTGTATATAACTAATGATGTAGAGCCATTTCCAGTACCTTTTTTATGGATGGGAAATCATCAAATGACTCCATCTGCTCTGGGTGGAGCGGGCGGGAGTGTCAGACTCTTACTGACTAAAATCCATCCGTGCTCTTCCTAGTGCCCTTTGCGCTCCAGGGCCGCGGTGACTCCTTCAAACACAATCCGCAACCCTGGCAGGCTCTGGCCCTAACGGGGGCCCGTTAGGGCCAGAGCCTGCCAACTACTCTGCCTGTCTACTAATAATTTTTGTTAGTAAAATACATTATGGCTAAGTGTTCTACCGTAGTTCACAATATTGGCATACTTGCTAGCAGTTGAAGTAATCCGAGCAATTTGAGATAGGTTGTCCACTCCGTAACTGTTGACTAACTGCAACAAACTATGCGGGAAATTGACTCATCCTGGCTACGAATATATATTTGATTACGTAGTTATAGTTGCCGTCTTTAATTTTCATTTGGAGCTTGTAGCTAAATGATAACAGCGGTAAGGACCGATCTTCAAGGTTAAGCAGCTTGCCGAGGTCAGTTCGCAGATCATCTTAACATACCGAGATTCCTTATGCCTTTCCTGATTAAAAAGCATTAGGCTGTTGGCACCGGCTGTTATTTGCAGATCGTTGGCGGTGGTTACAGGAAGTAAGAAGGCAAGGTTACCTGTCATGCCAAGGGATCCCTTACTGAGTTAATGCGTTCTGAAGCCCTGATGGCCAATTCTACTAAATTAAAAAAGAAACCATTAATTTACTGACAAACAAGGCATATCCTAAAATACTGGCTCCAGAAGCATATTATGCTAAATGTTTTCTTGTGCCACTTAAGGAGTAGGATTTTTTATAACATCATTCCCTAAAGTTTTTGAAAGTAATAATTTTTCGTAGTTTCGTAACTTGTCAGCTGTGCAATTTTGTAAACATGTCGAAGTGAGGGCTTGTGTGAAGCAATCACGAAGTGAGCATCATTCCATCTTGATTACATGGATTGACAGCTCACATCGTGATCACTTCACCCAAGCCTTCACTTTGATATGTTCACAGCAGTGCGATTCTGTAAACATGTCGAAGTGAACACTTGAACGGGGTGCACGACGAGTGAGTTGTCAAACCATACAAATAAGATGGAATGACAGCTCAGTTGTTGTTCACTCCGGCTAGGCGAACATCGTGATCACTTCACAGAATCGACCGGCTGTAAGCATGTCAAAGTGAAAACTTGGACGAAGTGAACGAGAAGTGAGCTGTTAAACCATGAAAACAAGATGGATTGACGGTGATGGTGAGATGTCGACAAAATAGACCGGCAGAAAACCATAATATTGTTCGTAGTTTTGTAAATTGTACAAATAAACCTTGACAGCATAATACAAACGATGCTTATACTCAAGACAGGGAGAAATGAGGCGATCAATTATGAAACCGGCCTCATCTACTTTAAAAACGACAAAAAAGATTGACATGTAAAAGTGTTCTTCACAACCTGCTTTTTTTATTATTAGTGTTGGGTTTGCTGTTGACTCTAGTCAATGTCAGAAATGGCAGGCACAAAGTCTACGATAGAGCGAGCTTACCCAGAAGGAGCCTGTTCACTCTAACTTTGAAGAGATTAGGGTTGTAAGCTTACAAAATAAATTTCATTTATCATTTAAAAACTGGTGTGACTCTAATTTCTCACAAGTGAAACTCCTCACTGCAACACACAGTAGGGGTCCTTCTTATCAACGTGCATACAACAGACTAGGAATGCAAATTCACAACTCTTATTGGCGCTCTGTTGTCTTGTTCAGCAGTTAATTATCTTTTAGAATTGTTTACTAGATAGTGTTTGGCTTTGTTCAGAAGCGTGTATTACGGAGATTGGCTGGCGGTGTGTTAGTTTGTATTTCTGTGTTTTTACGGTAAAGGGTGAGGAAGTTAAAGTGAAAAGTGGGTGTTTATGTTCTGTATTGTTTTTTATGTGCAAAGGTTTTCCTATTTTATTTCAATACGTTTTTTGAGTATGATATTCGATTTTTTTTATGTTCAAACTTCATAGAGTACAAAGATCTATGCGGATTTAGTAGCCTATGCGGTTTCAGTATCAGTCAACCAAGGGCCTTTTATCTCATACTTTCTGGTTCTGTGCATCCCCCATAGAGGTGTTTCAGCCAATTTAAGTAATTATCCAAAGTATAATCGTGTACAAATTAATTTTAGAAAACTATTGAACAATAATAAAACTTTTTTTAGGTATGGGAAATAATCAAATGACTTCTTTAGCTCTGGGCGGAGCGGAAAGGAGTGTCAGACTCTTACTGACTAAAACCCATCCGTGTTCCCCTTATTACCCTTTGCGTTCCGGGACCGCAACAAGACTCTTTCGAACAAATTTCGCAACATTTTTTATTCATTATAGACCATAGATTTCTCTGCCAGGCAAAATATTAATAATAGAATCTATTCTCAGACCTAACAATTTAAATCTAGACCCAATTCAGGTTTGCAGGATTAATTAATACCTAGAACATAGAAAAGATACCTTCTATAGGTAATACCTTCGTCAATCTCTATTCACCTGCAAATTCTTGATTACTTCTAAAACAATAGCCTCCGTTTCGAATTCAGTACCTACGTGTTCCACGCAGAGCAATGAGATGCTATATTGGGCTCAACCAGAGACGGCATTGGGAACAAATTCATGCAAAACGAGCGTGTCAGTGAATGAAAAAAGTTAACAAACCCGAGATATTTGACTAAAGCTGTTACAGACTAAACTTATGCCACAAGCACAAATTTTGTTAGTACTGTAATAACTAGCTTTTGTCAATGACCTCGTCTACGTGTAAGTCGAAATTCATACCGAGGGATGATTGGATAATAAATCTTACGAATAAACTTTGACTTGACATTCCTGATAAAAAAATAGTAGGTACAGAACACAAATTTCATGTAAGCGAAGTCTTATGTACGTATTTTTACTTAAAATAGGTTTTATTTATCTATTTTCGCATTTTAAGTAAATGTCTTCAGTCTTCATACAGTTTCGATTTACATTTTGAAGGGGATGTACAGTCACGTAGTCAATTGATGCTCTATTGTCCTTACATACAAGTTAAATAAACTTGAAGGAGGCTGAATGCCTTGAAGATTGATTATGCTATTGGTTGTTATAATATATTACAGTTTTGGGACAGTCCAATACATGGATCAAGGGAAAATGGAAGGGGCACTAAGCATGCGACCGTACCTACTACTCCATTGCACGAAACTTTGATTTGAAATCTTTCAATACGTTGAATGACATACTTGATGGGTGCTGTTATTTGATCTGAACTCCACAACCTTTCACAACTGGGCCATACGATACCTCAGGTAAGACTCGTTCTCAGACTTTGGGAAAAGGCTGTACAAGTGGCAAGCAGATTGCCATACAGTGAATTTTTCAGTCAATAAGACTGCAGTGGTCAAATCACGGTCAGGCAAAATCAAAGACTTATTGAAACCCTGACGTGCTTGGACACACCCCTTTCATAATGACTTCCAGTAGTCACTAATCCAAATCAAGTATTTAAGTTCATCTATGTGAAACAGAAAATAGTATATAATATAGAAGTAGAAGTCGTGTAGTGCAGTGTATAGTAATAGTATGTAAAATATTTTTTTCAGTACTGTAGAAATCAAAATTTTCTCTCACTTCTATTGGACAACTAGAACCTACATTCCTCTTTAACATTGTCACATCCAGAAGCATTACATTCTAGTCCCATCTAGATCTGTATGCATTGGCTCACCAACGCTATTTGTTCGGTTCGTGTCGATCGCCATATCTCACGTTGACGCGCTATTGATCAAACTACTTGTACAGCATGTGCTCCTAGTACTTCTGATAGATAACTTGGAAGACTGTGGTTTATGTTATGGGGTTTAATATTCATTGGTGCATTTGTTATTTTGGGGTAAGTTATGAAAGTGGAAGTCACTTTCACTCATATTTTCAGCAAAAATCACAAATGTGCATGAGGTATTTTTTTTTCTTTTACCTAAAATTTAGATCGAATCGAGTGATAATAATTGCACACGTATGGCTGGCCACCCTATAGATAACATTTCTTGTTCTTATTTCTTTGATCTAATTTAGGTTGGCTGTAAGATGTACACTATGTACAGCAGGACCATTTTCACCAAGCCAAACTGATCGCGATCAGCGTATAAATCACGTTTATGAGTTGCCAGTGTCACTATTTTTCTATGGAATATTGACGCTGACAGCTCTTGAACTCAGTTAAGATCGCGTTCAGTTTCATTGGTGAAATAAGCTCTAAGTCTTTTTCCAGATTTACAGGATGACGACCACTAAGAGAACTAAATGTTACTTTTAACCATGTAGGAAGTTCCTGCTGATGTTAAAAGGTAGATCATGAATGATTTCAAGTCCTTCTTCCGGAACGAGATATAAATCTAATTTAATGTCTGTTTACTTCAATCTACATACCATGACCAGAATTGCAACTCCATCCCCAGATTCCATGCGACGTATAATTTTCTATTCGATTGCTGGCACATCGTTATAAATTACCGAGAACGATGCGTTGCCAACAAAATGTGTGCGGACGTAGGTAATGCATACGGAATGCACAAACATCATAAATATACGAGTTATGAGGAGGCTTCCTTGCAAGCTTGGGAGTTTAGACTAAGTTAGTGCAACTGGTTTAGCGTTTTCTTGCTCCATTGGCTGGATTATTCTACATTGTTTCAGGGATGTGACCTGAATTCAATAAGCAGCAATTTGCGTGAGTATTTAATCTTGGTATAGATAAGGTTACATACTGTGTTTCGCAAGATCAGCGTTGGAAGATTAAGGTGGACCTGGTGAAGGCTGCGAGACTCCACTGGTTGCGAGAGTCAGGACAGGTCTTTGTGTTGACGCATGGGGGAGCCCTATGCCCAACAGGATATCTTTCAGTTGACATGATGATGATGAGGCAGCATTTTTCTTTTTGATGGATGATAAATCATGAATTGATTCCTCCCGCTCTGGATGGAGCGGGAGGGAGTGCTAGACTGTTACTGACAAAAACCCGTCCGTGCTCCTCCGAGTACACTTTGTGTTGCAGAGCCGCGGTGACTCTTTCGAACAAAATCCGCAACCCTGGCAGGCTCTGGCCGTAACGGATCCCGTCTACTATGCTGACATCTCTTTGAGACGTGCGTGAAACACAACGTTGGCCTGGCTTTGATCGGACGGCGAGCCACCCAACGCTCGCCATCCCCAGGCCCGCGCCTACGGTGGCCGGGAATCGCCCTGAGACTCCCGACGTCCGGGGCGTCTCCTTGTGTTGCGGCGGCTAGGCCGTGAGGGTTATCCCTCCCTCACACGAGAGGCAGCATACTCTTAGTTTTATGCAAAAGTCCATTCAACAGTAGAGATTTTTCAGTTGAAATGGTAATGTAAAGGAAACATAATCCTTTTCTGTAAGATTATTTTAAATAAGTCGTCGCATAGACACAAGAGATAACGGTAAAAATATCTACTGAGCTGGTCTTCTTACACCTGAACGATCTGAAAAATTTCTAATCCTACAAGCGCACAGACTCTCACGGAAAAATATGGCGCAGTCTATTTACCCTTGATATATAACCACGATAAGCATTATATTTTCATTCTCACCTCGCTCTAGAATATTTCGCGAAAAAATCTCCACTGACGGGTGCACGTGCAGTCTTTATTTCTCGAGCATAACTTGTGCCTTAAATTGGAGAAAAATCTTAAACTCGAGAGCGTACCACAATAAATTCCTTTTCTCATTACAAAATTGACGTTTAATTTAATATTATTGCAGTTTATAGTTAGTTGGTACGTTGAGAAGTTTCTTGTACAATGTAGGAAACGGTTTTATCGGTTTACTATAAACTTGACGTTGCAAATTGAAGTTAAGGTCGTGTTGTTAGAAAAGTGCAGCGAGGAAAGTGTGGGCAGGACTCTTAGGGGAGCTTGAATTTTATGTTGATAATTTGGCGATTGTGGGTTGTGCAACATAACCTTTATTGTGTGGTTGGTCTGTAGGTATGTTTACTTGTCGGGGCCCGTTAGGGCCAGAGCCTGCCAGAGTTGCGGACTATGTTCGAAAGAGTTACCGCGGCCCTGGAAAGCAAGAGCTCTAGGAGGAGCACGGATGGGTTTTAGTCAGTAAGAGTCTGACACTCCCTTCCACTCTGCCCAGAGTGGGAGAAGTCATTTGATGATTTCCCATCCATAAAAAAAAAAGGTATGTTTACTTCATGAATGTGGGTGTTAAGCAACTTACAGATTTGACTAATTGGTTTTGTTTTATTTAGAATATGCATATATACAGGGTGTTCCCGAAGTGCGTGAAGGTGATGTTAGGTAGCTGATATACATTAAGGAAAAATTTGCAAAAAACCGTTTGATGAGCAAGCAACTGCGTAAGCGCGCTTGCTCAGCTAAAACTCATCTCTCGAGCACGAAAACTTCAATTTATTACAAGCTCCAATAGAGTTAGAGTTCGGGTTAAGTTGGTATTTACATTTTAGAATATGAGCCTTGAGCTAAGAGCATTAATCATCAAGCCTGCTCAATTATAAAACTACCAAAAAATAGACACAAAGCTAAAAAAATAAACATTGTACTTAATTCGCATTGTTACTCTTTCAATTCAGAATAAAATTACTAAATAATAATAATAATAATAATAATAAAGTTTATTCAAAATAATAAGGTACACAATAAATACAGTTCTGCTTAAATCTATGTCAAGTTCACACGTGTTATGTGCCTGAGCTAGGTAATCCTGTGTTTCAGGCGAGAAGAGATTACATTGTTCAATTGATGGAAGCATAATACTTAACGATCTACGTATATTTATCTTAGGTAATAAGTTAAAAGGCTTATATAAGGTGTAAATAATATTATAAAATTCTTATTTCCTAACATCTTAGACTCGTACTCTTAAATACATTATTAAAATACTTAGAAATCAAGACAATCTTTATTTTAGAACTATTAATAACTCCTCTGTATCATCATAGGACATACTTTGAAGAGTTTCCTTGACAACTTTCTTGCACTTAATGTAATTTAGGGAAAATATGTCTGCTGTTGCGTTAAGTCTGTTATAGAGCAGTGGTCCAAGGAACACATGAAATTTTGTTGTGAAAGCATGTTTTGTAGGTTTATTAGGGCAAACCATATCTTTCCGTCTTTTTTTAGTAGCTTCAATGCGATAGGGGAGGGCTGCGTGTTGTTTTAGCACCGTGCTCATTATGAATAACTGTCGGACTGTTAGTACATCACAGGATTTATAGAGAAGGTTAGTTGGAAAAAGGAAAGGACGGCTAGTGGACACCTTGAGGATCGCTCTTTGCGCTCTCTCGATGGGTAGTAATAGAGTTTTACCTACCCCACCCCACGAGGTAATGCAATAGGTCAGAATTGATTGACATAGAGCAAAGTATACTTGTCTAATTATTATTGGGTCTGCAATATATCGTAGCTTTTTGAATATGAATATTAGCTTACGTATTCTATTGTTTAAAGCTTCTATATGCTGTTTAAAAGAAAGGGTTTCATCTAAAATTACGCCTAAGTATTTTATTGTGTTAGTTACTTTAATATTTGGACACATACACGCAATATCAGTCGGGGTTGAGCAGCAATGAGCATACAGCGTTGGTGCAATATTTGGGATTTGTTTGCGCATCGAAAACTTAATGTAGTTTGTCTTATCAGCGTTTAGGGTTAATAAATTATGTTGAAGCCAATTATTTACAATATTAAATCCGAGTTGCGCATGTTTGAACACTTCATTTTCTGAGTCAGCTGAAAAAAGTAAGGCAGTGTCGTCAGCGTAAGATACGATTATGCCATGTCCCAGCTTTAGATTGCAAAGGTCATTAATGTAAATTAAAAAAAGGGAAGATGATAAGATACTTCCTTGTGGAACACCAAATGACGTGTTTTTTTTATCAGCGCTGAGAACATTGCCAATCTTTACGCACTGAGTACGATCTTCTAAAAAACTTCTAAATAATTTCAGTTGGGAGCCTCTAACACCTATGGTCTCAAGCTTGCGCAACAGAATGGGAATGGAAACGGAGTCAAAAGCCTTGGCGAGGTCCAGGAAAATACCTACTGTGTGGTTACCCCTGTCAAGTTCTTGTGATAGATAGTCAGTCAAATGATGTACGGCATCGGCTGTTGATAATTTAGGTCTAAATCCAAATTGCCGCTCGGATAAAATTGATTTATTCTCCAGATAGTCGAACAATCTCTTATTAATTATTTTCTCCAATATTTTAGACATACCAGGCAGTATAGAAATAGGTCTATAATTTGTCACTTGCTCTTTACTGCCTGACTTATAGACAGGAATAACAATTGCTTTTTTTAGGCACTCGGGAAAAAGTCCCGATGATAGACAGATGCGGAAAATATAAGTCAGTGGCGGAATTAAAATATGCCTGAACTGTTTTAGAATCTTATTGGGTATGTTATCCCATCCAACTGCACAGTCGTCTCTCAGGGTCATAATTATATTTTCCACCTCAGTCTCATCAGTAGGTAGCAGCGCAAATGATGTTAGGGTGGTGCTAGATGTGGAAGTGCTTGTCAGGCAATGTGTGGAAAGTGATTGTTTCGGAACATTTTCTGCCAGGCACTTTCCGACATTTGCAAAGAAATTATTTGCCATGTTAGCAGATGTCAGCTGTGACGCGTGTGCTTGTAATAAACCTGAAGATGACTCATTTTGTTTTGACGTACTAAATGTTACATTTTTAATATGTCTCCAAATTTTTTTACTGTCTTTTCCAGCCTTTTCCAGTTCACTTTTATCATAGCTGTGTTTAAGTTTCCTCAGGAGGTCATTGCAAAAATTTCTATATCTTTTGTACGAAAGTTGCAGTATTGCATTGTCTGGATTAGATTTAGCTTTTAAGTGTAGTTTATCCCTATGTTTCATACACCGGATAAGACCGGTTGTGATCCAAGGTTTCAGATTGCGATTTTTGTTACTCAACAGTGATATGACAGTGTTTTTCTGAATAGCATGTCGTACATTTTCAATCACATACAACATACAAAACTGCGGGTCAGCGGAGTTGTAGACTGGATCAAAATCGATGACGCGTAAATCTTCTTCAAGTCTATTTATGTTTAATTTTGAAATTGTGCGAGTGTTAGGTTTAGGTAATTTACAATTAAGAGCTAGTAGGACAGCATTGTGATCGGTTATTGTTGAATTAATAACAAGTGCAAGCGAGGGAAAATCGGTTTTAAGCATGATATGGTCCAAGCAAGAACCACTTTGGTGTGTCGGAAAACTGTGTGCAGGGAGTAGGCCATGAAAGGCGCATAAATTGAGGTAGTCCTGAGCGGGTGCATTACTAGAACTTCCTGAAAGAATATTGATATTGATATCGCCAATTAAAATAATGTTTTTGAAGGGTGACAGGGTCTGCAATGTGTCATTGAGAGA
Source organism: Melanchra persicariae (assembly GCA_947386135.1). Lineage (NCBI taxonomy): Eukaryota > Metazoa > Arthropoda > Insecta > Lepidoptera > Noctuidae > Melanchra > Melanchra persicariae. Next base: position 20,263,263 of record OX376650.1, read on the forward strand.
ATTAGTGAAATTGTTGGTATTTTTAAAAGACGGGGGCCGATATATTGCTAATATTGCAAAATCTGAATCAATTTTGACCAACAAACTGTTACAGTCCTGTATATCAGGTTCCTCAACAGAGACATTCAGAAGATTTCTTGCATAAACTATCACTCCATCGTTTTGATTAATATTAACATTACTTCTGTACATATTATAGTCCGGAATTAGTGGTATGTTATAATGTTTGGCAAGCCAGCATTCGGTCAAGACAATAATATCACAGTTTATGTGTAGTCGTTGATGAAATATGCTAAAGTTATCAAAATTCTTATAAACACTGCGAATGTTTTGTGTTAGTAAGGTTAATGGGTTATTGTAGCCGGATAGATATCGTTTGCAGTTTTCAGCTTCACAAACCTTAGACTCGGATACAGAGAAATTATCTAAATCATCAATTACATTATTAATCATAATTAAGACAGTAAAAATTAAAACACAAAAATAAAATAAAAGGTGTTGGAGAATAAATTAAGTCTAGAATATAAAGATGTAAGTGGCGCTCTTAGGCGCCTTCATAATCAATGGAGTTGATGTACCTGGTCACTGCAGATTTTTTTGCTGGGCACTCTGGATCTCCCGTCTTATGATTGGCCTGTTTTTTGAACCGCAAGCATGAAGCACATTTTTGCGGCTCGTCTTTCCTTTTGCATTCTTCGATTTTGTGACCTTCTTCACCGCAATGTCCGCATATAGGAGCAGCAATTTTGCACGTCTTGGCCGAATGACCGTACTGCTGACATTTGTAACATCTCGTTACCAGAGTGAAGTCTCGCACTGGGCAGGACGTCCAATTTATGAAAATTCTGTCCTGTGAAATGAGGGCCTTTCGAAAGACGGCTGGGACTTCTATTATGAAATTGCAGTTCTCAGCGTCTTTCCTTCCAGATTTATGGCTAAGTTTACTCGAGGTCAAAAATGTATCCATGGACATAGTTGGCAGTTTGTCAGCCAAATTTTGGTCATAAATACATTTGAAAACATCGTTTTCAGCCATTGTCGCAGGAACTCCTAATACTATAATACGCGGTTTACGCTTTTTAGGTTCGTCAACGGTGAGCCCTGACGAAGAGAGTTGGACTGTCTGTTTAAGTTTCTCGAGGTCCTCTTTGGTCTCCGTGCTGATAATAAGTCCTCCTTTCCCTATATTGCGCACGCCACGAACTTTGAGCTTCATTTCTCCAGGGCATATAATTTTTTTGACAATGCTTTTTGTTTCGTCGCTTGTCTTGGAATTGTCGCAGGGATAAATAGCCACAGAACTAACGGTATTGGGACGAACATAGCTGTTGGCTCCCTTCTTTACCATGTCTGCAAAGGACGAAACAGTTGCTCCCTGCTTCGCACAGGACTCTTGGATCGTCCGCTGCATCTCCTTTACGCAGTCTTTTAGGTCTCGAGCTTCGGTCAAAGTTTTCAGGGATTCATGTGACTGATAGGCATTTTGTTTGAGCGATTGGTATTGGACAGCCATTTGCGAAGTGCCATGTCCAACTTTTCTGCACAGGCTGCTGATTTTCAGCTTCTGCTCTGTGTTCAATTTTCCTTCCGAAGTAATAGCACAAATCTCGTTTAAATACTGCTCAATCATACTCATCCAGCGTTGGATTTCAGGAGTTGCAACAGCTTCAAGGACCCTGTCTTCCTGGTCTCGGCTCGGTTGTTGGGGCGGTGTCGGGGTAGGTGTTGGTGGGGGGCTGCGTCGCGTCATCCCGCTCCGATTAAAAGGGCTGCCTTCCATATTAAAAAATATAATACAACCCAGTTAGATCATTATTTCAACTTCGAAATGTAATTTCATAGCTTACATCAGTTTAGACAAACAACTTAAAAAACATCCTTCTTTCTAAAATGTAATAAGCTGTGTTTCTTATTATTTAAGCCTTAAAGACGGAACTGAATCGGATAAAATTTTGGATAAAACAACCATGGCTTCGATTAGGAAATAGGACTTTAATTCGGTAACAAGTCGTGTAAGCTAATTTTTAAATCGGCTTTTACGCTGTATTAAACCTAAAAATACATATAGTTTTAGTAATAGGTACACATGGACTGAAAAATTGCTACATTTTAATTATCCTCAGGCTAGAACTACATAATTATGTATATGCCCCTTGGTGCCTATTTGGCCTAGCTCTGTTCTGACTCCTGCTTAATAAGGAGGGAAGTGGAAATTATATAGCTTTATTTTCCTACTCCTTCGCCGTTATTTTCTGATTAATTTCGTTGCGGGATACAAGACAGTTGAATCATTTCTCTGGGACTCGTCGAGCTTCATTGACTCGGCGTTTTTCTGGTGATCGCCAATGTTGATTCTGGCTTTCAGAAGTTGCAGTGGCTTGGGAATGTGGTGTGGTGGGCTTGTCCCATAAAAAAAAAGCCTAGACTACAGACGTTTGACACATAATTTAATCGTTTCGGCTGTCTACTTTCTTCAGTATGTGCTAATCCTTATCTCAACATTTAAGTGCTTTCTACATAAATGTTATCATGAATCCTTGTAACTTTCCTACGTACTTTAAAAGCCTTTTACGTTGAAAATGTTGAGATCAACGAGTATTTACAGATGCTCTTAGAAATGATACGATTTAAAAGGATAGAAACGTAAGTGTACAAACTCGTAAACAGCAGATATGACAATTTCATGGGGATTTACTATTTTTGCGCAGAATCCTAATTATTTTTCAAAAATAAAAGTAGCCTCAACTATTCCCTATAACATCAGCTATCTGTCAGTGAAAGTTCCATCTAAATAGGTCCAGCCGATTTGGAGATTAAGCAGAATTATCAAACAGACCGATAGATAAAATAAGCAATTTTTGTTCCTTACATACTTTCGTATGTGCATTTAGTAAACAAGCTGTGATGTTGATATTTCAATCAGACACTTAAATCTTATTTGTTTAGATAAGAAGATACTTAATATGTATAAATCAAATACGATCTATTTTGTTTGGCAACACGTTCATAATTCCACCTTTTCAACTCAGTGACGAATTAAAATTATCATCAATCATTTTTTCAACAACCCGCAAGAGAAACATTAAAGTCATCTTTAGCAGTAATATTTTAATTTCAGATGTAAAAAAACCTAATTTATGGAACCTAATGATTGATACTGGTAGCCTCCAACAAGACGTTTCTAGCGACCATCTGACGCAGAATTCTATTTCACTACTAAATCTGGGATATCATCAATCAAGCGAGATTAATCCCTCAGGATATCAATAAACAAAAACCTTTATTATGCCCACAAAAAGTCTTACAATGTCCGTTTACAATCAGTGATCGGCCTTGACTTATTTTACAAATTAAATAAAAATGTACAGAAATCCTACGTCGCACAATTCAAAATTGCAAATTTAAAATTTTAGGGTTTCGAACATCGTATGGAAAAACGAGCCCTTACAAGATCACTCGGTTGTCTGTCTGTCCGTCTGTCACAACCGATTTTCTCCGAATCTCCTGGACCGATTCAATTTTTTGGTACACTTACCTTATCTTCTGTGACCCAAACACGGGTTATGCAGGTATCAGGCGTTATGAAGATAATTAAATTTTGAAAATCGGTGTCACATTTTGGGGAGTACCTAAATTAGAAAAATAAACTTTCCAACTGTACCGTGTGATATACCAGGTAAAAGGGGTCAAAAGTGTTTTTTTTTTATTTTTCAAATATTTTTTTTTTTTACAAAATGGCTGAAAATTTACTATTTCTCCCCTTATCTCAGAAACTACGGACCCAAAAATTTTAGAATCCCGCACTTCTACTGGCATTTTGACTTTTCGGTTCTGATCTTCCCTCATCCATGTGTTTCGCACACCTTCAATGATATCGTCAATCTAAAGGACTTTTAGACTTTTGTACTCCTTTTTTAGACCCATCCGTGGCCACCATTTATTTGGTCAAAACTTTACTCCATCGGCCATACCCGCTAAATTAATGTTCACTTCATGTGAACATGTATTTATGTTCCCACATTGTGTGTATCTGTGTGTACCAAATAACCATAATAATTATATTCTTACTTTAAAATCCTGGTATTCGGCTGCAAGTATATTATAGTGTATTTCGAAAACAAGGTAGATGTTAAAAGTTCTGATGTGATGGTATTCCTCTCTGTATAGGTACCGTACCTTCTGTTTCTATCTGCAAACTATTGTACGTCGTATGTCCAGCCAAACAAGACAAATGTTCGCCTGTCGAGATCGCCGCATCGATACGCGATGTCCCATCCCCATTACAAGATGTTAGAAGTTTCGTAGATAAGCCTATGTTATTTATATGGTGTTTGGACTGGTGTAAGTAGCTGATTAACGGTTTTGTCTTCTAGTTCATTAGTCAGTAGGGTAAATGGTAGTTGAGTTTTTTAACTCTGTGCATTTTTCTGGACGCCAATGGAGGACGTCGCCATCGAGTTTGACCGCGTCGAAGGTGGTGATATTATCTTATTATCACGTTTGCGGGCCAGACTTGGCCAAAAATTGCACAAGATAGAGAGGTTTTGATAGAGAATAAGCTGGCTTTTTCCAACAGTGAGACACAAATTAAACAAGGCACTGAATTTTTCAGCGAAGACGGATGATTATTTTTGCGGAGCAGACCTGACAAAGGTGCGAACTTTGTCAGGTCTGCTCCTCAAAAATAATCAAGCATTTGTTGTTGCGATCTCTGATAGATTTGGTAAGAGTATTTCAGCAAAAAAGTCCCGAAATTGGCTGCCAAAAAAGTTTTTTTTTTCAAATACCCATCATTACGCTTGTCTGTATGAATAGGTAAAGCTATATTGATGCAGAAAATAATTTGAAAAAATTCATTGTGGTTATTTAATTTTGCAATATAAATCAAATCAGGAGAAGTTTGGATACTTCAGATTTGCAATTGCAACAGTAACGCGGTTTATATAGGTATGATCAGCATTAGTTACTTCCTAACATATAACAATATCATGTTATTCACAAGAAAGTTACAGAAAATTCAAAGCATTCCTGACTTCAAATACAAAGGTCAAAAAAACCTCAATAAAATCATGCAAATAAAATCTTAATTCAGCCCGCAGTCAGTCTTCCGATCTCACCCGAAGTCGTTCCGTGATTAGAGGCCCGTGATTGATGATAGCGTCACGATTCGCGACGAATGGATGATCGATCGAGCGGCATCTGCGACCCGAGACCCTACGTACCTCATTGTCGTTAGCTTTCATTAAACATCATTTTGATTTGTTGATTTTTCGTTAAACGTCTGGTAATTAAATTGAGGTTGGACCGAATTTGAAATTTTGTGAAAATTTTACCCAGAAAAATTGAGACCCAGGAACGTAGGGATTGGCCATAAGAAGGAAAAACTTGAAGTTCCAAAAATATATCGATTTACTCTATGATCACCACAATCATCTTTTAAATCGAAAAGGTCTATTATAAGACATTGGCCACCGCGGTCAAGCGTCACGCTATCGACTGATCCTGTGCTTCACTCATACAGCAGACTCATGGTATTTCAACAGTGCATGGTACGCGATCGCCACTTCAATACCTTTTGGCCTTGTAATTACTTATACTCTATCTGAACTGATATTTTAAATACGAAAGTGACTCACACTCCTAAATTGCTGAACCGATTTTGATAAATTTTAGTACAGAGTAAACGGTTCTGTTCTGGGCTACTTTTTTGCGAAAATCTATATTAACGCGAAGGAAGCCGCGGGAAAAAGCTGGTTTCAAATAAATATCCTTCCATGTTTCCTACCTGTGGGTGTAAACTTGATGTTCAACTTGGCTTTAATTCACAGTAAATTGTTCCCGGAAAAGTTGAATAAGAGCTACATGCTTTATTAAGAAGTGGGTGTTACTGAAGGTCACCAAAATATCACATTCGGATAAATTAACAAGAGTTTTGTTCGAGGACAAAACAAACGACTAAACGAGACTTTTTATTGAATGTCTTAGAGTCGATTTTTCTATCATCAGATAACTTTTGTCTGAAGAATTATAAGATGGTTTAACTTCTCTACGAAATCTGTCAGACCGCTATTTTTGTTCCCCAGTTATTATGAAAGTTACTTGACTTGGAATATCAGCCCTACATGGATTTATGTTTTGCAGAAAATAAGGTCAACTAAGAATGTTCATACAGGAGTAGTAAATTTTAGTTGCCAACACGCATAAGTTAAGCACTTTGCATAGCATGATCAGAGTGATTTTGAAACAATGCAATGTTCGAAATCGCAGCATTTTTCCAGCTATTTGGATTTAAAAACCAAACTACCGATTTTGATAAAATTTCAATGGGACCATTTGGGAAGTATACCCTTTCCAAAAAAAAAGTATTTTTCAAATCGGTTGGCAAGCGACGGCGATATGCCCGAACAAAAAAAAAATACAAACACTCGAATTAAGAACCTCCTCCTTTTTAGAAGTTGGTTAAAAATGTATGAAAATTAAGGCTTTTTTGACCGTTTCACATTGATATGCGAATGCGAACATTGTTGAAAATTTTGTAAAATTGCCCTCAGCCTTCACCCTGAAACGATCACCCTACTAGAACACAGACCTCCAAAGTGGTCTGTATTTACCTCGTGGGTCCAGTAGGTACAGGTTGGTGGATGACACAAAACATGTCTTCATTCTATGAAATTCCGGTTTCCTTACGATGTTTCCCTTTGCCGTTTTGAAAGCTGCAGTTATACGGCTACAATACTTTGTTAGATTAGCTTGTTCCGCTATCACTGGCTGCAGAAAACCACCCTAACTGCAGCAGTGGAAATAACCAAATAAAGGACTCCCCTTTAAGTATGGGAAATCATCAAATGACCCCTTCCGCTCTGGGTGGAGCGGGAGGGAGTGTCAGACTCTTACTGACTAAAACCCATCCATGCTCCTCCTAGTGCTTTTTACGTTCCAGGGCCGCGGTAACTCTTTCGAACATATTCCGCGACAAATGACTCCCCTTTACTTGTCCTTACATACAGCAGGAGGCAGCAATAGCCGCACATAGGCTAATGCACCTAGGTATATGGGGGAAGTACCATACGAGTCCCCACAGTAGCATCCTGCATAAAATAAAGTGCTTGGCTGGGTTCGAAACCACAACTAAGTCAGTTGAGTTCGTTTCAATGGGTCACCACAAAATCAAAAGTCAAAACTGTTCTCTTTAGGTGTTACCACACCAATCCATCGATCGATGGTAGACTGGATTGGTCAACGTCGATCGATAGTTTTTACTCCTTTCTTCGGTCAGCCAAAGCTAACACACCAATCGATCAAAGTCGATCGATGGCATCGAGTGGCGGTCCATCAATTGTTTGTCGCCTGATATGAGTCGATCAGCCAACGCTATCACACCAATAAATCGTTTTTTTTAAGGATGGGAAATCATCAAATGACCCCTTCCGCTCTGGGAGGAGCGGAAAGGAGTGTCAGACTCTTACTGACTAAAACCCATCCATACTCCTCCTAGTGTCTTTTGCGTTCCAGGGCCGCAATGACGCTTTCAAACAAAATCCGCAACCCTGGCAGGCTCTTGCCCTAACGGGCCCATCTTTTTGCTGACTGCTCCATTCGGCGCGTGTGGAACACAGCGCCCGTCTACTCGGGCCTGTTCTGATCGGACGGCCGAGCGCGCCACCCGCAGGCTTCAATCACTGCGCCAGGCTCAGGAGCATCAGTTCCTGTGCGGCGCTGTGGTAGTAACTCCCTTTGACTCACGATAACTACAAATTCCTCTGCTCATCTCGCTACATTTGTTCGAATAAGTATGGCTTTCATTCCAATTGCGTGAGCCCTTCGTTAACACAGTAATTACTGGCTCTAATAAGCTCATTATAATCAATACTAAACATTTCAACCGTGCCTATAATTGTATTTGGCAATTAATCTATTTGGATGAACGGTTAAATTATAAGTCCTATTCATGAGGTCATTATTTTATGGGGATTTTACACCACACTTTAAACATCACAATGTATTGAATTTTTTTCGTGTTTTAATTTTATTAATGGCTAGATAGTCTCTAAAATAGGGCTCTGGCTTAGAATATACTCCACGAACTTTCAACTATTGCGGCTTCTGAAAATTTATTACAACGAAATAGTTTATGATCCCACTTGATCTTCTTCTTTACGACTAATTTGACCGATTTATTTCATTTTTGGACAACTTTACAGAAGCAGCAATACTGAGAGTCCATGGAGTATTCTAAGCAAGAGCCCTATTTTTGTAGCAAACCATTGTTGTTCTATTCCATCTTCAGGAACCCATTGCTCCCGGATATTGAAATTCTTGGTGACATTAGACTGTCGCTGACACCAAGTTTATTTAATATATAATTTATTGTAGGTACACCATAATAATAACCGGACAAAGGTTTACCTATAAAAGCCAGTTTATGTTATGTTTGTGAGTGTTTGGAAAGTTATTGAATTTGTTAGCATTATATCAAAGCAGTTCTGTATGGTGTCGGACGTAAAATAATAGCACCATCCTATCACTCTCCGCGGGTGTCGTAAGAGGTGATTTAGGGACCCACCAGAAAATGGACAGCAGCATTTTTTGTACATTGCAACACCTACACTGCGATCGCCAACCCGCCTGCCAAGCGTGGCGATTATGGCAAATCCCTCCGTATGGGGGGGAGGCTTATGTCCAGCAGTGGACGTCTTTCGGCTGATCAATGTGATGATGATGATATTAAAGCAGTTAGATACCTGCACGATTTTTTAAATCGCTGGCGTCATAAATAAAATATTTCAGAATTTTAATTCAAATTAATTCACAAAATAACATCACTGATTTAATAGTCTAAGGGCTACAAAGGCTGATTATATCCGATCTGTCTATTCATGTGTTTTAATTAAGCCCCATTGTGTGATGAATATTAACTTCGGCAGTAGATTATAATAATATTATGTATTATATAATGCTAAGGATAATTTAGTAATACGGTTTAGGAGTAGATTAGTAGATAGTAATTATTTTAGAGTATAGGGACTGCTTTGTTTGTCTGACCCAGTTATACTCAGCCTTCCCCCTTATCTTTGAAACTATGGAACCTATAATTTAGATAAAAAAGAAAAAAAGTTTTTTACTTACAACAGTTATGAGAAATCTAGTTTAAAAAAAAAATATTAAAATTATTTGACCTTTGCAAGTGAGTCCGAATCGCATTTTGGCCTGTTATTTGCTTTTGGTTTTGTGTGTCACTATTTACCAATATTATCGCCCTCTCATCATCATCATCATCATCATCATATCAGCCTATTCCCGTCCACTGCTGAACGTAAGCCTCCCCCGAAGAGCGCCAACCATTCCGGTCTTGAGCAGTCCGCATCTATCCGCTGCCAGCCACCTTCTTCAAATCATCGATCCAGTCGTGCCACTGGACGTCCCATATTACATTTGCTCTTACGCGGTCTCCACTCTAACACATGTCTGCTCCACCGACCGTCTCTCCGTCTACAGACATAGCCGGCCCACTTCCACTTCAGCATGCTGATTCTACGCGCAATGTCGGTGAATTTAGTTCTCTATTTCTCTGGCGAATGACATCGTTGCGCCTTCTATTTGTGCCTTTATTTTACTTTTTTATATAACTTTAACGAAATAACAAACTAGATTTTTGTTTTATGTAAACATTAATTATGTGAGCTAAATTCAAAAACGACCTCAATTGGGTTTATTTTATGTTTTAAAAATTAAGTTTTATCATGTTTAAATTGAATGCAAAACGCACAGACCTAAATAGTTGCCTTTTTGCAAGTGTAAATAAATTTCGTTAAACATATTTACAAATTACCACTTTATTTTGAAAACAGATTGTTCAAAGTACCAATTTTTTTTCCAAATGTAATTTATTTTCGGCTAGCAAAATTTTGTGTTCAATATTAGCTAACCACAGTCAGCATTAATTATAAAAAAACCGGCCAAGCGCGAGTCGGACTCGCGGACGAAGGGTTCCGTACCATTATCTATAAATAAACGGCAAAAAAATCACGTTTGTTGTATGGGAGCCCCACTTAAATATTTATTTTATTATGTTTTTAGTATTTTTTTATAGCGGCAACAGAAACACATCATCGTGAAAATGATGATGATGATCGGTGATGCAACTTAGTGACAGACAGACGGACAGCGAAGTCTTAGTAATAGGGTTCCGTTTTTACGTGGGATATTACTAACTGTGAAAGTAGAATCAAACTTGATCGAAAAACAAACGAGATATAACTAATTTAGAAACAGATATCTGTCCCTCTCGCGATTTCGCAATTTCTTAAGGTAGCTGTTTAGGCGTATCGGACTTCTCTTTCTAAATTGTCAACTTTGAAGCTTTATAACTTCATCGCTGATAAGTAGCAATAATAAGCTAATAAGTAATTCATTTCGCAAATAAAAAAATTGCATGTATATTTCTTATTGGCACCAGAATTATGAAATTCTGGTGCCAAAGAAAGACAGAACAATACAGGATAAATATAGCGCTATCTCTTTTTCACGATGTCATTGACACTCCGTACACACAACCCCAGGCGTATATTTTCATTAAGCCTCCCGTTAATTCATTATGAGGCTTTAAAATCCATTTGTATTTGTACTAGTACACTTTGATTGCGATATAACAACAACTATTCCATTTGAATAGTTGAATTATTAATGGCTGAATTAGTTAACGACATGTTTGGTTAAATAATGGTTGTTGAGGTTTTGATTGGTTCCTAATTAGAGGGTGTGAATTTAAAATAGCTGTGTGTATCTGGTTTTAGTGAATTTGGGTTTTATGTGTAGCGGCATATACAACGTGTATCAATATGCTCACTCAGTAAATGGGCCCCCATAAACGGCCGCTAGCACATTAGTGACGTTACAGTAAGGGAGCAACATGAATCATCATCGTCTGCCTAGCCTTTTTCCAACTATATTGGGGTCGGCTTCCAGTCAAACCGGATTCAGCTGAATACTTGTATTTTACGTGGAGCGGCTGCCTACCAGACCTCCAAAACCCATTAACTGGGTAACACGGTACTTTTTGGCAAGACAGGTGTCAGATTTTCTGGCTTCTGACAGTCCGCAACATGAATATGTATCATTATTATTACTTACACAAACACAATATAAACACAGTATTTATACAAACAACACCGTTGTTTGTTCAAATTCATGACAAAAAATAAAATTTTCCAAAATAAAATTATACTTTAAATCTTATTTATTTGTTGTACACCTACCACAGTGTAGTCTTTTTGACCCAAAGGTTGACTGGTAGAGAATGCCTTGTTGCATTAAGTCCGCCCATGTACCACTATTGTACATAGAGTTTAAATAAATAAATATAATAATATCTATAATAATATCTTGGGACAACTCACACACGGCCATCTGATCCCAAGCTAAGCAGAGCTTGTGTTATGGTAACCAGACAACTGATATACATGCTTATATAATTTATAAATACATACATATTATAGATAAATTACACCCAGACACAGAACAAACAATAATGCTCATCACACAAAGTTTGTTCTGGGTGGGAATCGAACCCACGACCTCCGGCTTTGCAGTCAGGGTCACTAACCACTAGACCAACAGGCCAGTCAAAAAAAAAAATAAATGACACTATCTACATTCTAATTATCTACAAAAGGTACATAATATACTACAGTAATAATATACCTCTTGACTGAAGCGCATAACTTACCCAGCTTTTATGTCATATAAAAATGATGACTATATGTGGTCACTAGCAGTAAACTTAATATCAATGAATATTCAAGAAGGTAGTAAATTTGTTGACCTCTGCTAGTCATATAATTCTGTGCATTAAAGATTGAGCGTCGAAATTAAATGAATAATAATTGCCTCTTCATTCTTCAGAATATTTCAGGCAAATAAATGAATCTATCTATCTATCTACCTCTGTGTGAACTAATTGAAAGAAAAATAAGAAAAATATTTATGTAAAAAGAAGTTTGTACTAAACAAACTTTAGGGCCTATTAAAAGCACACAACACGTTTAGAGGAGAGAAAGTGACGAAAAAGACCATGCCACATATTAGGGCGTGTAAAGATATAAGCTTGGCTCTACATCTTGAGATCTGATAACTTTTTGACAGTGCGAACCATAATTTATGATCTCGTCTTGGCCAAATTTTACATGAAAATGTTTTGGTGGGATTCCACTTCTTTTTGTAAGTTGCTTTTTAAAAACAATGATTCCATCAATTTTCAGACCTCAAACATCAAAATATTCGAAAGTCTCACACAAACTTCCATCCCCTAGTTTAAGGGGTTGAGGGGTAAAAGTTCCAAGTTTTAGATTTTTTTGTTATTTGTGGACTAATACTAGCTTACATACCATGCTTTGGCTATTTACTCTTTGCATCAAGAGCTGATTGAAACGGGAGTGCACTTGCAACGGAACTAACAACGGACATGACGTGTAATGGATACATCGATCAAAAACCGACTTCCGAAAAAACACACTATAAAGTACAAAATAACCTTTTGATAAAATTTTCATGGGACATTTGGAAACTATACCTACCTTTCCAACAAAAAAATAATTTTTCAAATCGGTTGGCAAGCGACGGAGTTATGCGCGAACAAACAAAAAAAAATACAAATATCCGAATTAAAACCTCCTCCTCTTTTAGAAGTCGGTTAAAAAAGGTTTTGTGTTCATTTTCATTGTCGCTCTTTGATAATTATCTCCTAATTGAAACGTACCGAATGTACCAAGGTATTTCTTGGGTTATTTGATTGATGAATAGTAACAGAAGGTCTCAAAAAAGTATGCATGCGTCTTAAAACCGCTAAATAATAACAATAATTTTGAAATGAACCATTAACGAATAAAATTAATTATACTTCGTACACAAGCTAACAGTAATTAGTCTAGTCAAGTTAGCACGGAAAATATAAGAAGCTGAATATTTACACGAACGTTACCCTTATAATGAAATAGTGATAAGATCCTATCGATCCCATGTTTGTTTAAAAGTTGTGCAAGGTTTTTTTTTTTGAGAAACGGTAAGTTTTATGATAAAAATAGCTAGGTAAGACAAAAATTGTAAATCATGCAATTATATACGAAAATTGTCCTAACTGTTATTGAATTTTCAGAGAGAAGTAGATTTAATATCCTGCAATTTTGATCGAGAAGGAAAAAATTTATATAATCTTAAATCTTTCGCTAACTCCAAAATAACCACAAGAGGAAATTGGTTTTGGGGATCAAAATCGTTGCAAATCAGCTCTTAAATAACAAATTTCAAAGAACGCACTCAATTACCAGTCATCCTCTATTATGAAGAACACAAGTTTTTGAATCACTTTAACTCAGAAATGGTGAATCTTAGGGGAAATAGTGTGAAGGCATTTTTGTAGATAATTGCATGATTTACAATTTTTGTGTTTGCTATTTATGTCACAAAACTAACCGTCAACTCATTTTTGCGAACTTTGACCCTACACAATTTTTTTTTTCACACATTGGATCGATAGGGACTTTTCACAATTTCATTTAAATGGTACCTATCTCTAACGTTTACGTAAATTTTCAGCTTCTTGGGAAGAATGAATATAAGCAAGGGTGAATATCTATTTTGACCGGACCATATAATGTTTTTACCAAAATACACAGAACATTCCCAGTACGGTATCATTACACTCCCCCATACGTGGTGATTTTGATCACCCCAAACAAATGCGTCATTAGTATCACAATATATGATTGATACCAAAATTACAGCTGGGGCGATGACTTGGGGCGATGACTTCGGGCTACTAACCCCACGATAATGGCTGGTTTGAATAGTGTCTGATTCGATGAAGCAAATCCTATTGATGTTTAGTGCGTCTTGTTGCTAAGGAAAATAATTCGGGGCACAAAATCATTTTCTTCATTTGTTTTGGTGTTTTTTAGGCACCCTTAATTGTACACGACACAATACTGTATTACTGTCTCTCTTTTAAATCCATCCTAGGGTTGTATATTAAAGATCGCTTTTAGCCATAAATCTGCCTATTTAATCACTCAATGTAATATTTTTTTTTGTAACTCAAATGTTACTAATAAAAAGTAATATTGTATTTTATTCTCAGCGACAAAGAAAGAATTTTGAAATTTCATCATTACTTCCAGAGTTACCCTATGTAATAATTTTTTTTTTAAGTATCTATCTTTCTATTACTTACATAACTAAGAGTATTCCATTCTATTTTATTATTATATTTTATTCTCAAGCTAAATAAGGCGCTGTCCTTTCCAGCTTTTTTTTTAAAATAAAATGTGCCCCTAACTACCACATTGAAATGGCCACATCAGGTATCCGGATATTATGCGTATTATAGTTATGATTTTATGTGTTTATAAATTGAATTAACCACCAAGGAAACCTCAATCCACCGTACGTTTGGTACAGATAGCAAATAAGAGCTAGAAAAAAAATTGAGTATTACTGAACCGATTTTGATGAATTTGTATAGAGATTAATCGGACCTTGGAGACAGTTATAGAACACTATTATAAATATTATTTTTTATTTGGCAATTAGCAACCGGCCCATTTATTCATTCAATTATTAATTCAAACAATAAAAATTGTTGAGAACATGCAAAACAATCTGTACCATTGATAGCTAAAATAAAGCAAAATATCAAGACAATCAAATTTAAAAAATGTCTACAAATAAATGTAAAAAAGTGCCAGATATAATATCATCTGACATAACGTCTTTCGGTCAAGTCAATTAAATTAAAATTTCGTTCAATGACATTATTATATTCAAATTACGTTAAGGCTATGTTACAATATCGGAGAAAGAATACCAAAAGTGACTTAAACAAAGCAATCTCTACTAATATTATAAATGCGAAAGTAACTCTGTCTGTCTGCTACGCTTTGACGCTAAAACGGCTGAACGGATCGTCATGAAATTTGGCAGATATATAACCTGGTATATAGAGAAGGACAGGCTACTTTCTTACACATCCACGCGGGCGGAGCCGCGGGAAAAAGCTAGTACTGTATAATTGACACTTATTATCTTTTCCTGACAGTTTGGAGGGGAGACTAAAACTGATGTTTCATAAGTTGATAACAAGCCGTAATTAGATACTTGTCTTATTAATCAAGATTATTGTCATAATTACCACGTATTCATAATAGAACCTGTCAATTATGATTAAAATGGATATTATGTTAAAGGGCTGATTATTTGATTCGATGGACAACTCGAAAGTAGTTTAAGCTATTTTGAGTTCATAATAATAATATGTGAATAGTGTTGCTATTATTTGGTGAAATTATTAGTGATTGAAATATCTGTGTGTTGTATATAACGGCGGTACTAGGAGAGAGGCTTATGTCCGCCAGTGGACTGCTATTAGGTCAATGATGATGATGATGATGTATGTGTTGGATATATCGCTATATTATGACTTTAAAATCAGCAGTGCATTTTTTTGAGAAAATAAAAAAACTGACTTCCAAAAAAAAACTACAAGGAACAAAATAACTTTAGTTTCGGAAGTCGGTGTTTTTGGTTGTTTCCGACTTCCTACTTTAATTGTTTTGAATTCCTGGGGGTGTTCAAATAAAATTTTGACGAAATATTGGAGCAGGTTAGGTATGTGATAATTAAAGATTTTCAACAACAGAACACAGTTAGAAATGTCATTGGTTATCATCTCTACCATAACATGAGCAAAGCCACAAAGCCAGAGTAGCCGTTTTATATGTTAACTAGCTACTTATTTAATATGAAATAAAACCGAATGAAATATACGAAAAAAGAAGTCAAATTTGAATATCCACCAAAATCCTCCAAATACATCCACCATTTAATTCACCGAAATAAACTCATATTTAAGTAAAAAATATCTTTTAATAAGCATAGTAACATACCTGGTCCATAATCTTATGTAACAGATGAACAAGTACCCAAGAGCTGTCAGTACATATCAGTAGCTCGGAGGATATCACACGATTTTCCGCCTAGGCCTCTCTTATTTTCTTATTATCTGGGTTGATGATTTCGTAAGGGCCTCCCGCAAGTTTTTGAGAGACTCCTTAATTAAATGTCAAGATACTGGAGACATGTAAGTGAAATTGGATCAAATTAAAGGTAAAATCAATTTGCTAGTACCGTTTTATTTTATTAGATATATTTTTGGAGAAGATTTTTTGCCGTTTTCATGACGTGGGTTTTGCAGACTTGATTGGTGTGTTTGTTCAGGTTTTGTTTGTGAGGATGAATGGAAGGCGACTAACAAAAGGCATTTAAAAGGAAGTTGTGAGTGATCCCCGAGAGAGTGATGTTCTTCAGAAAAGCAAATTTATTTATTACTACGTATCCGGATGTGATGTGTGTGATTGCTCACAGGTGATACACGTATATCCGGATGTAAGTGTACATGCATATCCGGATATACGTGTATCACCTGCGGGCGCCTTAATTGACCCACAAGTGATACCATTTGCGGGTCCATTTTACTAATTTTTTAACAACGTTCGCATTTATATCTCAAAAAAAAATACCAGTCTGTGTACCAAAGTAGACAGAGATTTTTATTCGCAAACGAAACAAAAAGAGTGTGTGAAGATCGTTGGAGGAAAATCTTTTCGACTTGGATTTTTCTGTAAAGGCTAATAATAATAATAATTCATTGAGTTACTAAATAAATAACAATTTACAGTAAATTAAACTTCACTAGAATGAATCCACTTAACTGTCACTTAAGCAAATATGTCTTAACGTTTTATGACGAACAAGTAACATTCAACAGGTACTTCTAAAATGTCTTATAGCTTCTGGGGTTTTAATATTTTCATGAAATTATATGACTGACCTAAAAAGCTCCGCCATATACACCCAGTAACGAAGTGAAAAGAACTGTCACCCAGCCATTTCCGTACCGCAATCAAATTCCTTTTTGTGTAGAAAATGTGAAGATTTAGACCTAAGTTTATGCAGCAAAATAAGTTTAAACGGATAGACGTAATATCTCATAAAAATTAATCCCTATTTCCCTTGGTCACGGCATCACGTGTGAACGGTTGGACCAATGTAGCTAATTCTTTTCTTATTGTGTTTGTTACTATTAGGTGAAGAAACTTTTTGTTATTAAAGAGAAACAAAAAAAATGGGAGGGTAGGGTAGGTAGAGTAGGTAGCCAGTTGACGGGAGCGAAGCCGTGGAGGACAGCTAGTACTGAATATAACTAGTAACCAATTAGTAAACATATGAAGCCTCTGCCAGATAAAGTCAGAAATCATCCTAATTCTTAATTCACAAATACCAAAAACATTGTCTACACACTTTCATATAATATAACTAGATAACCGACAAATTCTTATACTTTCAATCAAATCTGTGTTGCTTTCCTCGAAAAACCACCTCAAATATTTATTTACATGGTTCTAATGTGATTTGACCAGTCGTCTTTGTGTTAATTAGCTAGGAAACACCGGCCACATCTAGTTCAAATTAATATAATTGCTGACTTGTAAGTGTTATTTTTAACCTTATAAAATGATATTTATATAAAATAAATTATAAGATTAAAATAACACTATAGCAAGTCAGTAAATGTTTATAGTAATTTTAATTATTTACCATTCGTAGGATCAAGAACCGAAATAGCTTTTTTAAACACCATGCTAACAATTAACTTCTTTACCTCAATTATTAAAATAACAAAAAAAATAAAACATTTTAATATTGTTCTGCCTCTTTTTCAGACCGTACAAAGCTTTGCTCTGGAATGATTGGCTACTCTAGTTCCGCTCCGGCAGTTCAACTAGCAGTGTATCTGTGCATCAAAATATTCCCAATATTAACGTAACGTGACGTTGCTATACGTATTTTAATTAATATTTGCGATTGGCAAGGATTTTTTGAATGTTATTTGTATTTTATATTTCTGTGGACCGTTACATACCGAGACTCCTCCGTTTCTCGGAAACTCCTAGATCTAAGTTAACCAAAAAATTCGTCCGCATCGCTATCGACTTTGTGTGCTCAAAAGACTGGCGGCATTGCCACGTTGTATGACAATGCTTATCTTTTGTCCATAGTAAAATCCAGCCCTTGGGTCACGCGAAGTGTAAGCGTCTTGAGAGATTTTTAAACAAGTTATGAGCACTCGAGATAACTTGACTTTTTAAGGACGGTATCCAATTTTTGAACCTAGATTTCACGAACATAAAAAATAAATAAAATCTATTTGAAAATCTATTTGACCACAAAACAGCGTTTCAACGAATCCTTTGAAAACATTTAATGAAAAACAATACTGACACGCAGAAACTCACAAAGGCCTGTGTTAGTACTGCAAATAATATAGAAAAAGTTAAGTGCTGCCGTACTGTATTATAATCTGGGGAAAAAGTCCATTAGTACCGGACCATGCACCACCGACCAGGCATTTCCTTCGCTGGCAATATGGAATTAGCTGCGAAGCTAATAAACATTCCAATACCAAAATTTTAGTCCTAGAAAAACGAGGATATTACAGAAACCATAAGGGCGGGGAATATGTTGTCGGTCCAACTTGGGGACACCTTCCACGCTGCGTCTTCCAGAACGCGATCGCCACTCCAGAAACTTCCGACCTCATCGACCATAACCTATATTGCGAGGAATGTTCCCATCCCATCTGCACGTAACATACAAAATTATGGTGAGGGTTTTTCAGATGAGGCCAAACACTTAATTATTTTATTTAAGGCACGTCAACAACACAAACACAAACATATTACATTCAATGAGGTCTTACACTTATTTTTATGCCAATAACAGACGTGCGCAGCATTCACTTAAACAGTTCGAATTTTATCAATTTAATAATAATAAGTATGATTGGGAAATGTTATAAATCAATCATAAAATCCATGAATATTTTTTTTTAAATCAATTAAACAAGATAATCATTATAATAAAATAAAAATTGAAAATACTAATAACAGCCCATACTTTTGTGAAATATAAAATAAAATAGAAAGGATCACAATTAGGTTTAATAATTGACGCTGTTACAATTTCACTTTCATGCACGTAATGCATTCTAATAGTTCTAAATTCAAAACCAATGTCATGCCTACCTTTTAGGTCATTGGGTGCAGAATTAGTTGAGTACCTAGGTACTAGTATTATCGATAGAGCTGTCAATACCAGCCAGCATCGAGTGCCCACTCGACTACACGTGCCGAGTTACCGGTATAACGGTGATTTGATTACTGTATGAGAAGTTGAAAAATATAAGAGTCGGTCAGGCGGCACATTGGGATTTTTATTAAATTTTTCAGTAAAGTAAAGTCTAATTTGGGACCGATATTGTGGGACCAAACAACTGCATTGGTGAATTTATGCTTAAAGATCACTTGGTATCAGCTGTTCAATTATCCCTGAATAAGACATGGGTACGTAACTTCCCACCAAGACTTCTTTTTTTAAATATTTATTTTTACGTGTCAGACATAATCATGGCATGGGGAATTAATTTCTTACCTAAAAAAAGGGGTCTTCTCTCTCCCCCTTTTAAAATATATACTTTTTCGAATCAGTGGTATCAATACACCCAAAATTTTGTACTTTCTTTACTCAGGCATACACCTTATTAAGGGTTATTATAGTACGACAGTTTCTCACAGTCCCAGGATCCGGCAGAATAGCGTGTATCATTTAAAGAGATTTTATTTAAATTATCTAATATACGAAAACCTTCTTCAAGATAAAGAAAAGTAAGCTCTCATCACATCAAAGTAAATAGATTTTTTTTTTAAATCTTTCGTGTCATATTCCATGAAAAGTATTTCTGGTAAAGCTAATTAGCATCGTCCCACGTAAATCAACGCGTATCTGACGTTATTAAGCAGCTGATCCACGTTAGGAAGGAAAAGTAATTAATTATGACGCCATATTATTATCCAAAGTTAATTAATTCAAAAGCAATTTTTATGTGTGTCAAATTACTTTCAAAATTCGTTATTTATAGCTAAGATGATGAAGAGCTACATTTTGTGAATTAATTAATTCTTTGTGTGAGGATAATGTTAGATTTAATTAGGTATACTTGATGAAAACTATGTAAGCTTTTGTTAGCAAATGGCTTAAAAAAAAGTTAAAAAACTAAAACCTGACTACAGAAATTTCACGTTCTAAAAAGTAAGAAACAAGAAAACATTCATCTGATTCTTATTGATGTCTGTTCTTATCAATAAGTCTCGGTATGTAGAGATGGTCACCCATCCACAGATCGACCTCGGAAAGCGTTGCTTAACCTTGAAGATCAAACCAATTGGCTGTGATAATTTAACCACGAGCTCCTGTGAAGACTTTCATGGATAAGATCATGAATAATTGCCAAACTTGTGTCAGTGGGCAGGTCACTGCGTAGAACGGTTGGTCGATGTAGCCGAATTTCTGAAGTTGCATTCCGAAACAAAAGGCCCCCAAAATCCTGATAAAGGCTGCGGGAGTCCACTGGATGCGAGAAGCATAAAGAGCAGAAGGATCAAAAGGATGTGGAGATGCTTTGGAGCAAGACCTATGTTCATTAGGTATGTTCAGTGGTGGATGACCTGTTCCAAAATGTAAACTCCAACTCAACTCAATCGCCATCGGAGCTTATCATAAATTAAAGTTTTCGTGTCCGAGAGATGAGTCTTAACAGAGCAAGCGCATTTACGTATTTGCTTGCTTATCTCTCGAGTACGAAACTGTCAATTAAACAAGCTGTCATTGGCATTTTTGTGCTCATGTTGGAGTTTGCGTTTAGGAATCTGGGCCCTATTCTATTTTTGTAAATCATTTGAGTTAGGCGTCTGTAAAAACACAAACATAATTATACAAAAGTGTATGCCGCATCGAATTTATTACAAAAAAAATAACAAAGCATTGGTGGAGAACAAACCCCAGTTTTTAATATTAAAGTTCATATCACGCAATGTATCATATTCAACAGTACAGAGGTTTTTATTTGGAGTCTGACCCATCACTCATGCATGTTATACGATATTGCAGTTTTTGTTTATGAATAGAATATTACCAAAAAACAACTAGTTTTTTTTTGTACCGTATCCAGCTCATGTTGTGCACGTAGCAGGTTTGAATTTTAGCTATCATATATCAATAGAAAAGAGCTAAAAATTAATTTATCCGATAAAATTTGAATGAAGATATTCGCAAGAGAATCAAGGTTACTGACATAGCTCGAAAGATCGCCAAACTGAAGCGGCAGTAGGCAGGGAACATTGCTCGCAGAACAGATGGTCGATGGGGCCGAAAAGTTCGGGATTGGCGACCGCATACCAGAAGACGAAGCGTTGGAAGGCCTCCCACAAGGTGGACCGATGACCTGGTGAGGGTCGCGGGTAACCGATGGATGCGAGACGCACAGGACCGGTTGTTGTGGCGACACTTGGGGGAGGCCTATGTCCAACAGTGGACGTCTTTCGGCTGATATGATGATGATAATGAGTTGTTTAACAATGAATGGGAATGAATCCTATACAACGTGTAACAGAATAAACGAGGTCATTGTACTCATCATTACGAACGACTTTTACTAACAACAACTAACACAGAAATCGCGAAAAAAAATCGACTGCCCCATACATTTCTGCACACGTAACTCGACAAAATGTATTGAACAGCTGGTTTTTTTTCGCGATTTCGGGGTTGGTCCCATAGCAAATGTTGTTCATATTATTATGAGTAAATGACCCCGTAAGAGGTATTGCGTTTATTCTGTTACACGTTGTATATACTCGTAAATAACCATTTTATTTTCTCCGACCAGTCACAACCTACTTTCAAGGTCTGTGAATATAAACTAAACGGCTTACTCTAATCCAATCATTTACCTACAACCCGTACAATTTCAAGCAGCCCTACGGGTACGCACGATTCACTCCGAAACCTCTACCGTTGCCATGCCAATGCACATTCTCAAACATTTTATGTTTTAATCCAAATATCTTTTTTTATTTGTACTGACATTATAAAAGTTTACTCAAGCTGACGAGTGCTATTTGCAATAAAGCTGAGACATTATGTGAAGTGCAATGAAAGCGCCGGGAAAAATATTATAAAGTTGCTTTGTGGGTACTGTCTTTGTAGGGTTAAGGAGATGATGCGTAATCGTACTTATGACTGTGTATTCATCGACATAAAACACAGTCTTTAAATCTTATATTACTTTAAAGGCATCTTATACATATACATCGTCTTTTTTAACTACTGTGACAGTAATTTTCATGGTTATATTTGCAATCATAGTTTTTTCAATCGGACATTTGAAATAGTAAAGCAAGAAGATGCGTTTTTAGATAAAACAGGAGTTCATAGTGGACCATCTTGCTATGAAAGCTGATGAGTTACATGCGATAGGGACATAATAAAATAAAATAAAATAAATAAATAAATATCTTGGGACAACTCACACACGGCCATCTGATCCCAAGCTAAGCAGAGCTTGTGTTATGGTAACCAGACAACTGATATACATACTTATATAATTTATAAATACATTCATATTATAGATAAATTACACCCAGACACAGAACAAACAATTATGCTCATCACACAAAGTTTGTCCTGGGTGGGAATCGAACCCACGACCTCCGGCTTTGCAGTCAGGGTCACTAACCACTAGACCAACAGACCTGTCATGTTAATATGTCTCTTATAATAATGTTATTATGTCTCTTCAAATACATTTGTATATTATTATCACCTTTTAGTTCTTTGCTGGCATCAATAATAACGCTACTAACAAGCTGCATCCACTACCGTCAAATGGGGTGAATAGGAATGGAGGGGTAAATAGAAACAAAACTGATAATTTTCACTTTAATATCAACGTAGTTTTAATCAATAAAATTGGAGAATGCAAATACTGCAAACAAGATTTAAATAACGTAAAAATCTCCTTCAAAGTTGTGTGCCCATACACCGCTGCATTCCTATTTACCCCGTTTTACGTACCATTTTCACAGCAAGAATTTATTTTATTTTACATGAAGTTCCACAAGCTCAATCACCGATCGCCTGTGGATAGCAACAGTTACTGCAACGTGCTTCAATGCAGCGATCGTTAGTACTTGCGATCTGTTGCAAGCGGCAGTCGAGGGTAGACTTTTATTGGTTGATGAAGCCAATCAAGCTATGAAAGGCAAACAGACAGTAACTGCTACGATTCGTTATAGGTAGGATTTCTACCGTGAAATGTGGTTTTAAAAAGAAAAAATGAAAAAAGAAACGCTTTTGCAACAGTTTGACAAGTTATCTGGTTATCGAATTTTACACATTCATACTTAAGAAAAAATAAATTCATACATCCGAATTGAGAACCTCCTCCTTTTTTAGAAGTCGGTTAAAAATATCCTTATTTAGAAATCATACCAAAAGATATTAATAACTACATTGATACTTAATTTAGGAAAATATTTCAGAAATTAACCTGGTATGAACGCTAGATTTTGAAAGCGGCAGATAATATAGTTATATGTATACAAAATACCTTTGTCTAATGGAAACAGCTTGAATATTTCGAAAGAATTCATGAAGTTAACAGATTTCAGGCGGGTATTTAGAATAAATCTACTTATTAGAAGCCTGTACTACTTTAAAACATCCAGGTTTGACATAAAACCAACTAAATAAACATTCAAAGGATGCCATGACAACAATATAATAAGCATACACTAAGCTAAGAACATTGTATGAAGACTCTCATCATTCTAATTTCAGCTTTATTTTCATAACATTTCAGTGCTTAAAAGGCCTTACAGAGCCAGATAAATATTAAGTGAAGCTTCAAAGCTATACATAGCTTTTTGTCGGTTTCCTCTGTCGCAGTTTCATGAGGAGGCGTTTCCAGAGCTGTGGTACAAGTTTAATGCCTAAAATTATATGTACGTAACCAAAATATAGGAAAATTACCCCTGCCCTATCTAGGGGACACAGCAGATTAAGACCATAAATAAAACCATGAATTTGTGTGTGTTTTTCTCTTAAGGCCACAACATAGTGGCCTAAAGGCAATAACAAAATGCATTAGAAGTGCATTGGATCGGAACTTTTATACCAATGCCTTTATTGAATTGAAAATCCAATATTTTTACTCTAAACTTTAAAAACGAAGAGATTTTTGAATGACGCTTCAACGACTCCATATAAATGAATTGCAATTTTTCTTTATTATACCATAAAATTTGATAGTACCATTAAAATTTAAAATTGCTTAAATCCGAATAAAATACTTAATGGCATTTTTATTCTTGAAATTCCGATATTCATTCGTCTGGTCCTTGTGTCAAAGTTCAGTCATCTGTGAAACTCATCGATCAAAAAGTAATGTTTCTGCGAATATTCTCGATTCTTTTTAAACCCTATATATATGGAAAACGGAAAAAAAACTATATTGGGTAACAAAGGGCAAATCGCACTTGAAAAATCTTGCGTTTTGAAAATCATAATTTGTAACTTTTCAGAAAACGGGAGGCCATACTATGATTTATTAAAATCAGTATTGTTTTAGAAAAAAAAAGGGTGCAGATTCGTTGCTCCTGGTACAATAAAAATGGATATAACTTGTCATACAACGGTTGTCCCTACTTTGACCATCATGAATCCGATATAAAAAGGGATAGTGCTATTTGTTCTATATCTCCACTCTCTCACTCCCTTTCCCTCAATGGAATCATGATGAATTGTCACGTCATAGTGGGGGGGACTGATGAGTCTAAACTCTAAATGACTTTCCAATGGCAATGATTAATGGGGTATTTTACTCATCATCATCATCATATCAGCTGAAAGACGTCCACTGCTGGACACAGGCCTCCCCCAAGTGTCGCCACAACAACCGGTCCTGTGCCTCTCGCATCCATCGTTTACCCGCGACCCTCACCAGGTCATCGGTCCACCTTGTGGGAGGCCTTCCAGCGCTGCGCCTTCCGGTACGCGGTCGCCACTCCATAACTTTTCGGCCCCATCGACCATCTGTTCTGCGAGCAATGTTTATTAATATAGATTATAGATATTATTATTATAATTTGGCGATCCTTCGGGTTATGTCGATAACCTTGGTTCTCTTGCGGATATCATCATTCTTGATTCGATCACGCAAGGAAACTCCGAGCATTGCCCTCTCCATTGCCCTTTGGGTGATTTTAAGCCTTCTGATGAGGCCCATTGTGAGCGACCACGTTTCGAGTCCATAGGCAACACGCACTGGTCATAGACTTTCGTCTTGAGACACTGTGGTATGTGAGACGAGAAGATACCGCGCAACTTCCCGAACGCCGCCCCGCCGAGTCGGATTCGACGGTAGACCTCTTTCTCGAAGTTAGCCCTACCTAACTGGATCGTTTGTCCCAGGTAGACGTACTCATCAACAACTTCGAGTGCAGAGCCTCCAATCTTGATAGGAGTGGGTGCTACATGGGTATTTACCATGACCTTGGTTTTGTCCATGTTCATTTTAAGACCCACTCTTTCGGAAGCTTTACTGAGGTCATCGAGCATTGTACTGAGGTCCTCCGTGGTCTCAGCCATGACGACTATATCGTCATCGCTGATCATATGGGTATTTTACTGAATAATTCTAATTAATCCATCAGATAGATTTACAAAAAATATTGGACACGTAGGTATTTTTTTCTAAATGAAAATAAATGTAAATATGTACCATCACAGTGACATCACGTGTGTTTAAATTATTTACGTTTCCAATATTTTTGGAAATCTATCTGATGGACTTATTTTATATTTTCAGTAAAATACCCTATTAAACGCCATTAACACATTAGAAAAGTGGATAATAAATAAATAACTACGACAATTTCTTAACACACGCTACAATCATTTACCACTATCATCCCAGCCCTCTAAGGTGAATATCGTATCATAAGCGTCCAGCATTTATCGACAATATTTACAAATATTAAGCGAATGCATGAAACTGGAAGGCTAGTCTATATAGAAACGTTAGCTTCCGTGAAAATGGCGATGGCTATGACCGTTTTAATGGGTTTTCCATACACATTAGTTATTATGACTCGGCGGATTTCCTCTAAACTCGATGCTCACCACTGCATAGATTATTTCGTTTCTATGTGTATCAGAACTACGACCATAAACGGTTTCGAATTTTTCTGATATATTAGCCAAAATACTATTTTGTTACATTTGCCTTTCTGTATCCTTATAGAAGTAGAAAGTAGGTTTACGGACGCTTCGGACGCTTTCATGTATAAAAAGGTAGATGACTAAAAAAATCTAATTAGTTCGTCAGATAGACTTCCAAAAAACATTAAACACGTATTTTTTTTTTGACACGTTAACAAAAATGAAAACAGTGCGTTGAAAGCTCGTGTGTAAGTATACTTTTTACCTAAAAGTGACGTGACAATCCTCCAATCCTGGGGGTCTACTCTTATTCAACGAAAAACGAAGTTTCGATCGAAACTTCGCGTGTTTCCTACTACAGTTCCCTTCGTTCCCGAAGTTTCGTTCGAACGAAAACTGTTTGACATTTACGTTCTCCAAACCTATTCTAATTCATAAATGTTGCGAACGAAAATTTGAATTTGACAGATGATTGTTCGGAATATTAACCTCAAATTGACGAAACCAAAAGTGTTACCTTTTGGTTTTCGTTTGCCATTCTTTAGTGTGGATTTTGTTATTAATTTGGTTGAAATGGCTGCAAGAATGCTCTTAATCGAGGCTGCTCTACGTGAAGAACGTTTAGAGCGTAGAAGGAACCGACGTCGCCTGCGCAATCAACTAATATATATATAATATATATATATATATATATATCTCAATATATATATATTTAGATTCGTTAGACCTTACCCTATAACCTAGAATACAAATTTTATTGCTAACTTTACACAATAAAAAGTTTCTAGAACAAAAACTGCAAAATTTACATCATAACAAACTTTCACTATACATTTTCCTTAATATCTATAAAACTACAAGTCCTATCAACTTAATTCTTTTTGTAAAATAGGTTTTGGGTCGAGACCTTTATTTTGACACCAATTTCAAAACGATATCTCTACAAACACAAAACCTCATTTTCAACTTACGTAATTTTTTCGTAACGTCAAAAATTCTACTTAAAAATTTCCTTACAAAATCTAAAAATACTATCTTATTGGAGTCTTATTGGATCTAGCATGCACAAATAATACTTATAAAACTAATTAGACAATAATTAAACCTAAACTATTTAAAATCTATCAAATTCTAATGAGTTTCTTTCAAACTTTAAGACAACATTTCCCTATTCACATGGTCGCCCCTACCACTAGGTACTTGCGCCTAGGGACGTGGACGGGGTCTCGTCGCCGACAGTATATTTTAAGATATTTACTTACAATTTTTTTAAATCCAAAATAAAACTTGTGGAGACCCAAAATGCAGACTGCGACACAATACGACTTGAAACTTTCTGGCGGAATGTGTACCTATCGCGATTGAGATGTGTGTAAAAAAACACTTTAAAACATGATTTATTAACACAGTTAGTACTTGAGAAACAAACTGGAAACTTTTTAAAGAATTTAAACAATAAATTGTAAGTTGACATGAGTTGACATGTTATGATTAGATTGAGTGTGAATATACAGACAATTTTGGTTGTCATATATTAAATCCATTTGGTGGCATGAAATAGTACTCTTTAATTTAGTCGGTTAACAATGACCGTGAAAGGGTGTTTTATAGTGTCCCGGTTAATTTCACCAAAAATAAAAAATTAACTGTTGCATTATTGTTTCTGCATCAATATTACAAGAAATATTTATTAAACCACATTTTAAATGTAAAATTTCAAAATAAATCAAAATAGTTTATAAATTTAAAGATGAAGTAAAAACCGTAATTTACTTTTAATGACATCATAAAAGACCCACACAATATTTTTCATGTCATTCATTCACGAAAATAGTCTATGGATCCGAACTTCGTCTGCGTGTCCGAAAACAAAACAGAGTAGGGTCACTAACGAAACTTCGTTTATATTTCGTTCGTTTACGAAGTTTCGTTTCAGAGAAAGAGAGTAGACCCCCTGATCTTTGATGCGTTTTATCTTCGTCTTCTTTTATTGATTTGTTAAAACAAAAAATACGTCCAATAGTTTTAGATAATCTAACTGACGGACTAAATAGAATCATAATTATATTTTTTAAGCAGGAATCATCCTTAATTAACTTGAATTATAAAACATAATTTTGCAACCATTTATTTGAAATAGCGTCTGAGAAACCTTCACATCATTGAATAACCAAACTTGACACTTCAAAAGTGCCTGTAAATATTGAACACTTTGAGTTTTAGGAAAATCATAAACACTGCTCACTATATCATCTTTAGATATCAGAAGGCCAATTCTACAAATTTTTAAGCAACGTTTGCATTTGCGTGTCAGTTGCAATCTGTCAAAAAAGCCTTAATTTCCATACATTTTTGACATACTTCGACTGTCATGCGAATGATAACGTTGTATAAAAAATTGTAGAATTGGCTCTCAGATCATCAATAAGAAACAATTCCCTGCCTCCATCTCGACATTTCCTCCTTTTTCCTCCCTAAATCACTTAGGTACTGCTCCATCCATCCCTAAATAACATAATACATTTCAGACTAATAACAAGCACTTAAATCCTGGACTTAGTCGCCAATTCGTGAACGGCCTTTAACCTTTTTTTATGGCCCATTATATTAAGCTGGCCTATGAGAGACGCCTCATTGGTCCTGAAGATTCCATGGTTTGTTAGATCCACTGAAAGATAACCGGACACAGGATTTTGAGGGCAATGATCTTTGTAATAGCCAGCCTTTGTAAGGACTGTTTATGTGGGCAGTATTTTTAGATGGATACAAGCGCTTTGGTCTCAGTAATTATGGTCGTATATAGCAAGGAAGGCCAGACATGTACGACTGTACGTGCTATTGAATTACGACTTCGAGAAGACATAAAATATCATTGATGAATAAATATTTTCTATTACTTCATTTTTCTACTCAGTGTGGCGAAGGATGTTCTTAGAAGACTAGAGAGTGGTTAATCAAGTCTTAAGTGGGAAGTTTATTAAAAAAATATCGAAGTTCTTCGAGGCATTCGACATAAGCTTTTTATTTTTCAATTTCAATTTCAATCTTTATTGCGAAACACAGTACATAATTACATTTCAGCTGTTAGGTGAATGCGCAGTTCACTGTATTTTACCAATTTAGGCATGCAAAATTATTATTCAAATTATAAATGTCACTAATTATTATAAAAATCATAGGTACCTAACCTAAGCTTCTTTAGGAGCCAGTTAATTAGCAGTAAATAACAAAACGTTTTAAAATGAACCGGGACGTAAAGGGCGTTTGGAGGAAAACGGGTAGGTTTTCGTCAGTAAAAGTCTGACACTTCCTTTCGCTCCACTCATTTTTTTTTATTAAAATCATTATTATTTTATCAGAATCCGCCCGCAGCTCAACCAGCATACAATTAGTACTTCCACCTTTTATAAATTGTAGCTTATTAAATATGTTATTCTAGTCTATGCAATCCTTTAATCAAAATGTTTTCAGTAGTTCTTGCGCGAAATATTAACAAACCTCCATCCATTCTTAAAAACTTTCACAGTTATAATATTGGTATGATTAGAGTGGAATAAGAAAGTGGTGCTTCCTAGTATTCTAAAAATGTATCCTATCCTACTGAGAGTATACACTACAAAAGTACGTACTGCTGGTGTCTAGTATGTACTGGTAGTATATTTCTGTTTCTCACGAAGCTCAATAAATAAAAACAACGGTAAATATTTTCTTCATCAACAATATTTACAAATTCATCTTCACGCTGCCTCCTGTCACTTGCACCACACCACATCTTCAAAGATATTTCTCACGTGGCGCAAGTGAATTCTAATTGCATTTATTTGCGCACCCGCGGTGTCGAGTCGCAGCTTATTTGTATGTGTGTATAAAGGTATGTTTGTTTGCGTAAATGATCTTTTGTTTTGCACTTTGTTTGACTGAGATTTGAGTAGCTTTGTGGAATTGTTGAAGAAAAGGGTGGAAAGCTTTGTCTATGGTTTTTGGAGCTTGAAAAGTGCTTGTGCTGTTTTGTGCTTAACATTAATCTTTGAAAACTCACGGTTTTCGTCTTTTCGTGTCGATTGACTCCTCACATTTCTCAGTATGTAGCCACTTGAACAGCTCTGTCTTTAGCCAGGTTCAGGTCCTAGAAGGTGCAGGTTTTTGGCCAAAAAACGGCAAAAATCTAGGTACCTAGTTGTTTAGATTTCTTGATATTTCACAGCGTGTTACTGAAAAAAAAATCCTACTGATCAACAATTCTGAAATTGTTCGAAGTGGGCTATGGACTATAACGATAGTGAAGAATGTTCAATGGCACTAAAGGTTCGCGCACGTTATGTCGGGCCGCAGCCGGGTGAAAATAAAAAAAGTGAAAAAGATTTTTTTTTACTTTTTTTTTCTACGTCTTTCAAATAAAAACCACGGCAATGTACAAAATAATTTTAATTTTGGAAAGTCAGTTGTATTTTTTGTAAGACAGTCTTTTTTCAAACTACTTGTGAAATTTTAGCATAAAGCAGAAAAAGTTACACATGGTCTTATCTTATACATAATTTCTTAGACATAATAATTATGTAACCATTGAAGTTTAAATGAACACGCAAACGGATTTTAAGGAGCATTTTTTTATCTACTAATAGACTTTCCAAAATTACATAAAATTTTTCAGAATAATTGTGTTAAAGTGAATTTATAATCCATTTTCCTCTTCCTACTTAATTAATAAATACAAGCTTCAATTGAATTCGCCTTTGTTAAAAATAAAGTAGCTTCATTAAAACCCGTTAAAAAGGTTTAAAAAGATAAAATAACCGAGAGTATCTGTACACTGTAAAAGATCATAACAGAAGGTTTTGAAAAAAACTCCGACAGCATAATTATAAAAGTGTACATGTCGCAGCTTAATCAGCCGTTTAATTGTCTCAATCACCAGTCTTTTAACCCAAAATTGTGGTGAGGGTTCACCTCCCACTTTCTTTACTATTCGTGATAAAAAATGTTATCAGCCATTACTGTTTTCTAACACAGAACCGGACTTACAGTAACTTTTACACCTCCATTACCGTAGTCTTTTAAAATAAAACCTAACAGCTTGCGGAGCATTCAGCTAGAAGAATATCCTGGCTATTGCAGCATTAACAGCTCATAATGCTATCTTCACTTTATAATTTTAGTTCCCTTTGCCAGTGTGAGTGCAATTGGCATTATTTTGTTAATCTTGTTGCTAATAGCAGGATGGAGTTTCAGCAAGTACTATTAAATGGTTGACTGCAAAACTAGGGATTTGAGCTTAGTGAAGTGGATTCAGCGTTTATGACTTTATACTTTAGAATCATTGAAGTGAGCGATTAAATGAATTAAAGTGGTGCTTTCAAGGGAAAAACTATTCACAATAGGGTATTTGACAACTATCAAAAATTGAGATGAATGAATACTTATCCGAATGCTATCACATACATTTTACGATTTCTGAAAAATAAAAAAATTAATAGCATAATTTGAAGATATTTTTCTATCCTTGTCATGCAAAATGTCGTTTGGACTCGATTTCGTAAATTTACAATGGCCATGCTAGTGAGTGATGTCACATGCAACACTGTCTCTATTTATCACAGATTCTAAAACACACAACCCTTAAAAAAAAAAAAAAAAAATACTTTAAATTAATTTTAAATTTAAAGTTAATTATGTAAAAAATCCAGCCAAATACCCTAATGTTTCGCTTTTCCAACTTTTGTTAACAGTTTTGTTGTGTTTCAGCTTGATTGGTAACGAATGCTACTTAAAAGCGTTACTCTTCTTCTCGTCAAAGCTATTTTTAGTTCTATGGAAAGTAAAAAAGACACACTACACATTGTCTTTCCCTTCGAACAATCTTTCGAAAAAAAATTTAAACTAACTTTTTTCAGATCTAGGTATCTTAAAATCAGTTCATTCATTTTCAAGACGAGAGAAGACTTAAAAGTTTTTTAAATCACCGTTAGGAGACAATGATCTTAACAGATGAAACTTTCATACTGATTCTTTCAAAATTGACCACGAATTAGCAATTGCTTTGGAGTTGCAGGTGCCAAAAAACGGTGACCATTTTCAATCAGGATGGTCAATATAACCGGCTTGTTGCCAACCAATAGAATGAATATAAAGAAGTTGCGTGAATCAATAGCAGTGATTTCAGTGTCCCGAAAAGAATTGTGACAAACACGCGAATGCATTTCAATTAAGTATAATAATTCAGTAGTAACCTTGTAGTAAGAACACACTCATCAAGTGTAATAAAAGTCACTAATTCTCAATAATTATGTTTCTTGTTCGTGTCTTAATGTTGACACTTGTAAACTGACTCAATGTCTGCAAGGTTGACTTTGTCTCACAGTTATATTGAGAATATTAGTTTTTATTTTCGCACAAAAACAAAATTAATTTGAAAAAGTAAGCACGTGTTACACTTCAGCATACAAAAAACGTCGACATAAATCAAAAACATCTGCAGATCTTCAAAAAAGCTACGTTAAAATCAGCTCTTCAAAGAGTCGCCGAGTCTCGTTTAAAACGATTAACTAATAAAACAGAATTCATTAGGGACTCGCGAAGAAGGACGCAAATGACAAAATGCAAAAAGATGGTCGAGATATGGTGGGGCAAAAAAACTGTGGCACTTGTCATATCACACATGCGAGACTGGAACTAGTCGCCGTCATGTCTCTAGTGATGGGCTGCGTTGTATGGCAAGGTAAATAATGCTAATAACTAGCATAGTATATTATAGTATTCCCGCGGCTTGGTTTCTGTTCATGGTCAATCTCACAGAAACAGTATACTAGTTGTTTTTTTTTGTTATGGAAGAATACCTAAGAGAGCCAGAACTTGCCTCTTGAAAATAAACAAAGTAATAGGTTTACCTTTTTTAATATAAGTTTTTTTTGATAGCCTATTCTAACCCACCCCTATGTTATGACCTTGATTTTGATTAAATCACAATCACAAAATACTACTCGCTGGAACTAGTCACACATTATTCTAGAGATAAGCGGAATGTGTGTGGAAAAGCAAACTGTATTAACTTGCATTTTAAAAGACTTTGCCTTGTCTAAACACATATGGGTGACTGAAACTAGTCCACCGTCATATCTCTAGTGATGCGGTGAGTGTCTGCAAAAGCAAACTATTGAACTTGCACTTAAAAAGTCTGTGGCACTTGTGAAAGGCTGGAACTAGTCACTTTTTTTTTTTTCTTTATTATTGATAGGCACGCGCTTGACCACTATCTCACCTGATGGTAAGCGACGATGTGGTCGAAGATGGAGCACGCTTGCCTAGAAGACTTTGTCTTAACATACATGATTGTGTGTCTGGAACTAGACGCCGTCTAGCTTGTGTGCAAAGGCAAAATATTTTAACTTTTCATTAAAAAAAAGACTGTGTCACTTGTCTTAACAACCATGCGTAAAGTAAAATTAAGTTACCTACTACAGGAAAATTAGTGGCATCATAATGGCTCTAGGTTGCAGCTTTAATGGAAAAAAAAATAAGCTAATGTTTTTAAGTAAACTGAATAATTAATAGGGGAAAGTCAGGCTCTTCAATGGACTGCATTAAGTAAACGTTAACTTTTTGAAAAAAAACAGGACAATAAGGTACCTACATATTTTTGCTTTTAGTATCTCGCTAATTTTATTCTAGGTTGACTTTTCACTGACAATTGCTTTCTAGGTATTTTTCGAGATGGAACTACGCAGCAGTAGGACTCATGACTCTTAAATATTAACTCAAACACACAAATAGTCTGTTATTGAATTCTTAAACATTAAACAAAATTAAAAACCGATCACTCGATCAACACTCAAAGCAAACCATGCGGTATTGATTTTTTATCGCCATCACTAATCACCGAACTACTAAAAATTAGGAATGGGGGCAAAAAAGTGCCCCACACTTCATTCACACATGTCCCTAGTGTCGCCTCCCTAGCGTAATGCTGACAAATCGCCGGTGGTTTGTGCCGGGCGCGATGATTCATGTTTATTGGCGGGTTGCCAGACACTCCCCACCAACCGATGTTTGGTCAAACATTTGACGTGGCAGAAATGTTTTATGTCCAACTATTTGTTTGTCGTATTTCTAGGACTTATGAAGTTGTGTTTGAGATTGTCAACTATTTTGATGGGAGTAAGTGGATTCAGAGGCTAAAATCATTCGTTTAGTCAATTCAAAGGTTGTCTGTAAGATGCGATAAGACTTGTTTTTATAAATGTTTAATCTGTGCTTATTATGTTATGGGAGGTGTACAAAAAATATTTAATCATAATAATATAGACTTTTGACAACAAAGTTTAGCCAAAATCACGAAGGTACAGTAGACTGCACATCGGTGGTAGCACTTTGACTTTAAGCTGGTCTAAAGTAATGTGGAGCTTCAAACACACAACTCGTGCGAATTGTATTGACACCTGGCGGAACTCGATACTCCCCCAACACAGCGCGAAGCTTCGCCGTCGCTGTGCGAGGCCGGTAGCGTTAGCATCACTGTTGAGTGTTGACCGTTGTGTTTATATTATTTTCTTTTCTTTACTTACAACAATAATACCAAAGGAAATAAGAAATCACCCGTATTTATTATGTAGGAAGAAAATATAAATCAATGTATTGAATTTTCGATGATACGATACATCTACGTCACACCTACAGTTCAATCTTTATGTGATAAATGGCACTGCCTGTCTCATTTTTAGGGCATAACGCTAGATGCTTAGGTAATCTCTCCTGTATATTATGTGTGATACAAAAAGTAATCTGTTATGATATTTAGAAAAAAATACGATGATTTTTTGAAAAATGTGATGTTTATTTTTTCGGAAATAAACAGCAAGTTCTTATCTGTAGCACTGAATATAACGTGATGTGTATCTTTGTCTTAACATTTTTTTTACTTTTAGATGCTTATCTCCCGATACTGGGGGCCTATTCTCTAAGCTCGATTCCGTAGTTTCGGCCTTAGTGTCGGGCGTTTTCTACTCCGTATCACCTACGGTACTACGATTAATCCCGAACCCGAACTAAGAGCAACTGTCAAACCGTGTTATCATTCATTCTTGGTTCGGGTTCAATGCAATCACAATTGCACTACATTATATTATGCCTTTTCACAACCATATTGGGGTGCATACAGAACTGGATTAAGCCAAATTTAGTAGAGTGACTACCTATCTGACCTCTACAACCCAGTAACTGGGTAACACGGCACTTCATGGCAAGATTGGTGTCAGATATTGTAGCTTACAATCCGTAACGACTCACAAATATCTAGAAATGACAGCCGGGACCAAAGACTTAACGTACTTTGCGAGGCACGAAGTAGTCTCAGTTTGTTAAGATGTTCATCCATCCTCATACCGACCTCCGCAAGCAATGTTTAACCTTGAAGATCGACCCATGTGGCT
Source organism: Melanchra persicariae (assembly GCA_947386135.1). Classification (NCBI taxonomy): domain Eukaryota; kingdom Metazoa; phylum Arthropoda; class Insecta; order Lepidoptera; family Noctuidae; genus Melanchra; species Melanchra persicariae. Next base: position 20,298,851 of record OX376650.1, read on the forward strand.
GTTGTTTTTCAGCCACGAGCTCCTCAGTCATAATTACACTTCAGTACAAAAAAAAACACACACACGAAAATCTTCACCCATAAAAACCACAGTACAAAACTTTGTCATAACAGGCGAAGCTAGTACAATTTATAATTTACTCTTAAAGGTCAAAGTTGAAGACAATGGGCTATTAGGGAGATTTTTCGGCTCAAACTTAGCAGAGTTATGGATCAAGTTCTTTTACACAGCTTCCTTGCTTCGCCGTGAACCGTCTTTCAAAGGGGCGAAAGACAGACGGTTATAAAAATAGTTTTCTATAAATACACCGCGTTTTATTAAGGATTTCGGCTTCAAGTTCGTTCTCCGTTCGTGTTGTCGTAAGGGAATGTTTGTGTGTATTGTAGTCACTAAAATTGTTTCGGGTAGTTTAATTTTGTGTCGGTTATGTTAGAAGATAGTTTTGTTCTACTGGGTGTGTTGTTGCTAAGGCTTTTGTAAGGACTTGGATTGATAATAATTATAAAATTATAAATAGTGGTAGTAATTAAAAAGTGTTATATGTTTTTGACGTTTGAAATTATTTATTCAGTTATATTCATACACAGGCCCATATTCCAAAACGTAAACTCCAACTCAACTCGATTTCGACTCCAAAATGAGCACGAAACTGTCAATGAAGGCTTGTCTAATTGACGTTTTCATACTCGAAAGGTGAGCAAAAAAATGCAAAAACTTCAATTTATGACAAGCTCCGATGGAGATGGAGTTGAGTTGGAGTTTACGTTTTGGAATATGGGCTATAGTATATACTCGTACCTAACATAATTGCCCAATTGCTAGCCTGTCGGTTTTCTAACGGTTGCATTTTGGGGAGTGTGCAACGGAATTGCATAGTTTGATTCCGCGAAGCCCTTTCCATCAGCGGACCACAATAAATACGGCGATGCGCCACCGGTACATGGTGGACATCCTACCCACACGCACAAAACGTTTTGGGAACACATTCATTGTGCTTACAGCTAAGCAGTGGAATTCCCTGCCAGAGTCTGTTTTTCCTGATAGCTAACCTGGAGGTCTACCACAACCTCTTAAAACAATATTATTTTAATATTACTTTGTAATTTCTGTTGTTGCATTTTCAACGCTCGGATCAGCGCCGAGAGTTGAAAATGCAACAACAGAAATTACAAAGTAATATTAAAATAATATTGTTTTAAGAGGTTGTGGTAGGCCCCCTGGGAGTCTTTAAGTCAAGAGTGAATAGGTTAGGTACTTCTAGGCAAGCGTGCTTCATCTTCGACCACATCATCGCTTACCATCAGGTCAAGCGCGTGCCTATCAATAATAATAAAAAAAAGAATGTAATTATCTTGCTACATTAAAATCTTTCAAATGAAATATTCGATATTCCAAAATTAAAAAATAATTTCTAGTAAGGACAAGATTAGTGACAGACAGCAATAATGCGGGCCATACACGTTCAAGTCATCTGATCAAACAGGCTGGTTCAAACTGTTTGATCAAATAGAAATAAGAAATTTCATAATAAAATTACTCATGCCATTTTACAACTCATTTTTATCAAATTTTCCCATAGACATTCATCACGATTTGATAAAACTGTTTGAACCACCCTGTTAGATCAAATCATTTGAACGTGTATGGTCGTAGGAGTTAATCAATTCTACTCCGTCCGTGGATTTTCTTGCACGTTCTTCTTCATAGAGATCTACACTTTGGAACGTGCAAATAGCTTCATGTTTTTGACTAACTGATTTTGACAATTCAAAAGTACGTACCTGTAATTTAATGGTATATGTGAAATTAATGCTTTGACTTTGAGTATCCCAATATATTATAGTCATAAGTCCATCCAACAATCCACACTGACCCCACCAATGAAAATCCAACGTTTATTCCCTCGATATCGCCTCATTCCGATGTTAAAACGACCGCGATTTGTCGTTCGCCGCCATCAAAATGACGCGATCAATGCGCTTCACAATATGAAAATAAGCAGGACCAGCAAGGCTACAGAGCACAGAATTGAAACGCTGGCAACTAGACTTTCTTTAGAGACGCAGTAGGTACTTATACTCGAAGATTCGTGGAGCTGAAAGTACGTTGAGCTCATAACCTCTGTCACGACCGCTTTTAAAAGTATCCGTATTAATACGTACATCATTATTATACAACTGCTATTATTTATCATGTCGCCATTGGTGACATGACATGTGACATGTCCGCTCTACTGTCGGAGGTTTTCACCCAAAGTAAGATATGCATGTTCCGTATGGTGTCGGACGTTAAAGAATAACACCATCCCACCACTTCCTGTGGGTGTCGTAAGTGGCTGACTCATCAGAAAGTGGGCAGCAGCATTCTCTGTAGGTACATTGGAACAACTACACTGCGATTGCCAACCCGCCTACCAAGCATGACGATTATGGCAACCCCCATTCCATTTGGGGGAAGTCTATGTCCAACAGCGGACGTCTTTCGGCTGATATGATAATGAAGATATGCAAGGGATGGACGAAATTACGGAGCAGCAAATTTGAGCTTGCCATCATCATGAGGAGCCAAAAAATGCAACGTGGCCGAAATCTGCTAAAGGTCATCATCACCTCATTCATAACATAGGCTCAATTCAGTTTAGGTACTTAACTCAATTGCCATGACAACAGAAAAAAAACTCGATTAATACCAACAGATAAATAACAAACTATATCTGACGTTTAGATGATTATTTAATTTATTTATTTATTTAAACTTCATGCACATACTCGTAGGTACAAACGTGGACTTAATGTCCTAGGCATTCTCTACCAGTCCACGAAGGATAAACAAGAGGTGAATCCAGGTGAAATGAAGTTGGGGGCCATGACTTGGCATATAGAGGATAGACACGTCTTCTATGGGAAGTATTGACAGTGCCGTCAAAGGGTCTCCACGTTCTATGACCAGGAATGTCAGTTCGCGAAGCGGCGGTGCGTCTGATGCTGTGGGACTTGGCGGAGTATGTCAAGTGGTTGCAAGAGATCATGAGACATAACATATGGTCTATAACAGCTATACTCAATTACTCAACCTACAGCCCTCGGTCCGCATGTGGCCCGCAAAGCTTTTTCATGTGGCCCTGTAACCAATCACATTATTAATGCTATATTAAGCCAGTGCATCAATCTATACTGTACTGATTCACTCCTTGACCATGTGCTGAGACTGATGTGCTATTCCTCACCCACAATCAACGTGAAAAAGTCGGCCTATGCCATATGAAAACGGTCCATATGTCACAAATTCAAAAGTCCCATTCATGTAAGTAGATACTATTAAATGTAGAATTTTATTTGACTGTAGGTTATTGCCACCCATCATGACAATAGTAGTAGAGAAATGTGGCCCAAAGAGAAAATAGGTTGAGTACGGCTGGTCTATGACGTCATGATTGAGTTGAGAACAACGCTACTATTGTTTAATTTGAGGGAATGTGGCGGACAGATTTAAAAAAAAAATACGAGGGAAGCAAAATGTATGCAATCTGACAGAACATGTTTAGTTGTGTAGATAAATAAAAATACTATGAAAACAATATCTAATAAAACGGTTTAATTTTCTCGTTAAAAATTAATCTTCTTCTAAAAGTATTAGGCATTTGAAAATTTAGATAAAAATAAATGTTGATGAATTTCAAGTAAATCGTAAATACTCGTTGGTAGTTCTTATACCTGTGCAAAATATTTTTCACGTTCATCTACAGATTAATTTTGACCCTCTTAATGAAATTAAATTTACAATATGTTTTCTCTCATTTTACCGAATCTAATAATGTGGAACAGAGAGCAGAATTTTTAATTAAATTCTAAATCGGATTCTTGGTGGGTAGTCGTATTTTATTTTTCTCATCTCAAGCATATCGAGTAACAATGTAATCTGGATTGAATTTGAAGGCAGACTAAAAACTGTACAAAAATATTAGATGGACTTCGTGTACACAGTCATGTGCACAAGTGTAATAAATATGACACACTGACATTTATATTTGATATCTAATATGTTATGAAAATGTGTCACATTAAATACGATAATCATGTCGCAGCCAACTACTTTAGCCAACAACATAGCTTTTTTATTGAACTGCGGCGTTTAATCAGCGATATAAGTGCTATTATACGGCTGATTAAGCTAATTGGCGGCGACACATACATACCCACACTATCGAATGAAATTTTATTTTGTGGTATTCTTGTTTAAGTATTTGTAAAACTACTCTTTTTGCCGAGTTAAGTATTTAATCTTTGAAACTACTAAATAAATATTAATACAACTTTTGAATCACATTAAACACTCAAATAATTTTCAAAATGACTGTCAATTCTCAAATAATATTCTTAAGATATCGAAAACTTGTTTGAAAATTATGCGAAAATTACAGATTATGTTCAGAAAATGAGTTTTTCGGAATTTAGTTTTATAAACCTCAGGTTTGCAGATGGCGAGACGAAACAGCGTCCAGCTTTACTTGGACGACATCTTCGGCACTTTTGATTGGATGTCCTTCAATTAGAGTGGTTTCCTGAAGGTCTACGTTTACTGGTCTTTCAAATATTCTAATAAAATCACTAGGAGATAACTTTCCTGGAGTTTTAAGCCTTTGCGAATGAGAAAGTTGAAAGGGTAGCATGGGAACCCTTTAAAGTTGCGACGTAATTGATCGCAGCCATTTCAATTTGCGATATCGTATCATTCTGATTGATTTGTTCGCATTCAACTTTCTTTCGAATCGTGGCAGACGCAAAATTTAACAACTGGCTAAAAGGTTCATTTATTCAGGTGTCAATTTCAATTTACTTTAAGCTATTTTTAGCACAGTTATTTCAGGCCAATAATATCATATCACTTGAACAAAAAAATCATATTAAATAAAAAAAACGGTTCCCGAACATTTCTTGAAGAAATGTTTCTGACACAAAAATATCTCGCTAAATACTTACAACAAGTTTTTAATCTGAGATTTTTTCAAATAATAATCATTGCAGAAAAGCTGTGAACCAAAACATACATCAAATTTTACGCTGTGAGCATCAAATTTTACTACCTACCTCTGTTAGAAAGATTTCCAATACCAACCACAGAATAAACAGACTTTGTAACATTAAAAAATCAACACACCACATGATTGCAAATGACACCACGCTAGCTTTTTCAACTTCTACTAAAAGCCACAAAATAAACTTTGAGCAGTCAGTCGCTTACAAAAATATTATTGAAACAGACCACGACTCTAGATCAAAGCATGTTTTACTGTTTGACTACATAAGAGTTTACAACCATATGACCGACCTCAGATTTATAGCATTATCCTGTTTATGCTTCAATAAGTTTGCTGCTTGACTGAACAGACTTGAATCTTTGCCCGTTTTCGGTGCACTGTATGACGAAGCAAGCGAATGTACTCAGTTTGATCCTAGCCGCGCGCGGGGTGGACGTGCGTCCCATTTTCAAGTTGTGTGACGAAAATAGTAACGTCTATCTGACGTTTATCTATAATTGTATTGTGAAAGTGACTAGTACTTTGTTCAGTGTAACTTTAAATAAAGTGAAATTAAATATAGTTGAGGAAATTTCAAGAATATTTTTGTTTTATTTGGAGAGGATTTTCTGAACGAAAAGTGAGTATTTTCGCATGACTCAGTTACTAGACCCTCTCATTTGGGGTTAATTCAATAATGTTGAGTTTAATATTAACGTTTCGTTGTTTGCAAAATATGAACTCATTATCGTTGTTTCTAATAAACAAAGATGATATTTTCAGAATAATTTTCTTGACTGTAATTCATATTATTTATTAACGGTATTGCGTCGGATAGATAAAAATTTTGGATATTTACGCAAAAACGGCATAATTATTTTTTTTTTGCTGAGAGTATGTCTCAGTATGAAAATACTGGCCATTACATAATATCACATAATAATTTCAAAATAACGTACTTTAATCCTTTTACACCTTTAAGAAAACAAAAAAAAAACTGCATGCATAATCTGACACATCAAAGGAGAATTTTCCAATAAGCATCCCGGAGTAAACAAGATTTATAGGATGCAAATTTAAATGAAAATATTCATGAAAATTCACCGATCAAAGGGATGTGCTACTAAGGGTTCATAGATAGACAGGGGCGCAAAGTTCGGCCGGATCTGTCATCGGTTGACTCAACAGAAATTGATTTGACACTTTCAAAAGTGGCCACATGTTGTTTATTTGAAATGTGATGTGTTTATTAGTGTTTTGGAATTGTATTGTCTTGGACCAAGGCTAATTGTGATATTGGTTATTTTAGTCTGTTATGACCATCTGCAGGGCAAAGGCCTCCCGTTCTTGCTTCCATTCCTCCCGACTGTGCAATATTTAAATTGTCACTTCACCGCCCCTGGTTGATTGGTAGAGAATGCCGAAGGCATTAAGTCCGCTATTGTACCTATGTGAATGAAGTTTAAATAAATAAATACAGGATTGTGTAACTCATGAAAATTGGCAGAAAGGCGTTTTAATGATTCGTGAACATCGTTATCCATTCAAACTAGAGGGGTTCACGCTACATCATGGAAATGTCAAAGAGTTCATTAAATAATACCTACTAAGATGTTGTTTAATTTCAAAAGAAACAATATTATATTATACTATTTAGACAAAATAAAAACATGTTTATAACTACACACAGTAATAATATACCTACACAAATAGATGTGGTGCTAGAGGAGTGGAGAGGTATACCACGGCTATCAGGACAATCCCGGAAGTACGGTCAAGATCCCTACCAGCACCTTACTGGATTATACATCCTTCTCTCAAGCATGTTTGCTCTGGCGAATCTCCACTCAGACCGGTTAATTAATTATTATTATTAGCATCGAGTGTCTTGTACGTACTGAAACTTTGTAATTTAAATGCTTCTACGAAAACAGAGTCAACATAATCATGTGTGTTTCATCATAATAAATTTCTTAGAAAATGTGATATACTCATAATGAAAGAATAATAACTCTCAAATTTTTAACCCCACAATATAGATAAATTAGTAGTTTGGGAGTAAGGTACAAACTTATGTCATGGATATTGTCCTGTTTTGGATATAGCCTGGCCTGTGCTGCAAACCTTGATTAATATCTCTTATCAATCAGAAACGTCACTGGTGACCGCATTGATACCAACTGAGAGCGTTTACGCGGCACGGAATTTCATACAAAGTTTCAAGTGTCAACCGATTTTAATGATATTTGATATGCATGCTCTACTGACTATTACGACCTGGTTATCTAAATACCCAGGTCGTAATAGTCAGTAGAGAAAAGTTTCGAAAAAGAGTTCAGGGGAAAAGCTAGTGAGTTTTCACTTTCTATAGAAAACTTAAAATCGATCTCTCTCCCTCTAAACTTTTTTTCAAAAATATTCTACTACCTATTTAGACCTGGATATCTAACGCATGCATACCAAGTTTCATTAAAATCGATCCATTCATTTCCAAAAATAAGGACTTGAAAATTTGTATGAAATGCCGTAGGGCATCAACGCTCTTTCCAATTTCATTAAAAGTAATGTCGATAGTCACAAAGACTCATATCAATTGCAATAATCCATCAAAAGTATCTGATGTGGATAATCGTAGCGACGAAAATCTAGTTTCATACAGCAAATCGATATTTCCAGTTGACGCGAGTGACCCTCCACAACAATTGGAGTTTTATTATTGCAACAAATTGTATGGAACAGATTTCTGTCGGAATGTAATCGAATATGATAAATTAGTGTTTGGAAACATAATTCTGTTAGCAAATAATGTTAATTGCAAATCAATCGTACGGTAGAATGGTTATAGTTTTGCATTTCGATTAGAATGAACTGATTTTCCAGGATAGGAATCAACAAACCTTCTAGTGTTATTTGAAGTATGTATTTGAACTTTACTTTGATCTGAGATACTAGAGCCAAAAATTACTTTAAAACAGAAAAATCTTTTCTCATTATAAATGCGAAAGTGGGTTGGTTCGTCAAGTTTTCATGCTTTAATCGCTGAAGATTCACCGCATTCAGTCTTGTGTGTTTTTAAAATGTTAATATAAATTTTAATGCTCTGAACAAGAGTCAAAGCTATTACAATGATTGCTTAAATACGGCAATAGACCTACGGACTGTTTGACCAAATTATAATAAATGGGTTCCAAGTTAATGGCCGCTATAATGTGCAAAACTACCATTACTAATATTATTTAGTTCCAAATGCACTAACCAACGCTACAATAATTACATCTTTGTTTTCGTTTACAGTATTACTATTCAAATAGAATCCTGCAACTATTATTATGAGTAGCTCCACCTGTGTGATGTAACATCTGAGTTTTCTATTTCATTAACAGTGTCATTGTTTTATCTCTCCACCTTTAATTCATGACTAAACCTTACTGCTTTACTAATAATCTCGAAATGCATAATTTAACAAAATTTAAGCTGGAGATATGCAAATTCTTCACATACATTCTCCAACAAATTAAATGAATATAGATTCATACAGAATTTAATTACCGCTGCAAAGTCCATGTGGACTTGAAAGTTGGGATTTCTAGATTCAGCTTGAATTTGCACGTATAATATGCACCGAATACATACCTAATAGAAACAAGGTCTAATGCTGACAGTGAAGGAAAACAGACGTTCGCACATACAAAACCGAGGCAAGTTTGCAAGTCAATTTTAAACCAAAATACTTCGTCAAAAGTATTTTAACTTGAATCCCATGAAATGCTAGATACTGAACTCATTTTAATGAACTAGACAATTATAAAAATGCTTTCCAAGCGTTTTGTATTTCTGCAAAGACTTGCAATAAGATTATTGCAAGTTTTTGCAGAAACAGAATAGAATCTTTATTATGTACACCATATAAGTTACAAAAAATATAGATGAGGAAGACATTACATAGGGTGACACAATGGGCGGCCTTATCGCTGAAAGTGATTTAATACAAAACCCTAAAAAGTATTGGATTGTCAGATGACAATTCAATACATTTCAACTCTTGCAAATCGTCCTTAGATTGCCACTTTATTCTGCCATTTTCTCCCGTGCCTGTCCTGTTTGCACTTGCGCTGTCCTAATAGTATGTCTGTCTATGACATCAATCAACTTTATAGTTTTATTTGAGATGGTTGCAACACGTTTTTTTTCTTGTACATTTCTCTATAAGTCGTGTTCTCAGCACACAAAGTCAAAGAGTGTCTGTGTGTGGGAGCTTTTTCACTCGTTATATGAATTTGATCTTCTGTACCATATTATCTATTCTGTGGGTCATGATAGCAATTCGTTTCTGTTGTGGAACTAGGATCACACGTTCTAACACTTGGGTTAATCCTAGGAACGATGTTGACTAGCAAATGTGATTTATTAGTGACTTCTTTATGAGTTTTGGTGTTGGTATTGATGTGGGTTGTTTAGTATTGGAGTGAGTGTTTTTTATTACGATTACATTTTTATTTCTATAAATAATTAATTTAGATAATAATGGCATTATAATTATTTTCTAGGTTCCTGTATTATCGACTTCGGCAAATTCAGTTCAACATCTTCGTAGATTTATTATAATTATTCAATAATTCATATGCTTGAAGACAATTTTTAATTTAACTAATATATACACTAAAGCCCAGATATGACCTAGTAGAAAAAGTGTATTAACAGATATTAAAACTAATGGAGTAGGTAGGTACTCACAATACATACAGTGCAGCGTACTCGTATTCAATTTAGCTAACGAAGCATCGATATTTCAATTTGGAACTATCCATCAATAATAGCCTGTTTCATTAATTTGATAAGTGATTAACTGGCTCGAATTACTGAAGTACCTTAATTTCTAACGAGTATTAGATGGTATATTGGTAACACTGATCTTAATTTGACCTAGCCTAGTACAGTTTCAACAAAATGCTAGTCCTGTTTACACTGGTAATGTTACCACTGACTTCAAGCCATGGTTCCATACTTATGGACATTATTATAATATTAATCTCAGCTTAATAATTTATTATTCGAAGCTTTAATTAATTCGTTACACACTAAGGCCCATCAAAAACGCTTTAAGTCGCACACAGCTAAAATTTATTTTCATTAAAATTTCCATTACGATTTGTTCTGTCGTTACAGAAACGTAGATAAATACACCGTTGTAAACAAAATTGTGGCCAATTAAATGTAATAAATGAACCATTTTGCTTTAATTGGTTATCATTGGGTTCCTTTCTCCGGTTTTGTTAAGATTCAATACGTTGTCGATTTTACGATAAATCAATAATAGGTACCTACTTACATTACAAGAAAGAGAAGAGTGGGTGCATACACAAGCGTTAGGTACAATGAACATCGACTTTAGCCCAGATGTTACTGAAACATATTTTTCTGTCTAGATTTACTTCTGACTTCAGGATTTCATTGCTGGATTTACTTTTTGATTACAAATAAAACGCTTTTATATAATAGCCTGATTCATAAATCTTAAAATAAGTAGACAGGACACTAAGCTACATAATGATAAGAAATATTACAGAACTGCCCTCATTTGAGATGAGAAGTTATTTTTGTAAGCGTTGTTCTAAAACAACGGGAAAAGTAAGTGGGTATGGCTTATTTTCACATTCTTAATAATATTTTATTGTTGAGTTGAGGAAAAGCTGTGGGTTAGGTTGGAGTATACGTAACGGGGCACTGAGGAAAAAAGACAAAATTTTAGCAATTTTTTTTTAAGTTGTTTATTCTCGATTCTATCGTATAGAACACCTAAAAATAAGGCGAAAAGCATCTGGGTGATTTTTTTCTGTGACAAACCGTTGGTCTTAAAACTATGTCGAAGGTTAGGTTAGGTTAGAACTGTGACCAACTACGCCTCGAAATTGGTCGCGAAATTTTTCTAACTCTTTTTTCCATAGTGCCCCGTTTCGTATCCACTGACCGTGGGTTATTCTTACTTTATTTTTCATTTCGCTCTTGGTGGTCCCGTGGTGGTCACGATTAATTGTTTCAAATCCTTGCTATTTTCGCAGCTTGCCTAACGATCTCTCTCCATTCTCCAGACTGATATTTGCTAGATATCAGTCTGGCACATGAGCACATAGGAAGTGAACTTACTACAATACCCTTTGTTTTAAGGATGGGAAATCATCAAATGACACCTTCCGCTCTGGGTGAAGCGGGAGGGAGTATCAGACTATTACTGACTAAAACCCATCCATGCTCCTTGTAGTGCCTTTTGCGGCCCAGGGCCGCGGTAACTCTTTCGAAAAAAATCCGCAACCCTGGAACCTACTACAATAAAAACTTTGATTGAGAATACACCGATATTAGACCCAATTCTTCCCGTGAATGCTTCGTCAAAACCAATCAACATTCGCCAAATCGTTCGGTTTGTACCCTGAAGTCATTCTTTTCACATTTTTGTTGTTAAAATGCCCGCAATCACCCATCAAAAACAGGTGCCTTAAATCATTTCCTTAAAATCTGTTTAACATAAACAATGATTAAGGTAAATAACCGAGCCGTTTAGTCAAAAATAAAAAGAGGCACATCATTCAAAATTTCTGTTTACTTAACCGTCATTGGCAATCTCTTGATGAAAATGTAAAATTATTTACTTTTTCTTCCTTACTGCTTTTCTACTTCTTGTCATAAACTGTAAAGGTCAATAGGCGGGTGTGATATTCTTTGAGGGCCTGTTTTAGAGTAACTGGAAAGGGTCTATCATCTACAGAAACTATCAGCAATATAAATTAACCAGCCGTAATGTCAAAAAGTCCAAAATTTTTGGGGTTGCCGTGTGCTCAATAAATTAAAGAAAAAATCAAGGCACATGGTAGTATCTAAAACCCACCCGTGTTCCTTCAAGTGTTCTCGCCGTTCCAGGGACGCAGTACCTCTTTCGAACAATCCCGCAACCCTGCTTTGTCTACAGTCCCAGGATCTAATACATTTCATCGAAATTCAAATGTTGTAGAGGTGTGAAAATTCAAATTAAAAAAAAAAACATTGATTTTTATGCGGGTTCGTACAATCAATTTGCTTGTTGATATTTGACCAATTTTTGAATGAAAACGTTGACATGTTGTCTCACCATGTTTACTTAATGCAGTTGTGTTGAAACAGTTTTAACTGTTGTCAAACATCGATTGCGTTGCGGGCCCTTAGGGATGGGCAATCAATCTATCACTATTTGCGAGCAATTACTACATTTAATCTAGATGGACACGCTGTGTTGGACTATAACTCTGTCGATTTAACAGCTTTAGGGGTAACGTCACATGTGTATTATTTGGGGTTATGGTCAATATCATTAAGTTGTTTACGTTTGGTGTATAATAAAAGTAGTGAGTTTCTAGGATTAAGGTCATTAGTTCATTACATACACAGATGTTCATCTAGCATACCTACTTTTTTTTGTTAAGGTTGGGAAATCATCAAATCGACGGTGAAGTATCAATATCTAATAACTAACATTTTAGCGATTTTCACTTTATTGTATATTCGTAGGTAAAATATGAAGTAGCTCGTATTTGCAAAGACATAAGGTCTTGATTTGTTCTTATTAATGAGATATTTGCTTGTAGAAATACCTAATAAGTCATCGTGCTGGATTTTTGCTTGCAATACCGAATATCTACACTTAAAAACGTGTTGACTGTAGCGCTATCCCTCGCTGACTAGACGAGCAAGGAAAAAATTGCCTATAGTAATTTTCTCAGATGGTTGTACGTACCAAAACCGCAACGTTGTTATGGCGAATGCATTGCTGAATTTAAGCAAGAGGAATAATGTCATAATCACTCAAAAATTTTTAGAACCTGGTCATACACAGATGGAGTGTGATTCAGTTCACAGTGCCATTGAGCGAAAACTGAAGAATAGAGAAATACACCTGCCAAGTGACTACGTCACTATTACAAGAGAAGCACGAAGCTTAAATCTTTATGAATCAATCCAGATTGATCATGAATTTGTAAAAGATTATGCCAGTCAAGAAAATTTTATGTACAAAAGCATTAGACCTGGACGTAAGGCAGGCGACCCACAAGTTGTAGACATTAGAGTCATCTATTACAACACAATGACTATCGAAGTAAAATTAGATTTTGATGCAGACTGTATGCCTCTACCTCAGAGACCTAAGATAATAAACTCTGAGAATATCAATTATCGCCAGTTGCACTCCAAGAGGATCCCAATTTCAGCTACAAAATTTAATCATCTACAGCAGCTGAAACAAGTTCTTCCCAGAGATTGTCACGCGTTTTACGACACACTTCCTTTTGCGTAGGAAAAATACAAGTGTGTTACGTTATGATCAATAAGTTGATTTGCTTTGATTATTGTGAATCTTATCCCTTGTTCAAAGATAGAATTTACCTCTAAGTTCCTGTTTTAAATATTAATTACTAAGCATAGCTTTATTCCAAGAAAGTAAGAGATTTAGATTTTTTCTGTCGTTTAAATATTTATGCTAAGTTTTTTCAGATCTCTTTATTTTAGGGAATTTGATTATTAATGTATCACATTGTACCAAGAAGACTGATTTATTGTCTTGATATCACTTGACTGATGCTGACCCCAAATAAATTGGGATAAGGGCAGGAGAATGATGATATCACTTGACTGATGCTGTGATTATGATTTTAGCTGTTTAACATAGTTTTTTGATCTCATCTCTCTACATTATTTTTAGTTGATTAACAAAGCCAGCTTTATTAGTGCCAAGTTAAGCTATAACCAAAAGAAAGGTTGACTTTCAACTGTTGTGACATCCACTAAAATTAAACTGTCTTAATTTTGTAACTGTGTAAGTTTTGTCAAACTTGTTAGTAAAACAAGTATGCCTTTTTTTGGTGGGAAATCATCAGATGACTTCTCCCGCTCTGGGCGGAGCGGGAGGGCGTGTCAATATTTTATTGACTAAAACCCACCGTGTTCCATCACTTGCCAAACGTTTTGTAAAACTTGTTAGTAAAACAAGTACCTATGCCTTGACATCAAAAGAAGAATTGTATTATTTTTGTTAAATTTAATAAATACGATGTGTAAAATTTAATCCAAACTGTTTTTATTTATAAATGCAATACCTTGTTTCTACGCGATAAATACCAGGTTCTCAGTTAAATTTGAAACAATAACTTCTATCTACATTTATATCCCTAACCTGAAATATTTGATCGAAATCATTATTACCATCACTAGCGCTTCCTACTATTTTGTTAATATAAGTAACTTTTTTATTCAAATGCTAAAAACTATAACAATTGAACGTTTTTTTCGCCTCCTGTAAAATCATGTTTTTGTACTTATTAGATATTGATACTACACCGTCGAAATGATGTTTTCCACTCTGGGTGGAGCGGAAGGGAGTGTCAGACTCTTACTGACTAAAACCCATCCATGTTTCTTCCATTGTCCTTTGCGTTCCAGGGCCGCGGTAACTCTTTCGAACATATTCCGCAACCCTGGCATCATCTAGCATACTTGAACTTGTTTCAGTTATTTCAATGTATGTTTTAATTGATCGTCAGTTGTTTTGAAATTTAAATTATTAAAACCTTTTCAATCAATGAATTCGTCCCACAGCTGCGCAATATCTTCCCATAGCCTTCCTCATCTTCCAGTGTGTTGTTGAGAAGCCAAATTAAAATATAATTATTTATTTAATTGAATTTCCGATATGCATTATGTTCGTAATACTTTCTTCCTCATGTTGACTTTTACAAATCATAAGCCCTCCTAAGCCAATCTTTCGTATCTAACACAAACGAACCATACTGCTCCCAGCGATTTACATCACAACGAAAATTCTCAAAACAATAATAAACTTATTCCATACTCTTTGTAACGATAACATGAACACAGAATGCTTGGTACACACGAAATCATATCACTCTATATATTCCGGTACACGCTAACCTCTCACAGTACAAAAAGTCTTTACAATACCAGGTCAGGTTATACTGGAATGTATAACCTGATATGACATCAAGCGTACAATATACACGATATGTATATTGTACAAGTACACACATAAAAGCCGCGTGTTTCCATCAGTCACTTCGCAGACTCTCAAACGTATTGACATCCCCCCCCTCTTCAGTACAAGTATTTGAAATGCTTCTAAAGTATATACTAAGGTAGATGTATATAAATGCGACTTTCAGTTTTGACTTTTGAGGGGGATATTATGAAAATTCGGAGCACGAAGTTTGATGGTTGATTCTGTAAAGTTGCGGCAATTTGAAATTGCTTGCTGAGATCAGAAATCACGTTATAAAAATTAAGTATAATATTAGCTACATCACTTTAGCAAACTTTTCAAACACAATCAAAGCTGGTAAATTAATCAGATATTTTTAACGCCATCCTACAAAATAATCGAAAACTACTTAACATAAGCGACGCCATAAAAGAGAATTACAAAAGTAAATTACGAATTTCATCGACAGACAGTGTCAAACTAATCAGTACATTTGGCTGTAAGCCCATAAAGACTCTACGGGGCTCTGTGTTTAGTGTCGTTTCTAGTTCATTGTCAGTCAGTAGGGATCCTAACGAATTGTGTCCAAAATTTACGACTGTTTTCCAGCTGAGATTTAGATGTGTGTTCCTTTGCATTCGTGTCGCAGATAAGCTTGATTTGTGATTTCGAAATTCTCGAATCGAAATTGCTCTAGTTAAAGTAATAAATACTTTGGCTATGAGATTATTTGGGGGAATAGTAATAAGATATGTTTATTTATTATTTTCAGTTACTCTGTTGAATTCATAATTGTCTATCAGTGGAGCTAAATATTAATAGGCTAGACAACGCCTGAATGTTTTTGTTGGCTGCCTTTAATTTAAAATTATTCTCGAAATACCTTTACGGTATCAATTAGTAATAAAAAAACGAATCAAATTCAGAGTATGAGACTGCTCAAAATAAAAAAATATTGCGTCCTCGATAGAGTTCCTTTATGCTCTTCCCATTATTTTTATGCTGCTTATTTTGCTCTTCCAGAACTTTATTAAATATTCTTTTATATGGCCTCCGGGGATTTTATAAAAACCTGTCACTGCTGGCTTATGATCTGATGCTTCGAATTAATAGGAAAATAGCCGAGAAGAGTAAAGGACTCAAAGGACGACGTTAATGGCTTCGCGAGAGTGTAGAGTAGAGTAGAGTAGAGTAGGGACTCCCGTATCCGCACTTAGACTCTCATTCGCGAGAGTGTATAATTTGATGCTAAGAGACTGCTCAAATAGACCTGGTCCACTCTCATTTTATAGTTTCCACTAGCATAGCAATATTGTTTTGTATGAAAGCATTGTCAGGTGAAATTTTATTTGGAGATTCTATTCTAATAGTTCATCATTTTTGTCTATAATTGACTCGATTTTCTTGGGTTAGTAATATTGTTATTATTTACATTATCCACGATAGCTTCACTGTCTCATTCTCTCATTAGCCATGTATTTATCATCAGATTCATTGAAAAAATAACCTTGCAATACACCCCCAAAGTTCATTCACCTATATAGCGTTACAATTCTGAAGCCTTGCCAACTTTTCACAGATTTTATCAGAATTAAAACTAACGCAATCTCAAGACTTATTTTCCACCCCGAAATTTTTGAACATTAAAGATTAACGACTTGTTTTCTTGAACCACTAAGAAGACAAATAGCTCTACAGCATTAAGTACATTAGGAATGGCTAACCAAGCATGAATTTCAAGTAAACTATAAACCAGTTAAGTGGTTTCTTGATCCAACTATGTTAATTTGTCTTTTAAAAATAAAATCTGTTACTTATCTTGATTAACATTGTTCCTTAAAGCATTATGTTTTAACTAGCTGTTTGCAATACTGTCAACCATCTTACGTTTGAACAATAGGAACGAAGAGGATACAGCCAAACTAATTCTCGGAAATACAGTAGCAGCCAATTACTCGGTCTTAGTTCCTGTTGAACATCAAACATGTTTTAGACTGCTCTTACTTTACTATTATTCAGTACATGATATTATAACTGGAAAATTGGAATTACCGACACGTCTTTTTACACGTTGATAATATTTTGTTGTGACTTTTTACGATCAAAAAGCTTTAATCATTTAACATAAATGTGGTTTCAACAACCGTGAAGCCAATACCGGGTACACTGTTAATCCCACAACAGAAAAGGGCTTCAAATAGGCATCGAGATTTTTCCTTATGTAGCAAAATTTCTGCTATACGATTTTATTTCCACCTCATGTGATGTTACGGATTGGTGAACCTCCCGTAATAACTAAGTTACATCACTCTTGTTGCCAATATCGATAGGGATATTGGATTCTTGTTTCGGCTACATATATCGATTCATATTGAACTTTCAGTCTCTTCTTACAATGTAGGTGAAAATATAAAAATGTATGCTTTTAGATAGCAGTTTTCTATACTTTCTCTTAATATTTGAGAAGCGTGTAAAACTAATATTGTACCTAATAAATCATGTTTTACCAATCCAAAACAATATAATACCACACACAATACCCCGGGGAAGAACTTGACTATTCTATTCTTAGTTAGGCTACTACGTGGCCAAAATACATTTATGGTAAATTATATACAGCTAAAGTACGGTCTTAGTTTCACCATGTCCTCCGGGATTACTATATGCCTCCGGTTATGCAAAGTTGAGTTTATACTGTAATCCCTCCGAGACTCGTCATGGTAAGCCAATCCTTTATATTGACACCAGGTAGCAACAGCGGTGGCTGTTTAAAACTTTTAATTGGATAAGTGGCTATTCTCAGCAGTTCTGGGGCTAGTTGCTAAGCTTTTTAATTCTATTTCATTTTTAACTTTTGCTTCTGATATGAAAAGGCAGAAACAAAAAGGAATCGCAGATCAAAATACACACAAGCATCAAGCAATCGATAAAAAAATAGGGCCGAAATGAAAAATTACGCAAGCACAAATTCTTAAAGGATGCACGACGAATTTTTATCAACCAATCTCAATGCCACAACATGAAACGCAAAAATGGAAAGATTCAACTACTATTTAAATCATAATACACGTATCGTATGATTCAGAGCGGTCTTTGTTCACTTCAATGGCTGACAACACAAAAGGACCGCCATCGTTTGAGCTTTTCTCAACTTTGCCAGTAGATATCCCTATTGAAGTAGTGAATTCGCTTGAATTTTTCAAGTAGAAAAATATGCGGGTATTTTACTTTAAGTGATTATTGGGGTAGTCGAAAAAGCTGTTGAAAATCTTTTAATAGGATTGAATACAAGTCTGTAGTTGGAAAAGTGTTTTTATTAATTTGCCAATTAATAATTTTACGTCTACTACTGACAGTACTTTCGTCATTATTTGTTTCAAGGGTATTTCTATACTATCGTATTTTATAATCATTCTTTGATTCTTGTTTGTTACCATTCTTGTAAAATTTCAGATCTTTTTTTTTCTTCTCATAAGCTGTATTCATACCTTTGGTTTATTTTTTTTCTTATTCTTCTGTACTATTTTCTTTATCTTTCTTACCGAAATTGGTTTTCTCTTTATCTAGTAAGTTGATATTCCTTTTTCGTTTAGCTGTTGTGTTGAAATTTAATTTTGTATGCTTGTTTATTTATTCAATTGCTCCCAACTATTCCAAGTGGGTATAGTCTCGCATTGTCAACCCTTATCAGCTGAATAGGTGTTAAGTTAAGAGAAGGCTGCGAGCTGGTAAATATTTTTAGAATTTGGATTTTTCGATAAAGATATCTCCTTTCGGTACTTGTCGGGTGTTTATTTTCTTTTGTTAACTAAATAGATATTTTAGTTTTTGTAGCAGCTGAAAGTATCTAATGTTATATGTACAAAATATTTGGTTTTGTCATTTTCGTGATCATCAACTGATCAGTATGACTATTACTGATTGATTTCTTCTGTAGGTTAACGATGTCTGTTTAACAGTATATTTTATTGCAAGTGATGCAGCAACATCTTTGTATCGAAACATCTTTATCTCAAAACGTCCTTTTAGCAGAATGTTCTATTGGTACAGTTGTGCTGAAAAATTACTATCGGTTTTTGTCATGGCCCATTTAATTTTACTTATGTAGAACAGGTACATCATATGTAGTGTTGTAATATGTGGTGTAGGTACCTATATATATGTCATGGGTCTTTGTTACCCGAAATAAATGATATATTATTATTAATCTACTACATTATTTGCCTCATTTTCAACATCAAACTACACGTAACACTCTTTTAATAACATCTTCGCTGCCACTCTCATTTTAAAACATCTCTTAGGTTTCATCTCTTGCAAAGTAGACTGAGACAAAAACAGAGTGTATAATGCTAGTGTGCCGAATAACATTACGGAGTCCTAGAACGATGCTGCTACCAATTGTAAAAGCCGTTTGTTTTTCCGACCTTCCTTTCTAAAGGGTCATCTCGAGATCAAATTGAATGCTTTAAGTCGTAATTTGTAGGCAGTAGCCGACTGGCTAAATTATAGTTTTAGGTAATGGGAAAGTGAGCTCTTGGGAGTGGTGAGGTAAATTTAAAATTATTGAAAATTTAAAGTGGCAATTTTTTTTCCAGTTTCAAGTTTACATTATATTTTGAATGTTGACTTTTAATTCCGAAATAAAAAATGGGAGTCTGGTGAAAGTATGAATAAATATGAATAATCCCAACGTTTTCTTTTCTTTCTTTCTTGCCAAGGATTGAAAAGTTTTATTTTCTCAAAAGCATTCACAAATACCATGTCCATAACACACCCTGAGATCGGTTTTATTCTCTCCCAGCGTGCATGTGTAAGTGATAGTGGTAATCTTAGAGGATTCAGAAGAATAACCATTTTCACGTCACTTAAGTACCTATTACATTCATTCATTGCCGTCTCGATCGACCAAATCTTAATCAATTAATTCAAAACATAGATTTGAGCAAAATTTAAATGTCACGTGCCAGTGTGTGTGACAATTTAATAATGATTGCTTTGTTTAAATATCTATGAATGACTTTTCTTGTCTACATATTTGTATGCCACAAAGGCCGAACATGACGGATCTCTTTTTGTTTACAAACAACTTGCATTCCTTTTATTTATACTCATGTTTCTACAAATAAATGTTTTCTTATAAATTGCAAGCAAGCACAGCAGATTTCTGATGAATTCTGCTAATTCAGTTAACATTAAGTTTCACTATGAACGTTGGCACTAACTTCCATTTAATGTCCTTGTTACTTTTAGAACAGTATCTGTCATCAGAAGTTTTCACACTTATTAATTTCTTGCACTTTATAACACTACACTTGCTGAGAAGAAAAACGACCATGTATATTGGAAACTTTACGTCGGTCGGTTAAAACTAACTCACTGTCACAAGACAAAATATAAATATACTATGACGAGCTAACGACTTGCAGATAAAATCACAACAATCTTAAGATGACGAGCAATTAGATAATTTCTCAGACTATCCAAACGACGAATTTATTATCATTAGGTGGTTGAATCCTACATTGTATAACATACTCAAATATAAAACACTTTTCAAAGCATCGAAGGTGATGGAATGGCCTATTTTTAGAAAGAATATAAAAAGCACTTACGTTACCCATACGTACAGAATACAATCCATAAGATAAAATCATCTGATTTATCATTAGAAATGAGCTCAACACACAAATACCCACCACTAATCCATCTCAAAATTCTAATAATGAAAAATTACTCATAAAACCTACACTGTAAGTAAAACTGAATGAGCCACGTTTTGTATTATGGGCCACATTGAATATTGCGTTTCCAGCTCAATATTATTGTACCACTGAGTTTTATTAAAATCTATTGTTGGCTTCGTCACAATGGCCCGCAGTGTACATTGCGATTGCGACTAGTATGATTTTATTAATTTTTCTTTGTTTTGTTGACCAGTCAGAGAAACTTGTTAGACACATTTTTATTCTATGTTAAACTGTTAAGTTTTTCAGGGAAAGTTTGTAATTTTTTATTATTTTTATTAGCAAACTTACAACCTAGATTTCTCTTTCCTCTTGTTTTTATACCACACATAAAAACACAAAATAATAAATAATACAAATACAAACACAACAAGATGGCTTAAATACAAAGGTGAGCGTAACCCCGATTTGGGTTCTCTACTAGCAAACCTCAGTATAATATAGGTATTTCCAAAATATTGAGTAAACACACTAAGTGCACTACAAACGCTTAAAATTGCTATCTTAATCTAATTATGACAGTTTAACACAAGTATATTGGAACCCATTTTAAAAAATGGTGACGATTTAGCAAAGAGCATCATATTATTATAATAAAATGATAGTTTGTCTTAACTCAAATCTAACCAGTTTCACATGACAAATATGCTTTAACCTCTCATCATATTCATATCAGCCAAAAGACGTCCATTGCTGGACATGGGTCTCTTCCAGATGGGGTTTGCCTTAATCGCCCTGCTTGGCAGGCGGGTTGGCGATCGCAGTGTAGCTGTAGCAATGTACCTACAGAGAATGTTGCTGCCCATTTTCTGGTGAGTCCCTTATTGCCTCTTACGACACCCACTGGAAATGATGAGATGGTGCTACTATTTTACGTCCGACACCATAAAGAACTTTAACCTCTAGAAATGATAAGCTTTTTTTTTTTGAATAGGAAATCATCTATGACTTCTTCCACTTCGGGTGGAGCGAAGGGAGTGTCAGGCTCTTACTGACTAAAACCCATCCGTGTTCCTCCCTAAGCTCTTTGCGTTCCAGAGCCGCGGTGACTCTATCGAACACATTCCGCAACAGAAAAGATTACCTGCCATCGAACACATGTATTTTCGTGCATTTCGTATTCTCAAATTAATAATGTACAGACGCACGCCACAACAAATAGAAAATTCTGACACATCAATCATCGATATTTAAAAACAAGATGTGGTAAAAGATGTTTTGAAAGAAATAGGTCGGTACGCTCAGTAAATGTCGCATGAATAGCGGCAACGGCTTAACGTGCTTTCCGAAGCACGGAGGAATCTCGGTATGTTAAGATGGTCACCCATCCACAGACCAACCTCGGCAAGCGTTGCTTAACTTTGACTTTAGTTATAATTTAGCCACGAGCTCCTCTCACTTAGTCACTCTAATATGGTAATTGATTAATTGAACAGAAACTCGCATCCACCTCGAGATGTTTTTGGTTTATGGTTGTTTTTTTTTCATTATTTATCCGCCTTCACTTCTGTCAAAATTTCTCTGTAACATCACTACTTTCTATAAAGTTAGTTTAGTCAGTACTATGTGAAACTGTTGTACCAGTAAAGTAATATCGTAAGGTAGTACCGTCTTGCGAAGTACAGACATTCGCTTTATTAAACCGCTCTCTGACAGAGCCAAGAACAAGAAATGTCGCGTAGATATAGCTGATAAACGTGAAGTGACACTAAAAGTTAAGCTACCCAGATACAGCTGCACGGGTCACCTGTTCGCTGCATGTAGCCTTGTTTTGCTAGATGAGTTAAGTTTTCATGACAGAACGTGTAGCGCTTCATAATCGCGCGTCTTCTTAGCAGACAAATCAGTCATAAACTTATAAATTAAAAACTAGTTTTTCACGCGGCTTTCATTCCAGTGATCTAGCCCACAGAAACCGTTCATTTTACAGGAATAAATATGATAGTTTCGCTTTCTATACCTAAATAAAGTACGTGAAAGGGCAAAATATTTAGAAATCACGTCAGTACTTCCAGAGATAACTACTTAAAAACAAGCAGGTAAGTTTACCTCTTCACAAGATTCGTTTTTAAAACCTATGTTGTTATTCTCTTCTTTACTTTGTCATTCAAAAAAAGAATATTTATGTTCGACCACTCATAAAGAAAGGGTTATTTTCACGATTACAATCGTAAACCTTATGGATACGGAGTTACGGTAGATTTTTCATGCCCAATTTAACACGTCTTATAGCTGTTCTCAGAACATTACACCCGTTATTTATTATGTGGGTTATGTTCAGGATTTCGATGGTTCCTTTAATATTTTTTTCTTACAATAGGAAATAAATATTTGTTTACTAATGAAACCAAAGTAATGGTTCAATTACAAACGTATTGGTAGACGGTCAAGTTAAAGTAAAATAAATAGGCAGTAAACAGACAATAAACATCATCGTCTCTCATCGAAATTCAAAGCAAATCGAAACTGACAAGGAGAAGAAACGGAACAGAAGAAAAAGATTTATTTTCAATTCTTTAGTGATCAAAGTAAAGATCATGGTGTTAAATAATAATATTAAAGACAGGAAACCACCAAGAATTCAGCTTGTTTGTTACCAGACCTGGCTCTAAGCCTATAACTCATAAGTCAATCTGATGGTATCAAAAAAAATTGTTTGCCAAAGCTATTAAAATAAAAACTTAACAATCGTAATGTAAATTCAATTATTTGTCATAAAAACATTTCGTTTGTCATCTCCTAATTCAAGAACATCCTTTTTCCCTACATCTTGAAAGTTTTCGTGGCCGATTTTTTCAGAACTATCAAGTTAAATAAAACGAGAAACAGGTTTTATCATGTCTCTGTTCTTATATTTACGTGACATTTTCCTTTATAAAGACGATTCGTGAAATCAGCTTGTATTAGATTTGCGATGCATTCTAATTGGAACTTACTCTTTTTAGCTATGTTAGAATATTCTCTTGTAGTTTATTCATTTTTCATAAACCGTCGCGCATCACCGTTCATATCTATGATTTTAATGCTTTTTGTTTTCTTTTTTTACGAGTATGTAGGCTTTTGATAATATAATACAATAAAGTTCATCAACTGCCTAGCCTTTTCCCAACTACATTTGAATCGGCTTCCAGTCAAACTGGATTCAGCAGAATACTAATATTTTACAGTACAATAAGTATATCCTGCAAAAGTACTCTATTTACAAATCAACAGTTTTAATTAAGCCGATCAATATTTCCTTATTAACCAATTGCGTATACCCAATTCTTCAACTGCGATGCGTAACGGATAGTCCTAGTTAAATTACCTTTAGAAAAAAATATATTACCAGAATAAATGATCAAGGAATAATTGATTGTGCTAATATTATTTTGTCTCAAGATAAATCTGGACTAAGCAATAACTATTATGAGATAGTAAACAACATAATTTTGTTAAAAACTAGTTACGCACGTGGCTCCGCCCGCGTAAAAAGTGTTTTATTATCCGAAAAGAACTTCTACCGAGACTTAAGTTTCAATATATCTACAGATCATAATCACTCCATGTGCAAAGTATCATAAAAATCCTTCAGCAATATAGACGTCACAACGTAACAGAGAGACACACATCTATGGATTTAAGACCTAAATAACCTCCGTTTTTGAAGTCGGTTAAAAATTACAGCCTTAAACAAGAGACTGAGTGAGATTTAAGGCGATTAATTAACCCAGAAACCTAAACCTTTGATTCTTGTTATTTCAAAATTACAAGCACATAGCTTCTTGTAATCATACATAATTAAAGTATCCTTTACATGTTCACATTGTTCGTTAACACGATTCCAGGAACGGTTTATTTATTTTGTTTGTACAATTATTAGAGCTGTGCATGATATTCAAATTGCCCCATTTTGTTTTGTCTCATTGGTTTTGTACCAACTATGTATTCAAACAAAAACCACAAATTATTCATATTTGCGAACAAAAGTCTAAATATTTAAACAAGCATGTTTTGTTTTTGGAAATGCATGAATTAGTTATTTTATACCAAAAATGATTTTTGGTCAAATCATCAAACAAACAAATTATAAAAATCATTTAATCTTTTTTGTACGGCTATAATATAAAATTACACACACATTCAAATACTTAAAGACTTATAAGAGAATATCTACAAGCTAGTAGAAAATAATGTATAAGTGTACAAGCGGAGTAAAAAGGGGAAGGGTATAAAACTTTTAAAAGATTTTTTCTATGTCCTGTGAGTTCTTCCCCTCCCGCCCTTTTTCTCCGCTGGTACATGAAATCATTGGAAAATTATAAAACATATTGAAGAAAGTTTAGTATAATTGTTTTATCTCACGAGTGCGGGCGAGCCATAGTTCTGTAGGTAAATGTAGGTACGTGTACATTGTCTTAGTGTGCGTAAGCTTGTGTCAGTCGCTCCCAAGCAAGTTTACGCACACTAAAACAATGTGCATATACATTTACCTACACTACTTTGGCTTGCCCGCACTCGTGAGATAAAACAAATATGGTAAAAATATTATTTATTATAGCGTTGTCGCATCATGGATACCAGATCCATTAAACAGGGTTACTTCAGAGATATTGCGCAAATTTTATGTACAGTAAGAGCGCCTTCACACTAGCGTTTGTCCAGCGTAGACGTTCGATAAACTTATGCGCAGCGCAGACGCCGCGACAACGCGGCGCAGGCGTCGCGTTTTTGCGGCGTTTTCTTTGGAGTCATTTGAACGCTGCGCTAACGCGGCGCAGACGTCACACAATGGCGTTGTCGTTTGGGAAATATCATTAACAAAATGGATGCTGACGAGGAAACTCTATTGTTGGTTTTGCTTTTAAAATGAAATTGTTGCGAAAACATGAAAATAAAAGTAAAAGGATATATGAGAACCTATTCATTTTTGTTTTCCATGTTTCGAACATAAAATCTGCAGTAAATTAATCATGCAGAACAAGACAAATTTATGCCAATTGCCCATGCTTCAAAAATTAAATAATTTTATTATGTTCTCCGCTCGTGCACTGACATGTGAAAATTCCCAAATAAAAAAGAAATCTTACGTAATAAATTTAATAATAAACATTAAATTCGCGGCACACCGGTGTGCCGGCAGTGCTCGAGCGATTAAACGATACTGATTGCATCAAAGAAAAATCCGAAGTAACCTTGTATAAATAACAATATTAACGCAATATTAATCTCAGTAATATTTAAAGTTAATATTTCAAAGGTTGATACCAACATTGAATTACGGGCACTCATATTCTATTTAATCCATGGCTCATATTTGAAGCCCAGTCAGAAGTATTCATTACATAAATGGAATTGTGACTTTTTCCCTCTGTATTTCGTTGCTCATTCGGGCGTTATGTTTAATTCAAAAATGCTTTTTTCACAGTAAAGTATGTTGGGACTGACGTTAAAGCATGTTGGGACTGATAGTGATTTTGAATTTTGTTAAAATAATCGTCACCATAGTTCTCTAATTTATTTGGGGTAGGTTTAACGTATATATCTTCTTCCATACTTTTGTATAGTCATCATTTCTAGCCATACTACCTTTCACACAGTCCACTTATCCACATTCATAACCACCTTTACTACTGTCACATTAGATTTGTGAACATTTTTTAATGGAAAAAAAGAAATAATAAAAAACAACAGAAACAGAGAGTTATGACGCTCAGATGAGCCCACAGTAAAACCCGTTTAGGCCGATTTTAAAGCGACCCAGCCAAAAACGCGCCTTAAGCAGGAAAGCGTATTAAGCGGGATAGGGGAAAATAAAATTTAATGCTAAATCTATAAGTACTTATGTATTTTTTTTTAAACTTAGGTATCTAGCTTTTAACCAGTTGATGAAAAGAAGGCTAGTCGTTCGTACGTTTTTGTAGCAACGTGGAATTTTCGTCTTACCAATACCAGTCACCCGTAACTTTTCCGTCCCATCAGAATTCAGAAATTGGCACAAGCGAGGGCAGTCAGTCTCTCTTTACTTGCTATATTTGCCACCATGGCATGTTTCCTCCTTGGTGTGTAAGTTAACATGTGTTTGCAGATGACGTATTCAACGGAATAAAGAATCGTATTAAGCATGATATTATAAAGTCGGTTAAAAATGTATGAAAACCTGCCTCAAGTTGCAAGGATTTACGTAAATGGTATTTTATGCGAGAAATTATATTAAGCGAGATTGCATTACGCGGGTTTTTCTTTATTAGCTTCATTACCATCACATTGAACTGGAAGCCGACCCCAAAATAAAATTTGAAAAGAGAAATTACAAGACCTTTAAAAAAACAATAAACACTGTGTAAGATCGGTTATTAGGTTAATGCAAACGCTTGCGATGACTTTTCCAAATCAAATCTTGCATACAACATATGTTTTAATTTATTACTTATGTATATTTAATTAAGAATGTCTTTCGCTGCTCCGTTCTCTACTAATTACTTTGACAGAATACTTTAACTAGCATTAAACTTGCTAAGCGAGATCGCATGTGTGGTATGAACATTTGGTTTCAATGACGAAATTAATTATGAGAGTTAAAAATTTTGGTAGTGATGAATCATCAATTTGTTAAGGTTTATAGTGGCTTTCCCAGTATTTGCCAGACCTCCTTTTTTTGAGCCACCACTAACAAAACTGCATTCGTTTTGTCAACAGTAGCTGCAGGAAAAACCTCGTTCCATTCTACCGTGTTCCAGCTATTACTTATCGGTGCACAGTGTTCGAATAACCTCGAATAAAAAACACCACGAAAACAAAAATAGTTTAAAACCGCCATTTTGATGACCAACATTTAAAAAACAGTTACGCACATAAATCAAACAGACTCGATTTATTAAATCGGACATCGTCCAACGCAGCGTAAAAGTTTTAGCGACAAATAAACCATTTTAAAACTAGAATAAACCGTTTTTAGTCTGAAAATGTTCAGTGTCGCCCACTGCTATTGATTGGAATGCACCCACTAGTGCTGTCAAATGTCCCGGCTTCTCTCGGGTTTCGCCCCTCACGGGATTCTAAATCCCGCATTTGCTGACATTTAGAATCCCATTGATAGTTGTTCTTGTCGGAAGCTGAATTATTTGGATAGGACGTCTAACAGATGTCTGAATTAAGTGATTCGGGTTTTGGTGAATTTACTGATTTCTCCTGATATTTATGTTTAACGTAGTCACTCTGGCAGCTATTTAATTCCAAATTGAAAGCACTGATTTTATTATTTTCAATTTTCAATAATTTATTTAATGAAAAAAACGGTCTTGTGAATGTCACAACCAATCTTTTTCAGGAGTGACTATAACAAAAGCCAAACAAAACGAATATTCTCACTAATAAAATTGTACCCTTAAATGAATTGAATCAAACACTAGTGCCACTGTCAGTCGAGAATAACTTTATATAAAAGTTCCTACATATAAAATGAACTCTTCTCACAATGGAATCTGGACATGTGAAAGAATATCACGTTTATGAAGACTCTCAATTGAATATTGGATGCAGTGGAATTATTTAAAAGGAATCTGTGAGAGCATTCAATTGGGTTGCTCTGGAGAATAAAAGTGAGGGTTGATATGTGAGCTCTATAGAATTTACAGTATGATTGCTTTTTAGTATACGTAGGTATTCTTACCAATATCGCTGAGATGTATTATTGTTTTCAAGTTGGGTATTTTTCATGAATCTTCGCTTTCCGCAACAATTAATTTCTGTATGCGGCGGTTTTGTCTTCCTTTTCAGTAGCTAGCAGAGTTTCCTACTATTTGAGTTTTGGGGTCCCTCTAGGTACTAACCTAGGGCCGTCAATCATCTCGCCCCACGTGTTGACTAAGTCATTCTTCTATTTAGTAATATTATAAATTATTACCTATTATGTAAAGTGCAACAATCTGTGACAATTTATAGCCAACCTATGATAGGTTGGCTATAAATTTTACTCACTTGTGCAAACTGCATTAAATTTTACTTCGAAGCAATGGAAAGAAGTGCACGCATGTATTTCTGAAACTAAAAGACAAAGTTCCACCAAAATGCGGGCAGTAGCGGTACAAAATAAAAACATATCTTCTACCAAATACGGAAAAAACATGGTACCAACTCAAGTACTTACTTACCCAACCAGCAAAAGTTAGTTGTATAGAAGACCATAGAACGTTTTGTAAAAACTAATCGGTGGTGATATAAAAGGCCTAAGAAGGTGCACCTACAAAGAAAGTGGCGCAATTATATCTCCATTCAGTTGTAAAGTGGAACTGTAGCGGTATCAGTTATGACAATTTTGGCCTATTACAGTTGATGTAACAGTAACGCAATCTCTGTTTGATGATATACAAGCCACCGTAACGCTACTAAAGTACCTTTTTATCATTCATTCATTCATTTTACATTCGTTCACGCCGCTGCACTGTGTCAGTGTTTTTGAAGAGAAAAGATATAATAAAAGGAAGTACGAGGATATCGTGGTGAGTAAGATATTATTTTGTAATTAAATTATTCATCTCTTATGGGGAAAATGACGTGCGACTGTAATTTTACTGATAAACTATATACGGCTTTACGACAATATTTGAATGCCCCCCTCGAATTGTTGAGCTTTTACTAAAAGAATTATGAATTTTAAGTCATAAATATACTTTCAGCTTCCTGAACTCTACTATAGCACTCGTTATGACAGATTAAAACCACCATTACATGAAGTTAGGGTTCCTTTTGAACAAGGATAACCTTGTGCCACAAATATATGATGAATATTTTTTATTTAACTTATAAAAATAGCACGTTAGAAAATATAAGTTTATATATCAGCTCTACTACGACGTCAGAGTCATACTTATGAGTTATTATTTATGAATACTCTTGAGTTTTTATTATGATAAACTTGCTGATTTTTTCTTAATAGAATAATTATTGAGCTTTGGGAACAAAACCACTACCTACTTAGGTACTAGTCAATACAGTGTTTTTTTTTTCTTTTTCAGTGCAATATTAAGCAAAATGGTTGTCATCACGTAGTTCCTGGTTTTTATCTTCTGTTGAATAACAGCTAAAACAATCTGAAATACTGTCACACCTGGAATCATTGTCCATATTAAAATTATTCTCCATTTCTTCACTAACGCGAAATGTTTTTTGTACGGAACCATTTTCTATAATTTGGTCTCCAGCTTGGTTTTGACTATTACTAGTGATAGGAATGATTCTTGACGACGTTGCTGTTTCCTCATATTGTCTTTTCACTTCTCGTCTATAAGTCCCACTGCGTTTGAACCTTTTCCAAGCTTCTAAATCCATTTTTCGTTTTTTATAAAAATATTGGTTGTTTCATTAATTACGCTGAATCAAAATGTCAATATTGTTGTAGAAGAGCGATAGAAATGCCTTTACAAAACTAAATTATCATTTAAAAGCATTGCTAGACTACCTTTATATAAAGTATTTATGTTTTAAATGAGACAGGATCTCCGTTATAGTACTATTGTGCAATAGAGGGACTATAACAGTTATAAAAAAACAATCCTGTTCTAAAAAAAGTGTCTTTGTGATAAGTTTATCACTACGACTATAATGAGCGTTAACAAACCTTTATATGACAATAAAGCTACATAAATGTTATTTGGAACTCCGCTTTATCACCTAATCACACTGTTGTAGAATTTTTGTCTCCATTATAGTACTCTGTACTGTAACGGCGATCTAAAAACCCACAATATCACAATATCGCCCTATTATTGAGTTTTCATCTCTATTAGAACGAAAGACCCATTATAGTTCGTTCAGAACCTTTATTGCGTAAATCAGGTGCATTAGGGTGACAGTAAACGCTGTTATAGAGTCCTATCGTTGTATACTAGTCACATTGGAGGTTTCTATAACGCCTGACTATAACAGCTATAAAAAGTCGTGAAGTAAACCTTTACATCAATGCGTAGTAGGTCGTTTTTGCTGTATAAACTTATAGAGCCAAAATGTATTGTATAACGCTTTTATACAACAATCTGTCACCGCCAAAACCTTTATACATCGTTTACCCAGCTGTTTTGAGATATAAGGTTTGGTTATAGGGCAAAATTGCTGGTTGGGTAATTTAAGTTGGAAAACTCGTAATAACTTTTATACTTGGGAGCGTGGCCTAAAAGATAAAAGTTTTATTTAGATAACCGGTTGTTATCAGAAAAATAATATTTTTGATGTAAACTCAGAAATTATGTTTACCCTCTGTTGTAAACGTCGAATTATATTAGTTTTGTGGGCTTCTACGTTATCCTCGGATTTTTAATAAAAAGCCTGCGTAACTAAATCGGTATCTGGATCAAGAAGCCTATTTATATTTTGTACGTTATAATAATGTTTATTTAGGATATCTGATACTGAAAATTTAAATTAAGGTTCGTGTCGATTATCGTTAGGTTCTTCATAAAATTGAGAGAAAACCCGATATGTTTTTAATCAAATTGAGTTGAGTTATGGGTGCCAATTTGCGATCTATCGATTTTTCTTAAGAAATTATTTAATTCGTGGAATAAGGTGTAGTAATTTTGAGGTTTTATAAGTCAAGTAGGTTTCGGATAATATTAACATGTTTAATAGGTATTATTGTTCAAGAATTATTTAAAATAACTTCATATACAATACGATGAGTTTAGAATATCATATTATAAACCAAGTTTGCTGTAGGTGTAACAAAAATACGCAAAGCGAAACTTAAAGTTTAAAACAACTTACCCCTATGAAATGTAATGAAGGAATAAAGAGACAGTAATAATCGACTAAATACGTTTCCGTGTGAATTTGACTGAACAGAAAATTGACTTAGCAGCTGATTTTATTTTCGCGATTTTTGGGTTGGTTCAAGTTGTTCGTAATGATGAAAAATCTTTCAAGGCAAAAAAAAGCTGTAACCAAAATCTTAGACTTTGCCTCGAAATATTTCTAAGTCACCACTACCTCTATCTCCTACGTATCCTCTGCTCCAAGCAATTTATTTTCCCAAAATATTTCCGTCTCAGCAATTTTAAAAGGAAGAATTAAGCCTTCCAGTTTCAAGTACCATTGCGTTTGGGAGCGTCGCAGCCTTGCCCTCTTGACTGTCAACTCGAACTAAAAGTTTAAACATGAACGCACTTGGACTGGCACTATTTACTCGAATAGCTAGTCTCGTGGTAACAGTTGAAAATGCGAGCGAGTTGTACATGGTTGCGGTTTCAGCAAAATTGTGTTGTAAAGTTTTTTTTTATTGGTTTTTAGTGGATTGGTTTGGGAAAATGTCATAATTTATTTTAAAAAAAAAAAACTAACACAATGATATTTAAATAGTGATTAGCAGATTTAATATTCGAATTTGAAAGCAGGAACCCAAAAGTTGATTGGCAGAAAATGCCTGGAGACCTGGGTATTCTCGAGTAATCAAGCTGAGTTTTTAATTCCCAAATTATCATTAGAATTGGAATTGTGAAATTTAAATTTTTCTGGTAATCAATTTAAAATCATGATCTGATCCTGTAAAGTAGAAATCTACTAACAAACGATAACCCCGCGAGCGGTCGTTGAACCCATATTCAATATTTCGCCGTACGCGTCGCGTCTTTAGATGTCGATACACACAATGTCTGTAAAATTTCGCTCCCTAATCTCATCCGACACTTTAGGTATATAATATTAAGGAAGTCGAGCTCGACGCTTACCGAAAGAACTGGCGCACACTAGCTAAAGACACAAATATACATCTTACCTAGAAGTATCGTAATAAGCCTCTACTTCTACACCTTAGTGCATTTTAACTTAATTTTAATTGATATCTGACAGACAAAATATAATCATATTTTTTATGCAGCTAATATCAGCATCAAAGGGAGACCTTTGTCGACTTGTGAAACAAAAAATAGGCAAGAAATATAGATAATGTGGTCGGTAAATGTGCAATAACGGTCATTGGCCCACATACTTATTGACTTTCTTAATATCAAAAACAGAAATGAAGACATAAAACTTTCCGGAATATAAAATAAATTTTTAAATAAATAAATATTAATGAAGGATATTAGGGAAAGGTCAATGGACTTTATAACAACTTTATCTGGAACTTACAATACAATTATCACTTGTTTATCTTTCTTCTTTTTTTCTGCTTTAACCTTAACATCTGCGTCAAAATGTAGCTGAATTACCAATTAGTTTTATCTTTCCATGAAGCTTTTTCGGTATTCGCAACACCAATCTTAACAACAGAATATTCTGCCGACGAAAATTGACTGACTAAACAGTTTGTTCAAAATATTATTTCATAATTGGTCTACTCCATGAACCCGAGCAATTACAAAGCGACTAAGAAGCTCAAGTTTAATCAAGAGGACGATTTAACAAAGGCATTTCGATAATCAAATTCTGAATTGGACTCACCAAATCAAATCATGTAGTTGGGTTAAGCAAATTCTTGTTCACAAATTGAGTTATAGTTCAAGGCAATCATAAAACTTCGAAGGATGAAATTTTTGAACTGTTTGAAAAATTTACTTGAATACCGGATTCGAATAGGTAGGTATCCAATTGCCTGCACAGGGTTGCGAAATTAGTTCGAAAGAGTCACCGCGGCCCTGGAACGTAAAGGGCATTTGGTGGAACATGGATGGGTTATATTCAGTAAGAGTCTGACACCTGTCTCTCGCTGTGCTTGCCATCCTTAAAAATAGTAAAAGGTGGAGATCGGGTTTTTTGTGTCAACGCTAAACTTAAGGAATACTAAGTAATTAAATGTCAATTTTATTGTCTATACATTATTATCTATACATACGTCATAGCTATCGCTTTCCAACCACAGACCTTTACAAAACTTGTAAGGTTCTAACTGTTCGTAAATTATATATACTCAATCTTTTAATGACAACTCACGGCCACACTCCCTACGATCCTTCTTTGATCTCCCAAAGGCGTAAGCATTCGGTCTGTCCCTCGATTCGTACAAATTGTGCTTTGACCCAACGCTTCTTCCGCTTCCTTAGCAGTCATGTGTACAAATAACACTAACAAAATTTTAAACATATACCCCTTGTGCTAATCCAAATCTAGGGCAAAAATAATAAATAAATTGGCTTCTTGATTTAGATTATTCTGAGACAGAAAATATTTTAGCTATTTTAAAATAAATTAGATACTAAATTTGTAGACATTTTATAAACAGACATTTTAATACACACACCTACACTCACACACACACACTCAACACGCACCATACACTACATACCCACAGACACACCATTTTTAGTTTTAACATTTTCCTATTTTAGTTTTTAAATATTCCTCTCTGTACGTCAAGGCTTTGATGTTTACAAATTAGTGCTTAATAGTATTGTTTTAAGAGGGTGAGAGCCAGGAGATCTGTCATACAGGTCCCGAAATCACTACAGACTCCAGCTCGTAGAAAATAAATCTTTATTACTATTATAATAGTTGTATTCTGGTAATTTTTTACGTTTTACCGTGCAATTAATTTTTCGTTTTTTTTTCATTCGAACCTTCTTCGGACATCAAAGAATATTTGGAAAAAAAATGGCCGAATAGGTCCAGCCGTTTTCGAGTTTTGCACTTAGCAACACATATTGCAAGTAATGCTTATTTATATATAGATTAGTAGATGTCACGTGTCTTCCAATTTTTTTGTTTCTATTTCTTGATAAATAAACTCAGTTGAGTTGTCAAGAATGTCGGTAAGAAGGGTCGTTAGCCTTCTGACCGACATTCTTATCTTAAATGCAAAACAGCTAACATGATTTTGTGTGGAAACCTTTACCACAATCTGTAAAAAGAACAATTTTTAACGACTTCCGTCCCGCACACTTCCGCAACTAACCGTTACCTTGTTAACAAGTTTAAGAAGATATAGCACATCTGGAAAAAGACAACTCCAAACAATAAAAACGAGGTCAGTTATTAGGTACTTTTATGGGAATCTGAAAAAAATAAAAAAAAGTAAAAGGTGGAGATCGGGTCTTTTGTGTCAACGCTAAACTTAAGGAATACTAAGTAATTAAATGTCAATTTTATTGTCTATACATTATTATCTATACATACGTCATAGCTATCGCTTTCCGACCACAGACCTTTACAAAACTTGTAAGGTTCTAACTGTTCGTAAATTATATATACTCAATCTTTTAATGACAACTCACGGCCACACTCCCTACGATCCTTCTTTGATCTCCCAAAGGCGTAAGCATTCGGTCTGTCCCTCGATTCGTACAAATTGTGCTTTGACCCAACGCTTCTTCCGCTTCCTTAGCAGTCATGTGTACAAATAACACTAACAAAATTTTAAACATATACCCCTTGTGCTAATCCAAATCTAGGGCAAAAATAATAAATAAATTGGCTTCTTGATTTAGATTATTCTGAGACAGAAAATATTTTAGCTATTTTAAAATAAATTAGATGCTAAAGAATCATGACCATCAACGGTACTGGTTTTTCTCATGCATCAAGATAAAAATTATATTACAATTATTTTCTTTATTTTTGAAGTCATTCTGCAATTAGAATGTCAATTTTGTATAGGGGTTTATTTTGTAAACTTAATAAGTTATGAAATTCTTTTGATAAAATGAATTACCTACTGCCGGCTATTCTTACGTTAAAGTGTTGCCATAATCAAAATAAGTAAATGTATTGACAACTCTAATCGATTTTTTTTGTATACACATTAATATAAATGTAAAGTCATTGGAAAGGTAAATCGCGGGGTTTTTGAGAGATGGAGATGATACTACTGTGGTGTGAAATAATTAGTATTTCACACACACAGTAGTCGTATTATTTTGCTTTCAAAACTTTTTAAAGCAATTTCACTTTGTTGGCTAACGATACATTATGAGTGATTGCATAGATTTTTTTTTAATTATCTTGCTTCGGTTTGATATAAATCGAACCTTTTTAAAAAATTAATGATTATAGAACTAAATCAGTCATTTGAAATAATTGTGTCGAGTGAATTTATTCGATTAATCAATTTTCATTTAAAATCTAAAGTGGCAACATTGGTGTTGGTGTCTCAAATTGAATTGTCATTGTCAAAAAGTCCAATGTCAATTGCGCGTGGTGCATGCTAAGTTTGTTCATAGCGATTTAAATAGGTATTACAGTTTTTTTTTTTTGTTGATCGAGTCCTACTCTCCACAGTAATTGTGATATTCATTGTAACTATTTGTTTATTTCTTGTTTTCAATCACTATCGCTTACTTTAATGTGAAATTGTGAATCTTACGCCAGGACGTTTTTACGCCAGGAAGTTTTCACTTTGTTTGAAGTTGTGTGTGATTCGTATTTTGTTGTACTGTTTTAACAGGAAATATAAAGGCAAGGTACTGATTTATTTAAGTCTCTATCCCATCAGATATGCTAATTAATCTGCTCTCCAAACTACGACCTATAAACTTACCTCTATACACAACGGATATTTCTATTTTGAGGTTAAGTTACGTTTTCTAAAAAAACTTGGAAATGCGAGTTTTGATTCCAAAATGGGAATTGTAGATGGTTATTTGGTTAATTTATAAACCATCTAAAACAACTTTGGAATTGACGCAACTCTGTACCGTGGTCCATATTGTCGTGGTCATTCTCCTTTGTAGACATTTTATAAACAGACATTTTAATACACACACCTACACTCACACACACACACTCAACACGCACCATCATACACTACATACCCACAGACACACCATTTTTAGTTTTAACATTTTCCTATTTTAGTTTTTAAATATTCCTCTCTGTACGTCAAGGCTTTGATGTTTACAAATTAGTGCTTAATAGTATTGTTTTAAGAGGGTGAGAGCCAGGAGATCTGTCATACAGGTCCCGAAATCACTACAGACTCCAGCTCGTAGAAAATAAATCTTTATTACTATTATAATAGTTGTATTCTGGTAATTTTTTACGTTTTACCGTGCAATTATTTTTTCGTTTTTTTTTCATTCGAACCTTCTTCGGACATCAAAGAATATTTGGAAAAAAAATGGCCGAATAGGTCCAGCCGTTTTCGAGTTTTGCACTTAGCAACACATATTGCAAGTAATGCTTATTTATATATAGATTAGTAGATGTCACGTGTCTTCCAATTTTTTTGTTTCTATTTCTTGATAAATAAACTCAGTTGAGTTGTCAAGAATGTCGGTAAGAAGGGTCGTTAGCCTTCTGACCGACATTTTTATCTTAAATGCAAAACAGCTAACATGATTTTGTGTGGAAACCTTTACCACAATCTGTAAAAAGAACATTATTTTTAACGACTTCCGTCCCGCACACTTCCGCAACTAATCGTTACCTTGTTAACAAGTTTAAGAAGATATAGCACATCTAGAAAAAGACAACTCCAAACAATAAAAACGAGGTCAGTTATTAGGTACTTTTATGGGAATCTGCGTTAAAAACTATAATTATAACCTCCAAAGACCAGAGTGTCAAAAAATTTAAAATTTCCTTACATTTTTGACAAATTGCGATCGAAATTTTATTAGAAATTTTTTTATTTGGAATCGAAAAAAACTCGATCCTAAATAAAAAATATGAAGATGTTAATTTCAGTCCATATCGAACAAACTTCGTTAGTCCACCACCAGCCTATTAAAAAAATCAAATTATTTACAAGAAAATGGACCTCAAATATAGGCTTGAACCACAAGACCGAGTTAATGGAAGTCTGGCATAACCTTTTCAACTATTCAATAACAGATTGTTTCGAGTTCAGAGTGACTTAGTCTATGATTTACAGCCAAGACTTGTCAAGAGAGAGCCGAATTCTGCTGAAATTCTCCGATTCCGTTATGAAGATGATTTGACTGGTGCTGATAGGAATGTTACCTACTTGTTTGGTATTAATTCTGGTATGAATATTGTCATTGTTTAAGTAGGAGTAAATACTGTGTAAAACGAAATACTACTAGTACGAAATAATACTTTGGGATGCATGAAGGAGCCTCCTCGTGTTGCGCAATTTGTTCAGACACTCAACTGAACCGAGCGCTCGGCGCATCCTGGACAGTCTCACCTAACACCTTATAAGACTGACCAATCCTTCCCTTGCAGTGGTAGGGCTAACACCCGCCTGGTTCGCGACCACCCTCCCACCGGAGTTCGGCGTCAAGCAGCCTGCGGTGTTTCGTCGACGCGTGGAAGTACCAGTGCCTCAGGGCATCTTCTGGGCACGCTCGCTTTCATCATGGACCTCATGTATCGCTTTCCATCAGGCGTGATCGAGGTCAAGAGCTAGCCCATTCATAAATAAAAAAAAAAAAATAAAAAAAATAGCTAGGAGAATTAAGGTCTAGGTAAGGACTGTACTACTACTCAACAGAGCAGGGAACAATACAAATTCATTATGCATGCTAACTTGTGACTTGATAGCAGCTGAACTGGCAATAAAAACAGTCGAGTTTTGCGTTATCATCCGAACTTACTTATACTTACTAAATATTATAAATGCGAAAAAGTTACTCTGTGTGTCTGTAACCCGTTCACGTCCTAACGCCTGAATGGATTTGTATTTAACTTGGCACCCGAGTAGGACAAATCCTGGAATCTATATGTAGATATAAAAATGAATCCCTATTTCCCTTGATTACGCCTCGACTTGAACGATTTAAGTAATTCTATTTTTGTTTTATTTGTACCTAATTGTCAGGGCGAGAATTGTTTGAAAGAAAATTTTGAAAAAAAATGAATCCTGGCGAAGCCGGTGTGGGCCACTAGTATGCTCCCTCGTGTTATGTTCCTTCACGATAATTTCACACATTCACGTGGGTAAAGCCGCAGACAAATGCTAGTCACATAAAGTCAACATTAAATTTCTACTTACTATTGACATTCGTCATTATCTCGATTCGATGAACATGAACGCGTTACCGAAAGCGCCAAACTGATGACTGCTTATTGACATCACCGCACCATCACCATTTGCATAGCCTTTTCCCAACTTTATTGAAGTCAGCTTCCAGTCAAACCGGATTCAGCTGAATACCAGTGTTTTTACATGGAACGGCTGCTTACCAGACCTGCACAACCCATTAACTGGGTAACACGGTACTTCATTGAAGACTGGTGTCAGATTTTCAGGCTTCTGACAATCCATAACGACTATCAAAGATCTAAAAATGACAGCCGGGACCAACGGCTTAACGTGCTTTTCGAGGCACGCAGGAATCTCGGTATTTTAAGATACCACCACTTGATTCACAGACCAACCCCGGCAAGCGATGCTTAACCTCGAATATCGACCCATGCGGGTATTATTATTTAGCCACGATCTCTACTGACATCACCCCATCTAACTATATAATTTTGTGGATAAAGTACTCTGTGAAGCGTTTTCTCGTGATATTTTATACCCTTTTAAAATGTCACTTGAGATTTTGTATAATGAATATTCAGCGTAAGGTACGGGAACATTGACCTCCACCTTGCTTGTACCTACTCGTTCATACATGGTTCATACCTACTCGTAGTAACTAAATGTCAGTACATGGCGGAAAACAGTAAGGAGTTTCCAGTTTGTTATCACGTTTCATAATTCTATTTCGGAATTGTGTAGGAATTTTTAGGTTTTTTTTTAACATGATATTTTGTATCGTTATTCAAATTCAATTATCCGTTAAAAAAGCTGCAATATATTGCAGGCAGGCTATAAATGTCAGCTCTATTAAATCAAACTCACCTACGGCATGACCAAAACAACTGCGTCGATTTATGATATTAAATGTACCTACGTGACAAAATATTCAGCTGAAAAATAAAAACTGACGGTATTAAATTATTTGGTCGTATAATTTTTTTTACGGCCCCTGAATGATGGTTATGGATAATTTTGCTTGTGCCAAATTAGGTCAGTTGGTGGTTCTAAGTGTACCGTACTTACTTGTACACCCAGTCATTACAAAGAACTCATTTCAGTGAAATCGTCATTTGCATAAGTAACCGCTATGACTAAAGAAAATTGTAAAATGTGTTTAAAAATCAACTTAATGAGGTGAAAAATCAAAGGGTCAATTCAACTAATTTTAAAGCAATGTTCGCATTCGCATATTTTTTTTTTTTATTATTGTTAGGCACGTGCTTGACCGCTATCTCACCTGATGGTCTGACCACATCGTCGCTTACCATCAGGTGAGATAGTGGTCAAGCGCGTGCCTATCAATAATAATAATAAAAAATAAAAAAAAAAAATGGGTAGCGACGATGTGGTTGAAGATGGAGCACGCTTGCCTAGAAGTAACCTATTAACTCTTGACTTGAAGACTCCCAGGTTGTAGCTATCAGGAAACACAGACTCTGACAGGGAATTCCACTCCTTAGCTGTACGCACGATGAATGTGTTCCCATAACGCAAAATAAATGTATGTATTCTCAATCGCAAGCTGTAAAAAAATTTTTTTTGTACATTTTTAACAGATTGCGTCTTGTATGTGAATGCGAACGCTGCTTGAATTAGTAGTTATTGGTACTCAGATCTTTCTCTCGCACTGACAATGGCATACTTAAATAAAAGTATCGACAGCAACTTAAGACGTTTCAATTCCTTGAAAACTTAGGAAATCCAAGACAAACAATTCACTATTGTTTTTGTCCACGATGGGTTGACAATATGCTATGATTTGTGAACTAAAACTAAGATTTACGATCACAAAATGTAATTGGTTTTAGTTCGTAGCGGTTATGGGCAGCTAGTGTCAAAAACAGGCTGTTGTGAAGTTTGTTTAACGAGTATTTCTTATTGGTAGCCTACTTATTTGCAATCTTCAATCGACTTCTTGAACAGTTATTCGATAACGGCAACTTCTACTGGCACTACAGCAAATTGTGTGATGATTTTTAGCACCTAGAAAATCAGTTTTTTTTTTTTTATTATTGATAGGCACGCGCTTGACCACTATCTCACCTGATGGTAAGCGACGATGTGGTCGAAGATGGAGCACGCTTGCCTAGAAGTAACCTATTCACTCTTGACTTAAAGACTCCCAGGTTGTAGCTATCAGGAAACACAGACTCCGGCAGGGAATTCCTCTCCTTAGCGGTACGCACAATGAATGTATTCCCAAAACGCTTTGTGCGTGTGGGTGGGATGTCCACCATGTACCGGTGGCGCATAGCCTTAGACTACAAGACGTACGTCTTGTAGTCCGATGATGGAACGGGCTAGGCGGAATCAAACTATGCAATTCCGTTGCACACTCTCCAAAATGCAACCGATAGAAAACCGACAGGCTAGCAACTCGGCGTCGATGCTCGAGACTTTGGAGCTTCGACTCGACGAGCCTATCATTGCCGATGATCCTCTTGGCTCGTTTCTCTGTTGACTCAAGGGCATCAAGCTGGTATCTGGCAGATCCGTCCCAAAGATGCGAGCAGTACTCCATACACGATACACACAGAATAACTGTATTCTGTGTGTGGCAGTAATTATAACTAATAGCCTTCATACTGTATCTGTATCTGTACTGACAGACACAGATACAGTATGAAGGCTATTAGTTTTAATTACTGCTTTTATAATAAATGGTATTTTCTACCAAAAGCTATACGGCGGGTGTAGCTATGTATTTCTTATGGTGTACAGCAAAGTGTATTTCTATTTCATTCCTTCTACCTGCACTTTGTCATCTGCTGTTTCCCTGTTAGGTAGGCTTCCAGTCCAACAGAATGCAGCAAATAATAAGACATAGAGCGACTACTTATCCGATGCCCACAATTTAATTACTCACACCATACTACTTTGGCAAGTCTGACTGTAAAATTTACGGGCCTGCATTTGCACATCTTGTTCAATTCTTGAAATAGCATAACTCCAATATTGCTCTTTGTGCCATACTCTTTTTAATCATTACAGACCTCTCTGTACCATTCAGCTGTTCTTATCTTCCTACCAGAACTCATCATAGACCATCTCAAGTAATTGTTCTTGCAAAATTTATTCTCCATAACCAAAATCAGTTGAACCGCCGCACTTAAGTGCAAGAATTGCTTTTAAAACTCCTACCATAAAGATCCTTATGCGTTCTTACCAAATTCAATTCCAAATAGATTGGGAGCGTTTATTTTTATCAATATAGCCCCGTTGGGCCACAACACAAATCTGTGGCTTCTCTTTACGGGCCCTTTTATTGTTATGGAAAGCTATTTTGAAACTTTATTGTGTAGTAACTATATGTTGGTTTGTGGGTGTACTAACGAGTAGTATTCTTTAACGTGTACGCATCGTTTTATAGTAACTGCAGCGTTTTCCAGCCCTAGTACACTGGTATTTGTTTAGTTCTGTACCAATTTTGTTTTTGCGGAAATGTCCAAATTCTGATTCAGTTTGTAGAAAATATATCGGTATCATCATCATGATCTACTCTGTACTCTGTACTCTGTATTAAGTCTCGGTATTCCTTCTTCTGACATGCTTCCAAGTTGCCGACGTCTTTCAACGAAGTGTTTTTCCACAACTTTGTCAAAATAGTCAACCCATATTTTTGGTTCAACCTTGGCCACCTCTTGCTCAAAATTTTATACTCCATCGACCATCTCCACGTCAAGCCGTTAACATTTTTCTAACTTATTTTTTTCTAATTTGGCTTATTTCCATTTTCATTTCCCCAAATTGTTAGTAAAAATAAAAATCTATATAATTTCTCAGTGCCACTTTCATTTAGTGTAATAAATGAAAGTGGCACTGAGAAATTATATAGATTTAAAAGGGACAGAACAACAAAACCTTGGCATTTTTTTTTCAACATTGCGGATACTGCTCAATTACTAAGTCACGCTCCAAATGAAGCTCCATCATAAAGCGATTCTCCATTATTGCAAAACTTAAGATTTTCAGTACCAATTTTTTGCTCACAATTTTTATCTTGAGTATTAAATTAGTACGATCCCACTACTCGTACCTCGCTCCTTAATGGATCACGTACATCGAACATTAAGGATGATAGTAAAAGCGAACTTTTTACCGAGTCTACCCAGTTCCAAGTTTTTGTCAAAAGCTTAATGTGGGGCCGGAATTATTTATAGCAGTTATGTTTCTGAAAAGGAGAATAGTTAACCAGCTTTGCCCTGCGGATCTTCTGAGAAAAGATATTTTTTACATTTTCCGGGAAGTTCTCGCTATCCTTATGAAACGGAACCGAAATAGATTTAACAAAGGTATAAGCCGTTAAAACGAACTGTGGCTACTGATACACAGGAAACCATGTTCAAAAAAAGCGGCCTAGTGCGAGTAAGACTCGTGCCCGAAGTGTTCCGTACTAATCTATAAAAAAAACAGCAAAAAAATCCCGTTTGTTGTATGGGAACGCTACTTAAACATTTATTTTTAGTATTTGTTGTTATAGTGGCAACAGAAATACATCATCTGTGGACGGACAGACAGGCGACAGACAGCGGAGTTTTAGTAACAGGGTCTCGTTTTTGCCCTTTGGGTACGGAACCCTAAAAAGCGTAAAAATTCTATTCGCAATATCATATCAGCGACAATCTATGTTGAAATTTAGTTTTAATTTAGACAAAAATTTACAAAATGTAAGAGGAGATTAGTGGTGTTAATTTCAGTTCACAACTACGATGGGAATGAATGTAAACGCTTCTTAAAAATACGAAAATTGCCCCCTTGATCGAATAAAACTCGATACAGTAATTAAAACAAATGAAGCTATACATAATGCAAGATAAACCTCAACTGCCTTACAAAGTAAAGGAACAGTTATTATTTTCGTTATCTTTATCCTTAAATTACACAAGATTAGACACTAAAGCTTGACTTTATCCCAAAAGTGACCTACCAAAATTAGGTAGTGGATTTCTCGTATAATATACATGCAAGATATATCTGTAGGGATTCAATTATAGTCAAAGGATTCCGGTGTTCTGGGCTAGAAACGTTCTCAAGGAAGACTATCAGATATTCTGATTAGATCATTTAAGGTCGAAATGAATATTGTGTGCTACGTGCGGCTTTCTAAGTACAAAGCCAGGTAAAACGTTAACGCATGGTTTAGTTTTGAATTGAAAGGGATTTGACTATTAACAAAAATAAAAAGCGTTATTTTTAAGCCAAGCTTTTCAGACAATTCCCAACTACCTATCTTTCATTCATCTTTTCGTTCAGTCCATCCAAAGGTTGTAGTTGTGACCGCTAATATTGTATAGGTACCTGTTTTATAAATGTTTGCCCTGTTCTAATAATGAAGTATAGAATTAAGTATTAAATATAGTAATATAAGATTGAAATACGGAGACGTGACTGTCTCTATGTGAATGGCGCTACCCTCGAGGTTGAGCAAGAATACATATATCTGGGCCAAATTATACTTTAAGAAGAAGGCGACCAGAAGAATTCGCTTGGGCTCTTTGGTCCCGAGGCTTACGTTCAGCAGTGGGCGACAATTAGCTGATATGATAATGATGATGATGATGGATACCTCTGGTTGCTGCTCAACGATCGGTTCTTAACTCTTCTCCTACCTCTTTTCTAATAAAACCATCACTTTGCTAATGCAAGCATAACAATCCTCACTAAAAACTCATCACAGACTTTAAAAGTATAAGTCCTCAAAATTACCACCTCCGTCAGCAAAAATAAGAAAAAACCTCGCAAAAATGTTCGCTCATAACCGTGAAAGAATCGTTGTCCTACGCAGGTAAGGATAATCAAATATCTG
The DNA here is from genome assembly GCA_947386135.1 of Melanchra persicariae. Classification (NCBI taxonomy): domain Eukaryota; kingdom Metazoa; phylum Arthropoda; class Insecta; order Lepidoptera; family Noctuidae; genus Melanchra; species Melanchra persicariae. Next base: position 20,343,332 of record OX376650.1, read on the forward strand.
GGCGAACAGACCCGTATATCAAAGGCCTCGGTGGGGTGCTTACGTGAAAACCGGGTTGGAATAACTTAGGACCCTTAGACTGTTACTTTAGGATGCTAGAAAAACTGGATCGTTTGCTGAAATTGTGTAAGTAAACTACAGAAAATTATTTGTGTTAAATGTTATTAAGTTGGTTCTGGTAGAAGGCAATGTTCGGATAATGATGACGCGAAAATGTCTGTGTATGTGTAGGTAGAGATGATTTTAGATGAGGTGAGGTCTGGATGAGAACAGAAGGCCAATTTTTAATAGATTGTAATTGAGTTGAGAATGCAAATGTTGCGCGTTGTTTAAAAAAAGTAGACTTTGCTCTCAGAATGCCAAATATGTACACCTTTTAAGTTACAGAGAAGATAGAAGAAGAAAACATTACATACTAGGGTGACACATTTGCCAGGGTTGCAGAATTTGTTCGAAAGAGTCACCGCGGCCCGGGAACGCAAAGGGCATTAGTAGAAACACGGACGGGTTTTATCCAGTAAGAGTCTGACACTCCCTTCTGCTTAGAGCAGAAGGAGTCATTTGATGATTTCCCATCCATATAAAAAAAGTTAAAGTACCTGAACTCTTTTGTTTTTATTTGCTTTTCGACCATCGTATCATCGAAAATTGAATGTCACTTTGTCCAGAGGTTCTTAATTTAAATGTAAGAAGCGGCTTCGCAAAAGTAGGACTTTGGTAGGCGCCGGATAAACTTGCAATAAAGAACATTGACCTTTCCCTAGTATCCCTTCGTAGATACCCGAACAATAAATTATGAGCCGTTTTTAACTAGAAAACGTAAAGGATCACGATAGAAGACGATTCAGCTATAATTATGCCTTTATTTCGGTTTTTGTTAAGAAAGTCAATAAATATATGTGGGTCAAAGACCGTTATTGCATATCGATTTTGACACTTTTCTTGAAAAATATGAATGCATTTCTCTTTTACCGAGTCTGAAGCTGATCATTGTGGAGGCTTGAGTTGAAAATGTCAGTATCAGTTTTCACAAATCTGGCTAAGTACGAACTCCAGGCGAAAGGTGGATCCTGGCTGAATGCCAGATCTAAAGGAAAAATGTTGGGAACTTGGAAACATTCTTTCTCGCATTTAACATGAAACAAAACGCTAGGAATAAAATAGTCGTACTAAAATTGAGATTGGGTAATACATTTAGCGGCGGACCTATTTTTTTGTTTCTATTTATTTGGTCCAGTTCGGGTGAAATGTTTTATGGCCGTATCTTTGTCTCTGTGTGAAATAAACTAGGCAAATTATTACGGACTATTCATTGCATATTATAACATTTTATCAAATACAAAGATGGCCACTTAGTAGCTAGGACATTGTAACTCAGTAAAAAAGATTCTAGTTTCACCAAATTCAGCAATTTCCAAAAAATATAAAGAACAATTTATCAAACGAATGTTTTTCACGAATTTCCCTTGCGACTAATTTGGCAGAATTCAAGGAGTCCTTAAGTCAATTAAATTGGATTTTTAATAGCTATTACCTTACCTACATCAAGCGATTTTTTCTCCATTCAACATTTCCTTGCCATAATTGAAATTTCATCGGATCCATTTTACCTGAGAACGGTCAAAGTTTGAAGATAGCGGTATGAATAACTTTGGCATGCATAAATTCTTGTTCATAGTCCTTAAGACGTTATAAGTCAAAAGGAAATGGCTCGATACGGTGATCAAAGAGATTGGGCACTAAGTTATCTATGTTAATAAGTTATAGTAGGTGGTCGTAACTATAAGTTAAATGTTATTATACTGGATTTATTTTAGTATTAGATAATTGTATATTTTTGACCGTAAAGTCTGAAGCTATAATAACTAACACCAGTCTTGCTTTGGAGTATGGATGGTATTACCCAGTTTTCTGGGTTGTGGAAGTCAGATAGCTGTATTCAGCTGGTAAGATTGGAGGCTGACCTCAACATCATCATCATTATCAGTCGAAAGACGTCCACTGCTGGACACAGGCCTCCCCCAAATGAGGGTTTGCCATACTCGCCATGCTTGGCAGACAGGTTGGCAGTGTAGATGTTGCAATGTACCTACAGAGAATGCTACTGCCCATTCTCTGGTGAGTCCCTTAGTTACATCATAAAACACCCACGGGAAGTGATGTGATGGTGCTATTCTTTTACGTCCGACACCTTACGAAACTCCTTAATCATACGGAACATAGTTGACCTCAACAGGTGAAATTCTTGGTAATATAAATATTAGAAAAAAGTTTCAATAGTTAATAATAATAATAATAATAATAATAATAATAATTTTATTTGACAAAAAGTACACTATTACAGGTGACACTAATTTAGGAAACAAAATGACATGGTACAAAAACATGATCAATGACTCCCATGCTAGGAAAACCTGTGTTACGGGAGTCATCCATCCGTCCATTACACATTTTAATTGGCTGAACCGGTAGGTAATGTGCACTTTATACATTAAAAATAAACTTTAAACTAGGTTAGTTCAATTTCGAGATTAGGGAAGGGGAGAATAAGAGAAAACTAAATTGAGGTTAAGGTATAAGGTAATCTTTTGTGTATCGGGTGTGATGTGTAGAGTGTGTGTGGTGAATGTGGTGTGTGGAGTGTGTGATTGAATGTATGTGAGTGAGCCCGGTTTCCTAAGGTTTGACTAGTTCTTCCGTTTCATCATAGTTTAGGGTGAGCAGATATTCTTTTACCTTGGATTTACATTTATACGAATTCAACTTCTGTATATCCAGTTTGTTATGGAGTTTGTTGTACATTAATGCACTTAAGTATCGGTTATGCCGACGTGCGAAGGTAGTATTGACGCAAATTCTGGGACAAACTGGTTTGGGTCTTCTTCTGAACGTAGGGCTTTTATGGGGCAGTGTGATTTTATGAGTTCTTGAGATTGTACGAAGCATATACAATTGCCGGACCGTTAGCACTTTAAAATCGGAATACAATTGTTTAGTGGGATATCTAAACGGTTTACTAAGAAGGACCTTTATTACCGCTCGTTGAGCTCTTTCAGCTTGAATGAGAATTGTTTTGGCTGCACCGCCCCACGCAACGATACAGTAGCTTAGTATTGACTCACATAGGGCTGTGTATACCATTTTCAGAATGTCCTTGTGTGCAGAAGTTCTTAGTTTTTTAAAAATGTAAAGCAATTTTCTGGTGCGTGCAGACAAGGATTCAATGTGGGTTTTCCAGCTAAGATGGGTATCAAGGTGTAAGCCGAGATACTTGACAGACGAGACTCTCGTCACTGTCCGACACGAGCAGGGATTGCTACGAACACTATCATCACATACATGGGCTTTCATTTGTAGTGAAAGATGTGATGGAAGAGCAGAGGGTTTAGAACCGAAGGTGATGAAGTTGGTTTTGGCGACATTTAAAGTTAAACTATTAGAAGCCAGCCAGATCATAACCTGACTCAAGGATCTTTCAGCGACCTCCCTAGTCGTTACCCAGTCGGGTCCGCTGGACAATAAAACAGTATCATCGGCATACGCTATGATCTGGGTAGAGGGAAGTGAGAGTAGACAGAGATCATTAACATAGATTTGGAAGAGGAGAGGGCTGAGCAAGCTCCCTTGGGGTACACCAAAGTCCAGTGATTGTTCACCACTGATGTATTCGCCTATTTTAACACATTGGGTCCGGTCCGAAAGAAAACTCTGCAGCAATTTGAAAGCAGTGCCCCGTATACCAATCCTCTCCAGTTTTCCGAGTAAAATAGGGACAGAGACAGTGTCGAAGGCCTTAGATAGGTCCAAAAATGTGCCAATACATTTGTATTTGTTGTCGATTTTATTGACAACAGAGTCCAATAGTGCTGATACGGCATCTTCCGTCGATACCCCTTTTCTAAAACCGTACTGGTTTTCTGCAATGATTTTATATTTGTCCAAATACTTGAGCAGATTCTTTTGAATTATTCTTTCCAGTATTTTTGAAATAGCAGGAAGAACAGAGATTGGGCGGTAATTGTTAGCACTGCCTCTGTCCCCTCCTTTATAGATCGGATGAACGATGGCTTTTTTAAGGAGCTTAGGGAAAATGCCAGTGGATAGGGTGACATTGCAAATATGTGTTATGGGTGGTACAAGTTTGTGACTGGTGAGTTTTAGCAATTTGGGGCAGATACCATCCCAGCCGGAAGCACTGTCTACGCGGAGGTCTTTTATGATAGCGTCCACCTGTTCCTCATCTGTTTCCAGTAAGACTATTGAGTTTAGAATCGGAGCTGAACGGGGTGAGGTGCATTGGGCTATGCTTAGGTTTTGTGGAATGCTAATAGCCAGGTTTCTGCCAACATCAGCGAAGAACCGATTCACGGAGTTTACTGCCACTACTGGGTCATTACTTATTTTTAAAAGGTCAACCGGTGCTAAATTATTTTTAGTTGAATCGAGAACATTGCGTACGGCCCCCCACATCTTTTTTGGGTTATTTTTGGCGTCTGAAAAGGTTTTTTTCTCATAAGCGGTTTTGAGTTTTTTTAGTAAATTGTTGCAAAAATTTCGGTAGCGCAAGTATGTTAATTTTAAGATTGAGTTCTCGGGTTCCTTGTTGCTTTTCTTGTGCATGTTGTCGCGATTGCGAATGCATCTCAGCAAACCAAATGTTATCCAAGGTTTAATTATTTTAAGTTTACAGGGGATGATTTTATATATAGTATTCTTAAATAATATGGGTGTAAGTAATTCATACAATTTATTCATAGCGAGGTTCGGGTCATTCAGTTGTGAAACAACTGAGAAATCGCAGTTCTCGATGTCAATGATAGCGCTAGATATGTTTAGGCGGGGAGAAGTGCGCCTTTTTGGGTTGTGGTTTGGGGGAACAGTTTCTATGTTCAATAGAACAGCGGAGTGGTCTGTTATTGACGTTTCCACAACCAACGTGGTTGCCACATAATTTGTCTTAAGCAAAACATGGTCCAAACAATTGTTGAGACGAGTAGGGAGAACATGGGCGGGGAGGAGACCGTGTGAGGCTATTAGATTTAGGTATTGACAGGAGCGGGGGTCATTATTGTTGGGGGCAATATTTATATTGATGTCTCCTATTATTGATACATTATTCCATTGACTGTTCCTGGTCAATAAGTTATCCACGCTGTCCAAGAAGTTGTCTAAGTTCTTTTGTGAGGGCGGTCTATATAAAGCTATAATACAAATAATGTTCTGTATAGTGCATACTAAGCAGCTGGCATCAGAGAATTCCGGTTCAGAAATGCTAAAGTCCAAAGTTTCGTCAATATAAATCACCACGCCATCGTTCTGATTGATGAGTTTATTGGTTTGGAATGCAGTATAACCATGAATGTTTGGGACTGTCGCACACTTCTTTAGCCAACACTCTGTCAAGATTATAACATCGCATTTTATCCTGATAGACGCAAGTAGACAGTTTAGCTCGTTGAAGTTTTTTTTTAGACTTCTAATGTTGAGGTGCAAGATGTTTAGTGCAAGAGGTGATTTTAAATAATCAGAACATTTATCTGGAGTACATGTGAAGGATGATGCGACATTGATACTGTCCAATTCATTGTTAATATCGTTTATGGACGCCATTGATAAGAGGTGTTGGTCCAGAAAATGTTTCTAATAGGCGGCGGGGCAGGATAATGATGCGCGACCAAAAAGGTGGCATATTTTTTTCCGTAACGATTGAAAATTTTATTATGTGTGAGGAGTGTTTGTTTACAAGAATGTTTACGTTTTTCTATTACCGTGTAAAATAGATATTGTTTAGTGTGTTTATGGTATACAAAAGAACTCGTTGAATATATTATAATAAGTATATAAGTAAAGGGAGGGCTTTTTAAAATGAGGCGACTATTGTTGAGAATAGAGTATGACAGCAGTAAGTACGTGATTGCATGGATTAGTCATTGGTTTGCTTGCTGTTCCAAGTCTCGTAGGGTTTGATCTGATCTGACAAGTATTTGTTTTTCACCAGTGGCTTTTCTCAAAAAGATGTTGCCGTTTGAGCTCCAACAGAAGTCGTACTTGTTAAGTTTCGCAAATTCTTTGGCGGTGAAAAAGAGTTTTCTCGAGCTGGCAGGAAGGTGCTCTGATACAAATATCGGTCGCCGATTGCCCGACAGGCCAATGCTACGAGTACTAAGGCGATCATCTTCTTTGTGCGATTTGTTGAAGTTCCGGGTTGCGGTAATAATTTGGTTCTTTTTTTGGACGCTAGATAGTTCGGCTACAATCGGCCTTATCGTATCTGGTTTGCCAGGGAGGCGATACACATCACGCAAGTCGGATTTTGTTATCTGCAGATCAACAACTGAGCCCACTTTGGTGATTATAGAGGTGAGATCCAACGCAGTCTCGTTCGCCACATAAGGCACGTTACGAATTTCAATGGTCGAGGGCCGGGATAAACGCTGTAAATCTTGTATTTTAGTTTCCATGTTTAAAATACTATTTTTGTACGTTAGGTTATCTTTTTGGAGTAACTGAACTTGTTTTAAGATGTCGTCGTATTGTTTACTAAAAAAAGAAACGCTTTTTTCAATTTCGGCGTTCGATTTCTGAATAGCCAGGTTTTGACTTTTAAGCTCAACCATATCAGCCGCCAGTTTGTTCAAGGAAGAGCTTTGATCGATACACACTTTAGTGAGATAAGCTTCTTGATCCGCTTTCCAGTTCTTCAGCATCTCCTGTATCTCCCTCTTGAAATCCTGGAGCTCGGCACCCGGGGAGCAGCTCGTCCGCGGTCGCTTATTATTATGACGCGTGGTGATGTTTATATCATCAAAAGGATCGCCCAGTATCATTTGGGGAATGTCTGAGTCGGACACAGACTGAGTAATATTGACGTTAGATTGCGGCGCAGGTGGGGAGCGCTGTACGCGAGGCATCGTGAGCGGTAAAGTGACGTAGATTCGTTCGCGGTACTCACGGTTTTAATGGGCTCGTAGTAGAACAGGTCGCCGAAAATCCTTATCAGACAGCGCATGCGACGGTGTGGCGACCAAAGACACGTCTTCTCTCGAACACGGCGTCGAACGGAAGGGGATGTTGTTGCACTGCACCGCCGGATGCTGCTGCACTGCACTGCTGCACGACTGGATATTGTTCCACTACACCGCCGGCCGCTGCTGCACTGCACCGCCAAAGGTACCGCAAGCGAACCACGCACGCCACTGTCGCACTTCTGTCCTGCGTTTAGCGGTGACAGTCCGCTGCACTCGCGGCTCAGTCACTGTGATTAGCACTTTTTTCGATGTAAACTTGTAAGTTGTTTTTTTGTTTGATACAAACTTCTACAAGGCAAAACAACAACAGAACACAATAGCACGGAGTTTATATTGACTTTTTTTGGAATTCCGTGGCCGCGACACAGGCAAAAGAAAATAAACAAAAAAATGTAATATTTTCATATTTATGCGTGAAATATAGGGTAGTATTAGAACCTTATCAAAATAAAGTAGGTTGTTACCTAATAATAGCAGTCGATATGTGACGAGTTTAATGTGACAATGTCGTAAGAAGTGATCAAAGTTTTCATATAATGATTGTTTGCATAAGTTTCCATAATGTTACTAAAAAGAGTGTTGAAATGTTACTTCAATCTTTTTTCTATAATACAGCTCATTAATTTTGTTTCTTTTAGGCTAAAGTTTGCGTGGCTTATTTTATCTTTTTGTTTTCCTCAAGGGGTTTGAGATGGATTAAATGTATTAAGCCGTAGTGTATAAAGAAATGTTGTGTTTAACGATCGTAAAATTTTAAATCACGCAGAAAATTAAATCGTTCGGTCATGCTTTGTTAAAGATTGTTATGTTATCATTGTTTATGTTAAAGCTTATCATTATTTTTAGTGTTCTCGCACAATTAGGAAATGAATTTTAGGGATGACAAACCTATAGAACTATTTATATTTATAAAAAAATACTATCACATTATCGTAGGGCTTGTCTTTATCTCTACACTGTTCATCTCGTCTCTCTCATAAGGTCACACAGTTGTGTCTTGATAGTCATAGACACACAATTTTGTGCGTTCTCTCTTATTACGCACAGCTGTCGTTCTGTATCCCGTTGCGCCTGACTGAGGGAGCTTTAAGCCCCTTCTTACTAACACAAATACTTGATATGCATGCGACATACAATCGTACACGCGATAGCTACCTGCACCCATGTAAAAATGGGATTATCCAATGAAACTGAACTGGCACAGTGCGAGCACCTTAGTACTCCGGGAGTCGTTTACAACTGAAATTGCAGCATGCTTTGAATTTGGAGTAAGCTTTAAACAAAGAATGTTACCAAGTGTGCACAATTTGCATTGTTAAATTCCGTGATTTTTTATTTTTTGTGCTGAGTTTGCTAGCATTAACCCTTTTTTTTTATGTCGAGAAATTCTGTTTCACAGTATAGTTCTAACGGCTCAATATTGAGTAAGAAATATCTTTGTCTCCCCATAACAGAACCATCTTTCTTTTTCCGTCGCAAAATTTGGTCCCCTCACTAAATCAAGAATAAAATGCTTATCGTTGCGGTTCGACAGGCGCCAATGATGCAAAACTTAATACCACTAGGGAACTTTTAAATTACTTCATTTTCTGTGAATTTCGTCGAGGCTAGCTCTCGCAAGTCAGCCAAACGTACAAGTTGGGAACTACTGGAACACTAGTAGCAGTTTACGGAACTTTCTCAACACTTGCATTCCCCGCTTGAATTATTGCATAATATACGTTTGGCGATAAAACTAACAGTTCCCATTGTTCCGCGTCATTGTTTTTATTGGTGCTTGTAAAATGTTTGATGGTGCTCCCTGCTTTATAACAGTTTGTTTCTTTTTGGCAACGTTTATGGAGTTCTAATTCATGTTATACTATGGCGCTTTAAATTTTGATGTTCACCTATATGTGTTCTTGTTATTCCTATGTTCTCCATTCTGTTTTTCTCATGTTATCTTCTACAATACTAACAAGATGACAAACATCTAAAATTAAGTACTTTGTTTATTCTCTGTTTGTGTCTGTTCTCTGGATGTTTAATTACATAGTAAAATCACGATTTTAGTGATAATGTAATAGTATTAGAGCTCACATAGATCTTCACAACTATTTCCAATTGTCAAGCTGTTCTTTGGAATTTAATATGCTCGAGTAATCTTGCTTGAGAAAAATGCATGGCTTGGATTCCTAGACAAAGAAGTTAGAAAAATATAGGAATAAATAAATTGAATTTTACAATGAAAAGTCAACGTATGTAAATTCAATAGAGTATGAATGAATAAAAGATGACAAGATATCTAAGTACAAAAACAGGTTTTTTAAAACAATTAAATATGTGCACGTACTGAATATCGGAATCTATAATACTTTGCCACCATTCGAAGGAGCCACCCATAGATCAGTCAACCTTCAGACATTGTTTTATGAGACGCCTTCAATCTCCAACGTATCGAGGTCCTCCAGCCATTTCACTTTCCCCACAAATCGTTTCAATCCGAAATAAAATGAAACATTTATTCCCCACTTTGTTTCTATCTCACGAATCTGGAAACACTGTTGATCACACCATAAAACACGAAGAGAAGAAACCCGAAGCCGTAATCCAATTTACTGCGAACAACAAACATTATAAATAAACACGGAGACCCCACAAATAGCGAAAACTATAAATAATACGAGCACATAAACATCGCCATAGTTCAACACCATGATATTGATAATAAAAATTCCTTTCCGGACGGCGAGGGGGAAACTTAAGCCCGCGCGCTGAATGCCGAAGTGTGTATAAATCGAGATCTGCCGTAGGTGGTTTTTAACCAACTTTAAAAAAGGAGGAGGTAGTGAATTTTGATATTTATAAATACATTTATAAGCATATTTCCGACACATATCACGCATTTGCAAAATCATATTCTTCGTAATGAATAGGTAAGGTTTATTCCGAAATAGTTCCAGCACTAAAAAGTGAAAATTAAAAAAAATACAACCGACTAACGAAGTCTATGGAAAAAAAAAACGAAAACACCACACCAGAAAAAAGAAAAAAAATTCGTACTTGGTAGCTAGTTTTGCGTGAAAGTCAGTTGTGTTTTTTTTTTGTAAAAAAGTATTTGGTTTCGAAAACGTACTTATTCAGTTCTTTCCTTGAGATCAAGTGTACATGTGATGTGTTGATGTCTGGTTCCTTTGAAGGGCTCACATTCGAAAGAGTTGCAAGGTATAGATCGAAGGTATTATGGAATGATAGGAAAAATATGGTGTTTCAGCTGTTACTGTCCCACGCTTTTATGGTGGATCTCTATCGTGGGAGTGATGGAACTGCTAGTTGGCGAAAAAATATCAATATGTTGATACCATAAATAACTTTCTAATATTACATGTACCCACAAAATACTGTGACTAGATTAAGATGCAAACTTATTTCATGATATAGAAGTGAAGACACTGTCTTGGCACGCACACAAGGACAAAATAACGTTCAGTCAGAAGAAACTTAAAGTTTGAACCATAAGCAAAACGTTTTCTTATAAACAAGAAAACTAATGAGGACTGATCTCTCTTATTAGCAAACCACAGTCAATGGTATTCAAGATTACGGGAATACATCTTTCTTTACATAACATTGACCTAAGCAAGCTTTAGGCAAACTAGCTACTTCCAGAGATAAGTCCAAGAAAAAATTCAAATCCGAAATTAAGTAGCAATTTGTCTTCCTACGCAGGCAAATCCGAATATTTTACATAAGATCGAATACGAAGACTACCGTCGGGTCGAACCCGAAAGATAACCTCATACGGATGGGAGAGAGCGGCCACAGTAGAAATAAATTCTTTCATGAAGCCCGTATGTTTGGTAAAGAATTATAGTACTGCATTAAATGGATGTTTGAGTTTAATTATACTGTGTGTTTCATGGTTTATGCGTTTAGGTAAATGGTCTTTGGCAGCTGTAAATATGCTTGCTGAGATTTTAATTTGTGTTTATTTGTGTTTACTAATTTTAATCAATAATCACAGATGAGTTACAATTTTACTTGTTTATTTACAGGTAGTGTGAGTGTCTACTTGAAGTGTTTATTGGTACGTACGTAGTTAATTATTATTTCATTCTAAAGCGTGACTATTATAAATGGGAAATCATCGAGGGTTGAACAAGAAAACAAGGTGATTACAAAGGCCTGTTTATTGGTCTTAAACATTATATCGATGTATATACAACTTATAATATCAGTACCTACAATAATACTAATATCAAACTTTCACACTTTAAATGTTCACATCCAAAATCCCTATCCAACAATAAAATAAACGGTTTACTCGTAAACCACTCGTAAAACATTCGATAACATTACTACTGTATTAGAAGAAGAATAAGGTGAATTATAGCAAGAAGAAACCAATAATTAATGGAATTTCACCGTCGCTAATGTACTGGCACGAAAACCACGAGTTCGCATTATTAAGTTATAAGATTGTTACAATTTTCTAGAAATTAGAGTACATCAAAGCAACAAAATAGCGGGCCGATACCAAAATGGGGTGCGTGTGAATTTAATTGTATCCAGGGCCACAAACTTATGGCACCGGTAGATCCTGTTGGGTTTTATTTGGTAAAAGTCCAACAAATTCCAACATACACTTCGTTTTACTTAGACGGAGAGCAACGATTTGATCACAAAAATAAAAGATAAGCAGCAAACACATTTTTATTAGGGTTGCGTCAACAAACCTCCAATCAGTTAACTATGTTCTCAGTCGTAGTGATCTCTAGAATACAGTGTGTCACAAACTCATATTTTTGAGGTTTTTGATGAAACCGATAATGAATCAGAGAATGGGCAGCAGCATTGTCTTTATGTGCATTGCTACAGCTACACTGCGATCGCCAACCCGCCTGCTTAGCGTGGCAATTATGGCAAACCCCCAGACATGGAGGCCTATGTCCAGCAGTGGACATGATGATGTTGACCAGCTGTTATGATGATGACGAAACCTATATTGTATTTCCACGAACAGCTCAATCTGATCCGCCATCGTGGTCGTAATACCACTAGTACGTGTGTTATAAATTCATTTTGATTGACTGCTTCGTGATCTAGAGGTTGCAAGTGCGACTGGAAAGCCTGTGATCTCTGGTGCTTTTTTTATGGATGGAAAATCATCAAATGACACCTTCCGCTCTGGGCGGAGCAAAAGATAGTATCAGACTCTTACTGACTAAAACCCATCCGTGCTCCTCCTAGTGCCCTTTGCTTTCCTGGGTCGCGGTAACTTTTTCGAACAAAATCCGCAACCCTGGCAGGCTCTGGCCCTAACGGGCCCCTTCTCCTAATACGGACCCCTTCTGCTAAACGGGCCCCTTCTCCTAATCTCTGGTGCTAGGACAGACAAAGAGTTTCACTAGCAATCTAGATTTGTTTCGTGCTTAAGGAGAAATCATTATCTGGATGTCAAAGTGTAGCTCCGGGGAATATATGCTTCATATTCTGTAAACATTCATATTGATGATTGTTTGCGATCGGTTTTTGAGTGACGTCTCTGAGGGTGGCAATTTGTGACTACTTTTCATTGCTTAGGTCTCAACCTGCTAAAACAGTTGTATGTGGAAATTAATAAATAAATCAATACTTATACCTTTTTTTAAGGATGGGAAATTGTCAAATGAATTTTTCCGCTCTGGGCGGAACGGAAAAGATTGCATGTCAGACTCTTACTGACTAAAACCCATCCGTGCTCCTCTTAGTGCCTTTTGCGTTCCAGGCCCGGGGTGGCTTTCAAAAAATTTCCTCAACCCTGGCAGATGCTTATTCCTACTAACTAATACTTATCTCTAATAGCATTTAATGATGATCGATACACGGGCAGGTCATGTCTTGGATAAGGAATACGACCTACGGACAATATTCCCTTGCCGATACCGATGCAAAAGCTAATAATATTGAGTGTTCATTCCATTCCTGTGTAAACCTTCTGTTGTAGCATTTTCACATTTTCGCTCAACGTTAACCGCGAGCAATATTGTTGAAGAGATAGGTAACCTCGGTTTTGTATTTTTAGAAGTAAATTGTTTTGTGGAGTCTATCATTTTGTTTGAATCTACACTACATTCGATTGGCTGTTGGCAAAGTTCTGCAATTTCATTGATTAGTTGTTTTTTTGAAAAATTGTTTATCAACTATAGTTTGTTGTTCTATGCATGCTTCATCATGTGATACAAGTGAGCAATCCGCAAGAGAACCAAGGTAACCGATATAGCCCGAAGGATCGCCAAAGTGAAGTGGCAGTGGACAAGGCACATTGCTCGCAGAATAGTTGGCCGATGGAGCCGAAAAGTTCTGGAGTGGCGACTGCGTACCGGAAGACGTAACGTTTGGAGGCCTTCCACTAGGTGGACCGATGACCTGGTGAGAGTCGCTGGTAGCCGATGGATGCGAGACGCACAGGACCGGTGGTTGTGGGTACACTTGGGGGAGGCCTATGTCCAGCAGTGGACGTTTTCGGCTGATATGATGATAAGTGATATTACGATCTAAGGGCCTTAAACTTAAGAGTGAAAAGGTAAATTCTGGGCAAACGTGCTCCAACGGCGACCAATCGGTTTCCATCATTGCATTTAACCATAATGACCTAATCATAGATAAAAATCCCTAATTTTAAAAGTTTTAATGAAGATGGCTTTCTAACTCAATTAAATCAATAGAATATGCTTCCCGTATATACGAGTAGGTTCAACGCGACACTGCAACAAAGATGCAATCACCAAAGACTGGTCACACTGTCGTTGGTTTGAGCAAATAGAAACTGTCAGTAAATTGCATTTTACCATACAAATTGGATCAGTAGTAACTCAAACTCGTCAAAGCACACAATTTTAATAAAAAAATCTACTAAAAGAATAAATTCCTAACAAACGTATGCTCAAGATCCAACTATCAATTTACTTTGTAACATTAAAAGGAACTATTTTAATAAATTCCCTTGCTACAGTTCCAAGCTATTCCACAAAGAATAATATTTTTTTGTTACAAATGCGAGGCTTTGCTTTTAATGGAAACTTTCCTGTAGCATCAAGCTGTCAGCTTTGTAACTCCTTTAATAGTATTTTATAGTTTTAACTTCTGTTTCTGCTGTTGGAACGTAAAAATACGGTTAATATATTACAAATGTTGTGCATGTTGCTCTGGAATTGCAAAGGTACTGTTTTGCCTGGTGTTGTCAGTATAGGCATGTGATCGTTGTCAATTGAGCTTTTTCTAAACTTATGTTATAAAGAGCTAACAATGTTTGTTTATTATAATTTTAAGGTTAATCTCCAGAAATACAATTTATTTATGAACTTTATTTTACTCAAATTTTTATTTATTATACAGCGTGTAACAAAATAAACGCTAAGGTGCGTCTTAAGTGGTCATTGTACTCATCATTATGAACATCTATTACAATTGGACCAACCCTGAAATCGCAGAAAAAAATCGTCTGTTCAGTACATTTGGTCGAGTTATGCGCACAGAACTGTATGGGGCAGTCGATTTTTTGTCGCGATTTCAGTGGTGCTCCCTTCTTAGTGAAAGTTGTTCATAATGATGATTAAAATGACCCCATAAGAGGTATTGCGTTTATTCTGTTATACGTTGTATACTACACACTGATTTTCATAAACAAATAGGTAAGGGAATAGGAAGGCATGGATGATAGAATTAAGTTAAGTTTTTTTTGCATTACAACCCAATAGTCTGGCACGCGATGATGGCAAGAGACCGGACGGCATGTCGTTATTTCCATGGAAGATGCCTATGCCCTGCGCTATTCCATCTTCCTCTTCTCTTCGTGCTGTGTTGGCGCTGCCACTGGTGCTGCGGGGAACCTCAAGCAGGGGAAATAATTATAATAACATATCGTTGGTAGTTACAGTTTCAGTTTAGGGTTAAAACTCTCGGGGCATGGGATAATAATACTACAGCTCATAACATGTTTATAGATCAGTCAAGACGCTTCGCGTGACCTAAGGGCTGGTTTTTTCCTTGGACAAAGGATAAGCAATGCCATACAACGTGGTAATGCAGCCAGTCTTTCTTTGTCTTCCAGTCGACAGCGATGCGGACGAATTTTTTGACGCCATATTTTAGGTTTAACTTTGTGTAGAGTTTTGTTTTTTTATTTGTTAGTGTATAGTTAGTGAAGTTTTTTTAATAAGATAATTTTGTTGCTCGTCTTATGGCAGTCCCAAATACAGTTTTGTTCTTTTTTTCATGTCTTTTAAAGTGAGGTAATATTACCATCGAGCCCAATAAAATCCAATAAGATCATCCAACTTTGCTCTTTATAATTTTTTTGTATGTTACCTTTGTAAATAATCAATAAGTAGCTGATTGTCTGATGAGATTTAAATTAATATTTGAATACCACCAACTGTGGCAGGACACAGAGACTCATTACCCTGTAACTGTTCCACACTTTTTTACCTATGTACAAAAATAAACGTATTTGATTTGGATGCGTTTGTCAAATTTGATTCGGCTTATATATATATTAGATCATATTGCAACCCATCTCCAGAAAAATATGTTACAAAACGAATTATATTGCCCTCCGCTCCTGAGCTTATAGCCTTAGGACACAAGGGTGCCAGTTCAAACTTAATTGGGTTGTAGGGGTCAGACGGCGGTCTCCCCGAGTAAAATACTGATATTCAGATGCCGCTAGTCAGCTCGGAAACCAACCTGAATGTATTACAATCCAATATGGTTGATTACAATTCAAAATTTGACTGATGAACAACTTCTTCAAGATTTGTGTTTCAGAGTATTGTTTGTTTTAAAAATATCTAAAATCACCCTACAGAAATTGATACAGAAAACTTTACAAGAGACTATGCTGTATCAAAGTTTGGTCTGTCTGTCGTTCCATAGACACACTTAATTGGCCGTTACCAAACTATAGTCGTTGCATTGGGTAACATAGTTCGACAAGCCTGGCTGCATAGTAAACGCACACTACCTGAGCGAAATTGGTCTTGCGGTCACTGTTTCATGTTTATGTGTTGTGCCTGTAGCATGACTACTATTAACTGTTATATTGATTGGCTCTTGGAACATCAGCTGCGATTTCAACGTCATCGTAGTGTCTATTGATATCTTAATTTAAACGTTCACTCATGATCATCGTTCTCTTATCCGTACTCAAATTTATTTTGGGGCTCTAGATGTCATCTCCGTAGTCCCTTTCTTAGCCATTTCAACCTTCAAACAGTCCACTTATTATTTCTTTGGTATTCCCCTACTCTTATGGTCACCTAAATTCTTACCGAAAACTTTTATGTCAAGCCCATAAATCTCGGAATAAATTTATAGATCAGAATCGTTTCAATACGGTCTGATATTTTTTGCTTTGCCAAGTACTTCATATTCTACTACTTCACATTTACTTCAGTGTTAAATTTTCAAAAGCTCCAACTATCTACAATTTCCTATGGAAAGCTGCACAATTATACAAATCAATTGCCCCTATCTCCGAGTTTGAAATTAGCGGAATCGTTTCTATCCCCCAGCACTACGGCTCTGCAAAGTTTTCTTTGTCCGAGAGCTGTTCTATCCTCTTTGCGAGTCGGCTTCCACTTTGTTCCCTTTATTATATTTCAATACATTTAACTATTAAGCTGGTGAATTACCAGCAGGATGCGGAAGTTTGGTTATTCTGTACCTGGTACAGTTTGTTTAACCAAAGAGGCTTTGTTTAGTTCTCTTTGATGATGGTCATAATGAGATTTGTGCAGTATAGAAATGATGCTAATTAAAATGTCAATTTGATTGTGCATTTAATTTACATACAGCGTAATCGAGAATCGAAAGTTGGGTAACAATATTGATGTACGATACAGTCTAAAAACACATTTAATCTAGCTAATGATGAAATGGTTGACGCCCAGACCAATATTTATCATACTTTTTTTCTCCAGTCCATTCTTCACATTTTATAAAAGATCTCTGATCTCTCAGTTATTTGCGGGGTTTCAAGCCAGATGCAGGAGTATTACTGTTGTTTAAAGGATCGTAACAATATGTCACCGTCGGCGTCCTGGCCAGTTTCTCTAGTATTACTTGAGCACTAAAAGAAGAGTGGTGTTTTCTGTTTAGACGTGGATACACGTTCGCAATTTATTTTATTATATTCTTTAAGTTTTATTTTGTGAGGAATATTTTTATGAAAATCGTGAAAATTATTAGGTCTTTAAATATTGTACTGCAATACAAAAAGTTAAGAGAGCTTCCAGTATTTTTTTTTGTTGTGGATTTAACGTCTGGATTTATTAAATCTTGTAACTGGATTTAAACATTTTGATTTTGCTAAATTTATTGGTAATCTTGCCAACATGGCTAAGTTTTAGCTCCAAGGCTAAATTCAATCGAACTTTAATAATGGTGTAGCAGTACCAAAGTCTCATACGAATTCAGATACAAGAACTTCGACCATAGCCCAGAGATCACACAAATGACGCGTATTGAAGCACACAGTTATGTTCACCAAGAATACACATCAACCTATAGACCCTATAAATTAAATTTTAAGAATAATAAAACAATCAAAGTGTCGATTTATTCTCCACACAGATATTATTGTTTTTGGGGCAAGAAGTAAGAAGGGCTGATGTTTAATTTAATGGGAATCCCATATAAAAACATGAGGGAAATGTTTAGGGGACACGCTGTCGATTTCTGCTCTCGAGTTATTGAAGGGAACTCCAGAAGGGTAGACCCTGATTGTCAACTATCAACTTTAAGTTCTGGATAGTTTGGTTCAAAATTCGTTGCTCGTGATGAGTGCTTATTTTTAGTATCAGCTATTAAATTATCAAAGTAATCTAGTGATAAAAATCTCGATGTAAAGGAAATGTATCACTTACGTTTTCTTGCGTTGGGGTGTGGGTAGAGAGTAAGCTGTACTGTGACGAAACTCATTTCTGAAGTCCGCTGTGATAACATCTTCTAAATATTTTGTTGAGGGTGGTAATGGTGCAAGCGCTAAGATAAATGCTGTTACAATTTATTGTAAAGAATAACAATTTATTTATTCGTTAATGGTAGTCTTATTCGTTCACTTATCGTTTTTTTTAAGGATAGGAAATCATCAAAATGTTATGTGTAGGAAGTTGTAATTGAAAAATTAGTCTTTTTATTTCAATAATCATTAATCATTTCCAGCAGTTTGACAATATTAAGACCATACTTATGGTGTAACCGGAAAATTGCAAATGCCGTAAGACTGTAAAATATCGCGTGTTATTGTAAACCATTTTTTCTTAATAAGACACAGATATATTGGAAACTATTGAATTTGGATGAGATTTATTGTGTACAAAACTATTTTTTCATAATACATCTAGAAATCTAGCGTTACGATTTTACGGAGTGTGCAATTTTTCGGTGACATAACTACTTTCCAAATTTTTTGCCAACGGCTCAATAACATTAAAGCTGAATCCAGTTTGACTGGAAGCCGACCTAAACAAAGTTGGGCAAAGGCTAGGCAGATGAAGCTCAATAACATAAGGGCAAACTAAACTTATTGAAACTACCGAAAAATCACTTGCCCCAGTTTATACAGTATTCAAAACGTACACTATTTTGATAGGTACTATCATATTGGCATAAACCGAAACGGTCCGACATGGCAGCAAAACAAACAAATATATCAATTTAAGTCGGAATAGTCCCCCGTGGTATATTGTAATTAAACTTTTTTGTATGAGAGCTGTGCCCCAGTTTCCTTGCCAATACATTAGTAGGCCGACACTCATTTTCTACACATTAATTATATTCTGATTCAGTAATTTGTCAATCTATATTAATAATATAATTAAAGAGGTAAAGTTTGTGAGGTTGTAGGGGGTAATCTCTAAATCTACTGAACTGATTTTAAAAAATATTTTATATAATGATAGCCACAAATGTGGCTATCATTATATAAAATATTTTTTTAAATCAGTCAGGCCTTCCTCATAAATTATGAGGAAGGCTATAGGCTATCCGGTAATGGTAAATAATAACGAGAACGTGAAACAACGGGATATTCTGATCAGTTATTCTGATCATCATTAACTTGATTTTTGGTTTATTGATCTCGCGTTTTTTTTTTTATTTATGAATGAGCTAGCTCTTGACCTCGATCACGCCTGATGGAAAGCGATAGATGAGGTCCATGATGAAGCGAGCGTGCCCAGTAGATGCCTTGAGGCACTGGTACTCCCACGCGTCGACGAAACACAGCAGGCTGCTTGACGCCGAACTCCGGTGGGAGGGTGGTCGCGAACCAGGCGGGCGATAGCCCTACCACCGCAAGGGAAGGATTGGCCAGTCTTATAAGGTGTTAGATGAGACTGTCCAGGATGCGCCGAGCGCTCGGTTCAGTTGAGTGTCTGATGAAACAAATTGCGCTACACGAGGAGGCTCCTTCATGCATCCCTAAACCAATTTCAAGTGATTGAAAGTGATCATGAATCTTTCTTAAATTGGGTTTCATGCGAATGTTATTTTCAATAGATACTTAATGAAACGGAAGAGCTCGTGGCTAAATAATAACAGCAGCACGGATCGATCTTCAAGGTTAAGCAACGCTTGCCGAGGTCGGTCTGTGGATGGGTGACCATCTTAACATATCGAGACTCCTTCATGCCTCGGAAAGCACGTTAAGCCATTGGTCCCGGCTGTCATTTGTAGATTTTTGGCAGTCGTTACGGATCGTCTGAAGCTAGAAAATTTGACAACAGTCTTGCCAAGAATTAGCGTGTCACCCAGTTAATGGGTTGTGGAGGACGTAAAATACTGGTATTCAGCTGAATCCGGTTTGACTGGAAGCAGACCCTAATTCAGTTGGGAAAAGGCAAGGCAGATGACTTAATAACATTAAAAGCCCAGATGACAACGGAATAATTATTTATGTAATTTTTTATTATAAACTTTGGGTGACTGCTGGCATAATGCTATCAACGTATCAAACGTTGATAGCATTATGCCAGCAGTCACCCAAAGTCAAATCTCCTCTCTCAAAAATTTTAAATACAATTAATTTACAAAGTCCACATCCTAATGACATCATCTTTATAAAAAATATTGGTGAACCAAGCGTTACCATTGCTAATTGCATCGTTCTCAAAGACATTTCGTAGACACGAAATTTTCGGAGAATTTTCCGAAGTAGTTAGCATCTTGCTAATTAAAGTCGCCCGCTGTTCCAATTTTAGGTTGAAGTAGGTTTTCGGTTTTTATAATTACTTTGCGCTTTGTAATATTAACAGCGTCTGTTTTTTTTGTTTAAGGCGAGGTTTGTTAATTTTTGGAAGTGTTTTGTTTTTCCACAGAGAGGGGAAGACTGTTTTCCAGCATTGGATCTTATCGGCTGATTATGTTTTGGTAAAGCTTGTCGTTTACATATTGATGATTTTAATGAATGAAGTTATAAATTACTAGCTTTTACCCGTGACTTTGTACGCGTATATCCCGTTGTTTCCCTTTTCCGTTGGAATTTCTCGTTCCCGTATAGCCTTCTTCATGAATGTGGCTATCATATACATAAATAATTTTCAAAATTGGTTCAGTAGATCCAGAGATTACCCCCTACAACCTCACAAAACTTTACCTCTACATAGTATGAGTAGGTATAGATTAAATTTAAAATACTTTACTGTATGGATCAGAATGTTGAGCTGTGAAAAAAACGTATGAAAAAAATAGCATGTAGCGGAGATGAGAATGTTGAGTTGGATGTGTGGAGTAACAAGAATGGATAAAGTGAGAAGTGAGTACATATAAGAGGTAGTTTAAAAGTGGCGTCAGTGACGAAAAAGTTGATAGGGAATCGCTTGTCTTGGTATGGTCATGTGAAGAGAAGGGTTAAAACGCATGTTACTAAAAGAGTTATGAATATAAATGTGGATGAATAGAGAGGGAGATGGCCAAAGAAAAGATGAATAGACTGTGTGATGAGTGAAATGAAAGAAAAAGGATTAAGTGATAGTGTGACAGACAGAATGGAAAAATAAAACGTGTTGCGCTGACTCCAAGTAACATGGAATAAAGGCAGGAAAATTATGACTAACTACATAATATTTTATACACTAAAAGTAAAAATTAAAACTCATAACTAAGTTAACCCTAAAATATAGCGTCAATAAATTCGTCCGCATTGCTGTCGACTGGATGTGTGCCCAAAAGACTGGCGGCGTTGCCACGTTGTATGGCAATGGTTATCCTTTGTCCAAGAAAAACCCAGGCCTTGGGTCACGTGAAGAGTCAAGTAGACGTTTGGATAGTTATTTTATTTATGAATTGAATAAACTGGTTTCTGGCGGCTTATGAATTACCATTTTATAACAAAAATATGAAGGTGTGGCAAATCGAAAATATATTTTTCGTAATGAAACTGTGTTGGTTTTGATACTATTAAATACAGCAATGAATAATTTAACTAATAAAAATTTTTTTTTCATCAGTTTGCATTATGAATCTATGTAGACATATTATGTTATTAGTTTGAGTAGTTTTTAGTTGTAATAATTAAACCTTTTGGTTTGCACAAAACCTGACGCACCTGGTTTCCTTTGATTCCAATCAGAAGAACAGAAATAAGATAGCATACTTCAGGACAGAATGCTTCTTCCGGATTGGTCGTCATAAAATATTTTGCACGTAAAACCCTGCACTACTTGAAGAACATTTTGGTTTATATTTTTCTGATAACATCGTAAACATCTTCTTGGGTAGAGCGTAAATAATGAATCCGTTTTATAACTTTTTTCTTACTTTGTTTTTGTTGTGTTTTTTATACTGATAGAGTGGAATATGCTCAGATGATTGACTTTTAACTTTACGACTTTTTGTTCAGTGTTTTTCAGCCTAGGTTTAGGAATTCTGACACTAGGGTGTGTGGGGTCATTAGACCTTACTGCCCACACGATAAAGAAAGAAAGCCCAGTGATTATTTTTGCTAATTATTGTACATTATAAGGCTCGTGAAAAAGTACTAACAACGCTTGCCAAGGTCGGTCTGTGAATGGGTGACAATCCATCCATTCGAGATCCAACGGCTTAACGTGCTGTCTAAGACACAGAGAGGTCCATGTCTCGGACAACACGTTAAGCCGTTGGTTTTAGCTATCATTTGCAGTGTGAGCATGTTGTAACCCAGCAACTGGGTTGTGGACGTCAGACCGGGAGTCACTCCATTTAAAATACTGGTAATAAAGCTTAATCCGTTAAGACTGGAAGCTTCAACATGGTTGGGGAAAAGCTGGGCATGGTTCATCATCTGCCTAGCCTTTTCCTAACTATATTGGGGTCGACTCCCATTCAAACCGAATTCAGCTGAATACCAATATTTTACGTCTAGCGGCTGCCTGCCTACCAGACCTCCACAACCAATTAACTGGCTAACACGGTACTTCATGGCAAGACAGTGCCAAATTTTCTGGATTCTGACAATCCATAACGACTGCCAAAGATCTCCAATTGACAGCCGTGACCAACGGCTTAAGGTGCTTTCTGAGGCACGGAGGAGTCTCAGTATGTTAAGATGGTCACCCATCTACAGACCAACCTCGGTAAGCGTTGCTTAACCTTGAAGATCGGCCCGTGCGGCTGTTATAATTTAGCCATGAGCTCCTAAGCTAAGAATGGTATGAAAAACAAATAGTTGACAAAAGCAGAGTTCTTTGTGACGGAGTTCGCACCAAAAATACCTAATTCATACAACGTTCTTCTTCGTCTTTGAAAGCACGCTGACATGATTTTGTAGAAAATACATTATCCTCCGCTTGCTCATAGTTCAATGACCGACTAAAGGAACCTTACAAAAACTTGTGATATAGTGTTTAAAAACACTATTAAAACATTCATCGCATGGATTTTCGTTGTTAGGGACTGAAATAAAAATAGTAGATAAACCGATTGGTTTGGAAATCTACTTCTATATTATTTTAATATAATAAAGCTGAAGAGTTTGTTTGTTTGAACGCGCTAATCTCTGGAACTACCAGTCGGATTTAGAAAAATATTTTTGTATATGATAGCCACATTCATGAGGAAGGAAAATTTATACGGAACGGGAAAAAAAAAGTTACACGCGTACGAAGTAGCGGGCAAAAAGCAGTGCTTTAATAATAATAAAAATTATTAATCAATTATTTTTAATAAATTTCTGGATCAAGTGCTTGATCCAGAAAGCAGTAAGTACTACTGGACACGGCGCGTATTGTTAGGAGTTTCCTCGCTCAGGAGCCCTGACCGGTAGCTTGGACCCTGTTCCCTGACCGGTAGGCTATTTTTATATTATTAATGTTTTTTTTATTTATTTTTTTAAATATTTAAAAATGTAAATTTATGTATTAGAAAATGTTATGAACATAAAATGAATAAATGGAATAAAATTAAAAAAAAATAATAATAAAGAGATCTCTTTATTAACTTTTTCTTACTTACTACTAATTTTTATTGTTATTCCAATTAATAAAAATAATTATTTTAATTCAGAAATTCCATAATTTGTTAGTAAACATGCAGGTTGGTCAAATAACGGACGAGCGGGCTATCAAATTTCCCCGCAATGACAATCAGGAGACTGTTCGAGCTGCCCCGGACCCTCTGCAGCAGCGACGCGGCACGCTTACGTCTGATCGCTGCAAAGCCTATGCGCATCAGCAAATCTTCCTTTTGATAAAGTTATTAATTTAAAAGCTATGATATTTAGCTTGCTTAGCCAAATAATTTGAGGCCCACCTTCCACCTTAACCGGCTACATCTGAGTATTAGTAATATTATTTACATGAAGCGACTGCTAATCTAACCTTCACAACCCAGTAACTGGGTAATATGGTCTATCCTTTGGCCAGACCTCTGTGATTTCTTGGCTTCTGACTAAACGACTGTCAAAGATTTATGACAGCCGGGACCAACAGCTCAACGTGCTTTCTGAGACACGAAGGATCTCGGTATATTAGGATGGTGATCAATCCACGGACCCACCCTGGAAAGCGTTGCTTGACTTTGCTGATCAACCCGAGGGGTTATAATTAAATAGCCCCGAGATTTTAGATATCGGACGTTAAAGAATCATCCCATCACTGTCCGTGGGTGTCGTGAGATTTGCATGAGCATTCTCTGTAGGTACATTGCAATAGCTACACTGCGATCGCCAACCCGCCTGCCAAGCGTGGCAATATGGCAAATCCACCCATTTGGGGGAGGCCTATGTCCAGCAGTGTTCGTCTTTTGACTGATATGATGATGTTGATGATGAGCTTCACACAAATCAAAAGAGTAACCTTATAATTAATTTACAAGTAGTCAAAAATGCGAAAGTGCGAAATCGATGACTGATTTACAGAATATTAAACTTTTACGGACAATAATATCTCTTTTTAACCGACTTCAAAAAAAGGAGGAGGTTCTCAATTCGGTTGTATTTTTTTTTTTTTATTTTTTTTTATTTTTTTTTTTTTATGTTTGTTACCTCAGAACTCCGTCGTTCATGAACCGATTTGCAAATTTTTTTTTTCCCCTTGCTTGATATGCTTCCAGATTGGTCCCATTTTTTTCAAAATCCAGTTCTGATGATGGAATCTATGAGAAATCGAGGGAACTCCTCAAATATTGTAGGCAACCATATAGTTATTTTGGTATTTTCATCGAGAACTTAAGCATCTACAGTCAAAAAGTAACATTTGATGAAGTGGAACTGGTGGAGAAGATCAGAAACCAGTGGCCAACGGAACTTGACACTCGCATAAATATCACAATGCAACTATGACAATGCAAATAAACAAATGATTCTGAATAGTTATGTTGAGAATGGTATCATCGAACTGATCTGATGATGATGGAGCTGGATGGTAGGCACCGGAACTGCGTAATTAATCACTGTATCCCAGCCGTGTTTGGGCTTATTAGAATTGTCATGAGATGCACTTTGGCTATAAGGTATAGTTTTTTTTATCTCACGAGTGCGGGCGAGCCATAGTTGCGTAGGTAAATGTACGTGCACATTGTCTTAGTGTGCGTGAGCTTGTGTCAGTCGCTCTCAAGGTTACGCACACTAAGACAATGTGCACGTACATTTACCTACACAACTATGGCTCGCCCGCACTCGTGAGATAAAACAACTATACTATCAGACTGTTCTGATGATGGAACCGGAAGGTAGAAGGTAGGCATGGGAACTTCATAATAAAACAATGAATTCTAGCAGTGTTAAGGTGAGAAAAATGCCTACTGAGTACTGCTAGTTTTTCGGTTTTTCGTAAGGCGAGAACTAATTCGAATTTGTAAAAAAGGACATTTTTTTTTATTTGAAATAGACACATCGATAGTAGGTATTTTTTGCGGCGTATCATCCCTTCACGGGAATAAAACGTTTAAAAAAAAACAGTGTACAATATTTACGACATGGTACCTTTTTCATAAGAATATTCAATGTAGGAACGATATTAACTTCGTTGCCTTCATTTTAATAAAAAAAAACACTAACCGGCGAGAAATAAAAAAAAATTTTACAAAAAAAAAAACCGCCTTCAAAAAAAACAAACAAAAACCGTTCCCACTAAAAAGTTTAAAATAAATATTTGAATTGCTTTAAAGAAACATAATTTAAAAGTAAACTTATTTGACATTAATATTTTGCAAATATTTAAAATTTATTACTTCTTTTTGGAGTCGGTGCCAGCCAAAGCAAGGAAATACGAATAGGCAATAATTCCTAGAAAAACTACCTCTAACTTAACTATAAAACTACCAAGATACCAATTGCATACACATATTAATTAAAAGACGAATACGGACTAGACTAAATTCGAAAAAATTTAACCAATATGCACAATAATTTCTTTTAAACGAAAAAAATATACTTATAAAAAAATTCCAGCCACTTTTTAAGTAAGTACTTTGACATTTTTAGCATTGTCTTTATGCATCTGTTTTTAAATTTTGTCATTGTGGATCAAAAAACAAAGGCACGGGATATTAAATATAACTAGAAACTTATCAAGTTCCAACAATAAAGCTGCTGGCACCGGCTCCAAAAAGAAGTAATAAATTTTAAATATTTGCAAAATATTAATGTCAAATAAGTTTACTTTTAAATTATGTTTCTTTAAAGCAATTCAAATATTTATTTTAAACTTTTTAGTGGGAACGGTTTTTGTTTGTTTTTTTTGAAGGCGGTTTTTTTTTTATACAATACACATTGTATCTTCAAGTGTTTTGTTTTATGGTGCGTTAAATAAATTACTGACACGAACATTATCTTCTGTTTTACGATAGGGGTAAGCTTATAGTGATGGGAAAATAGGTAGGTACAGGATTAAATATCGATAGTCGAATCAAATTACCTCTACTTATGTTAAATTGTGATTGAATATAAGGCTCGTAACACAGCTAATTTGCTCTCAACCTACTGGACTCGTACAGTTGCTTTAAAATCAACAAAATGAAGAAAAGTTGTTTTTAAAAGATCGCTTTTAGCAATTTCCACGTATACGGTTTAAGTTTCAAGGGACCATGGATAGTTAAACTAAATACCATCTAAAACACGACATAGTTTTAGTTCACTTGTTTTTTTTTAATATGACACGATGGCTCTAAAAACTGCTTAAACAAAATTAAATACATACCTACCTGCTACAAACATTAATAGGGCCTATGTCAATGTTTTGACGTAGGTATAGTAACGTTACGGTATTGATAACTACAGAGAATTTTGAATATAAAAAAACTACAACCCCTTAGTATTTTGGTCTAATTATTTGCGACAAACATAATTTGTATTATGCAATAATATGAATATACATTAGTAACCAATTCAAATAAATATTATGTGTGAAAAGAGTATTAGGTAGGTATAATGGTAAAATTCAATCAAATTAATGATACTGTTACTTTACTATACGTCAAAACATTCGTGTCTCTCTCTCTGATAAAGCAAAAAAAAAATACAACCGAATTGAGAACCTACTCCTTGTTTGGAAGTCGGTTAAAAAGAATAACTGAATAATCAAATACATTTTAATCGAATCAAACTGATTCACATCTTTCTCATCACTAGTCCTAATAAACGGCTACCCTAAACTCCGATTAAGGTCGAAACATTGTTCAGATTCTGTTGTATATTAGACATCAGCTGATAATTTATACGACCGATTTTATTTGCCTATGGAAATTGTTGCCATTCCGCTATTGTTTCACGCAATTTGCGTTTATAAGTAAATTACTATAGGTTTGTGTTTTGCGTAACATTTTAGGGGTGCATACGTAATGCGACATTATGTTGATGATGACTTATGATAATGGCAATAGGAATATATTTCCATGCTTGATCTTAGGTGGGAGAGAGAAAAAAGTTTTCATATTTTGTCGTCCTTATAAAGAGTCCACCTTACCCTTCTGGGGTGTGGAAGTTTTCCTAATACAGAAATTCACAAAATCCGTTGTAAGTTTGTCAATTCAACATATTCATTGCGTGTTTTACGCTATCAATCCAACGAATTTTTAAACAGCAATGGATTATGAAGTGTGCCAGTTAGACTGGTAGAAAGCTTCGTCCAGTATGTTTGGGTCCCAACATTGTGGTGAACCTTTAGAAATAAAAAAATAATAAAATTTCCTATGGTTAGTGTTTTTCTTCTGAATGGGAAATCATCAAATGACTTCTCCCGCTCTGGGTGGAGCGGAAGGGAGTGTCAGACTCTTACTGACTAAAACCCATCCGTGTTCCTCCTAATGCCCTTTGCGTTCCAGGGCCGCGCTCTTTTGAACAAATTCCGCAATTGGCCTTTTAAATGATCGTTGTCATATTATCTAACATGTAAATAGTAGTTCACCACGGACTACCTATATCTTTCCAAGTTCTCAGTAAAGTCCACCCAAAAGTTGTGTAAAAAAGATCAGTTTTAGAAGAAGCGATAAAGCTGTCTATTGTTAGACCTGGTTAGACCCCCTGGTATTTTTAAGCTACTGTTATTTGTCATAAAAAGTAAATATTTTTGTTGTATTATTTTCCTATACCTCCATGACAAGCTATCTAGCTTGCTTCTTATCATTACAGCTTTCATTATGATTCATCAGATGTTACATTATGTGTAACTGTATGATCATTTCGGTTCAATTAACATCTTAAACAATTGCGTTATGAATTATGTAACAATATGTTTAACTGATTGTTAGAACAATTATCTTACATCATGCTTAGTGTGGTTAGGATTGTGGATATGGGGATTGTCACACTAGGGAATTATGTAATACTAACAACCTACACATAAGCTCCCAATCTGCATGATTTTCTCCAACTCTTTTAATGTTAGATAGCCCATTTATCGAGGAAGGTTATATATAGGGTAACCATCACGCTACAACCAATAGATGCGGAGCGTTAATGAAAAATGTGACGCAGGCGAAGTTGCGCGGGTCACCTAGTTATATTGTAATTTTCTGACACGATAAGCTTAATAGGAGCAAGTCATCCACGCCTAGTAGTTCAATAAAAGTTCGTTCATCAAAATTACTTTCACAAAGAGTCCATTTAAGCAAAGTCAACAGCACCCAGAACTAAAATGTGAATAAAATGTCCAATATTTTATTTCAATTGAATATTGAAATATTTCACTGTGAAGTGTCCCGATAAAATGGAGTCCCAATAAACTGTCCATTAAACAAATAAAATACGTTTGGTAATAAAATTGGGCAGAACTGACTCAATAGAAGGATTGCTTTTTGAACATTTGCTTTTTCATGGCATTTATGTTCTTTATTGCACTTTTGTTTATCGTTAGTAGTATTTCGTGCAGTTTACTAATAGCTCAATTTGAGTAGCATGGCCAATTAGATCACTTGACTCGTTTTTACTCGACGAGTTTTTTTATAACCTTATTACATAATGTAGTAGGTATATTTTAGAATGTAGGGTAATAAATTTTGTATTTTGAAACAACGCGGCGATAGCTAGTTTTACCCGACTGCGTCAGAAGAAGGGTAATGTTTTTCGTGCTTATGTATGTATGTTTGAATGTATGTCCATTTCTTTGGCATGCCCTGCAGCCCAAACGGCTGAACGGAATTTGACATATGTGGTGTCGTTGAATTTGTCAGAATTGTGGTAGTGACATAGGCTGTACAAATTTTCAAAATGACGCCAAATGAAAAAAAAAATAACTCACTAAAATGTAGGAAATAATAAAAAAATGGCTAATTATTTTTGAGGCGAATAACAATTTATTAGGCGACTAACTAATGGGTTACAAAAAATAATGACTTGGCGGCTAATATTAACAGTGGGATGTCATACGTATATGTGTTTTAATTGGTGTAAGAGCGAGCGAAGCGAGCTCGGGACTTGGAGCACCCCGACTCGGACAGGTTAGGTTAGAAGGGAATGGCGGGGTCAAGTGAGCGAGCGAAGCGAGCGGACAGACCCCGCCATCCCCTTCGTGGTTATTTTTTTTAAACCACCCAAAAATATTTATTTATTTATACTAGAATCACTGCCAATTTAAATTTAAACAGAGCTCACAACTCTATATAAAGCTGCTACTTTATACTTAAAATGCTACTTCACTGTAGCTGCCAACCTATTATTTTAGCTACCCATCTTAATTATTTTTAGAACCCTATAACAGGTTAGTTTGTCGCCGCGTTAAATACATGCCTAAAAAAATTATTTTCAAAAAACCGCTGTCAGAAAGTCGCTTTACAAGCAATCTGATGCAGTTCAATTCTGAGGCCACAAACTGCATCAGATTGCTTAAAAAGCGACTTGTTTGGAACTTTTTATTCGTTTTTAGCGGTCGGGTTTTTTGATATTGTCATCTTTTATATAACCATTTAACAATGAATGTACATGTAACAGGATAAGAAGAAGGAACAGAAAAATTACTAAACGTTTAATAACAGCGATGCCAGAATATCTGTCTTAACACCGTAGAAAATGCGACAGTTAAATTGTCGCAGTTAAGAGTTCCATTTACGGAAAGAAAATAAAATGAACATACCTTTTCATGCATTTACTTAAACGGAATTTTGATGATACAAGCACGCCATCAGAAAAGATTTCAAGCCTATAAATAAAACATAAAAATAAACTACAAAGCCCAAAACTGTAGTGAGAACCAACCTATTGTTCTTATTCAAACTACGAAGCGGTAATTACTAAAACAGTTCCTTTATTCAACATATACCAGCGATCATCGCCCTAACATCGTCCAAACTATAATGAACTTTAAGCTTCATGTCGTAAAGTAAATTTTTAATTGCGGTTGTTAAAGCTATCGATCTATTTGTAGAAAACAATGTTGGAAAGGTAATTAAAGATGTTATATAAATTTTCCAGTACCTAATAAGCTTGGAGTTTTGTTTGATAACAACGAGTTGTTTGAAACTTTGTGTGGAGTCAACAGTATTACAATTTGTTTCAGAAAAATAAATGTTATTAGAGGTTTGAAAACGGCAATAATTTGTGTGGGCAAGGGGAATTGAAATGCTTGGAGTAACCAACTCCTGATCATTGTTTGTGGACTAATAATAATTTTCTTTCGTAACTTTTAGCTTAATAGAAGAGTAAGAAAGAAAAAGTGTTTTTATGTGTGTTCGTAAGTATGTGTTTTCATATGTACACGTGTATCAATTTAAGGACTGTTTTAACCTTTGTTTGTAGTTGTACGCAAACATCGTAAGCAGGGTGGGTAGATGAATAAAAAAATAATTTGTCCTTAAGATAGTTTTCCAAAAAAAAAAAACATAACCGTTCCTTGGCAGTCGCGTAAAAACATTGGACATGTATAATTTCTTTTATCTACACTCACAACGTAATGTTCCAAATATGAGTTCAAAAACGAATGCATAAATACATACTTTTTTTTCGTGGATAGGTAAAATTTAAAAAAAAAACCATTACAGTTCAACATTTTCCTTCGATTTTTAAACAACTGCATCATAAAATAACTTTTTAATTTTTATAGCACACTTTTTCTTTTTAATTTTTGGCGCGGGCTCATTGACTTAAGTCAATGAGCCAGCTTTTATCTTTGTCTATGTTTGAGCGCGCTGCGCAGTCATTCGAATACGCAATAAGAATATCCGCCATATTGGAATAAACTATTTTTCCACTTATTTTATTTCAACTGTATGAGTGAAGATATAATAGTGTATGCAACGGCATATAATTAGGTATTAAAACACTCGTGTGATGCTATTATCACACTCGGCTACGCCTCGTGTGATAAACCCACACTCGTGTTTTAATAACACTTTTTATATGGTCGTTGCATAAACTACTATTTTCAGTTAAACAAAAAATTAAAACGATACAGTGTGTTTAAAACTTGTATGACGTCACATTTTTTGAGTAAACTTTTCACCTAAACGTGACGTCACAAGCCCCCACTCCAAATCAATAATGCGTTTTATTTTCGTATTTTTTATTGATTTGATAAAGCAAAAAGTACGTGTCCAAAAAGTACTGACAGACTAAGGGCCAATTTCACCAATGAAACTGAACGCGATCAGCGAATAAACCAAGTTTATGAGCTGCCAGTGTCATTATTTTTCTATGAAATATTTACACTGACAGCTTTTGAACGCAGTTTAGATGTATTGAACGCATTCAGTTTCATTGGTGAAATCCGCTCTAAACAAACTCATATTTTTTACTCAGGAATCATCTTGAAAAAAATTAAGTAAATCGCCGGTTTTTTTTTTTGTTTTGGTTGAGTCAATCATTAAATGACTTCATTCGCTCTGGGCGGAGCGGGAGGGATTGTCGGACTCTTACTAACTAAAACTCAACAGTAATCCATTCATGGTTAAGGTTCTTTTCCAGGGTAAGCAATGGCGACACTTGGGGCAGGCCGATGTCCAGCAGTGGTCGTCTTTCGGCTGAAATGATGACTATGAAAGAATTTCATCTGTTAGTACGAAACGGTGGAGGAAAGAGAATAATGTTATGAGTTTTTTTTTTTGAGAATAATTATGATTAAGTTACAACAGTGGGGGAAAACCAAATTAAAGAAGGATGGACTGTGGGAAAGATTTAAGTTTATTGGAGATATGATATATACAGTTCAATATATTCTATTCACAATTGAAATCAAAATTCTTTGCTCACATACCTGAGTTTATTATTTTATCGTAAATAAGTAGTGCGGTAAATTTCATTAACAACTTAAGCTACCATATTTCTGCAGTTACGAAAGACTCTATTACTTAATGTGGAAGGCCCAATGTAGCTTGCAAGACTGCACATGCTAAGTTGTCCTTGTAAAGACATGTCACGCCCGGACGAATGTTATGCTCCAACAATTTTAGTGCCCACAGTAACAATGATTCCTTTGGGACCACACTAAGAGGACGTACTGGTAGCGTAGTTTGTTGGATATCGTAAGCTAATTATCTTGGAACGGTTATAGTTTGATAATAGCTTGTGAGATAGCAGAGTTGTAAGATGAAGTGATGTCTAAATATTACATAGATCATCAAAGCAGATGTTGCTAATAAAGAATCGCAACATTGTATGTAAGTTTCAGCTGATGCATTTTAATCCATTCTAACTCATCATCATCTTGTTGACCTTGTTCCATGCTACTTGGTGTCGGTGCAACACGTTTTCTTCTTTAAAGAATGAAAGAAGTGTCCTCTTGTCAACCTTCACGGTATCATTCACTTCCTTTTGTTTTATGTCCACTCCACACACTATCGGTACACATAAAAAAAAAAATAAAAAAAAAAAATACTCTTTATTTCATATATGTAACATCCATAATTTATAGGTTAGTAAACAAGAATCACACAACATACACAGTACATACATAGTAGATCAAAAAACTTTTTCACAAAAAAAAACCGACTTCAAGAAAAAAACACTACAAAGTACAAAATGACTTTAATTTCGGAAGTCGATGTCGGTTTTTTTTTGTGAAAAAGTTTTTTATTTTCCACTTTTTAGTGGTACCCCACACCTAACAACACCACTGGAAAGTCACAGGAAAGCAAAAATATGCAATTTCGTATGATTTTTCGACAATTTTTTTCCAGCTATTTGGATTTAAAAACCAAACCGCTAAACCGATCTTGATAAAATTTTAATGGGACCGATCGAGAAGTATATCCTTTCACATAAAACAAGAATTTTTCAAATCGGTTCTTAAATGACGGAGAAATGACAAACAAAAAAACAAAAAAAAATACAGTCGAATTGAGAACCTCCTCCTTCTTTTGAAGTCGGTTAATTAAAATGACAATAATCAGCATGTATTTATACCGATAGTATAGAACAAGAAACAATTAGGTACCAATGACGAACCGGTAATCTTTTTAGTCTCTGGGTCACATTTCACGACACCCATGAGAAATACGTAAGTCTTCTATTTCCCAGACATCAATAAACAGAAACACAAAATAATCAAAGTAGAATAAACAAAGCAATACTCCGTTTACGAAATTATTAAAAACTTAAAACAAATGAGGTAGTAAATTGTAGAAAGATGGAGACGTAACGTTACTAGAAAAGCTAGTTACTTTTAAATATTATTGAAACAATGTATGCCTATGGCACATAACGAATGGAACATTTTTTTAAGCGGACGTTTATGACTACGGTAGCACAGCCGGCTGCAAACTTTTGATCGAAAAATTCAGCGGAAAATTACAACGGTAGTTTGCGGATATTGTGTTTTGTTTCATATATTTTTTTGTTGTTGCTCCGGGTACTAACCACTTAATTTTTTTTTTTTAGGGTACCGTATTCAAAGGGTAAAACGGAACCCTATTACTAAGACTCCGCTGTCCGTTTGCCCATCCGTCCGTCTGTCACCAGGCTGTATCTCATGAACCGTGATAGCTAGACAGTTGAAATTTTCACAGATTATAAATTTCTGTTGCCGCTATAACAACAAATTTAATTAAAACTACATAAAAAATATAAAAACAAAATAAAATAAATATTTAAGTGGGGCTCCCATACAACAAACGTGATTTTTTTGCCGTTTTTATAGATAATGGTACGGAACCCTCCGTGGGCGAGTCCAACTCGCACTTTGCTGGTATTTTTAAATGTTTTATTCTTCTTCTGTTTTATGCTTCTCAATCTCTGGCACTATAGGCGCAACCACATACTAAAATAGTAAACCTAAAGAGCTGCAACCAATTTTTAACTAAACTGTTGGTGCATTCCTCATAGGTACTGTTAGCCTTTCTAATTAATCTAAAGAGTTCGTTCAATAAGTTCAATGAAGACGGATTATAATCGACGACGGCTTTCCAGCAATTAGTTCACCTCAATTTGTTGTGCCTGTTCATCAATTCAAACTTCTATTCAGGGAAAAAAAAACAGGTTCGAATTAATATTCACAAATGAAATGCTAAACATGCTCATTTTTATTGTTAAATGTATCCTGACACGACATTAAAAGGAACATTTTATGCTAAAGTGTCTAATTCGAAAAACAAAGCACATTATTTTTACATAACAGCCCTTATTTCATCCTTACATCTACGAACAAATAATTGGGTAGTCCTAAACCCCGCTTGAAAAACATGACCAAATTTAATTCTGCCTCTGAATTATTTGCGAATAAATGGGTTTAATACAACGCCCTGATTCGGTGCCTCAATTTCCTAATTCAAATCAGCCGGCTGCCTTATCTCAGTGTTAAACAAAGACCGCGCTTAGTTCCCGGCTTAAGGATGTCGAGGAAAAAGCGCGTAAGGAAATAAATAGAGGCCAATGGGTCAGTATTTGTCTGTGGCTTCGCTCATTTGGTCAAAGTGTAGACTTAGGGCTTGACGAATTGAATTAAGAAACCTTATACCGTAAGATTTTATTCTAGGTCTTGGAGAAATTATTATGATTAATTTTCAACAAGGTACTTTTACATTAATCAATTCAAAGAAGAATTATACATCATTATGATGTATTTATATTTTCTTCAATAGCTAGCAAACAGGTGGTATAGTCCATACTACCCAAAATAATAATCGTATTTTTCCCTGTTTTCACAAATCTAATTTCATAACAATATCAAATCAGTTCCTCCAAAATCTTTTTATAAAAGATTTTTGGTGGAGGTTTTCCGTAAGCCATCTTGTCTAATGGACAAACCAGAAATATCGAACAAAGAACTACAATCAAATAATATTTTGATGATAGCAAACAATATTTTTTCTTGAATATAATCGTTGCAAGGAAAACATGGAGAAAATTGATACAAAAGGGATTTACGTGTACCTACTCTCTTTAAACTCGGCTCCCAATATCGCTGGGGGTATAATAATATTGATCCCTCGCGGCAACAATGGGTAATCCCTGAGGATGGTGAAGATACATTGACTGGTGTACTGTGTGGGGGTAAATTGACATATATATTGCAAATTCTATAGAAAAAACTTGGCTGGTCACATTTCGTATAAGATCAAAACGATGACAGTAAAATGTTAATGGTATTCAACGTGAGACGAAGTAGGTACTGCATCACTTGTATTTTCTGATCTAGAAAACTTTACTTCTAAAATGCATGAGCTTTAAACTAAATCTCCAAATCGAATGCTAACTATTAATTCTGCCGTCATAAGAAAAAAAAGACGTTTCTGCACAAAACGAATTAACCGATTTCCGTCATTAAGAAAATGTAACTTAAAGTCGGGAATCGGTTACTTCGTTTTGTTTCGTTACGCCATTTTCTTCTGACGGCAGTACCTATTATAAATGCAAAAGTATGTTTGTTTGTTACGCTTTCACGACTATAGCTGAACCGATTTTGATGAATTTTGTTTAGAAATAGTGTGAGGAGCTCGTGGCTAAATAATAACAGCTGCATGATCTTTTAGGTTAAGCAACGCTTGTCGAGATTGGTCTGTGGATGGGTGACGATCTTAACATACCGAGACTCCTCCGTGCTTCGGAAAGCACGTTAAGCCGTTGATCCCGGCTGTCATTTGTAGGTCTTTTGGTACCCAGTTACGGGGTTGTGGAGGTCTGGTATTCCACTGAATCCGATTTGACTGGAAACCGGCCACAATATAGTTGGAAAAAGGCTAGGTAGATGATGATAGTGGTGACCCCTGAAGACAGGCTACTTTTTTTGCGAAATTTATATTAACGTGAGCGAAACTGGTGATAAAACCTCGTAATATCATAAATAATGAGTGACATTATTGTGTCCGTAATTAAACTATTAGCACTGTTTGTACATGTCGTTGTAATGAAATCTGTTCTACAGCCAGTTACAGCATTATTGTTACTAAATTATGTTTGTTGTGTCGTAGTTATGTTTGTTCGTGGCTCCAGTTTACACTCTACTCAGACGAAGTGACATCATCGCCTCTATCTGCTGGATTCGTAAATCAATCTCAGTATGTTTTTAGTTCATAATTATCTCATGTTCAGTGGTTAAACAATTAACACTGATGACTGCTTGCTTACGAATAACAGCAATATTAAATTACGTGCTTTGTGACGTTTCCAACATTTTTTGAACTATTAACATTCCAGCGATTCTTCTATTCTTCATATTGAATGGACCTCTATGTTCGCCAACGAGCCATGGAGCGCACTATCCTGGAAGTTCAAATCTCGGACCGTCATAAACTGCGCGCTAAAACTAAAATCATAGGTGTAACTCGGAAAGCTAGTCTTCTTAAGTGGGATTGGCTTATAAGGAGGGAAGTGGAAATTATTTTTTTTCTTACTCCTCTGCTGTTATTTCCTGGTTAATTTCGTTGCGTGACCAAAGACAGTTGAATCGTTTCTCCGGCAATTGTCGAGCTTCAATGACTCGGCGTTTGTTTTGTAGTCGCCACTGTTGATTCTGGCTTTCAGGAGTTGCAGTGGATTGGGAATGACAGGCGAGCCTGTCCCAAAAAAAAAGTGGGATTTGGCTGGACATGTCTACGGCATAATGTGGGTTAAAAGATCCACTTATTAGGTTTCATTAAATGCTAAGTCACATTGCTGCAGACCAACATAAAGGTACTAGAAGGACTGGCCTGCAATGGCAGAGAATAGAAGTGATGTGCCAAACACAGGTGCAGTCCCGGACTGTCGGAAGTTGAAGAACTAAAAGAGTGTCAGTTTGTTAAGGTAAGCTCCACCTAAAGCTCTAAAAATCGTTGATTGTTTATACAACGTGTAACAGAATAAACGCAATACCTCTTAAGGGGTCATTGTTACTCATAATTATGAACAACTTGTACTATGGGACCAACCCAGAAATAGCAAAAAAAAAATCAGCTGTTCAGTACATTTTGTCAAGTTACGCGTGCAGGAATGCATGGAGCAGTCGATTGTTTTTCGCGATTTCAGTGTTGGCCCCATCGTAAAAGTATTTCTTAATGATGAGTACAATGACCTCGCAAGAGGTATTGCGTTAATTTTGTTACACGCTGTATAATGAGCGAGTAAGTGATCGGTATTTTGCGCTATCATAAAATAATCTATAAGTCATGTTTGATTTATAGTTAACGTTTTTTTACTGTTGCCTGGATAATAGTTCAGAATACATCCCAAAAATTCCTACAGAAATTTCAAAAACTCCATTTTCAAACGTCAATAGGCGAGCAGCCTACCATTCAGCTCTCTAGAGCATTTGACATGTAACTCGTAAATCTAATCCTCTCGCTCTATTTCTATTATTCGCGTTGATTGACAACCTGTTCCAATTTTGAAAATGAATAGAACTCGATTAGGATCTGAAGTTTTTGATGTCTGGTGAATTTTAGCTCTTTGATATTTCAAAGGCTTTACAATCTATGTAGTAAAACTTAATTTTCTCCTATCTATGTATGTACAGAGGTGTCTGATGACTTCTTCCACTCTGTGCGGAGCGGAAGGGAGTGTCAGACTCTTACTGACTAAAACCCATCCATGTGTCTCCAAATGCTCTAAGCGTTCCAAGGCCGCGGTGACTCTTTCGAACAAATTCCGCAACCCTGGCAGACAATCCGTAACCAAAACAATTTCAATAGTTTTGTAAACTAGCGTAATGTTATCAATCCCCTGGGGTTGGTGCTGCCCATCCGTTAGTAGCTTGTTACGACACCCAAGAGAATTGATCGCGTGATCCATTTGTTGCCAAAACCGCAAGCGTTCATTACATTAGACTACTTACTAATTAATATTCCTACATTTCACGCACAATTAATACAAAATAAAAACATCGCCAGGGATGTTTCAGTCTTATAATAAAATTAAATGTTAATGTTAGTAAGTAAACGTGGAGACTTAACATTGTGATCAAATGTTTGTTTCAAAAATGTTTAATTATGTTTGTAAACATTTTAACAGTCGTGTGGGAACACCCTACGCAACACACGGGTGAACTTGCTACCATGATCATCTTCTTATGCAGGGCACAAAGCTCAAAAAATCTACTTAACTTTTTGACCTAGAAATTGCGCAATACGCTTCTGTAGACCTGTCACCGTGTAAGCTTATGTGAACTCAACATTACATGAGCGGTTAATTCATACATACCAAATTAAATGATAATTCACTTCACGCTCTCTGTCAGAATAGGCCGGCACGGCCTACCATAAAATTTTAGAATACTTGCCAAATGCAAGGCAGTTCACCACAGCATTTTAACCTGACAGGTTTTGTTTTTGTACCATCTATCAATATAGAAAGAAAGAAGAAATAAAAACCGTTTATTCACGTGAAAGTGACGCACATACACAAAAGTGCTACTTACCATAAGCCTGAAAAACAAAATCAGGTGTACAGGACCTATTCTAAAAATAATATTATCTTAAAATATCATGCGTCATTACCAAAACCAACCAACCACCAATATCAACTTTTGACTGGCGAGTCCGTCCAGCGAAAGAAGTTCCGCAACCGCGGCGCTAGTTTCTATGCGACTGTACGCTATCCTCTAATAAATCTTGTCAGTTCCATTTATTGCCGCGGGACTTCTTTCGTTGGACGGGCTCTAGTCGCTCACCGGTTCAGGTCACGTGATCGCTAGCTTGCCTGCTGCTAGGCGCGCTCATGGTACAAATTATCACGGACAGGTTATTTTTCGTCAAAAATTGACCTGCTATAAGAGTTCAGGGTAGGCCCGAAGGAATATGTTATGATTGACAGTAGCGCTTGCACACCCTCAAGAGCCATTCTTTCAGCGAAAACGATGATCGAAAATTCAAATTATGACATAGACATGCGCTATTGTAATGTGATCCGAATCCTTTACATTTTGGTATTTCGACTAGCATGTTACCTGGTCTAGAGCCCAACTGAGGTCATCGAATCAGAATAGAAACCTTTTAGAAAATAAATATTCAATCACCCTTATGCAACTTAAAAGACACTTAAGTACTTAAACTTAAATTAAACGCTTTTAAAAGCGACTAAAGTATGTGTAAGCTTTTCAATTCTAGTGGCTCTCTCAAATTAATTATGTTAACTTCGACATAAATTTTCAGTCCAGACATAAAAACAGAGCAAAATATTATTGAAAACCAAACAGAACTTGAAATCGTCAAGGAGAGAAGAAAGGTAGTTCTAGTATTCTTTAATTTATATGTCGCAACCAATTAGCTTAATCAGCCGTTTTATTGGTGGCCTAGCCTTTTCATTTAAATGCGCCGATTTTTCAACGACCTAGGCGGCATTTTTTGTTCAAATTCGTTTGATGATCTGCCCATGACACTTATGTAGCTAATTAAACGGCGCAGTTCAATGAAAAGGCTAGATTTTTAATGAAACGGCTGATTAAGCTAGTCGGCTGAAACATGTGTAACAGTTGGAAGTCTGAATTAGTGATGTTTCGTGTGCGGCAAAGGTGAGAAAATAAACATTTACCGTGAAGAAAATATCTACATGGTATTCAAATCGAAGAGCGTATAAAATAAACTGACTCCACTAAACATTAGCTCACTCTACAAAAATGCTAAAAAGCAGATGCGATGGTATGATTTCTTGTAGAAGTTCTTCTGTAGCTAAAATTTCGTTGCAACACATTCTAAGCACATGAAATAATAATAAAAGGCAGCTGGATCAAGACCTTTATTCAGAAAGTAGTACTTCTGGAGACGGCTCGTATTGTAGCTTGGACCCTGTTCCCGATACCAGTGGGCTACAATTTTTTTTTTTATTTTTTTTTTTTTTTTGTTTTTTTTTTTAATATGTTAATAAAATGAATAAACAGAGGAGCTCGTGGCTCAATTATAACAGCCGCACGGACCAATCTTCAAGATTAAGCAATGCTTGCCGAGGTTGGTCTGTGGATGGGTGACCATAGGTATTAACATACCGAGACTCCTCCGTGCCCCGGAAAGCACGTTGAGCCATTGGTCCCGGCTGTCATTTGTAGATCTTTGGCAGTCGTTACGGATTGTCAGAAGCCAGAAAATCTGACGCCAGTCTTGCCAAGAAGTACCGTGTTACCCAGTTAATGGTTTGTGGAGGTCTGGTAGGCAGCTGCTCCATGTAAAATACTGGTATTCAGCTGAATCCGGTTTGACTGGGAGCCGACCCCAATACAGTTGGGAAAAGGCTAGGCAGATGATGAATAAAATGAATAAACAAGATAAATAATAATAATAATCCGACACCGGCCGACTACAATTTTTTATATATATTTAAATGTTTTTTTTATTGTTTGTATAGAAATATTAAAAAAATGTTAATGGTAGGTATATAAATTAATATACGAGATAATAATAATTGTTTATTTTAGGTATAAGCATTTAGTTTTTTTTGTGTATCGCAAATTTTTACGAAAAATGAGCTTGGCAACAGGCTTCACAAACCGCTATGAAAAATAATGTTGTGAATAGAGATGTTAATTTTAATTAATTAATAAGTAGAAAATAATTAATACGTTCTTGAACTGTACCTTGTATCGCTAATTAATCTTACGTAGCTCGCTGACAGGTACGATTTTCTAATTACCATGTAAGAACGGAGGTGGAAAATATATAACTATACACAGTATAAAATGTTGACTTGTTCTAGCTTTTAACGAGTGAAATAATAATAGAAAATCATTTTAAGCTGATGTACTGTCTTCGAATAAATGGAAAAATCATTTATTCGAAGACGGTACATATTATAAGCTTAAAATCAATCTCTTTCTTCATTTTGACAGCGGCTTCATACGCTTAAAAGCCCAAATTTAGTTTTCGTCAATTCCTCGGGAATGTATGACATGCATAGAAACTCAAGGTCTACTTGTGAACCAAGTTTCATCCAATTCCGTTTAGCCGTAGAGGCGTGACTGTTCAATAAACATACAGAAATATTTGTAACTAGCTTTTGCCCGCGACTTCGTACGAGCATCTCCTGTTTTTTCCCGATCCCGTAAGAATTACGGGAAATCCTCTCTTAGTGCTCCCCTACACTCCTCAAGGAACCTAACTGCCAAATTTCAGTTTTCTACGACCAATAGTTTCGGCTGTGCGTTGTCTGTCATTCGCTCAGTAACGCAAAAAAATTATATTAGATAGGTATTGATATTAGTGTACGTAGGAGTATTTGCAAGAACCTTTGTCAACAAATTCGACGTTGTCATATACTCAACCGGACTTGCTGGTTGGAGCCTTAATATGAATTAAAGGCCTTCTTCATTCAAGGCTACAAATAATAATTTAAATGTGAGACACGGACCTCAGCTGGGAGAACTGCAAGAGTCATAATTTTTTATGCTATAATGCGCAAAAAGTCAGCCTCACTAATTCGAAGAATTCGAGGTAGTGGCAACGGAATCCTAAGGATGATTGCGGATCGACCAGTATCGCCAGTGGTGGGAAGGCTCATTAGGCTACATGTCTTGTAATTAGTTTTAATGTTGTGTATTCTGTGTTAATATTTTGTTGACATAATTTTCATTTTCCCTGACATAAATTGCTACTAAAATAGACATAAGTGAATTCATTAATTGATAACTAACAAAGTATGGACAGCAATGGTCTGAAATAAACGATTATTTCAGACCATTGCTGATTTTTTTTTATTTATAATTACCCAAATAATGGTAAAAGCATCAATAATATCAAATCCTTTCTCAACTAATACACAAAAACTACGCAAAATCGCTTTAAAATACAGTTTAAAAATCGTCAGATAAAGGTTATCTAAGTATTAACTTTCGCAAAACATTGAAACCGCTCGGAAAAACGTCAACATCGCTTAACGACTCATAAATCGATTCAAAAGCTACAGTAAGATATTTTCTCGCAACACACTGGACGAACCCGCTTTTTGTTCAATTCAACACAAAGAGAAGTAATAAACTCTTTCCTTCCAATATGTCAAGTAGGGAAGCCGATGGTTAAAATTGTATCGATTACAGAAAGTCGATTCTGCTTTAATTTTAACTCATCGATGCAGACATCGAGTTGAAAATATTGGTAAATTAAAATCGAAATCGAAACGAATTTATCACTCGGATAGTATTTTCTTTTGATGAACGGTACTCATTAATAACTATGTTTCATTATAAAGGTGACTTATCCCTTTTTGATTTTTCAAAGTACGAGATTTACTGAAAAATGTTTTTAAGTTAAACTTTAAGTTACGCGCATTAAACGTTAAGCTTTGGTTATCAACAACTCATTTAGCCTATTTAGACTACTCGAAATAGGCACTCAAAATGAGAGCCTCATCAATAACAACATCGAACTGTTACTAATCGAATAAAATTCCTAAATCAATTTACCAAAAAACCGATAAAGACCACATCCCTAGATAAGGGTGCTCGAAATAAAACTTGGGGTAAAGTCGAAAATCACATCTTAGAGGTTCAGCGTATTGAGCTGAAAGCTTAAGTTTCGGATACAATGCTGCGAGTAAATGAACGATTTAAAGGAAAAAGTAATTTTACAGTTTCTCGAGATTTCACCTTTGATCGTAGATGAGTGGGATCCTTTTTCGTTTGTCTGCA
This sequence comes from Melanchra persicariae, assembly GCA_947386135.1. Classification (NCBI taxonomy): domain Eukaryota; kingdom Metazoa; phylum Arthropoda; class Insecta; order Lepidoptera; family Noctuidae; genus Melanchra; species Melanchra persicariae. Next base: position 20,386,251 of record OX376650.1, read on the forward strand.
GTTTACTACATAATATGTATGTTGTGCATTAACCCTTTTTAACCGACTTCCAAAAAAGGAGGTGGTTCTCAATTCGATTGTATTTTTTTTAATCATCATCATGATCATCATTTCAGCCGAAAGACGTACACTGCTGGACATAGGCCTTCCCCAAGTCTCACCACATCTGCTGGTCTTGTGCGTCTCGCATCCAGTGAAGTCTTGCAGCCATCGGCATCGCCAGGTCAGCGGCCCACTTTGCTAGAGGCCTTTCAACGCTGTGACTTCCGCTACGCAGTCACCACTGCAGTTTTCCAGTCTGCATTCACTTTTAAATACTACTATTTGTTGTTATAGCGGCAACATAAATACATCATCTGTGAAAATTTCAATTGTCTACCTATCAAGGTTCATGAGATACAGCCTGGTGACAGACATACGGACAGCGGAGTCTTAGTCCCGCTTAAAAAACAGGACCCTATTGGTTCCGTTTTTACCCCTTGGGTACGGAACCCTAAAAGCAGCTGAGTAGTTCCCTTACAATTTGCGACTTACAATTTAATGTTGGGACATGGGTTTCTGTGATGTGCTAGCAACCTGTTACTACAAACTAATCCTTTTCCTCGAACCCTCCTTCTTGTCTACATGGTTGAAGTTTGTATCCACTGGGATCAAATTTATAACCCACACCCTTCACTAAAGAACATAGGAACATAATGTGTATTGTGGAACCGGACATTGGAGGAAATATGTGCGTAGACTTTTTATTGAAGCGCCAAATTTGCCATACAATAATAGTATCTACTGTCTAAGAGAAAATTTCACCTTTTTTTATCAATGGGAAATCATCAAATGACTCCGTCCACTCTGGGCAGGGGGAGGGAGTGACTGACTAACTTGACTAAAACCCATCCGTGCTCCTCCTAGTGCCCTTTGCGTTACAGGGCCGCGGTGACTCTTTCGAACAAAATCCGCGACCGATCCATACCATTCTAATATTATAAATGCGAGAGTAACTTTGTCTGCTTGTCTGTCTGTCTGTTTGTTACCTTGTTACGTCTTAACAGCTGAACGCATTTTGATGAAACTTGGAACAAGGGTCTTAGAATAGAACATAGGACTTCTCATCTCAGGAGAATTACCTTGTGGAGTAATTTTCGACTTTCACTCAGGGGAAGCCGGTAGCAGAAGCTAATATTTTATATACCGTTTTTAGGGTTCCGTACCCGAAGGGTTTAAAAACGGGACCTTTTACTAAGAATCCGCTGTCCGTCTGTTCATCTGTCTGTTTGTCCGTCTTTCTGTCTGTCTGTCTGTACCTCATGAACTGTGATAGTTAGACTGTTGAAATTTTCACAGATGTATTTCTGTTGCCGCTTATACAACATTATATAAATAAAATATTTTTTTAAGTGGGGCTCCCATACAACAAACGCAATTTTTTTGCTGTTTTTTTAATAGATTATGGTATGGAACCCTTCGCGCCCAAGTCCGACTCGCACTTGGCCGGTTTTTTAACGGTCGTATTTTTTTCCTAAAATTAAGAACGGCCGTAAAATTAAACAAGAACTTGAAACAACGGAAGACAAAGTACTTTTAAATTAAAAAGAAAATTTTATGTACAAGCTCATTCGCTGTAAGGTGAATTAAATTTGTCCCATCATTCATCGTTTAATTTTAAAGAACCTCAATTAATACTTGTCAATGGTCTCGTAAAAAATTGAACGACGCCATGAAAATAAAACTGGTAGTGCCTTCAGCGTCTTCACTTCATTTTTTTAGTCCTTAATTTTATAGAAAAAGCTTTCAAGGTGAATTCTTACATAATTCGATATTTATTGAAAGGAAATGGCAAAGCATCGAACTATAAATATAAAATATAATATAATATAATCAAGTAATAAATTTTTCAAAATATGTTCCACTAATACGTCCTGAGGACGGACCATGACGTGTTAAAACGTCAGTCCTTCGAGCGAGAAAGTGGGATGTAGCTATATAGGGTGTATAGCTCCATCCCTCTTTCTCGCTCGAACAACTGACACGGGGAGTGTCAGTTGTTCGAGCGTGTGGGGAGTTTGACGAATTCCCAGTAAACCAATTACAAAGAGCAAAAACTACAGAGACAGTGAAATACCAATCAAATACAATTCTACAACAATAATATACCAGCCACAACTGCGTACCACGAACACAATATAACAGAGAGGAAAGAACCAATGAACAAAGTGACCCACCCTTTAGAGTCGGGAAACTAGTTAGTAACAGAAAAGGACAGTTAAACTGTTGATCCGTTGATCCCGGATGAAACACTCGCTCAAATTATTGGGGCCGTGTATTGAAAATAGGGTTGTAACAGAACGCCTTCGCAAATGTGGACGTTCCGCAATAAAATAAACGCGAGTGAAGTCGAAAAGAAAAAGTAGTATTTTTTTATTGAGGAATTGGCTAGCTCTCGATCTCGATCACGCCTGATGGAAAGCGATGGATGAGGTCTGTGATGGAGCGAGCGTGCCCAGAAGATGTTATAAGGCACTGATAGTCCGCGCGTCGACGAACCACAGCAGGCTGCTTGACTCCGGTAGGGAGGGTGGTCGCCAAACCAGGCGCCCTACCACCACAAGTCAAGGATTGGCCGGTCTTATAAGGTGTTAGATGAGACTGTCCAGGATGTGCCGAGCGCTCGGTTCAGTTCAGTGCTTGATGGAATAAAATGCGCTACACGAGGAGGCTCCTTCATCCCAAAAGTAATTACATTATAATAATGTTTCTTACAAATGAACAGTCACTCGTTTGAAATGTTCATTTAAACAACATCCCTAATCATAAGTATCGAAAAAAAACCGAATGTCACTGCGGCGGATACTGCGTAGCTCTTTGATAGGTAATGATGGGGACTGTACTTGTACCTCCTACTCTTTCGGTTTTCCTGTCGTGGTTCATATATTATATCTAATCTTTAGTGAGCGGATGTATTGATTTTATTAAGTTTGTTTTGTTGTCAGAAATGAAATATGTTTACTTCTGGGTTGCTGTATTTAGGAGGTTATATTTTTTTGATAGTTGAAGGTGGAGTTAGAATTAAAATGTGTGGTTCATTAGGTTCCAAAAACATTAATGCTTCACTAAATATAAGTATGAAACTACGGACCAACATTTGTAATGGTTATTTACCTTAAATATTTCATATTTCTCACATTATAATAATGTTTCTTACAAATGAACAGCCACTCGTTTGAAATGTTCATTTAAACCAGCATCAGGCAGCATAAGTCTGACACATATCTAGCTAAAATTTAATTTTTTAGTGATGCTTTGACGCGCAATCTTTGTTTTTAGCATACAAGTTTTTACTGTTATGTCTGTATATCGATCGTGTATGTGCGAAACATATTTTACTTTTTCTTGATTAAGTAGAGTTTTATCGGAGGTCTAACCCTTAAATAAATCCTGTCATGTCATACCACAACAGCCAGGTTTAGTACCAAATGAGCAAAGTTTGGTAACACCCGATTCATTAATGAACCACGTAGACATTGCTTTACCGCTCCAGCCCTGACATGTGAAAATTCCCAAATAAAAAATAAATCTTATGGAATTGGTAAATAAACATTAAATTCGCGATTAATTCGGCGCACATCGGTGTGTTGCCGATGCTTGAGCAGGTGACAAAATCGCAAAACTGTTTTAGTTTACCCCTTCAAAATTTGAATTACCATTTAGGTAGATTTTTTTCTTTCATTAATATTAAAATCAAAACTTATTTATTCACAATGAACACAGTCCTCCAAAACACCCTTCACCAAATTCCAATCCCTAGCGCTTGTTAATGTTAAATTTTTGACGTACGCATAAAGTATATTCTACCCTTCGATCAAAAATGGCCTTTGTTACATCCCTAATCGTAAGTATCGAAAAAAAAAAACCGAATGTCACTGCGGCGGATATTGCGTAGCTCTTTGATAGGTAATGGTGGGGACTGTACTTGTACCTCCTATTCTTTCGGTTTTCCTGTCGTGGTTCATATATTATATCTAATCTTTAGTCAGCGGAAGTATTGATTTTATTAAGTTTGTTTTGTTGTCAGAAATATAATATGTTACTTTTGGGGTTGCTGTATTTGAGATGTTAAATTTTTTTGATAGTTGAAGTGGTGTTTTTTAGAATTTAAATGTGTGGTTCATTAGATCCAAAAAACATTTATGCTTCACTAAATAAAGGTATAAAACTACGAACCAACATTTGTAATGGTTATTTCCCTTAATCATTTCATATTAATCTCACTCAAACAAATTTATCTTTGACATTGTAGCAATATTATTCACTGAATCAATCCCCAAATGCTTTTAACAGACCAATATTCATCAATCCATCAGCTGATAATTTTTCATTCGTTATTTTGGACCGAAAACTGATATGCAAATATTAATAACCCATCAATGGGATAAACAAAAATGGCATGGAGCAATCCCCTATTGATGTATCAGCGTGTGGCGAGGTCGTCCAATTTGTATAGATTACACCGTCCGGTCCGACGCCAGGGAATTACTTGAAAAATGGTTTTTAATTTATCTCCTGCAAAGAGTCCATAATCCAGGAAGCGAAGCCACGGATGGAAATTACTTTGCTGATTTGTGATCGATAGTCTTTTCAACTTTGATATTAGCTTTTTTGTTAGAGTCGCCTTTGTTTGTCTTTTAGAGCGAACTGTCTTGTTTCTTTGTTTTGTGGATCGACGGTTGTCTCTGCGAAGCTTTGTTGTTAGGTTTATAAAAGGATTTGTTTTCCAACCTTATTGATGGCAAAGAGCATAATGAAAATTCTTGCTCTTGTTGAACTTTGAGTTTCTCGTGTTCTTGTTTGTGTTAAAAGTAATAATTGCTACGAATTTGAATATGGCGTGTATTTGCTTTCGTATGATTATTAATTTTATAAGTACTTCCTATAATATATAAATAGATGTTATGAGTGTGGGTTGTTACTTTCTAATAAATCCAAATGCCTCCCATAGCAGTTATAATTATCAATCTGTGTCAAGAAATTGCTGCAATCAATTCCCTTGTCACCCATAAAGGAGAACAAGAGTTTACTGAACAAATCAACAGAGTAACGTTTTGAATTAAAACACTAAATCAAAGCCTGAAAGCAAATTGTTAATTTTATTAACCTTACATAAATCTCTAGGGATATTGTGAATTGTTCATATTTTATGTTTGCCTCCATTCTGCTGAGTTTACATGTTTTGTTTTCGTGCTTGGTTTTTATTTTTGGCGAAATCACCATGTTTATTATTTATGTCAGCAATTCGTGTGCCTGTTGACTGTGAATTTTGGTTAAAGTATTTTGTTGAAAATTTTGAATTTAAGAATGTTTTCGTTTTTATTCTAGACTTGTGCCCAAACATTACCCTTTTTTAAATGGCGACGAAACACATAGAATACTTATATTTCTACTCATCTTTAGCACAGACATCTTTATGAAGCATGTCTGGACGTGTTTACGAGGAGGAGCGTCAAACTTGTGAAGTAAAAAATAAATTAGAAAAACTAAACGATGGTCGTTAAATAAATTGAATTTTCTTTGTGTAAGCAAACTTTTGTAATTCATGGTTTTTTCGTCGTTCAAATATTTTCCGAGAAATTCTTGAAGAAATATTAACTTCTGGGGGAACTTAATAATATCCTTGGTCTTTGTGTAAATTGTTGAATAAATGTTGGGACTGGGGTGGACTGTTCTTAAGAAACGTTGGTTAGTGAGTTTTTTGAACCTCTTTTAAATATTGGTCTTAATCGTAATTTTGAGCACGTTCTGTTCTTATTAGTTTTTTGAGCTTCTTTAAACCTGACAGTTATTGATCAAAGTATATTTACATACAACACAACAATGTCTTTATATTCAACAATAGATATACTTTGAAATATTTTATTACCTACAAACGGGGTGAATAAGCATGCAGGGGTAAATCGGCACACAACTTTGAATGGGATTTTTACGTTAGTTAAATCTTGTTTACAGCGGTCTCCAATTTTATTGAATTGATGTAAATGAAATAAAGTTGCTTTCCTAGACAACAACTATTATGATATTTAAGTGAAAAACCATTTCAAAGTTTTGTTTCTATTCACCCCTCCGTTCCTATTCACCCCGTTTGACGGTACCTACTTGCGCAAGGATCAATTTCACAAAGTAATGTAACCTCTCAACTGGATCCTGAACCAAAGAAATATTGAAGAACCCTGTTTATATTAGGCACCTACATTAATTTCAGTTGATATAAATCCAGGGTAATATTTCGGTCTAATATTACTTGTAAGGCTATCCTCAGGTAATTTAAAGACTATGATGTATCGCCTTTCTCTCCTTATCTGAATTTTAACGTAAACGAAAAATTCTTTAGTAAAATTCTCTCTGTGGACGACTTTTATAATCGTTTCAGGGATGGTTTCAAAGAATTTTCCTCCTTTGACTTATGGTAATAGGTTTCAAAATTCAATGAAAACTTTTTAATATGTAAATGGCCTCTGGTAGATAGAAGTATGATGAAAGAGACGGTAGTACATTCGATGAGTAATATTCTTCTGTTTAACCTGTAAGAATAATTGACAAAAACTTTAGCTTCGACATCAAAACTAAGCAGGAATTCAAATAAAACAAAGAAATCGAATAAAATTTACTCCAAATATCAAGTAATGATTTATCAGAAATCATCAATGAAAAAAAAGTTATCATCAAAACTACATGAACCAACATTTAATAACGATATCTCAAACCATAAGTTTAGAGACAAATCTAACGCCACAACGCCACAAATAACAGTTAAAATAATTGATTAGGTTATTGTGGTCTTCGTAATAGAAATTGTCATGATTATAAAGCTGCCAATAATTACTGACAGTGAAACACTTTTAATACTTTTAGTCGGTGACTAAGAACCAATTGTACTGTTCATTGAAGCTGATGGTACAAAAGTTATACTTCCCAGAGTTAACGTTTACAGCTCTCGGTATTTCGTACAATCTTGCAAGTCCATATTATTGGGAATATATGAACCATATTGAAATTAAATTTTCTATGGAAAGTGAAATATCACTCACGCACTAATAAAAGAAGGAAAGCATAATTAATACGTACATAGGTAAAAGTGAGATGATGATAACACGAGAATATTAGAATCTTAAAGATGTTAGTTTTGAAGGTCTTTAAAGGCAAAAATAAAAAGTAGAAAAAGTAAAACCTACAATTTAAATGCTCATCATAATATTTTTTAGACCCAAAGACTAAATACCAAGTTAAATATATTAGCTTCATACACATTCCTTTGCTTACCAAAATGGATAAATACTCACCAAATATTGTACTAGGAGAACTAAGGTTGCAAGAGCGAGAGAAGCGAGCTCAGGACTTGGGGCACCGCGACTCAGACACGTTAGGTTAGAAGAGGATGAGGCCATTCCCTTCGTGGTTATTTTTTTTTAAACCCGACTACGCCATTTAGGCAACTTTATAGTGTTTTGAGGTTAGGTTACACACAATTTGGTGAGCATTTATCCATTCTGGCAGGTATTTTGAATTTATTGGTAGTGAAATAGGTGAATTTCTGATAGGCGTTTAAACACTTCATGAAACACAATTTGGTGAGCATTTATCCATTCTGGCAGCTATTTCGAATTTATTTGTAGTAAAATAGCTGAATTTTTGGTCAGCATTTAAACAAAAACCTATGTATATTTGCGGTAAATGATAAGAAGCCTCTTGTATAACAATACGGAAATACATTAAGAGCAGAAACTATCAATCTGCTTATTGTCATACATAAATGCAAAGGAAATCCCGCGGTAAACACTATCAAAGATTTATAATGTCTGTAGGAAGAAAATATTACTTTTCATCTTTTTGTAGCGGTCAAAGAAACTTACGTAGGTGTCCTTTACGAAAGAGCTTTTCATTAATTATTCCTTTGTCCCAGCTTAGGTCAAAATCGGGCTTATCCTTGTCGGCATCGGTACCTGCAGTAATTACTAACCATTTTCATCTATAGTAAATATTTATTGTTTGTGAGGACCAATCTTTTGCTGTTTAAGTACTGTCTGAGGACATGTGCGAGATTTTGTACTTACATACATGAGCGCGTTAACGTTAGCGTTCACTTATGCCAAGTAGTATATTTATATCAATATGCTGTTTGTGTATGTGACTTTGTATGTTTGTAAAACGCACCCACGATACAGGAGAAATTCCTAGTGTGGGGCAACGTTTTTTTAAAAAAAGAAAAGAAAAAAAAGAATATCTTCATTATTGACACGTGTGAGTGCTTATTCATTTGCAATTTAAATCGAAGTTAATATTAACGCAATCGAATAAGTAGTATAGAAAACATTTATTCCAAAAAGACATAACACAACAACAACAAACACAAAGTAAAAAAGAGAAGAATAATATTTAAATTACAACAAAATAGTAAAACTGCGCTGAGCGTGCCTATACCGAAAGGTTTATCACCTCAGCGTTTACTGGGTGTCAGACACACAGTAAACGCTGAGGTGATGTCGGACGTGGGTAAATAAAATATATTCTATAATGGAAACATAATTGAATATTATTATGCATATTCTTATGTACCTAATAAATAATGTTTGAAAATATGTTAAGGTGTATTTGCATTTTCACCCTACAAAAAATAAATGTAGGGTGCAAATTTTAATGAAAATACACCTAAACATTAATTTATAATTACTGTCAATGCAAATTTAAACTGCCAATGAGTGCCAAAAGGCTTGTATCCAGAAATAAAAATGCTAGTTGTCACCCAAAGCACGTCTATTAGAGTTTAGCACTAGCACTAAATTAAATTTTGATACAAATACACCACCCATGCACTGCATTCTGCTGATCATCACACTTTTTAATGTAGATCGCGCGTGTTAGTGTAAAGATGCGAGCCTAGTTATTATATAAATCATTACTTACTAAACAATTTAAAACCCATTGTATTCCATGTAGTTACGTGCACTGTACAGAATACGTAAGTATTTAATCATCATAATCATCATCATATCAGCCGAAAGACGTCCACTGCTGGACATAGGCCTCCCCCAAGTGTCGCCACAACAACCGGTCCTGTGCGTCTCGCATCCATCGGCTACCCGCGACCCTCACCAGGTCACCGGTCCACCTTGTGGGAGGCCTTCCAACGCTGCGTCTTCCGGTACGCGGTCGCCACTCTAAAACTTTTCGGCCCTATCGACCATCTGTTCTGCGAGCAGTGTGCCCTGCCCACTGCCACTTTAATATGGCGATTTTATTTTGGCGAAATATTTCATACTTGTAATAAAATTTGCTCTAAGTTAATCAATCACTTTTAATTGTTTGGTTTCTCATCACATCGTTTTTTATTTTCATTTCAAGCCAGACATCATGTATAATTATTTGAAAAACATTTCTAGATTTCACAGAAAAATAGCCAAATCTGTTATGACTGACGCGTGTGTTATTTTCAACTTGCAAATGCCTGTCAAAGTCAAATTAATGTTTGTGGAAAAGTCGGTTGACGTCACGTGGTTTTACAAACAAACCTGATATTGCGTAGAACAGTTTTGGCTGACAGGGTTTTGGCGTTGACAACGTAAAGGGTAAATATTTGACAAGAGTATTTGTCTGGATTTTTTTTTTGAGTCCAGTTTTTAAACCTAGTGAAAGTCAAAAGATATTTTTTGTTTATTTATGTACACACAATAAACAAAAGAAAAAGAAAATTGTGTATAGAGAAAAGAGCACAAAGGAACTGCTTATTTCAAAAGAAATTTCTTCCAGCAAACCTGCGACAGAAAAGCGGGATAAGAAACGTAGACACAGTTTGTATAGAAGAGAAGGAAACTTAAAATGGACTATACTAACTTAACTACAACATATTATTAAATTTTAATGAATATAAATCAAACTACAATAAACATACAAACAAATAAACATGAATAAATTTACCTGAATACATTATTATAACAAAATAATACATTATTTTTTAATGACTGGCCAAATTTTCACAGGGTGTTCTACCCATGAATATGAACAACTTTCACTATGGGACCGACTCTGAAATCACGAAAAAAAAATCAGCCGTTTCATACATTTTAGTCGAGTAGGTATTGAACTTTTGTAAAAATAAAAAATAACCCCGTATAGAGGATTACAGTATAGTAGAGAGAATATAATATGTATCTTTGACTGCTTTTTTGAAGAGAGAAATATTTTTACAGTCATGACGTATGTTAGATGGGAATGAGTTCCACAATATTATAGTACTGCAAGAAAAGAGAATGTATATGAAGAGATGATGTACTCGTATATGAGTTAAAAATAAAATGGAGTTGTGAGCATTTTATCTATGATAAACAGGGACAGCACTGATTGTGTGTGACGCCATTTGCAATCAATTAGGGCCATCTAGTACTTACAACATTTTGCGTGACAAGAATAGTAGATTAACTTCAAAGGCGTGTAACTTTTTTATTTTTTTCGCTGGATTTATTTATCCATACAATTAATAGGTATTGAAAGTTCCTCTGTTTTTCTATAACCTTTTGCGGATTTAGGTGGCATACGATTGATTAGAACATGTCCTGGAATAAAAAATACAAAGGATACTTTTTCCTGGGCATGTGGAAAATGATCCCTTTGAGATAATTTTAGACATTCACGTGGACGAAACCGCTTTTCAGATTTCAAATCTTTGTTATCAGTATTCAATAAACAGACTTTCAGGTCCGCAAGAGAACGAAGATTACCCAAATAGCTCGAAGGATCGCCAAACTGATGTGGCAGTTGTCAGGGCACATTGCTCGCAGAATAGCTGGTCGCTGGAGCCGAAGAATTCTATAGTGGCGACCGTATACCGGAAGACGCAGCGTCGGAAGGCCTCCCACAAGGTGGACCGATGACCTGGTGAGGGTTGCGGGTAGCCGATGGATGCGAGACGCAGAGCACTGGTTGTTGTGGCAACACTTGGGGGCTTATATCCAGCAAACCTACCCTATTAACGCTATGGAGAATAACTGTTTTCTATACAAGGGAGTTTCAATAAAATAATGGAATATAGGTGTTGGTTTATAAACCTTATTTCTCACAGCACTCTAAAATTACTATTTAACCAAATTTGCTGAAAAAAACTAAACTCTCGGAAATCTGGAGCAATCCTTCAAACAAATGAAGTGTAAAACCCGTGCCCAGTATATATCCGTGCCGGTGCGACCGCGGCCAATTTTTCCGGATTACAGATTTACGATGTATCGGGCCGGACGGAACGGCGTCGGGAAAAAATACGTAAATTAACATACATTGAGTTTCAAGACTGGCTATTTTTACACGTGAGAAAGGATAGCTTGTACTGGCTGAAACTCAAATTATAAACTTTCAAGCTTATTCATAAAACTTTTTAATCATTACTTACATAAAATACTGTTTTACAGATTCTAAATTCAAATTCTCCATAGAAAATTTTGAATAAAGAACTTGCCTATCAGTATTTTAGCTAAGTAATGGTTATAAAGTTTTTATGAATATGGCATGAAATTGACATTACGGTGTCAAAAAATATGTCATCATCATCTCATCATGTTCCTGCTCTTACCCCTTGTTATTTGGAGTCAGAACAACACGTTTTCTTCTTTCGTTAAAAGTATAATATTATTACAATTTACAGATTTTTCTGTTGTTTTTTTCTAAATTATTTGTATATCGCTGTCTCGCTGACAATATCATATATAATATCATACAATATCAATAAAGCGACGAATATAAATATCACTGACACTTTAACCTACGTTATTCTTAAAATTTCGTCTGCAGTCCTCCTGTAACTTTTCATTTCATTCCAAAGTCAAAGTCAATCGACTTTTGCAGACTCCTATTACATGTCAGGTTCACTTTCGATATCACCTGAGATATTACGTTGGTAATATTCAACAGAATGTTCATTATAATATCAAGTAAGTTCGATAGATAGGTTTATCGTGTCTCGACGTCAGATATATTTATCTCGTAGTGTAATATCGTTTCTCATGATCTTCTACGATGCTACTTTCAATAACTGCGTATATATCGATCAGGTATGACACTTATCGTGAGCTGAATCTTGTAAAGTTACAAGTAAGATAGTCACATCACTTAAGTTCTCGTTTGCAAAGTTGTAAAGTAAGTAAAGATAGCTGCTCTTAACTTGTTTTGTAGACTCTGTATTTTAAGTCTTTCGCTATGACATTTGAACAGGATTATCAAAACTTTAAATGGTCTAATAAAATGTTTATCATGTTTATGTTTGATATGTGTGTTTTGTTTGTGTGCAATAAAATATTTTTCTTTCTCTTATCAATTACTTACTACTCAAGCACCGGCAACACACCGGTGTGCACCGAATTAATCGCGAATTTAATGCTTATTACCAATTACATAAATAAGGTTTAATTTTTTTGGGAATTTTTGACATGTCGGGGCTATTATCGATCCTTCCACAAATTGCAATCAAGCGTCGCGTCGCGTTTAAATTTTTACCTTCCTTCTAGCATCTCATCTTTCACAAACGCAATGCATGCATCGTTTTTTACTCTTCTTTTCTTCTTATCCCTCTTTTAAATTCAAACCGCTCATCATTTCATTAAGACGTGATAAAGTCGCAAGTCAGAATATTATTACTTTCACATCACCACATAATAACTATCCGGTCAAATTGGTCCAACAGATTGTTTCATGTTCTATTCATAATAATTATGAGAGACGTGCATCATCTTATTGCAATTCAATATGTCTGCTGCACATACTGACGGACGTCAAAAAATCAATGTCAAAATATCGTCGATTTAGCTCCTACAATATTTAAGGGGATTAAATATAATGACCACCATAAAATGCTTTGATACCCTTAGTTTACCAAAAATATATATTTGACACCAGAAAAATGAAGTCTAAAATTACAATCAAATTGTCCATGTTCTCAATTTGTATTCGAACACCAAATGTAGTAAATGATCACCAAATCTTAGCGAGCAAATTAATGCGCTATTTTTGCCTAAATAAACTACTGTGATTGCCATAAAATGTAGGCTTGGGGTTACAAACTGGATAAAGTAGGTTAGGTTAGGGTAGAATTGTGACCAACCGCGCGTGAGCCGAGCGAGCGAAGCGAGCGGTGCCGCGGCAGCGGCCGGCGAGCGCTACTTCTCGAATATTTTTTTGGAAAAAGTTATTTATTTCACACTTTTTTAACTCCAAACACCAAACAATAGCTGCCAATAAAAATGAAAGAAAGCTTATAAATTAAAATAAAGCTTTATATTTACTTAAAAGTTTTGGATTAACAATGATTTTGTTTGACAAAAATGTTGCAGGTCAGACCTAAACATTTTGGATCTTTGACAATCGTTGCTGATGAGGAAACAGTTGTCATTTTAGACTTACTAAATAGAAATGAAGAAAATAAAATCAAGTAATCGAATACCAGTAATCATCTTCATCCTTTTATCGATATAGCCGCACACATTCTTACAAAACCGAGTGAATTTAATAAGCGGCCGACTTAACATTATTCAAATAGAGGCGGAAGAAATTCGTAGGCGTTTGTATAAAATTATTCAGCATTGAGATAAGTCGAGGAAAACAAGCGTCTTCTCACACGGAACGAATACTGAGCATTATTCTGAATATAAAAAGTGGGTAGATTGTAAAAATAAACTTGGCTTTTTTGATGATTTTGGAGGAAACTTACCAATTTTAAGTTTTTTGCTGCTCATTTATTTATCAATATTAAATCTAGTTACCACTAATACATAAAACTTATAGATACTGAAAACAAACTAGTAAAAAATATAAAAACTGATTAAAAAGGGGAGGGGAAGAACTCATGGCGCATCGAAATATTCGTCCACATCGCTGTCAACGGGAAAAGTGCCCAGAACACTGGCCGAATTGCCACGTTGAATGGCAATGCTGATTTGTTGGCCAAAGAAAAGGCCAGCCCTCTGGTCACGTAAAGAGTCGATTAACTGCTTGCTGATTTCACGAAAAACTCGATGAGCACTCGGACCCCGTGGCCCTAGTGTTTCAACCCCAAACGGCTCAGACACATAATTCCCATTAAGGTTGTTGTATTTGCGCCGTTTGAGATTTTCTGCACCCGCAGCAGCCGCCCCAGCACAACCCGCCGTGCTGCTTACCACAAATTGCATGTTCTAAGACCTGGTCCGGCAAATGGCCTTGGAAAAAGAAAACCTTACTTTTTCACGTATGTCTTACGTATTTTAAAGAAGGCATCATTATCATTATTTAGTTGAGCAATGTCCATTGATCAGCATTAGCCTCAAGCTCGCCACTATGATCTTCATTGCTTTTCACTTACGTAAACGTTGTAAAAGACTTCATTTGAAGTTTCCATTGTAAAAATGTAGAACAATATTCCCAGAAGTTGCCATAATCCAACACAGACCGCACACAAATTGTGGGATCTCAGACTAGCGCTTCTGAGTTCTACCTAACAACCACTCTAAGTGAATATTTTGAGAGAACCGAGACGACTGCCGTTTAAAAGCAAGAGCGTCGAGCGATGGAAGATGACAGTACCTATCTACGCAAGTATAATACTGATATCGTACACGTCCGGATTCGCCCGGATTTAGCTAGTGTTTCCTCAATTTATTTCGAGTATACCTACTTGAATTTTGCTGTCGTGAGTGCTACAATAATACAAGAACAATGTTCGGTAGAAAGGAATGGTAATTGTTTGTAAGCGAAACGTGAGTGGTTAAGTGGCTGAGCCTACAGGCGTCGTTACTTATATGAAACGAGCGCGGCTCATCTTGCGAGGAGACAAGTAATTGAAGTGTCTCTAAAAGTTATGAAAATAATTCTTTATCCTATTGTTTTTGCTTGTATGTTTTATTTAGGTGCTTATTAAAATAAACATACTGGTTATATTGTATCTGTGTTTTATTCCACAGCTGAGCAAAGCCTCCATGACTTCCAGTTGTGTCATGCCAGGCCTTATATATTTTTTTCTATGGATGGGAAATGAAATTACTCCTGTCGCTCTGAGTAAAGCGGGAGGGAGTGTCAGAGTCTTACTGATTAAAACCCATCCGTGCTCCTCGTAGTGCCTTTGCTTTCCAGGGCCGCGGTCAGCCATCTAGCTTAATCAGCCGTTTCATTAAAAACCTAGATTTTTTATTGAAATGCGCCATTTGATCAGTGACATAATGTGACGTGAGCAAGTTATTAAACGACATTGAACAAAAGATGTGGCAAAGGTCGCTGAAAAATCGCTGAAAATTTAAATGAAAAGGCTAGGCTACCAATTAAATGGCTGATTAAGCTAATTGGCTGCGACATCAATATCATCATCATCTATTATAGTTTTTATCAAATCTTCACACTATTTTCCCAATAACACATATCATCTGCCTAGTCTTTTCCCAACTATATTGGGGTCGGCTTCCGGTCAAACCGGATTCAGCTGAATACCAGTATTTTACGTGGAGCGGCTGCTTACCAGACCACAACTCCACAACCCATTAACTGGGTAACACGATAATTCTTGGCAAGACTGGAGTCAGATTTTCTGGCTTCTGACATTCCGTAACGACTGCTAAAGATCTACAAATAACAGCCGGGACCAACGGCTTAACGTGCTTTCCGAGGCACGGAGAAAACTCGGTATGTTAAGACGGTCACCCATCTACAGACCAACCTTGGCAAGCGTTGCTAAACCTTCAAGATTGACCCGTGCGGCTGTTATTATTTAGTCACGAGCGCCTCCCAATAACATACAATTACCATAAAACCAACCGTCGATTTACAAAACTGACAAAAAGCTCTACCTCTCAAAATCAATAAGTGTTCAATGCATAAAACATAGAGGAACTAAAACCGAAGGTATCTCTCTAAGACAAGTGTTGATCTTACGGTATTTGATCGTATAAAACAATGGATTGAGGGAGTTAAGAGTGGTATCCTCACTGACTTTGTGTTTGGTTGAATAAATACCGCGTCCTACGTGTATGTAACGGCTTTGGTATTTGTTTTTTCATAGGGTTTAGATGATATTTCACTATGACGTATACCTCAAATATTATGAAAACTACTAGAATTATATTAAAAATAACAGTCAAAATCAATTTGACTAGCTATTCCCAACTATATTGGAGTCGGTTTCCATTCTGTAAGTGTGTAAGTTGCGATGCGGACTAATTTTTTGACGCCATATTTTAGTAAGGAGATTTTATTTTTATTTTAATTGTAAGTGGTTAAGTAAGTATTATATTTCTTTATTGCAAATATATTTATCAGGTTAATTATGACACAATAATAATTTAAATTATCGAAAAAAAAGTATTAAAAGTAATTGATGCGTCTATAGAACAGCTTCAAAGATATTCAAGTTGTAATAAAAACAAATCTTTATTTGCTCAATCATAAATAAACACTACAACTACAAAACATTTGCATTCTTAACCTTAATCATTTTCCGAAATACAAACAGAATAATTTATACTAATAACTAAAAATATTTAAACTACTTCCTGCATATAAGAAAACGACGACTATCTACAATATTTATTACTATGCTATAGTTTATGTATACAAATCATAAACAGACAGACAGACGACATAAAAGAAAATTAATAAGTCCGCATCGTTCTTTGAAGTCCGGTGTTCAGTAGACTGAAAAACTAATGGAACTGATGCATGGGAAAACTTTCAAAGAAACTTTTTCTCATTGGTTTAAATCTTTTGTGTAAATTTGTTAAACAGTTTATGGCTGGAACTAGAGCTGTGTCACTGTTCGATCTTGTTCCGTATGAAAGCTATACTTGAACATTTCATAAGGCTCTAGATTTTTCCTACTTTACAATTTTTCTGAATGATTTTGGGGGAAATATAATATCCTCGTTGGTAGTTATGTATACGAGCCGTTTGGGGTTGAAACTCTGTCAAGACGCTTAGTTGACACTTCGCGTGATCCAAGGACTGACTTTTTTGCGCATTTTGTTCGAAAGAGTTACCGCGATCTGGAACGCAAAAGTCACTAGGAGGAGCATGGGTGGGTTAGTAAGTGTCTGACACTCCCTCCCACTCCACCCACGTAGAGGGGAAAAAAAAAGGACTGACTTTTACCTTGGACAAAGGTTAAGCATTGCCATACAACGTGGCAATGCTGCCTTTTGGCTGCTAGCGAGCTAGCAATGAGGAGGAATATATCGACGCCATATTTTGGATTATTTTTAGTTTTAGTTAGTTAAGAGTTTTTATTAAAGTGTTTAAACAATTATAAATATGGAAATTGAACTCGGTAAAACTGGATTATTAATGTAAAGTTTATGCCATTATCAAATGGAATTATTGAATAATTTCTCAAACAATACAATCTAATCTGAGTATTAGAACATAAAACAAGGAACCAGTCCGTATCGTATTCCAAAACTACAAAACGGTAATAGTCCGGAAGACCAAAACCCAAACCAAAATGCGTCTTCTAGGTCACTTGAGTGCAACAGAGACGAAAACAACAAATCACAAACGCAAGAAAGAGAAACGACATACACTAACGACTCCTCATTTTGACATCCTGGATGTTTGTATTTATAGTTTCCGTGAATTGCCGCTGATTGTACCAAAGGGTATTAATTCTCGATTCTAGGAACTTAATGTTGTTTCAAATTTTGGTTCTGAATGTTGTACATATTAAGTGGTATGTTGATCAGGTGAATGACATTCCTGAAGGCCAATTCTATTAATTTTCAAGTAACGACGTCAAAAATGTATTAAAAAAACAGCCTTTTTAAAGTTTCTTGTATGGGAGCCCGTTTTAAATATAAAAACGACGAATAATATAAATTATGACGACACGGTTGGCGCAGTGGTTGAGCGATAGACTGCTGCGCTGCGTGTCGCGGGTTCGATTCCCGCACGGAACAAATATTTGTATGGCCTACGGATAGTTGTTCCGGGTCTGGCTGTTTGTGCACGTGTATTTATATGTTTGTAAACGCACCCACGATACAGGAGAAATTACTAGTGTGGGGCAACGTTTAAAAAAAATATATATATATATATATATTATTTGTTGTTACAGCGGCAATAATTGAACTGTCTACCTGTTATGGTTCTTCAGGTACAGCCCGCTGAAAAACAGATGGACGAACGGACAGCGGAGACTTATTAAGTTCCGTTACTCTTCGGGTACGGAACCCTAAAAATTAGGATTTTTTGAACAGACTGCGACGGGATGCGAACGCGAACGCTGCTTAAAAATAGTAGAATTGACCCTGTGGGTTCAGTTCTAGTAATGAAAGATTTGTGAACTGTTATGACCTTTCAGTATGCTTTTGTGCCAATAGAAAAGATGTTTTCCAAGAAATGTTTTGTTTAGAAGAAGCCACGCCAAAATATAAGGGCCAATGATCTGGGGCTCGAGTCTGCTATTGCAATCGTGTCTCAATGACCGGTCAGTGATCGAATATTTGACAACTTTGACAGTTTTTGTATGGGAAATGTGTCATAAGTTTGACGTTATACGTCAAAAATCGATCATTGGCCGGTCATTGAGACACGATTGCAATAGCAGACTCGACCCCCTGGTAGTGTAACTTAAGCTGTAGTGTTCTCGCATGGCAATAGGGATGATGGATCCACCTACATTTGATATTCTTAATAAATAAACTGGCCAAGTGCGAGCCGGACTCGTGCTCAACGTGTTCGGAACGAATAATTGTTTTTTCATGTTTTTCATTTAAATCTTATACTTTTATAATACGTGTTTCTGTTATCTCGATGTGAGTAACCCGTTCGTTTTGTTTTCAATTTTTAGGCCCATTTAATTTAGGAGATATCCTAAGTATCTGCGAAACAGATCGTCAATTTTCACTTTTTAATTGTTCTAATTACAAAAGCGACCCTATACTCTAAATTTATTTATGCTATGCGTCCGTGTTTAAGGTCACAGAAGTTCATAAAATTTGTAACTTAACTAATGCGATCCAGTTAGCAAATTGGTTGTTGCAAACCTGCCTGCCTATAAGAGGTTCCTTTATATGCGGAGATTCATATCAGAGAGAAAAAAAAGGACTCAAAGCAAATTTAGATCTAAAAGATCTATCGTAATTCTTTACGTTTTGAGTAACGAAAAACAATACATATTTTAATATTCGGGATTTGACGAAAATATGATGTTTATTGTTAAGCTAAAGCCAAACAACTACAATAAACCATAATTTTGTAGGATCCTTAGTGATGTGGAAGGTATGGAATTTCATTAAAATCATCGGTTTCGCAAGTGTATTGTTAAACTTTAATAACTTAATTTGACGGCTCACTGGTTGTTTAATAATTCTGGTGAATTATTTATGTATACAAACAGTCAATGGCCTCTTGAATCTGTAGCTTATTTGTGTAAATTATATTTATTAGTAGACTAGCTACTGCCCGCGACTTCGTACGCGCGAATCCCATTGTTTCTCGTTCCCGTATAGCCTATAGCCTTCCTCATGAATGTGACTATCATATAAAAAGAATTTTCCAAATCCAACTGGTAATAATAAATAATAATAAAATTGATTATTTTCTCATCCACAAATAAAACAAATGAAAAACTTAATACTAAAAAATAAAGGAACATAACTTCGATCATGATGACTAAAGTAGGTAAGTATTATAAGAAATGTAACACATAGGATAAACTATTTCATTTGTGGGAGACAGGTGCCTAAACTAAGTCGAAGCCTGTATTTTAGGACACCAGTTCCCCACCTAAACGCTTGAATGAATACAATAGATCTATATTATATTTATGAGCCAAAATTATAATAATAACCGAATATTTAAAAGTTTCCAAAACCAAATACACAAAAACCAATCAATATTATCAAACGACTTTTAATAGCTACTTGTATTATTTTAAATATAGTTCCAGAGATTAGCGCGGTAAAACAAAAAAAAAACTAGCATTATCGTAGTAGGTAGTATATATAATAATTTACCTATGTGTTTATTGAAACTAAGTAGCTTGGTACCTATGTATTTATTTATGTATCTGTTATATGGCGTAATATGTATGTATCTATTATGTTATATTATATTTAAATTGTTTTTTGTCAAACCAATGACGGCCCTATTTCATGTTGCAGATAGTTACTATGTTGCGAATTTTGTTTGAAAGAGTCACCGCGGCCCTGGAACGCAAAAGGCATAAGGATGAACACGGATGGGAAGCGAAGATTTGCAGAGCAGTGAGACGGCTCACTGCTCTGTAAATCTTCGCAAGTAGTTAACTGCATAATATATGTGGTTATAATTTCGTCTAAATTATGTTGTCAATGATTTTTGTGCACGGTAAGAAACCTCATGCAAAAGACGGCCACGACCACAACCAGTCCTCTAGTGCGCGAGGAGCCTTAAACTCTAAGGAAATTATGTTGGCATCAACTTAAATATAAAAAATGTATGTCTGTACTACGGAATAAATAAATAATTTCAGTCTACAAAAAATATAAGGGTGTCGTTTATTATCACAAGCAATGAAATAAAGCAAGGACTATTGACGGACAGCATTTAACACCCACTGAGCCGTCAAATTACTTAAATGAGTTAACAAAACACTTATCAAACTGATATTATCAAGATGTCAAGGGCCCATCAATCATTAAAAACCCCATCGCTACCGCTAAGTATACCATTGTATAAAAATCATCCCTTTAACTCAATATCTTGATTACAACGTTATTTAACAATATTAATGGCTAAACAAGTGAAGTGAATCGGACAATTATATCGTCCGTCACGGACACAAATAAGGAACTATCTCTTTTATAACTTGGAGAGTAAAGTCTAAAGTTGCAGCCATAAGAGTGTTTCATTACGATCGTATCAAACAATTGACCCCTATATGACGTCAATTGGAACTCGGGTTTTTGGTACAAACATTAGGGTACATCTTAATGGTACATTAATTAAAGTAGACCTCAAATTGATGATGTCTCTTTGAACTACAGTGGTAAGTAAGTGCTTAGTCAGGATTGTATTATGTTGGTACAGGTATTTCAATTGAATTGAGCACTCAAGGCTTCCGAAGACAGGCGCGACGACGTGACAATGCGACAACACGTTTTCGTATAAAGTGTTTTATTAATATAGAAAAACTAGTTTTGACACGTGACATATGTCACAGGAACTGCATTTTGTGGTGAAAAACAATTGATTGTTTGTAAGCCACAGTGACACACAGTGCACAGTGCTCACAGTAATAGTTTAGCGAAAGAATTTCTGTAATAAGATTAGTACTCTTAGAGATTAATTTCTACAAACAACCAAAGACTTATATTTATGTTACTTCAGATTTCCATGAAAACACCATGACACATTGCCGAATCATGACTGACTGTAAGTGCCGTGAGATACGTCAAGTCACGTTATAGATCTTGAAATTGTTAAGTCCAACAACCAGTCGTAACAAAAGGTATCGTTTAACCCATTAACGGCCGCTTTCTATAACATATCTCAATCCCAATCTTGATCTCGATCCTTGTCTGTAACCAATCAACGGCCGAGTTTGTGTCCTTCACCACACAATCCTCACCTTTGATTGGTTAGAGACAAGGATCAAGATTGGGATTGAGATATGTTATAGAAAGCGGCCGTAACTGGGTTGTGGAGGCCTGGGGGCCTACTCTCTAAGCCCAAAGTCCGTAGATTCAGCCTTAGTGTCGGGCGTTTTCTACTCCGTATCACCTACGGACTTACGATTAGTCCCGAACCCGAACTAAGAACAACGCTACTGTCAAATCGTGTTGTCATTCATTCTTCTCTCAAACTACGGACTTCGGGCTTAGAGACCTTGATTGGCAGTCTATATAAAATACTAGTTATCTGTTAAATCCAATGAAACTGGAAACCGATTCCAATATAAGAATCTTGGTTGGTAAAAGGCTGGGTTAATGTTGATTATGACTGATGTGTATGTAATGAACAAACGCGTATTGCTTGATGTTATTGCATTACCAACATCATCTGCCTAGCCTTTTCCTAACTATATTCGGGTCGGCTCCCAGTTAAACCCTATTAGTATTCAGTTGAATCCGGTTAGATTGGAAGCCGACCGCAATATATTTGGGAAAAGGCTAGGCAGATGATGTGTGTGCATGAGCCTTAAGTAGGTATATTCATCCCGGCTAATTGCTTCGGCGTGGCTACTGACGCAGTTAGCGGAGTCATCAATATGATATATTGATAATGTAATGTTCGCATTATGGCCTTGTTAGATCAGCTATCTCGAACGTATTAGCGTTATTTGTAATTACGTTGAAATTATTAGTGAACTGTCAGTCTCAGATCAGGGTGCCTGATCACCACACACTGACACTTCACTAAAGTTTCACTAATAATTTTATTCAATTGAAAAGGGAGTTCTGAGTGAACAATTTAAAATAATTACTTTTAATTGAGAATTAAAATCGGCGGTTTGACTGATATGTATAGAAAATATGTATGTCATACCGCCATATTAACACTGCAAATAAAAATTGGCTATAAATGGTCTGACTATTGAAAAAACTGCTTTTAATAAAATAAAAACATCAAAGTTTTGATCTAGAAATGTTTTATAGAGTCAGAAACACTTTATCTGAACAAATAAAAATAACTGCATATTTAATATGTCAGAAAAGTAAATGGGTTTTCAAAACAGATTATTTGATAAACCATTTGCAGCCAAAAGAAAAGGCGTAACAAATATGTGATATTTGTTTAAATGTAATGAGGCAATCCATCATGTTTATTGTGCTCACGAGAGTAATATTTTAGTCCACTATTATTGTTTTTATGTAACGGGATTTAATATAAAAATATCTCTTATTTTCCATTAAAAATGTTTAATATATTGTTACAATATAATGAAATATTTTTAATTAACCTAGTCAAATTAATTAACATGTATTTTGTTTGAAAAAGCATCCTTTTGTTTTCTTTGAAGATTATTACATTGTGTTCTATGATTGATCCCTTAGCAACTATTTGTTCTTATATAATTTAATAATTATATTTAATGTTCAAGAACATATTTCAAAAACAAAAATTTTCTTTTGTTCTCATATTTTTAACCGACTTAAAATAAAGCAGTAGGTTCTCAATTAGGTTTTATTTTTGTTTCCTCATAAATCAGTCATTTATGAACCGTTTTAAAAAGAATTGCGTATGATGTATTGAAATTGCGTTTTTTCTTTCCTGTGACTTTCCAGTGGTAGTTAAGAATTACGAAAAAGGATAAAGTAATAAAAAGCGTATAATAAACAAAAAATACAATCGAATTCCAAATTAAAAAAAAACACTACAAAGTATTAAATAACTTTATTCTAGACAAGTTTTTTGAAGTATTTAAATATTTTCAGCCTTATTATGTATACGAATTTTTCGTAACAAAAATATGATTAGATTAAACAATGATTAGTAAATTCTAATCTACCAGTGTAGAGTAATCTTATGCACATTACTTAGTAAAAAATAGTTTTTCCTCAACAAAAACTAACAAATTGATTATGAGATTACTAATTAATTTGATGATTATTCGTTTTGTTAGTTGTTACTTATAAGAAAAGCATTATTTTATTATAAACTGATACTTTTTGACACACATTTTTAGTACTCAATTGTGCCTTTCAATTTGTCGTCTTATCAGTTTTTCTACATACAAAGGTATACAATACACCACTCAAACAAACTAAACACAACAACTAATTTAACCAACTAACCCTTCAACTGCAAATACCACTAAATAATAATAATAATTAACCACTAACATAATAAATGTTAATAACCATAAACATAATCCTATCCGATTCGAGGAGGAAATTACATTCCGATACTATCTTGTGGGCCTCTCGCTCATTCATTATCTGAATAATAGGGGTGGTATCGGTTTGATTATTACAATTAAGTGATTTTCATAACGTAATCGTTATTGTTATTGCTTTGTTATTTCGATGTATTGCTGTTGAGGATGTTTTGTGGTTGATCTTTTGTTCTATTGCTGAATTTGGTGTAGCCAAACTTATTATTCTGTGTTTCACAGAATATTTCATTAAGTATTTTCTGTCAATCATTAATGTCTATTATTTATTATTTTATTCAATTACTGAACAGGTGTTAACA
Source organism: Melanchra persicariae (assembly GCA_947386135.1). NCBI lineage: Eukaryota > Metazoa > Arthropoda > Insecta > Lepidoptera > Noctuidae > Melanchra > Melanchra persicariae. The sequence continues at coordinate 20,410,404 of OX376650.1, forward strand.
AACGTTTGACTTGAATATTATTTATATTTAGGTTTCGCACCCAAAGGGTAAAACGGGGCCCTATTACTAAGACTCCGCTGTCCGTCCGTTCGTCTGTCACCAGGCTGTATCTTATGAACCGTGATAGCTAGACAGTTGAAATTTTCATAGATGATGTATTTCTGTTGCCGCTATAGCAACAAATGCTAAAAAAAAGAATAAAATAAATATTTAAGCCATCCAACGCAATGATCTCTGTATGTATGTAGATCTGTAGACACGGGTGTATAGATGAAATTTCAGAGATTTGGGGCTCCCATACAACAAACGTGATTTTTTGCCGTTTTTTTATACATAATGGTACGGAACCCACCGTGCGTGCGTGAGTCCGACTCGTACTTGGCCGGTTTTTATTCGTAGTACGTATCGGTTTGATTATTGCAATGAAGTGATTTTCATTACGTTGTCATTATTAATAATGCTTTGTTATATCGATGTATTGCTGTTGAGGATACATTGTGGTTGGTGCTTTGTTGAGTTATTTGTTTAGTATTTGTTTTATGTTTTACACAAAAATTATAACGTTATGTATATTCTATTTATCTATTATATTTTTTTCAATGACTGAACTGGTGTAATGATCATCTGCCTAGCCTTTTCCCAACTATATTGGGGTCGGCTCCCAGTCAAACCGGATTCAGCGGAATATCAGTATTACGTGGAGCGGCTGCCTACCAGACCTCCACAACCCATTAACTGGGTAACACAGTACTTCTTGGCAAGACTGGTGTCAGATTTTCTGGCGTCTGACAAAGTAGCGTAAGTAAAATATATTGTGGGTCAAACGGTATGTAGAGATAGACAAGAATTTTTGACGGCAGACAATTTAATCTACTTTGATAAAATGATGATATATAACATGATAAAGAAACAGTATCTAAAATGCTTATTTTAGGAAAACTATATCGTTAGTCACTAAAAAATTGCTCAAACCACCATTTCAATAACTCGGTCATAACCGACTACACGTCTAACCAAATCAAAAATCTATACCCAGCTGCTAACCAAATTATCAACTAGACCATAAATACACATAAACGCCGCGGGAGGGCGCCACTCGAAAGTAATTATAAATTATAATAACGTAAACGCGTTTGATGTGACGAAAACAGATGGTGACGTCACGCGTCGACTGATAAAGGTAAACTGTCATGGCTGACTGGGGTTATAAAATTTAATAATTTAATTATTGCTCGCTTTATAATAACGTGAAGCATTTTAGGGTTAGGTGATGTGATTAAAAAGTTTGATTTCATTATTGTTGTACCTGCTTTTTCAAAGGTTGTCGGCAAAGTTTTGGCGGTATTTGAAAGCACAATAATGTCATGAATGTAATTAGCTTGTAGAATAATTTCTAAATTAGACAATGAAGAAATGATGTTCGGATTAATTGGCATATAATTATTAAAGTTTGACACACTTGAGACTTCAAAAGCGTCTAGTTCACTAAATATAGTGAGGTTATAGAGCGAGAGCTAAAGTCCGGTCGCGGAGCAGGAAGAATTTCGTACAATGACCTCTTTGACCACTGACAGTCGTGACAAACATTTTTGTATTAAGTGCGGCCGCTCGAACTTGCAATTTGGGTGACTTCCGTCACCCAAATTTAGTTTATGCAATTAGTTTTCCTACCTACTTCGGAATCACAAATAAATGATTTATTATTGGTACCAAATTGTTCGTAAATAATCACGTCATTTTAGTATAACTGTGTCCGAAAACTGAGCGATAACTAACGCATCCCAAGATGGATTGTCGTTCGCACGTTATTTAAAAATTATTAACTATGTCAAGCATGCCGTGGTTTTTTTTTGTGACTCAAGGCCAAAAACCACATGCAAACAAGAACAAAACTTAGTTATAGTAAAAGGTTTACAATCCCTGAGGACGGCTGTCATTGCATCTGTGTGAGCGTGATGCATTATATTTACGTGGGAGTAAAGGAGAAAGGTAATAAGAGGTCATTATATGAAATTCTTCCTGCTCCGTGACCGGACTTTAGTATAGAAGTATCAAATTGCCACGTGCATATGTGTCGAGCAAAACATGATTCTCTGACTACCCAAAAAGCAGTTCAGTGTTGCTTTACGTTAAATTATTATCTCACTTCATTACTAATTGACATAGACGTACATACAGACAGACACCTCAATTATGGAGGTAGGCTCTATTCTCCGAGATACATGAGATAGTAACAAAGATACTATAATTATTCTACAGAGATATTGATTTCCCTGTCATCATAACCCGAATACCACAATATTGTAACCTAATATTATCATTAGCGATGAAAGGGTTACAATAAGGGTCGATCTTAATTATTGTTAACGTCAAATACTATGCTCATCTTGATCTGCAAATGGCGGAGAATCGGGTTACATTTAATAATGTATTTTGTGAAGAACGCAATAATAATAACATTATTGTTAAAATAATAATTTGGTATGAAAGAAGCAAAAAAAGGAGGAAAAGACTTACAAAAGTTTCGATGGTATAATAACTAGCCCCCGCCCGCGGCTTCGCCTGCGTTTAATTCGGAAAGTATGCCAAGAGAACATACTACAAAGATGAAAAGTCTTACTAGGACACAGGACATTGTAGACTCTGGACATAGAGGTCCGTGGAGTTTCTTGCACGTCCTTCTCCATAGAGATCTACGATTTGAAACGTGCAAATAACTTCACCTCTTTGGCTGACTGACCTTGACAATTCAAAAGTTTCTTCCAAACCAAGAGGAAACAAACAAACAAACTCACTTTCGCATTTACAATATTAGTTAGGGTTTTTAATTTCTGTAGGTGAAAGTTATTTAATTATTCTAATTCCCGTATTGATGAAATAGTAAAAAATATTAAGTCCTACAGCCACTAACTTCACAGATGTAAAATTATAAATAACATTAAGTCCCTAACCGCTTACGCGTCCCAGCCGCGCAAGCGATGCTCGCGCAACACGTCTACGAATTAAATTTCAGTGTTGTTTGGGTTTGATGTTGTGAGATTGTAGTCAACAAAAGACGTGTAAGGCAAGAATATTAGTGGGAAGTACAATCCCCGTATACGCTAAGCTTGAAAAGCGAATGATTGTATGGTTACTTAAAATTGTTTACTATTTAAAAAATAAATGTTCAATGAATTATCTTGTAACATTTATTTTTAAATAGTTTGTGGGACTTACTGTTCTTTACTGGCGATGCAAAGATTCTAACTAGAGCCCTAGTGTCAAAATTGTGAATCTGTCTAAGAACAAATTTAACTGTAATAATAACAACAAAGCTAATTCAACAGGCCGAATATCTCAAATGAGATATTTGGCCTATGTTGAAGTACGTCGGAGATCGGTATGACCAAGTGAAGCCACGCCATACTTCATTTGGTTAGACCATATTATAATAAAACTACGTACCCTGATTATTATTTTACAACTAGATTATGTAATTTCTTGATTTTCATTTCAATTATTACATTAATTTTCTTTTCAGTACCTTTTCCGGAGATCTTTCCTCTTTAATTTCAATAATTCTATTACCATTACTTAATAATTTATGAATCCTAATATAAACGATAATAGAAACATACTTAGTAGAGACTGAAATCTGGTGTTTCAGATACCTGTGTTTAAAAATAGTTTTAGTAATTCAATCTGCTTTAATATTTCGGAATTTGAGAGAGTTAATAATATAATGTATCTTCCCCACTTATTATGTGTTAGTCTAGCTGATGCCAGATTTATAAAAAAAAATAATTTAAAAATAAATGATAAAGAAGTGTCTGCTATGAAGGGCATGGTATCTATGTACTTATACAAAGCCTACATTTTTTTTTAGAAATAAACTTTACACTCAATCTCAGCAAGTGATTTATAAAATAAATGAATATTTAGAAATGTAGTTAAAGATAAATTCGCAACTGAAGACTAAAACAAGTCAAACTATAAAATTAAGTCCTGAAAATTCCCACAAGAACTATCAAAGTGGATATTTTTCACGAAAAGGGTCCATTAAATGAAGAAATTCCACAGAGTCTGTAAATCGGTGCAGAATTTTCGCAATCAAAATATTTTTCAACGCGACCGCACATCGCTTGAAGAATGCCGCGCGCGACAGCAAATGATTTATTTTAATCGATTGTTTACCGCGGGAAATCTGTTGGCTAAATCGTTTTATGTGATATAATAAAATTGATAAAAACTGAGTAATGGATGTTAGTGTGGTTATACCTTTATGTGTTTTGTTACTGTTGACTTCGTTTGTGAGGTCAGCAGAAGTGTTAATGGTGTCGTCGTAAATAAGTTGGTGTGCTAAAGATTTAATGCAGCATTATATAGGTTAATATAAAGTGCCGGTACGCTGTAAGATCATACTGTTGGTTAATGACCATTGTTTTCGATGTCGTGGTTACCTGCATTATTGCTGTATTTTCAGAGACGGGATTTGCTCCTCATATTTTGAAAAAAATCCATAGATGTTGTTCTTTAATTATACTTCTGTTTTCAAAATTGCTCACTATTTCGTAAAAATATCACGTTCATTCATGTACGCATTGCACGCAATCCCAGTGCTCTGATGGGATCTCTCCCTTACTCTACCAATAAGATCAATGTTGCTTCTTTTATTATAATGATATCTTCAAAATTACCCTACACCCTCAACTTTATGTACGTTATCAAGTTTATTCATGTATCCACTACATTCCACCCCTGTACTCTGACTAAAATTTAAATAAAAATTAGAATCCTCTACAACAACAGTATCATTCAGCTCAGATACAGTCTACGTGATCCACACCACTACTTGCTACTTATGCATAATGTGATCATTAACGAAACGCGTTAGTATTGCACATGGTTTGCTTTCGGATTATGCAATAATGAGATACTTTAATAGCTGGGATTCAAACTTATTTACAGAGTTTAGAAGCATAGGTGTGCATTCTTCTCCTTTATCTATGTCAATGGGAAACCCTATCAGTAAGATCCGTAGGGATTTGCCATTGGAAAAATTACAAGCTTTCATCTCAAGGGATGAACTTCCAACAATCGCAAATTTAGGAATGCAGCGAGCTGTAACAGTATCAAAAATATGATAACATTTTTTATTGCATTACATTCTACACGCTACAGTTAAACCACTAGTAGTAGCAGAGATTTCAGCAGATCTCATACAGAATCCTTAATTACTCTTTCAAAATCTTGGACATCACCAAAATCTAAGTGTATGACTGTCTCTGCAGTATTTGCAGTGGTACTAACCTTCCCTTCAACATAACCTAATCTAGCACGGTCTCGTCTATTTAAGCGCACTGTTTGGCCGGTCGCCAGCAGAACATGAATCATGCACTGCGCTGTCAATGAAACATAATCCGATCATTTTGTTAAGTGACTTGTTACATTATCCTCTACTTGAATTGACGGATTTTGAAATGTAACACAACGGTGGTTATGTTTCTTGGGGTTATGTTTAGTGTCATCTCTTGTATTTTAATGGCTGTACTTATGAGTGATTTTGGTCAATACATCATTGTCTGATATGAAATCTGACTTAATTGTGATTTTATGATGAAGACCTTTGAGGCTTCTCTTCTTGAATTGCTATTTATCTAGCTGGCTTTAATTCAATTATAAGGTTCATTTTGTTTTGCCAAGAGTAGTATTTACTTTATTCGCAAACAAAAGAATTCATAAAAACCGAACTGTATTCGTGACAATTTAAGAATTTGGATTCAATAGCAGGATTTGCTTAGATTGCTTTACCAGTAAGTATGAAAGAGACATGAAATAGATCTCTTTCATACTTAGTGATAAAACAGTTTTCTATCCCTCTCTACTGAGCTGTCAAATTCGATTTCTTAGATTGTCACGAATACAGGGCTGATTAACATTGACAATTTCATATAATATAATGATTTTTGTTTGACTTTAATGTAATATATTAACATTTTCCCGTAGACTATTCAGCAAGAACCGTGCATTTTTTCTGGTAGTATTTCTGTCAATGAAAGATTTTTTTAAATCTCAAATAAAATTAAATCAAAGTTTAAATTCAAATAAGCCATGTAAGGGCACTTTGGAATTATAAAGGTCGGTCAGTTAAAAACATAAAGCTATTTGCACGTACCAACGCATATATTTCTATAGAGAAGAACGTGCACGAACCTCCACGGACATTCTTTAAAATCAGTAAATGTTTACAAAATAATATCTCACCAGATCTTCCATAGATTACCTCCTAAATCTAAACAAAAAACAATTTTGCTCCTATATAAATTAAGTTTAGATTCTTCGCATCTACGTAGGTTGTTTAGTCATTCACAATTTCCACGTCGTAAATTGAGGTCGTCAGCCATATATCTATTTGGCTTTGTTTAAACCGTCCCCCGGCCTCATCCAGGGCCGTTAGTTTTCTGTGGAACGGTTTATACGACTCATTTTAACTAACACGGGCTATATTTGAATGGGAGTTAACAAGACTCGTTACTCACTTTGGAATTAGTGTGGAAAAGGTACTTAGAATAAATCTTAAGCTTATCGCATAGTTGTTGGTGGCTTGACGTGGAGAAAGTTTAATGTAATCATTAGTACGAGTATACCTAGTTGTAGCAAACTTTAATACCAGGAAAACCTTAGAAAATCTGCCTGGTGCGTTTGTAGTAGATTTGTGACAATTTTTTAAAAGTCATACAATATTATTTTTAAGTTGGATTAATTTTTATCATCGTCATCATTTTCTTGCACCTATCCGAATTTATTTCGGATTGACAAAAATATTTCTTCTTTCACAATTTTTTTTAGTTTTTATGATATTGGTGTTGGTCCCATAGTAAAAGTTGTTCATTATGAGGAGTGCAATGACCCTATCTCAGGTATTGCTTTTATTCTGTTACATGTTGTTTATCAACTTCTCTTTTGCGACGAAAAGAGAAGATATCAATAGCCACCTCATCTTTAGACAAATCATCTTTTATCTTTTAAACAGTCCATATGATCGTTTTTTCCATCTTCTTCGACTTAATCTATCAAAAATTAAATCATAACTAAAGCTTGACTTTTGCAAGTTTAACTAAGTAATTTTGAATCACATTTTGTACTGGCTCTATTCCAACACATGAATCACTAAGTTTGATCTCAAACGATTTGTTACAATTAACAAATCCAGAGTTAAAGTTTTTTGTTACAACTTCGACCTTATCTTCTGTCACTTTCAGTCTCTTTTTGTTCAAGTGGATGTCTCAAGCTACTGTCTACTTAACTAGTAATTTCACTCCGGTTTCCTGGATTTGAAACGTCCTCGCTTTTATGTAACTATGTATTACATGCTTTCAAATTATACTGCTCGTGTAATTTATTAAAATGTTTTAGTATATGGTAAAAGGATAATTAGATATACAAATGAATGTACAGGCTAATTGCTGTTATTATATGGTTAGTACGAGTAGAGTTACATTAGTATTTAGCTGCAAATTATGTATTTACTGCTCGTATCAAATGGTTTTTGGTTTTGTTCTTCAACCTTCTTTGTGAACGGCAAGATTATTTAAAAAAGTGCAATCGTGACATGTTTTCAGAAACAGTTGGAGAATGAATCTGGTAGATTGCTTATAAGAAAAGGAGTTGAAATTAATGTTGAGTAAAATGATAAGTATGATTAGAAATAAGGCGACGGTTAAGATGAATAAGAAAGAAGTAGACTTGATGCACTGCTCCAAATAAATGATCCAAATTTTAGAACGATGATGATGAGTTGGTAACTTGCTAATAAAATACCTACATATGTGTCAAGTGTCCATTCTGACACATCATCCATATCGTCCATACTATGTCATTTAACATTTCACTAACAAACAACGGACAATGAAGCTTAGGTAATAATCTGAAATTCTCACTCAATGAAGCAGGTGTTCCACATGAATGATACTCCTCGAAATGTAAACAAGTTACTCAGTAATTTTCCAGCTCAGTGTGTTTACCTAATTATAACGTAAACGGTAATCCTCATAATATATGAGGGTCCTTTAGGAATAAACGACACGTTATAATAATTTTAATTACACCGAAAATGCGCAGGGATGTAAAGTTTATTAATAAAGTTTTTTTTGGCAGTTCTGCTCATCTTCTTTGTTTTGTAAGCGGATTTGCAGAGCGAGAAAAAACTTTGGGTTTGTTTCACAACCACCAAATGACAATAATTTGCCTAATGATTCCTTTTTTTTATATTTCTTAGACAAATTAGGCTTTTCATTAGCGTTGAAGCATAACAATGTATTCGTTCATATGTTACTAACTTGTGTGGTATAATGATTTTCAATAATCCTCTTTTTAACATTGACTGTACTTACCACATTTCCCTTGAACTTTTAATTCTCTTAACATCTTTAAAAGTTTTATCTTATTTCAATCAGTAAGCATATACTATTGAAGCTTCTACGGGTCAAACCTACACACTTCTATACATATTGCTTATTTGTCCCTAAATTCTCAAAATGTCTCTTTATCCCACCAAATTCTTTATAATTCCCGTCCAGTATGTTTGTACGTTTATATGGGTCTTTATCGTTAACTGACAGTACGGGAAGATTAGCGTGAAATCATTAAATTTTCAGTTTAAGCGCCCCTGCGGGTGCTAATACCGTTTTATCTGTCATCAAGAGTAACATGAATTGTGGTGCTACCAATTTTAGTACGGATCTTCTTTTTATGGACGGTTTAATTTTTATATCTGTTATTATAATTATGGCTTAATTTTCTTCTATTATTATGTTTAATGGAACTCTTTTTATTATTATACTAACTATTGTCCACGGTTCCGCCCACGTGGATATCGCATAAAAAAGTAGGCTGTGTCCTTCTCTATATCTCAGGCTATATATCTGCTAAACTGCATGACGATTTTAGCGTGAAAGCGTATAAGACAGATAGACAGACAGAGTAACTTTCGCATTTATAATATAAGTAGGGATTAGTAGGGGTTGTTAGCTCGAGAGAAAGATGGCGTGAATAAAAATGTAAGTTATAGTCAGTACCTACTTGAATAATTGAGATGGAGATCGTAAAATTTCACTTGAAGGTGTATTACGAGCTGGTTGAAAGAGATTTGCTTGCAATAAATGGACTATTTCGAGAATCTCAGTGAAGCGTTTACTGTTTAATTTAGCATTACTGGACAAGTGAGTGGGTTTCAATAGAACCTAAGCCTTAGTATAAATACAAATAGACTAGATTGTTGAATTATTTAACGTACTACTAAACTGCTTAATATTAAACTTGGGTGAATAACTGAATTCCAATACATAACAACAAAATAAGCCAAGCCTTAAGGTAACAAATCTATTTTTAGCCGAAATTATCGAAGAAAATAAATCCAGCACCTTTCCAATTATTATAATTTTATACGGAAACCTCAATCCGAACGTTCCATCATCTGCTTTTAATGTTTTAAGTTAACAGATGCGTTCGAGAAACTTCGTCGAACTTTTCAAATTTGTCTCAACGGGCAATTATAAGTTTCGTTTTTACCTCGACTTGAGTTAATAACCGTGTTTTGCGTTAAAACATATTGCCTTTTCGGGTCATTGCTAACTAAAAATATATTTCTTGGAAAAGGTGTGAGAGGAAAGGCGCCTTACGTAATTGATAATATTATTATGTCAGGAATAGAATGGAACATTTTACTTTTCTCAAGCGAGTATAATACTGACACAAATAAAGCAACTTTTATGGTAAACGTGGAATCTAATATTGAACCTACGAACACAAGAGATTGGAGAGGTAATAACAGGTTCCAATAAAAGGTGAAGACGAATAGATTATTATGCAATGAAAACGTAAATATACAGGGGTAGTTAAAGTGTAGCACAAATAAAATATCTAAGGCATCACTATTAATTACTTTCTGGTTTATCATAGGAATCTCAAAATAGGTGTTACTAAAACGGTACCTCTAGAGAGAGGAAAAATTCGTTTCCGAGAAATATTGAGGACGCCTTTTTTGTCGTAAATCATTTAATGGAAGAATGATTTTATTGAAAAGGAAAACTTTTAATCCAAGGAATATTTTGGACACTTGAGACCAAAATTGAGTGAAAAGGAGGTTAATCAATAATAAAGACATCACATTTAAATTCTGCGAACTGATGTAGTTGAAAAAGATAGACGCGGTTTCTAAAGATAACCGTGCTGAACTCAAGAAGATAAACAATGAAAGCAAACAATAGTGCCATTAATAATTCGTCTATGCACCTACACCCACTGACTATTATTATAATCACTAATGTTCATTCATTGGTTTTCAATAATAGAAAATTTGTATGGTCATAATAATTTTGATTTACGTGGGAAACTTGCAACCTTATTGCGCGATAGAACGCAGTGTTCATTGCGTTTTTTAGGATGTTGAGCTGATGAATCTTTAAACATATGAAGCAATGGATCTGGAATTCCTTTCGATTGTGAAATTGTGTGAATTGTGCGATTGTGTGTGAGGGTGCTGGTAATGAATTCTAATGATGACAAACATCGGAAAGGTTCTTTAAGTAACTACAAATTTAACAAATGCCCTTGTTTACAGTTACTCCTCCAGGTATATTGTACTAGATTTTTTTTGAGTCTATACTATCCCACTACTGGGCAAAGCCTCTACCAAGTCCTTCAGATATTTTATTGTTAAATTGATGATTTCATTCATATTAACATTTGAATTAAAAAATATTTTTGAACCAACTCTTCATTGTCTTTCGTCATTCTTCATCGTCTTTTCATTCCGCTATATTATTGTCTTCCTTTAAGCCAATAAGGTAGCTGCAGAACTGCTAAAACTCTGTACCTACCTTCATAGCACCCGAAACCACCCAACTTCGAACCCAAATACCCAATTTCAGCCTCACAGAACTAAAAATCAACTACAATTTCTCAGCTTAGCAACTTGCTCCATTTTCATCGCTAATGGCTACAATTTAGTTTTCAACCAACAATCCATTCGCTGGGCCAACTTCCCTTTTTTGTGTTTTAATCCTTTTAGCTTCGTAATTAAAATAATAATAGAAAAAGAGACCTCACGAGTCACAATAGAAGTCTGTTGCCTGGCAACGCTAATCTGGTTGACCGCGCGACCCCGGTAACGAGACGATGCCGACGACGTGGGTTAACTGATTACCCCTGTTCTCTGTGCCTTGAGTTACGTTGTTAGAACTCGTTATACTGTACCCTGTTCGGTTTACGTAAGCGTGCGTGATAAATTGAAAGTTTTTCTCTAAATCTGCTGCACCCATTTTGATGAAATTTAGTACACATTAAAACCTTCTGTGACCCAAACATGGACGCGTAGCGAAAATTAATAAATTTTGAAAACGGGGTCACTTTTTGGAGGAAAATTGAAAATTTAAGAAAAGTTTTTCCAACTGTACCGTGTGACCAAATCAAAGGGCTCATTATAAGTATTTTATTAATAATTTATAAAAAAATGCATTCCGAAGTTTGTTTTACATGTTAAAAAAATATTATTCATTCGGAACTATGAAAAAAAAAACGGGTTGATTTTGGAATGGTTAGGGAATAATTTCGCACTAATTGCTTTATTTATCAGTTTAAAAGTACTATAATTTATGTGGTTAAATACAATATTCATTTATTGCGCTATTGTACACAAACATGACAATTTATATTACATTATCCGTCTCACGAATTTTCGATCAGGTCACGTGTCCTGACGGTCACGTGTCCTGACGCGAGTTCAACATTTTTATTACTTAAAAAATATTTAAAAATGACAGATAAATACACCGCACATCACCTTTTCTAAGCGCTGGCGTGAACTGTGTTCAAAAGCCTTAATAAAGATTAAAAAAAAAACACCTTTACCGTACACCAAAATTGCGTAGTACATTTTCTACGTAATCACATGCCAAAAGATTTTGAAAGATACTCCTCCTAATCCATTACTTGAAAACCAAATAATATGTTTGAAAAAAATGTCCGTTCGACAGCACATGTATCGCAATGAAAATTGTTGACGTTAAATTAGAAATTGGAAAATAAAAGGCTTATTATACTAATGATCATATTTAGAGCATCACACAAAACAGTATCTAACTAATGATAAAATAATAATCCAACTTATATATACTACGTGCGTCTTTTGTTGACGTGCTTTGTTTTCTATTCATTGATTTGAACAAAACCCTATTTATTGAAAGGTTATTCATTTATTTCAAACTAATTTGGTCAAACAAATCTATAGACAAACGGGGACCTATTATCTAGATTGACTTAAAACCAACAAGAGAGAATAAATTGAAAATGTAAATTGTATTATTTTAATGGAACGTTACAATTAGTGGAATGTTAAAGAAAATAGAAATAGAAGGTTTGTTAACTTATATAACTGAGTTTTGTGAATAGGTACTTTGTGAAATTTTATTGATGTTAATATAATTAACTTTGGTTTTCATAGAATAAGCCTATTAGTTTCTCTATAGACATTGCTTTGTTAACTCAACATCTAGGTACTCTAGATGATGAGTAAAGGGTGCTAATTAAACAGACATCTTTTTAATAGCAATATTTGCCTCTAAAAATCTACATTGCCTTCTAAATTACTAAGTCAGCCACAATTAACGAACGTCTGAATGATACTATCTTAGCCACTAGTTATCTTCTATGCAAGCCACTCTAAATACAACTCAGCATGGTGGTTATTTTTCAGCATCTAAATTTGTAACATGCATTCAAGCAGTAAACTTCTAAAATACTATTAAATGACATCAAAAAATATATTCTTTCTTCTTAGCTTCTATTTAATTAGTATCATAAAAAAAATAACCACGAAGGGGATGGCGGGGTCTGTTCGCTCGCTTCGCTCGCTCACTTGACCCCGCCATCCCCTTCTAACCTAACCTGTCCGAGTCGGGGTGCCCCAAATCCCGAACTCGCTGTAAAATGGTGATGAGATATAAATTCCGTGGCTGAGTTAGTAATTAGGTGGCAATGTATAAATAAAAAGGACAAGTTAATATAATTGTTGATCTTTACTTGACGTTTTCCTTAGAATATTTAGTTGGCGTTGTAAAAAAGACGAATTTGTTTATTAGAGGCTATCACATTTTCCCGTTGCTTAGTTATAAAATGAGAAGTTTGATCACGTGGCTAATAAAATAAAAGTGTGGCTAGACTCTCTCATGAGTAAATACGAGTATTAAATTGAAATACTAACTTTGTTGCCAAGTACACCTCTAGAAGTAGGTTCAATATTGATTTTTACTGGAACGCCACTAAAATCTTTACGGTCTTGAAGATACAACAAAATATTCTACCCCTGATTACACAATAGCAAACATCACGTCGATTAGACCTAATAACTAATAATTCTGGCTTACACAAATCATTGTTGTTGAACAGTTTTCTCGTTCGGATCGCGAGAGGGGAGTATTTTCGTACATCACTATGATTCTGCATTGTTACAGTCGACTGATCTCCAGCTTTACTTTGTTCAACTTCGGTAAGTCCGGAAAAGAATAGGGACTCGATTTTTTCATCGAAATTGTTATCGATTTGAAAAAAAATGTGTTTCCGCGCCTCGTGTGCCAAAGCGGTGCCTACAAAAACAAAGTGTTTTTGTTAGGAGTTAAAATGAGTTTGATGCAGATGTTACATGGTTCATTTCGTTTCATGTTTTTGTAAAGTTTGGTAAATATTGTGGTTGTAGGCTGCAGGAACATTTTGTTGTAATATTTATCAGAAAGATACCTGTTTCCATTTTATCCTCGGTTATTCATGTTTGGATAATAAACATCATACACGTATAAATCAATGCTAAAACAACAAACAACCAATAATCTACTAAAATCCGAAACCGTGGGTAACCAGTGCATACCTATCTTTTATAAAAAAGATTATTAGAAATCTATCGACAATGTAATGCACAACCCTATCTGAATACACTTCTCAAAGGCGTTCGATTCTGCAAGTCACTCGAAGTAGGGTAAATAAAAAAGAAAGCGTGGGCTTTCTAAGTAAAGCATATTGGGTATGATTACCCATAAATACATAAAAAATGAAGGAAACCCTGGATTATGAACAGGCAATTATATGGCGTACGTTTATATGACAGCGAAATATATTCAAGTTCGAAGATATAATATGTTTTTCCTCATATGAAAATGACAGGATGAAAGATTGTGGTTTTGGAATAATTATTTGTGTTGAAGCCAGAATATTTAGTGGAGGCTTTAAGTTTTAGTAGCAGGTTTTTTTTACATTTTTATCATTTTTAGGTACCTAGTCTGCTCGCGGCCCTCAAGATACAGGCACTTACTAGTTTGGGGACACTGTTTAAATGACTATGCTAATTTGATTTTGTTGCTGTAAGCATATTTATAAGTATACCTACCGTTAGTAATTTTATTTTGTAGTCGTAAATTATTTCCAAAAAGCCACATTGCTTAACATGGGCTCTTTACAAAAAGGCTTTCTATCAGGGATAACCGTCAAGTCGCCTGCACACGTGAGGATTTAATGACTGCGTCAGCAAACGGTGTTACCGTAGCTGAATATTGGGCAAAACAAATAATTTAACTTTGCATAGGACAAAGTATATTTTTCATCGATATACTAAGAAGTAGAAGCGATAATGATTGTAGAAATTTCAAAGTGTAAGTGGATTGACCCACATGCCATTTCAGTAGCGCATAACTACACCATTGATCTATTATTTTAAACCGACTTCAAAAAAAAGGAGGTTCTCAATACGATTGTATTATTTTTTATGTTTTTTACCTCATATCTCCGTAATTTATGAACCGATTTGTTTTTTTTTCTTTATTTAAAAGAGTGGGATTATGTACTTTCCGATTGGTCCCATTGAATTTTCAACAATCGGTTCAGTAGTTTAGTTTTTAAATCAAAGTTGCTGGAAATAATATGTCAAATATGTAAACGAAATTATAACGAAATATACTCGTAGTATTTTGCCACTTATGTGAAAAATAAAAAAACTTTTTCACAAAAAAAAACAGTACAAAGTACCTACAAAATAACTCTTATTTCGGAAGACGGTGGTTTTGGTTGTTTCTTTGTAATTTAACACCGACTTTCCGAAATTAGAGTTATTTTGTACTTTATAGTGTTTTTTTTTTAAAGTTGGTTTTTGTTTTGTGTAACAGTGTTTTTGTGACAATTGGTATCGCGGATTGCATGCCACTTTGTCTAAACCGTCATAACACCTCTCAAATCCTAAATAAACAAATAAATCATTTCGTCTCTTGTCAACCAACTCTTCATTGAACCATTCTTGATGATCCGTAATTGTTCCCAACTGTTAGATCAAAGCGAATCGTTATACGTCAACATTGCTTAGTTGATTGAGATAATTATTGGCCTAGTTAATTCTAAACATGTCGCACATGCCAATACCGTACAATTCAATGACAAGCTTTATGGGTAATATCGTTCAATATTGAAACAAAGGAATTAAGCTACATTTGGGTTTAATGATCATCATTTTCCATCGAATTTGAACGGTAATATCCTTTGTCCGTATTATTTTCCATCGAATTTGACCGGTAATGTACCATGTTCGTCTTATCCAAAAATTACGCACACCGTCTAAGGGTAAATTTCGCATTAGCATGACAGTCGCAATCTGTCAAAAAAGCTTCAGTTTCCATACATTTTTGACCGATTGCGACTGAAATGCTAATGCGAACGTTGCTTAAATATTAGTAGAATTGGCCCTCTGGCATAGTGTTGTCCAGTAATCGGGTCGTGGAGGTCAGATTAGGCAATCGCTCTATCTTCTTCTTTTTCTCGTGTCGATTGACTCATCTCAAATTTTGTCTGACCAGTATTGAGCAACTTGTACAGCTCTATCATTGGCTTCGTTCAAATCTTGGAAGGTGCAGGTGGTTGTGCACGAGGGGCAATTAAGAAGTTGATGCATGTCCTGTGAAGGGGCTCCAGACTGGCACTGCGTTTGGGATGGGTGAAGAATGCCCCATTTGGCCCCATCGCTCTATGAAAAATAATGGTTGTCAGCTGCATCTGATTACATTGCAAGCTGACCCCAAAAATGCAAAAAAGCTAGGTAGACCCTTCTTTGTGGATGAGCTGTCGAAAACGTAGTCGTGTTGCTTCAAATGACTTTTATGTCTTAGGAACTTGATATACAAAGCACTTCGGGCGCGCGTCTACGAAAATGTATGGAGTTTGTCACGACACTATGTATTTTTCGTTTCTTTCACGCCATACAGTTTTTCTTGTCAGTGCCCTATCCATACTGTAAATCAGTCCCTTAGAGCCGTGGTAACTCTGTCAAACAATACCGCAACCCTGGCAGGACTATGATAAAGACACACTGCTCTTGTGATTCATGTAACCTTGCTGGTTGTGCCCATTCATCACATTTTGATTTATGAATAATTTATTTACAAAGTCATTTTATATTCATGGAAGTATGTCGAAGCCATTAAAAAGTAGATGTTTGAGCTCCATTGTATTCAAGGAACCATGTCGTTGTCTGTTGATCGATGGGCTCTAGTGACCCGTGACGATGGACAGGGCGAACAATTCGTATTACTGCATCGTCCGAAATGCAATTTAGCTTGAGATGTATTGGTTTTGTAATTAATAATAATAAATCAATTTAGGTTGGTTCTTTATTAGAACGCCTACGTTGTGAAATGACCCGTTTCATTGAGTTGACATTAAAAACTTCCGTGGGATGTAAATTTCTAATTTATTGTTCATACATATTAGCTTCATTCTCTACTTGAAGTAAATCCATACACTTTTACCGCTGGTATACTATAATTGCTCTCATTAAGGACTGATTAGCTACTTTACTGTTGGTTAGTCGGCGGAATTTCTACCAGAAAGCTATTTTTGTGATTTTCTTTCATCTGTTGATAGAGTATTCTTGTCAAGTACTTATCAACTACAGTTTTAATAATTCAATCTAACGTATTTTTCTTCTTTTCCAGATTCTCTCGACTCAAAGTGACAGTGTGTGTGACAAAATGATTCAGTGACGTGTAACAGAATAGTGTTAGTGTTGTGTACAAATATGTGGTCAAGATGAAGTTGTGGAAAAGCCTCAAGATATCGATAGGCAGTCGAAGCGACCCCAAGTCGTACTCCCAAGAGTTACCGCAGTGGGGTGGACAAGGATATGAATTAGATGGTGAGTACAACTGGATTTTCAAAAACATACAAGCAGGAACATACAAACATTGCAGGCAAGCATATTATAAGTTAGGGGAGTATATTGAAGATAAAAATGCTTGGCTCAATGCTGGTCCTGCTCCACAACGTCACTAGGTAGCCACTAAGGGCTCAAAGTAATCTGTTAGCATTTCGTAATATTGTTGGACCGGCTGAAGATTGTAAGAATGCAAATCTTTTTCATTGTATAGATGCAACTAATTTAACATTGTATAATTTCATGCACATGTGTGAGTACTGTGTAGCTTTAAACTATTAAGATCATTTTGGGTAGGTCTTTGACTTGAATGTACCCTGGCGATTGGGGATGTCATGCTCACTCAAAAGTCTGGCTGATGGTGGCGCATGCGTTGGATCATTTGGCTCCCTAAAAAATGGTTGAGCCGAATGGTGCTAGCGTATGCGTCATGTTCGTGAACGGGCGCCGTCAGCTGAGACTGGTCATCTCTCGGCTGCCATGGTTTATTTTAATTATTTCTTTGAAATGTTTCTTTTTTTACTCCGGACTCTTTTATCCTGCACGTCTTTTACATCGTTCTCACATATATTTCAATATGAATGATGTAACCATAATTTTGTAACAAAATATCATTTTTAAAAGAGTGTCCGTGGAGTTTCTTGCACGTTCTTCTCCATAGAGATCTACGCTTTGGAACGTGCAAATAGCGTCATCTTTTTGACCGACCGACCTTGACAATTCAAAAATGCCTGTAAATGGTCTAATTGAAATAAATGCTTTTACTTTGACTTTGACATAACGACGACGTTTAGAGTAGAAAAAATGTTATGATCTAACCTTCATGTCTTAGCGCCAAACATTTGTAGATCTTGTGACAACCAAAAAATTGGAGGA
Source organism: Melanchra persicariae (assembly GCA_947386135.1). NCBI lineage: Eukaryota > Metazoa > Arthropoda > Insecta > Lepidoptera > Noctuidae > Melanchra > Melanchra persicariae. The sequence goes on from OX376650.1 coordinate 20,428,501, forward strand.
GACCTGCACACCAGCAGTGAAAACTTTATAGGGTCGATTTTATTATGGGACCATGTTAACTAAGACTTATTTTGATGCACCCACCATCTGGGATGTACTATAATTGCCTCCTCACAATACTTAATCATTTGAACCACTTATCGTTGAAAAATCTATTTTTTTTTTTACCGCAATTTGAGATACGAACCATCCTTTATAACTATATAGGATGGTGTAATAAAAAATAAAAAATCAAAAGTATCTAAATTTTCGTCATTTTGGCCGTGTTGTACATATTTATGCCTGTTGTGCATATTTCGTTTCCGTGGTAGCGGAGCATTATTATACCAAGTTGATTCAAAAGCCAAGTTTGAAACATTTTCAACCATTTTGTTTAATACATTCAACATGATATGGGAACTGGATATGTAATTTCAGCTGTGCTTATTAAAATTGTTGTCATACTCACGTTCTCGCTACTGATTCAACTCGTTAATCACTTTTTTGCAAGGGGAACACAAAAAACGTATGATGATACAAGACATCATTTATCAGTCTTTGAAGATAGACAAGAGAGAGTTGTTGACAAAAAAGGAGTGGCTTCAGAAGGAAAAAATAAAAAAGGCGCATGGGAACATTAACATTATGACATTTTCATCAATCAATCAAATGAATTTGACTATAAAAACGATGGACATGAATCACAGAATAATAAAACTCAAAACAAAGTTTTTGTAAAATACTAAATGTCAATCATATAAAAGCATGACAGTTTGCTTGACAACTGAACCCACATCCACAAATAAACTTAAATGATGACAATATAAAAAACCAGCCAAGTGCGAGTCGGACTCACGCACGAAGGGTTTTGTACCATTATCTATAAAACAATGGGAAAAAAATCACGTTTGTTGCATGGTATTGTATTTTATTATATCTTTAGTATTTGCTGTTATAGCGGCAACAGAAATACATCATCTGTGTCAATTTCAACTGTATAGCTATCACTGTTCATGAGATACAGCCTAGTGACAGACAAACGGACAGCGGAGTCTTAGTAATAGGGTACCGTTTTTACTCTTTGGTTACGGAACCCGAAAAACGTGAATATGAAATGAATTTTACATGTCATGACGGTTAATAAAGTTGTAAATATTATGTGAACCGATTACGTGAATAACACGTTATAAACCCACATATGTCTCGCACGCAGGTTTGACGACTTCCAGCCTCCCGAACAAGCCGGATTCCGAAAAGGCTTCAACACCGTAGACCACATACACACGCTGCGGCAGGTTATACAGAAGAACGAAGAGTATAATCTGCCCCTCTGCTTAGCGTTTGTGGACTACGAGAAAGCCTTCGACTCGATCGAGACTTGGGCTGTGCTGCAGTCTCTCCAACGGTGCCAGATCGACTATCGGTACATCGAGGTGTTGAAGTGTTTGTATGAAAACGCCACCATGTCAGTCCGACTTCAGGATCAGACATCAGAACCTATCCTCCTGCAGCGGGGTGTGAGGCAGGGAGACGTCATTTCTCCGAAACTGTTCACGGCCGCAATGGAGGACGTCTTCAAGGTTTTGGACTGGAAAAGGCTAGGCATCAATGTAAATGGCGAGTACATCACTCATCTTCGATTTGCCGACGATATAGTCGTCATGGCTGAGACCACGGAAGACCTCAGTACAATGCTCGATGACCTCAGTAGAGCTTCCGAAAGAGTGGGTCTTAAAATGAACATGGACAAAACCAAGGTCATGGTAAATACCCATGTAGCACCCACTCCTATCAAGATTGGAGGCTCTGCACTCGAAGTTGTTGATGAGTACGTCTACCTGGGACAAACGATCCAGCTAGGTAGGGCTAACTTCGAGAAGGAGGTCAACCGTCGAATCCGACTCGGCTGGGCGGCGTTCGGGAAGTTGCGCGGTATCTTCTCGTCTCACATACCACAGTGTCTCAAGACGAAAGTCTAGGACCAGTGCGTGTTGCCAGTGATGACCTATGGACTCGAAACGTGGTCGCTTACAATGGGCCTCATCAGAAGGCTTAAAGTCACCCAAAGGGCAATGGAGAGGGCAATGCTCGGAGTTTCCTTGCGTGATCAAATCAGGAATGATGATATCCGCAAGAGAACCAAGGTTACCGACATAGCCCGAAGGATTGCCAAATTGAAGTGGCAGTGGGCAGGGCACATTGCTCGCAGAACAGATGGTCGATGGGGCCGAAAAGTTTTGGAGTGGCGACCGCGTACCGGAAGACGCAGCGTTGGAAGGCCTCCCACAAGGTGGACCGATGACCTGGTGAGGGTCGCGGGTAACCGATGGATGCGAGACGCACAGGACCGGTTGTTGTGGCGACGCTTGGGGGAGGCCTATGTCCAGCAGTGGACGTCTTTCGGCTGATATGATGATGATGATGATGAAACCCACATATTATGGAATATAAAGCCAGTAAACTCTGGTCCAAACAAAATATCGCCCACCCTTTGTATACTCATTTTGGTCAAATCACATTTTTTCCTCATCCCCTTTAAGGCGTGGGTTGGATATTTATACAGTTACCCTTTAGTCAAGTTCAGATGACAAGGGATTGACCGTTTTGAGTCTGCATTTGATGTATCGTTCTTTTTGAGCTGAAGCCTTTTCCATCTCCAGATTTTATAAAATTCAATTCTTTCGGAAATTCAATGCTATTTCCTAAGTTCAGTTAAAATTACAGCAAAATTCGGTGAAATTAATATCTAGAAAAACGTGTAGGTCTAATAGTAATTCTAAACCTAAATTCTCTTTCATTTTTTTAGTATCGGTCGCCAATGCTTTTGATCAGTGTTTTAAAACTTTTCCAATGTTGTCCAAACTATTTTCGGACTAAAATTCAATTCCGTGGCCAGGGCCTTTATACGTCAGAGGTATGATGAAAAGATTTTCCTTCTAATTTTAATCAACGGGTTATCACTGGGCCATGCTTCACTCGCGACATCAAAGTAAATATTTCGGTTTCATAGTCAAGGTAATTGGGTAAAACGGTTGTTGGTAAAATTCCCGCGTCGTGTTGTTTTTAATTATGATTTTTATGTTATTCTGGAAAAGGAAACGACCCATGTTATTAAGATAGATAAGCACTTTATGTATAATGACGAGATGGTAGCAGAGTTTATTTGTGTTTCATAATTAGTACGACCGACCTTTCGTTATTTTGTATTTGTAGAGAATTGTGAGATCAAAGCGACAATACGAATGGCTTCCATAAGAGCAAGTTTACTTAGCTGCGGGAGCTGTTGAAAATAGGTCAAAGATAGAAAGAGTAGCATGCGGTGCATTTTTCCGCTAGAAGAAGTATTCAAAACTTTCTTAAGACATTGTCTGTGAACGCTAGACTGAGTGATGTCTCTTGTTGAATTTCAATTCCGTGCTTGTTTTCATGGTGATCTTTTATTGTATTGCGTATTTTTAACCGACTTCAAAAACAGAGGAGGTGTTTCCGATTCGTAAAATTCTTTTTTGTTCTAAAGAGGTTTTTTCCTCCCCCATGTAAATTTCGCCAGTCCCATTTAAATTACGTAAAGATCTGATTAGAATATTCGAGGGTACCAGCACTAATAAGTGAAAAAAACTTTTACTTCACTTCAAAATCAAATCAAAGTACCTACAAACATTTTTTTGGAATACGGTGTTAATAAACGAAGTAACCACACTGGAAAGACCGACTTCCAAAATTGAAGTGATTTTGTACTTCGTAAAAACTATTTAATAAGTTTTTTGTGAGTAAATCCAACCAATAAGAGTTCTATGAAATTCGACATTTTAAGTACCTATAGCAAAAAAAATCTGGTATATATTAACTTCGTATTTTATGTAACCTAACAAAAAAAGTATGCTCATCCTCCTTTTGAACAAAAAATGCTATCAGTGAACTATGGAACCTAGTAGAGTAAATAAAAAGATAGGAAAAAATAATAGTAGTTAGAGACAAAGCTGTTGGACAGTGCATACCTGACAGGCTTCATACCTTTGTGCGGAAGGAACCCAAAAAGTAGATTTTTGAGCGGAGGTTGCCGGCCTAGTTCTAACAAAGCATTTAAAAATGCACGTAACTATGGAGACGGTAACGATATTTTCAATGGAGATTCTTTCTTTAAAATGAAGTAAAATCCTGTTCTAAAGAAAATTTCACAATATAAAAAAGCTAATTTAAAATATCTTGCCAAAAATACAGTTCGAGAATCCAATAGTGTCCATGCTAAACTCCACGCTGTCCAAGTATGCAATGATTTGGCAATTTCGTTCAAGACCCGCTTTTGAATATTCTCCTATATTGTGAACTGACTTGGCGAATTTAAAATAACAAAATGCAATTTTGTCTGTGATTTCGTGCTTGGAACAGGAACTTCTTTTTTGATGAAGTTGTTAAAAATTTATTGAGTTGGGTAGTTTGGTGATGTAGGTTCTACAATTCAAATATTTATTCCAATTGGTAGAAACAGTTTTTGCATATCTTCATCTGTTCCTTGCAAAATAAACATATACATGATCAGCACATTAATAACAAAATCAACAGTGCTTACCGTATGTACGGATTAGTACTGAGATCTACAACTGATTTCAAACGCACTAGCAGTTTCATCCATTTGTATAGGTCACTTGTAAGGTCTCAACTTGAATACGCTGTAGTTATATGGAACCTCTATTATAATAAATATGCAAACAGCTTAGAGAAGGTCCCACGTAAATTTTTAAGATCCGTGCAATACCGTTGTTACCGGAGCCTTCTATCGTATAGTGATTTGCTCAAAAAATACAATATGATGAGCCTACAGTCTAGAAGATTATTTCTTGAAACGATATTCCTTTATAATGTGTGCAATGACAGGTACGACTGCTCAGACATAACCAATAGAGTACAATACTTTGTCCCTAGAAGTGTTTTGAGGTGAAAGGTGCGCGCACGCCCACTTTTCGCGGTTTTTTCATGTAGATCTAATGCTGGAGCCCGCGCACCTTTGCGCCGTATTTATAATAATTATAATAAACTTTTTACCGAGTTAGATATATTTGCGATGCCCACTAAAGGGTTTCCCAACGGCCTTATTGAAGCCATAAAAGGCTTACAAACATTTTAAATTAAGATTAAGTAATTATGTTTATTGTTTTTTTTCCCGATCTGCTCATAACCAAAATCCATAATATGTATACTGTGGATAACGGTGTGAGTTGCACATTTGTATAACTTAAGTATATAGATAAGTTTATAAGATGTAATGTGTAACTGTTAGTTATTCCTAAATAAATAAATATTATAAAATACAAGGAAGTATAAATTTCATTGTCGTCTACTACCTAGTACTTTTATGGTACGACATTTTGGGGCCATACTATGACGTCTTAAAACTATCATGATTCCGGTGTGAGAGGGAGACGGGGCTCTTAAAGACGCATATCACTATCGTTTTATAACAACGAGATCATGATGATTGGCACGTTATGGTATCAGATCAGGAAATATTGAAGATAGTTTTCTGAATAAGTATTCTCGAAAGTATACTATTCCTACTTTAAATGCCTAATACCCTATTCCTTTTATCCAATACAACCTTCAGACAATGTCAGTCAAGCTCTCCTAAGCTTATCTTATCATCAAGTGCTTTGTCAGCTCCTGGTGCAATAACTAGAACTACGTTTCTCGTACAACGTAACAGCAAGCGCAACAATTAGTAAATCCATTACACACATGACGTTGTTCAACGTCCTCTGCTATTGTTTAAGAACTAGTTATATAGTTCTTAATAGTCGTTTAATTCTGGTTGCAGTTTACACTGAGAGTTTAAGGGTAGTTGCAGATGAAATTTTGAGTCACTGAGAGGACTGCTGTATTTAAGATCATATTAATATGTTCAAGTTAGGGAAATTATCTGCGAAAATGCAAACGGGATTGACATCTGAGAGCCAATTTTACAAATTATTAAGCCTAGTTCGTATTGGCATCTCAATCGCAACTTGATAAAAATGTATGGAAATTGAGGCTTTTTTGACCGATTGCTACTGACATGCGAATGTGAACGTTGAATGTAGTAGGCCTCTGGGGGCCTACCACAACCTCTTAAAACAATATTACTTTAATATTACTTTGCGTTCCGCTCTGTTGGATTTTCAACGCTCGGATCAGCGCCGAGAGTTGAAAATGCAACAACAGAAATTACAAAGTAATACTAAAATAATATTGTTTTAAGAGGTTGTGGTAGGCCCCCTGATGTCTTTTTTCTAAACCAAATTATTATTAGACAAATTTCTTAAAACTCCGCATATTGACACTAATCATATTTTCGATTCATCACCAATATACATTTTAGGATTATCCCATAATAAGCGCAATGGGCTGATTTTATACATCAATATTTAACTCAGTTTTGTCAAATGGAACTCCATTTTTGACAAAACTGCCGCGCGAGTGACATCATCAGTAACTACTGCTGATGTCACTTGCGCGGCAGTATTGGAAGTCGGGATATTTCAAACTCATACATAAATCAAATCATTTTTGTAGTACATAGTTATTGTTACAAGTTATGTGAAGGCCTCTGAAACATTTATCTCGATACAAACATCAAAGTCTCCCCTCTCTCAGACAATGGCTATAGCGTGACAAAAAGCAATGCCAAAGGTCATCGACTTCTGACTGACTTGTTTCTTATACTTAAACAAAATAAAAGGGGACGTGTAACCTACTTTGACCGACTGGACGACAAACGAGCTGGGGAGAGTGGACTTGCGTGACCTATTTCAGCATTTGGGAACCATTTGGACCTAGAGATAAGAAACTGGAATTCTTTGGGTTAAATTTGTTTTTGTTTTGTCTAGAAACGTGAGAAGAAAAATACCTACTAGGGATGACTAAAAACCAACACATGCTATGAGTAAGCACTTCAAAAAAAGCTCTTTTATACTATACTTACTTGCAATCCTTCAAGCATTCCACAGTATTAATTTTACCTTCATTCATAAAGCAAACAAATAAAGAAAAAAAAAAGTTTAAAAGAAAATATTCAGTTTAAAACCATAATTCACATTTAAAAATAAAAAATAATCACTCCTTTATTCTCATTTTGCGAGCAAAAATCAAAAAAACTCTCCATTACCATAACAAAATGAGGCACACTTTAACTGAATCACCCAGTTTCTTAATTAAGAACCCACTCGGTTACATTTTTAGGACAGGCGACAAAAGGAGGCCACAAATGATGATTTGTTTTTGTCTCAAGCTTATTTTTTTTTGGCCCGACACGTAAAAAATTGCACGAGAACCGGGAGAGCATGACCCAGTCACAGAATAGGTTGGTGCAAAAGGCCGACTTGATTCAACGAACCAATACCAATGAAGCTTACGAACGGTGATCTTACACTATTTATTAATTTAAACAAATGACAGTCACGACTGAGTTTGCACTCGTTATACAATATGCGAGTCTATCATTCTGGACGTGTGACTTCGCATGTCGTATGCATTTGAACTTCTGTAGCTATTTATTCTGTGACCCAGTGCTGCGTTGAGTGAATTTAATTGTCCAAAGACGGATTTTTTGATGAAGTATTCAAACGTGTTTTTAAGTGGGTCAGGTTAATTTGTGGGAGGAGTTTTAAAAATATTTCTTGGTCACGTCTTCAGTGTCAGGTTCAAAATGTTCATGAGATAATTATTTTGCTGATCATTATGAAAGCCTTGATTGATTTTACTGGGATTGAAGTTAAAACATATTATCATCTTAATGTATAACAAACTAGCTGCCGCCCGCGGCTTCACCCGAAAAATTATCCCAAAGGAACATACTTCCGGAATGAAAAGTATTATATGTGTTATTCCAGACTGTAATCTACCTTTGTGCCAAATTTCATCAAGATCCATTCAGTAGTTTTTTGCGTGAAAGAGTAACAAACATACAAACTTTCGCGTTTATAATATTAGTAAGGAAGTAAGGATGATACTACCTCAAAGATCTCTCAAGCATCCGCTTACATAACTAGCATTATTGCCAACATAATAAAAAAACCAAATAAATACTGGGCAAGCCTTGAGAAGTTTTTTAACAACATTTCGCCGAGTAAGATGAATTGGGACTATCTAGAACTATTTGGACCTCGGCCAAATGATGTTGAAATGAAAAACTCCCCTAATGAAAGCGCATGCATGAGCACGTTGAGTAATGCTGACGACCCGAGCTCTGCATAGAAGACGATAGTTTGATAGTTATTTGATGGGACATTTTACTGGAAATAATATAGTAGTGCAGTAACTTTTAACGATGTTGGAGTATAGGCAATTGTTCTATGTGAAATAGGGGCTGGAAACTGACCTCTACCTAATTATGAAGGTGAATGGCTGGGCCAATGATGTTGAAGTAACAAGAATTTCAGCTGAAAGAGGTTGAGCTTCTGCATCTTGACTCGACTTCTTACAAGTGATGGGTGCTATTCTTTTACGTTTGACACAATGTGTACGACCACCAGAGAATGGGCAGCAGCATTCTCTGTACATTACAACAGCTACACTGGGATCGCCAACCTGCTTGCCAAGCGTAGCTATTATTGCAAACTCCCCTTTTGGGGGAGGACCTTTGTCCAGCAGTGGACGTCTTTCGGTTGATATCATGATGATGATGATGATGATCACCAAAATTACTAAAAATAAACTGGAGCCTAATGAGGCTCCAGTTTATTTTTAGTAATTTTCCTTTATGTGTCTCTGCACTTGATTTTATCAAAATAATCGTACAATAGTGTCCAATAGTTGTCCAGCAATGGACGTCTTTCGGTTGATATTATGATGATGATGATGATGATCACTAAATTTCCTTTATGTGTCTCTGCACTTGATTTTATCAAAATTATTGTACAATAGTGTACAGTACAGACCTATACACGAATAAGAATCATTACCATAAAAATAAGACCCTAAAAATAAGCTCTGTACCCCACAAACGTTTACAGGAACATGAATATAATTATCGGATCCCTTGGATTCTGCATTAAGCCATTCTTCATTCTGACACCCGTCGTTAGCATAAATTTCAAAAGATAAAAAGGACATACAATTTTGTACAATAAACGTGGACTTTTTCGGTAAAGAACGGTGTATTTAAAGGATTATTTTATTTGCTGTGGTTGTACTTAAAAATTCTTTGTAATCTATCAGTCTCTTCCTCTCTTTGCATAATATGATTAATGTTATCTTCCAAAACAGTATTAAATGTTTTAAGCTGTTGCATAAATAGTAAAATATCAGTGGAATTAACTGTCTCGTTTTCTAACATAATTATAAACTATCTCGTCTTACAATTGATAGTTTGAAAACCTTTCCTGCATAGATGGCATGGCTTGTACACCTTAGCACCTTTAACGCACTCAACGTGGTAATAAACGAGGGTTTTCTATGAAACACATAACTTAATCTTGCTAACTTGGACTCAAGGGATGTGCTTCTAAATTATAATTTTCAATTCTAATTTACAATCGAGAATTGCGATTACAACCAACTTCGTTCAGAACAAACTGCTCCCCGAAGAAATTTATTTTTTCTCGCTCTCACAAAACTTTAACAGTAAAACAGAATATTGTGCTATATTTCATGTATTTTCTACATATTACAAGTCGGATACAAATTATGTAGCTTGGGCCATTACAGTAGAAATATAAAACATTGTCCCGGGGGGGAACGTGTCACTAATAAAGTATTTTATTTTTGTTACATCGTAAAAATTGCAAAATTGTATTTTGCTTTTAGTATCCTTTATTATTCCAGTTTGACGAGTTATTTAATTTGTTGTTTTTGCCAAACAATTATTTGCATTTTTCAGCCAACCACTAACCTATTATTAGTTTTGCGTGACTGTTTTTCATGTACGATGTGCAATAACACAATAAAATTTTGTTCTAAAATTTAATATTTCGAGCAATAAGTGAAATGGAGTCGGATTTCTGATGAATGGGATTGAACGAATTGAAAGAGGCCACAGTCAGTTCATAAAACCCTTTGTGCACTAAATAATGTTCAGCGAACAAGCTTGATTGATTAGTTCCCGGTGATTTCGTGCGCCATGATTCGCAGAAATCGTATCGTTGCTCAAGTACATAAAGGCATTGAGTTAATCAAATACCTATAATAACATTCAAATATTGTTAGGTACCTACTTTTTGTTTAATATTTACGAATATTCAAGCTTTTGGTGAAAGCAAAGAAAGAAAATGAAACATGTATGGTGGTTTTTGAAAATAGAAGACTTACTTTAAAAGCAAGTAAGATTACTGCTACAACATCGTCAAAGAAAGACTTCAAAATTCGGTTTATAACCGAAAATATTCCTCGACATTTCTTGCATTTCCTTGCCTTAGTTATAGAGCTAACTAATTAGAGAAGACTTTAATTAAACATGAAAACCTAGACGTTAGTACGACACTCCTGGACACCGTCGGGATTACAGCTAAAAGCTTCTAAATGAAGGAGGAAAGGTTTTTCCTGTGCCTCTAGAAAATAAAATGTGAAAGAACGTATGTTTATCTTCGTAATAATGTCGCCTCCGGGTAGAAAATTTATTGGAGAATTGAGTTTTAAGAGTGCATTAGTGATAAAATGTAGCAGACAATGAAAGAGGAATATTTTGAACATCAATGTGCCGTGATGGGAGTCTCCTTTTAAGCTTAATGCCCTGGTCAATCAATCAATCAAATCGGCTTATCGGAATAAGCTGTACATAGGAGTATAATATAGGCGCCTTTTGAATAGACCCTCAAAATTGTAATTCGAAAAAGATTATTCTCGCCTTTGCAACTGCTATTGAGTGATAATTATGATAGCACTTAGAAAAAATAAATACACTAAAGGCTCCCGAGGCCAGGGGCGAAACGATGACATCGACCTTTCATAGTTTTTTTCGAAATGCGGAAATGTCGCATTTTCACGTGGTTCCTGTCTACGGGATTCTTTACAGATGGAACGGTTTCTATGAAAACGTCTTGTTACTTCGTTATCGAATTGTCCCATCGTCGAACCAATCTTCCGAAGGTCGTAAAGTGGCTTGTTTCAGCATTTCCTAAATCCTTATCATTAATACCTTTTGCATTGCGTAACCAGAAGTCAAGAATATAAGAAAACTCTACAACTAGCTGCTTAGTATTCCGTACTAGTAGTAGACGGGGTTGGAGCAAAGCTTGTTGGTGAGTGAGCAAGTAACTAACCAATAATTCACTGGCGTAAGTGGCTCTAAGAGGTATTAAGGCTGTGGTCACCTCGAGAAGGTTTCCCTTGAAATACTGCTCGAATAAATGAGTGTTGGAACAGGTACCTTTTCGTAGGATATTGCTATTTGTGCAGTTGATATCAATTGTGCTGATATTTGACGTCGAAAATGGTTATTTTCGTTTTTTGGCAGACACCAGATAACATCCCTTGTGCAGCGTTGCTTATTTAATTTTATTTGTGAGAAGATTAACTCTCCAACAAATATCATAATGTTTCTACGAGTATTTTGTAAAAAATCATCACTGATCGAATTTTAAAAACTGATTATTTTTATATGTTATTGCTGAGAGAAATTTGGACAACTTAATATCCTGCCAAAAATTTACCTATTCCGAAGAAAACATCATTTTTTTTAAGATGATTCAACCTTTGTAGGTCTACCTCGTTCGGTAACGATTGATTAGCAGGAATATTACTAAATTGGGTAAACCAAAGGTATATGTGAAAGTGATCAGGAATGGACTAAGAGCTTTCGTCAAAGGTCTTCGTCAGTCAATCAGCTGATTACTTCCTATCGTTACTTGAAATCAAATCGAAGAGTAGGCAGGTTGAATGGATAGGGATACTTGTTTATAAACTATTACCCTCTTATTAATAAATACGGAATAAAGTTAATACCAGGAATAACAAAGGAATAACCATACATTTTCATAGGTTTAAACTTGGAATAACTTTATTCCGTGTTTATTAATAAGAGGGTTTGTTGTTCTCACAAACATATTTCTGTGTACTGGCCAATTCTTCCCTTGCAGTGGTAGGGCTAACGCACGCCTGGTTCACGACCACTCGTCCGCAGGAGTCCGGAGTCAAGCAGCCTGCTGTGTTTCGTCGACGCGTGGGAGTACCAGTGCTTTAAGGCATCTTCTGGGCACGCTCGCTCCAGCATAGACCTCATCCATCGCTTTCCATCAGGCGCGATCAAGGTCAAGAGCTAGCCCATTCCTCAATCAAAAATATTATTAAAATTATCATAATCTTAGCTGTGTCGCCATACTGACCAGTTCTGTGTTTCTAGCATCCAGCGGTCTTCTGCAACTTTCATAAGGTCCACGTTGTATTTCCTAAAACCCGGTAACTAAACAGATCCTACTGGCCTCATCAACATCCATTCTGCAAACAATGTGCCCTGCCGACTGCCACAACTCTTCGAGTGCTGTCGGTCAATTTCGGACATGCAGGTATAAGGTTAACAATTATGTAGATATAAATTTTATTATTAGGTTATGGTAAGCGATGACGTGGTTGATGAAGCACTCTTGACTTAAAGACTCCCAGGTTGTAGCTATCAGGAAAAACAGACTCTGGCAAGGGAATTCCACTCCATATCTGTACCTACGCACAATGAATGTGTTCCCAAAACGTCTTGTGGTCCGATGATGGAACGGACTTGGCGTAGTTTTCGTCAAAAAGCTGAATGTTATGCAGATCGCTATAATTCTTAAATTTACACTGTCAAGGTTGTAAATATCTTTACAGATTAGATGTTCGACAAAGTTCTTTTGTAATCTCGTAAAGATCAAACACAATTCGAAAGGAAAACTACATTCGTTGTCCTGAAACGAATAAAAAGATATCCACTTTTACGACCATCACTGTCGTTCTTATCTTTTGGTATTCGTCAAAAGCCCTTCTTGATAAGACCAAACTAAATCCATGGTGACACATTTATCGCCATAATTTTTTACAACCATGAACATTCAATGGCGTTTTTTTCATTGAACTTTTAGATTAATTTACTTTTTATGACAAAAAGATGTCCTAAAAATTTTATGGACATTTTTTTCGAATTTCATGGTAAAGAGAATTGGTTGGGCACATTAAAACTTTTTCGGGGTCTCGCAAAAATTATCTTGAAAATCAACCCTAAGTTCGGAGATGGGAAGTTGGAGAAAAAACTTTTGTAGGGTAATATTAAGTGAGTAAATTAAAATTGTTCAGAAAACCTAAGTGGTCCTTTCGCTGAGAAGTTATTGTGTGATGGGAAAGTTTTTTGTTTCTTTTGTATATTTTCTGTTTGACTTTCGAAATTGTTTTGCTTCTTGAATTTTATTCATGTTATATTACTATGGTAGGCGCCAGATAAACTTGCAATAAATAACATTGACCTTTCCTTAATATCCCTAAGTAGATATCCGAACAATAAATTATGAACTGTTTTTAATTAATAAAGAACGTAAAGGATCACGACAGCAGTCGATTCAGGACAGCTTTATGCATTAGTTCTGTTTTTGATATTTAAGAAAGTCAGTTAATAAATGTGCAATAACGGTCATTGACCCACATGAATGACGATTCATGTGGGTCAATGACCGTTATTGCACATTTATCTGGCGCCAACCATAATGAGTATACTGATACCATGAGTAAATAAACTTGAGAAAATGTTTCATTTCTACTCTGAATTTCAACAAGAACAAAACTCTCCTATTGTGTAAACCAGCGAATTACTTCTCACCACCCACTTTCCAGGCTGCTGGATTGTGACCCAGCAGAGTTGGGAACCGCTTAGGGAAACGGCCACGAGCAACCTTGATTGGGAAGATACTCAGCGGTCGAAAATCAGAGCTCAAACGCTCACATAAAACTGGTCCGTTTACATTTTATCACCGGGATACCAGACGTACTGCTGGGTACCATCCGCACTTGGTCAATTTCCCAACCAGTCGTACTCACCGTTTATCCTCCACATTTATTATGCGCACAGCCAAAGTGTGGAACTCTCTACCAGCGTCTGTGTTCCCTTCCACATATAACCCGTCTGCTTTCAAAGCAAGAGTGAACAGGCATCTTCTGGGCCCGCTCGCTCCATCACAGATCATCTACCGCTTACCATCAGGCGTGATCGAGAGCTAGCCCATTCCTTAATAAAAAAATAAAAAACATTTTTGAATGGCCGATTTTCGCGTTTATCCCAAAATATTCACCAATAAACGCCATGCCTGTCACCCTTTTATCTTTACCCACAATAAAACTCATACACACATCTGTTAAGCTAAACCGCTGTCACATATTTACGATAATGAAGTATAAGGGACGTCGCAGTAAAATCATTTTAAACGGCACACATTTCCATAATGAGAAGCAAAAGATATTGTTTGCGTCAAAAACAGGTGCTTGTTCTCATTTTGGTCTTGAAATTAAAAGTGGCAGAAGGTTAGGCGCTGGACACACAGAAAAGACGTAAGACGAGGACGGGGCGTGGACATAGTGTCCGCGCGAGTCGCGACGCTCGATCAAAGTATATAGAAGCGTTGCGACACAAAACATATAGAAAAGACAGGGCGCGGACACGACGCCGCCGACTCGTCGGCGCCCTTTTATTAAAACATACAGAAAAGACGGGGCACGGGTGCGAGCGGATGACGGATGGTCGAGAACGGGGCTGCGGGCGGGTGGGCGTCAAAATCGGATGGTTCAATGAAGTTGGTTGAAAACCGTCATCTCTCGCGGCACCCAGCGTCACGTCCGTGCCTCGTCTTTTCTTTATGTTTTAAAAGGTCGCAGCGGCGCCCCGTCTATGCTCTGTCCGCACCTCATACTTGTCTTAAGTCTTTTCTGTTTGTCCATGGCCCTTTATGGGTCCCCAGTGTGGGCAGTGGACCTAAAAAAGCGTCCAGCCAGACAACTGAACGCGTCCCAAAGGGTCATGGCCATCCGGCTGGCCTGGGGATGCCGCACAGTCTCCCGCGAGGCGGCGAGCCTCCATGCCGAATTGCCGCCATTGGATCTGGAGGTTAGAGCTTTCGCGCACGTCTACGCGTGGCGCGTGGAGGCGCTAAGCCGGGGCAAAACTCCGCTGCCGCGGAAAATTGCAGCGTGGCGGACGGAGCTCTGGCAAGATACCATGGCGCTATAGAGTCAGCGACTATCACAACTGTGACCCTATTGTGGTGTGCTGGGCACGGCACAATAGCGGCGATAGTGCCCCTCTTTGAGGAGTGGCCTGAGAGGCGCCACGGCGTCTTCACCTTCCGCCTGACGCAGGTACTCACCGGACACGGTTGTTTCAGGAGGTCCCTGTTTCGAATTCGGCGGGAGGAAATGCCCGGGTGTTTTCACTATGAGAATCGCCCGGAGGACACGGTGGAGCATACGGTGGAGGTCTGCCCACTTGGGCGGAGCACTGCTGTGTCCTTGTCGAGGCGATCGACGGCGGCGACCTCTCGTGGCCGGCCCTGGTTCAATCCATAGTCCGGAGCGAGGAGGCATGGGAAGCCATCACCTCCTTCTGCGACGCGGCCCGCCTCCTCCTTTACTAGAATTACGCTAGTGAAGGAGGAGGCGGGCCGCGTGAGGAAGAGACAACCCTCACGCCCCAGCCGCCGCAACATAGGGAGAAGCACCGGGCGTCGGGAGTCGCTGGGTGATTCCCGGCCATCGTAGGTGCGGGTCTGCGGACGGCGAGCGTTGGGTGGCTCGCCGTCCGATCAAAGCCAGGCCTAGGCCAACGGCGCGTTGTGTTCCACGCGCCTCAAAGAGATGTCAGCATAGGAGTAGGGGCCCGTTTAGGCCAGAGCCTTCCAGGGTTGTGGATTTTGTTCGAAAGAGTTACCGCGGCCCCAGAACGCAAGAGGCACTAGTAGGAGCACGGATGGGTTTTAGTCAGTAAGAGTCTGACACTCCCTCCCGCTCCACCTAGAGCGGAAGAGGTCATTCGTTGATTTCCCATCCTTAAAAAAAAAGGATTATGACTTTGTACAAAACAGACCTTCTGCACTTCTCTTTTTCGATTACGTGTCTCCTAAACGATAATTCGCAGCTGTTCACCGTGATTACTAAAATTTCGAAGATAGGTATTGGTTCAATTCGGTGTGTGGAACTGTTGAGTATTGTTCAGGTTGTCAGGCGGTGAGATAAATTTTTTGATTAAAATGATGAAGAAAATAAATAACGTGGTGCTTGCTGATTTGGAAAATAAAATGGATAGGTCGTGCTTAGCAACAGTCACATTCTTATTGCTTACAGTAATTGAATGTGTGTGTCTGACATGATCTAGATTTAAAATGATGGAACTTCACGACCTGATACCACCATCGCCCTTTTACTACCGGAATACCAGACGTACTGCTGGGTACCATCCTCACTTGGTCGATATCCCGACTAGTCGTACTCAGCGCTTCTCCTCCACATTTATTATGCGCACAGCTAAAGTGTGGAACTCTCTACCAGCGTCTGTGTTCCCTTCCACATAATTATTCCGTCTGCCTTCAAAGCAAGAGTGAACAGGCATCTTCTGGGCACGCTCGCTCCATCATAGACCTCATCTATCGCTTCCATCAGGGGAGATCGAGGTTAAGAGCAAGCCCATTCCTCAATAAAAAATAAAAAAAAAATAATACAATTTTGACCATGCCCTTCACAGAATGGGACAAGGTGATATAGCACTAATGTCAATCCTGTATGCACGTTTCTTCAGTTCTCTTACGCCAACAGAAATTGTGGATATTGTCGTAACATCTCATAAAAATGGCTGAGCAGGGCTCCCATTTCCTTGTGCAGGATTGTAAGGAACCATAAATGGGATTTCTAGAGCTAAAAACGCCTATTCCGTTTTGTCCGGTTCCCATGGAAATTTCGGGAAATCCTGTCTTACTGCTCCCCTTTTTTATGGATGTGAAATCATCAAATGACTCCTCCCGCTCTGAGTGGAGCGGAAAGGAGTGTCAGACTCTTTCTGACTAAAACCCATCCGTGCTCCTCCTAGTGCCCTTTGCTTTCCAGGCCTCAAGACTGACTCAAACCACTCAAGACTCACTCGAGAATGACTCAAGGAACCTAAATGCCAAATTCCAGATCAGTAACGGAAGAGTTTTATATAATATTGATAGTACAAAGTATTACATTAATAGCATCGTATTTAGGATGGCTTTCATTTCGATTAATGATAAAAAATTTGATACAATTATCAATCCACAAAGATCCCACATTAAAATGTCTAAGCTGATAAATATTCCCAATAACAAAAGGAAAACTTTCATAATAGATTAAATCTGAAAGCCGGGTCGTCTTCCGTTTCAATTTAGATCATACTAAAACATTGAATTGAACGCTGATGATGAATTATTAACTTGTAAATTTATTTTGACAAAGTGAGTCCATCAAACGAATTTGCTAAGGAATTATGTTCGGATCTGTTTTCACAGCGATCATTAATAGGGATGTTACGTAGCTTCGTCTCCGACTTCGATAAATCAAAACTTCCTATTATTACACTTACGGTTCCGAATTTGGAGGTCGATGCATAAGAGGGTAGATTCCTAGTCAAAAAATAGGGTTGTGTTTAGTCCGTCAGTTAGATTATCGAAAATTTTTGGACACGTATTTTTTGTTTCATTAAATCAATAAAAAAGACAAAGATAAAACGCATCAAAGATCAGGAGTGGGATTGTGACGTCATGTGTTCGTAAAAAGTGTACATACAAGGGATGTCACACTAGTTTTCAACGCACTGTATTGTTCGTTTTCTTTTTTTGTTTACGTGAAAGAGGAAAAATACTGGTCTAATATTTTTTGGAAATCTATCTGACGGACCAATTAGATTTTTTAGTCATCTACCCATATATAGCTAATGAGCTACTATTGGAGTAAAAATTAAAAAATAGCAGAGATGCTTTTGACAGCTGGATTATTTTCATTTCCAACGCCTATGTTATTTATATTTTTTTTTAATTGAAATAACAGAGGCTGTAATAATTTTAAAACTCCGACTCCGACTTCGGTTCCGATAAGACCACCTCCGTGACATCATTGGTCATTACTTTGCCAGTGTTTTCTTAATTGAAATGAATTTATACAAACAAATGGTTGTAGAGTGACTTGGCGTGTTGACTGCGTGACTTTACAGTACGCAAGCCTGTGATTAGCTTGTTCATACTTAAGTGAAGATTATTACAGTACACTTTAATAATGAAAGTCAATAATGCGTAAGTGAACGAAAGGTCAGAGAAGACGATTGTTGTGAAGATGAGACGTGAGTGAGTGTACGTGTCGTTAACTTTATCTCAAGAGTTGATATTGTGGATGATAATTTACCAAGTACAAAATAATTATAACTAATATCATACATACCTAGTTATATTATAATATAGATTACATAACCGTAATTTTTAGCAGCGTTAAAATTTATGGTGATTAACACAAAAAATGTTTAAAATGAAATTTTACAAGCTTTGAATTTACTCCAGGCTTCGTTCGAATTATGTCTGGTGCATTGCATTTTTCAATAAGCACTATTTATCGACAGACTAAGTTAAAATTTTGCATACATATTGACAATGCATTTATATGGTACTACGGAATTTCTCTGATGATGCAGCCGGCAGAAGGCCATAGGGACTCTTAAACCAAAAATCATAGCACTGTTTGTCTAGGTCAGAAAAGATACAGACAAAGTTGACGATGGAGTGAGCTTACCCAGAAGAAGCCTGTTCACTCTAACTTTGAAGAGATGAGGGTTGTACCATTTTACCAAAAGCTTGTTAAAGACACGATGATATAGATCGAACATTACATAATTAAGTAATTAAAAACAAAAAAATCACGTTCGTTGTATGGGAGCCCCACTAAAATATTTACTTTATTCTTTTTTAGTATTTTTTGTTATAGCGGCAACAGAAAAACATCATCTGTAAAAATTTCAACTGACTAGCTATCACGGTTCATGTGATAGGTACAGTCTGGAGACAGAGAGACAGACGGACAGACGGACAGCAGAGTCTTAGTAATAGGGTACCGTTTTTACCCTTTGGGAACGGAACCCTAAAAACTACAAAGTGTAAACTGCTGTAAGTAACTGATAACTATGATTGAAATCAACAAACTGATTGATTTCATGGAACTGATGTGTAACTAAACATTACATAAGCTTCTTCACTTCTCCGTATAAAATAACCCGCTGACTTTCCTTAACAATATCATAATTCCCTTTTTACAGTCCCTAGAATATTAACCTTACTTAAATTCACACGTAACATACATTATTCAGGCAACATTTTTTCCCCGTAACTGTGGCGTTTCGCTAATTAGAAATGAATTAAACAAGCACGGTGGAACAAAAAGACTTTTCTCCCGGCTGTCAACGTTTATTATGGAGTCTGCAAAAGAAAAATGTGTTAAGTGCCTTCGAAGAATAATGGCTTTTATGTCGTAAGGTTATTAACGTTGATAAATAGGGTGGAGTTTTTTCTTCAAGGATAGTATTTGAGGCTGTTTGAGGGTCTGGAAATTTTGCATTTTTTTAAAGAATAATTGTTTATGGGCCAAGTGTTTATTAAGCAAACTAGCTGCATTTCACTCGACTCAGTTACCATGACAATGAAAGAGACCTTCGATAAATGCTAACAAATAATCTTCTTTTTTTGAGTCGATGGTTAACTCCTTCGATTGGTTTGAACCAGTACATGGCTACTTTATTGTAGCACTGGCATTAATTAAATCCCCTAAAGTATAGTGTGCAAAAAAGTAAAGCTAGTCGAAGTTGAATCATGTGTCAATTTTGTATAAAACAAAAATACGATAGGAACAAAATATAAAACGCCTTTGAACATTAAAAGCATTGAATCACCAAAAATCGAAACTTCAATTATCATTTTATTTACAAAATTATAGAAGTAAAAAAAAAACACATTTTAATTACTTACCCATTTATAAATGTTTTACAATTTACAAATATATGAACGGAGGGGAAGAACTCAAAGGGCCTTAGTTACCTAGATAAAATAAAATTGTTTATGAAAGCATGAAGTAATAAATAAACCCATGTTCACAAAGCACGTTTTAGAACCGCTATTGATAGGAGATATCAATCAACAGCCAGGTGTAAATAAAAGCCGGACCAAAGCCGATGATAGAGCGAAATGTTTGACTGTTCAATCGTGTTACAATAGGCCGTTGCCACGATTACAGTTAAACCTGTGTTTAGTAGCGTACAAATTTTAGCTGCATTGGTTAGTTGCGAATATGTTTTATAGAACGTTTTCGTAGATCCATTTTAAATCGGTGATGATAACGACGCATAAGTAGATGCTTCTTGTTCCGTATGGTGTCGGACGTAAAAGAATAGCACCATCCCATCCCTTTCCGTGGGTGTCGTAAGAGGCGACTAAGGGACTCACCAAAGAATGGGCAGCAGCATTCTCTGTGACTGTTATTGCAACAGCTACACTGCGATCGCCAACTCGCCTGCCAATCGTGGCGATAATGGCAAACCCCTCCCATTTGGGGGAGGCCTATGACTAACAGTGGACGTCTTTCGGCTGATATGATGAAGCTTCTTGTAGACAGTTGGCCTACAAGAAGCTTACTTGATTGAATCATCTCACATACGAATATTGTTCTTATAACCAATAAAGATCTTTTGACAAATATCACCAATAAGTTAAAGGCGGAGACACGAATCTATCTACATTAAGGCTAACTCAGAAACCCGTTATACACGAATAATCCTTTGCAAATCGTTCAAATTCCCTGACAGACATTAGACATAACTCCACAAGCATTAGACTAACGAACTGTCACTACCCACACTCTAAATTAAGATAGATCCAAGCGCCCATCGTCGTTTTATATTTTCTACCGAAGCGAGTACATTTTATTTTTGGAGTTGGCGTTTAAGCCTTTTTGTCAATTCACCGTCCAATATGAATTCCTCTTAGCAAGGCAGGATGTCTGAATGATTCACGAGCTTTAGTGACTAATTATAAAAGCGGGGTTAGCTTTGTGTCCTCTAAAGTTCTAATATTATTTCTGTGAATTATAAACGCGTAAGCATGTACGGCAATGAGCTTTGAGCGAATGTGGACTTTGCATAATGAATGGTTATGGAATTAAATTGTATGGCAATAATACAGGACATGTTTTAGTCGCTAATTGAAGAATTTGTAGAATGTCAATTGCGTTTAAAGGATTTAATTTTGTTAGGATAATGATTGTAATGGATTATGATTGTAAAACACTAGTATTTAGCAGCGTAAGGGTAGGTACTGGAAGCCAAACACAACGTAATTCGTAATAGGCTAGGGGAGTCATGAATGATAGCTAGTAGATAGGTGTAATAATATGTTCATAGAATTTATTTAACTTAAGTATGTACTTCCGTTTTGATATTACAATCTACTGAATATAGCTTGATACCTACTACTGAGTTGCATTAGTGGAATTATTCCTGTAAATTATATTATTCTCATCGTTAAAGCCATTACTGTCTAGGTATGGTTATGACCCATTACCGTTGAAATGTTAAAAGAATCTGTCGACGACTCTTAAGAAATGTTCAGCAATTATTTCTTATTCAGCTGACAATTTAATTTTTCCATCCAGTCTGTTTATTACTACAATGGGGAATCTGAGCATGACAGTAAAAAAATCAAGTGCTTTATAAAATATTATTGTCTTTGCCATAAATGCCATATTATTTGATGCTTCAGCAGTCTTAATGCTTGAATTCAATGTCCTGAAAATTTTAAAGAGCTTTTGAAAAATCTGCTAACGTTTTTATGTTTGAGCCCGTTTATTTTTATTCAAATTGTGCATATCAACCAACTTTCGGTTTATAGAATTTTCTCAAAAGAACATACTTAGTTCACTTATGAGAAACTTAAAAAAATATCTTAAGTAATATAATACAGTCGTTCGATCTATCGTGCACATACAGTTGGTAATGAATTATTATTGTTGGTTTACCAAATACAGCTTTAACCTATTTTTAAAAATATTCAATGATGAAGGATCCCTTATTTCGTAACATATTGGGTACTATAGTTTATTTTTTGAGTCTTTTATGTACTACTAGCTTTTACACGCGACTTCGTCCGCACATATCCTGTTTTTTTACCGTTCCCGTAAGAATTTCGGGAAAACCTACGTTAATAATCCCCTACACTCCTAAAAGAAACTACATGCCAAATTTCAGCTTTCTACGACCAGTAGTTTCGGCTGTGCGTTGTCTGTCAGTCAGTCAATCACTCAGTAACGGAAGAGTTATATTTTTTTTTTTTTTTTTATTTATGAATGGGCTAGCTCTTGACCTCGATCACGCCTGATAGAAAGCGATAGATGAGGTCCATGATGAAAACAAACGTGCCCAGAAGACGCCCTGAGGCACTTGTACTCCCACGCGTCGACGAAACAGCAGGCTACTTGACGCCGAACTCCGGTGGAAGGGTGGTCGCGAACCAGGCGGGTGTTAGCCCTACCACCGCAAGGGAAGGATTGGCCAGTCTTATAAGGTGTTAAGTGAGACTGTCCAGGATGCGCCGAGCGCTCGGTTCAGTTGAGTGTCTGATGGAACAAATTGCGCTACACGAGGAGGCTCCTTCAAGCATAATTATACGATATGTAATAGAATAAACGTAATACCTACTTACAAGGGGTTATTATACTCATCATTATGAACATGAACCAACCCCGAAATCGCGAAAAAAAAATCATCTGTTCAGTACATTTTGTCGAATTACGTAAGCGCACATACATTAATGGGGCAGTGGATTTTTTTCGCGATTTCAATGTTGGTCTCATAGTGAAAGTTGTTTATAATGATGAATACCATGACACCTTAACATGTATTGCGTTTATCCTGCCAGGGTTTCGGATTTTGTTCGAAAGAGTTACCGCGGCCCAGGGAACCAAAGGGCACTACGAGGAGCACGGATGGGTCAGTAAGAGACACTCCCCCCTCCCGCCCCGCCCAAAGCGGCAGGAGTCATTGATGATTTCCCATCCATAAAAAAGTATTGCGTTTATACTGTTAGACGTATATTGATTGATTCATTGGCATACCACTAGGATGACAGGAGGAACCTCTTTTACCTATGTCTACTTTTATAATAGGTTCAAGTGTAATTATAAATGATTTGAAAATATTATATCAGACATGTTTCGGTTACTGCAATATGCGCTGTGCCTTTTAATGCCCTAATAAATTGATATAATACATTTTTACTTTCTCTCTGACATAGGTACATCCCTCCAAATATTCTCAAACAACCGGTTTCTCAGCTTCCACATCCAATCCACTCCCAGTCTCTTTTTCACGAAGCACGTCCATCTTTTCCTCCACAAATAAATTCAACCAAATGGCTTAACGAAATCATAAGATATACCTTTCCTATTTAATTTTCTTATAATCCTTCGCATCTCCAGAAAATATTATGAAAGGAAGGCGAAAAGAACTAATTTGAAATTTTACAAGGAGAGCGCTCTATTCATACATCACACGATATAATGCTCGTGAGAATTTTAAAGCACTATGTTCTTGACTTGGAATTGGAGCTTTCAGTACTTAAAAACATCTCAGTTGGTTCCTGAATATTTTATTGTTGTCAGTGTGCGTTAAGTGATTCATTTTTCGGTGCTTTTAGGAATGGGTGGTTGATTTTTGGTTATTTTTTTGGTCTTAATGAGGTTTAGACTTAAACAAAAATTAACAATAACTGCATCGTGGATATTTAACATGAGTTTTCTTTGATTCTAAATAGAATACCTTAATATTTTGCTTACTTATTGTGAATGCTTATCGTCTGCGTCTTAAATCTTACTTCAACGTCCATTATCACATATTAATTATTATGTTAAAATAAAATTCTTTAATTTAAGATTTTTATATCGCAAAGAATCACTTTGAATTTAGATTGTTTTTAACGGAAAACTTAAATTTTATTTTAAGGACGGTGTTGGAAAAGTCTACCCTGATCTTAAAACTATTGTATGCCTAACATGGTGGAGCAGTCAAAAACACAAAATAATTTTAATAACAACTCTGTAACCACTGTCTCACAATAAAGATCTTTGACTTTGACTCTGAATACCCTAAAAACCTTGTGGGAGGCCTTCCAACCGACCGATGACCTGGTGAGGGTCGCGGGTAACCGATGGATGCGAGACGCACAGGACCGGTTGTTGTGGCGACACTTGGGGGAGGCCTATGTCCAGCAGTGGACGTCTTTCGGCTGATATGATGATGATGATGATGACCCTAAAAACTATCTAATTATTATAGGCGTCAATTATTAATTGTGTACCTATTATACACACTCGACTTTAAATTTAACAAGAACAGAAAAGTTTCTATAACGTTCCTACCTACCAGTCTGTGGGTGACGTCATAATACACAGGTGACTCACTCTATGACCACAGGGGTGCGATATCAACAGTCCTTGATTGAAAACTGTTTACGTTCTACGTTGGATGTTAGAAATTATTTACCCTTTTAGACACCTCATTGGTTCGCTATATCACTATTGAAGCACCTATACAACGTGTAGCAGAATAAACGTAATACCTTTTAAGAAGTCATTGTACTCATCATTATGAACAATTTTTATTATGGGATCAACGCCGAACAGTTGATTTCGTGGTTGGTCCCTAAAACAGAAAAATCAAAAATGTGATTGACATGCGCTATGCATGTTAAATATATTTTTGTTTTTTTGGCAATGTCGGTGATAATACATCACTTTTCCAAGAACCACAGGTCACGAGAACCATTTGGTTTTATCTTGTCAATTCATTTACACTGACGCTTGATCAGCTGTCCAGCTATGCGTATTAAACAATCTCTCTTTTTTGTTGGCATCGAGTTTCATTAACTACTTACCACATCAATGTTATTTTTTTATTTCATAAGAGCAGATGTAGATAACAGACATTATCATCTGCACAGCTCTTTTCCAACTGTGGTTGGCTTCCAGTTAAACCAGATTCACCTGAAAACCAGTATTTTACGCAGAGCGGCTGCTTACTACACCCATTAACTGGGTAACACGGTACTGCTTGGCAAGACTGGAGTCAGATTTTCTGGCTTCTGACAATCCGTAACGACTGCCAAAGATTTACAAATGACAGCTAGGATCAACGGCTTAACGTGCTTTCCGAGGCATGGAGGACCCATCCACAGCCCGACCTTGGCAAGCGTTGCTTAACCTTGAAGATCGACCCGTGCGGCTGTTATTATTTAACCACGAGCTACTCCTGGATAACAAACACCGAAATAAAATATTATAAATACACAGCTAACAATATTTCTGTCAAAGAAACTATTCTAATAAATAAAATATAATTATGTAGAGGGTAGATAATATCAAATTATAATATTACAAGAGATTGATCACTATCGTACGAATATGACCCACAACCCCACATGTGCTAACGAACTTTAAATTTAATTAGAGCCTACCATCGATATTTCATCCCGAAGGGTATGATGCGTGCGTGCCCTTAAGTAAGGTGTACCATGAGTCATTTGGGAAACGGGTCAACACACGTCATGGTGGTTACTCTAATTTTGAGCACAGGGTTATTTGTAAAACACCAACAACCTTTCAGTGGGTGAGAGTACTCATGATTATAAACAACTTTTGATATGAGACCAACCATGAAAAATCGAAAAAAAAATCTACTGTTTGATACATTTTCATCGGGTGAATATTGCATTTTGTATGAAACAGGCGATTTATTTTTTGATATTTCACAGTTGGTCCCATAGTAAAAGTTGTTATAATCATGAGTACTTTCACCCACTGAAAGGTTGTTGGTGTTTTATAAATAACCCTGTACCTATATTATTATATGAATGGAAAAGCAAGAAAAAGTTAACTGAAACATTGACATTCTTTAAATATTTTTACTGAAATACTTATATGAATACGAGTATACTATAATAATTTATTTATAATATAATTATATATATTTTTTAATTCCTATTTAATATATATTTTTCCACTGCACTGCCAATATTTATTTCTAATGTGTGCATTATAAGTTTTTAAGCTTATGTCATAGGTACGAGTGTGGTATACAATAATTGTCGACTCAGCACACTCACAACATTGTTTAAAGTAGTTGAAAGTTAGCAGCCTGCACACCAAATAGCTTTGTTGACTGTACATAGGACTCATGATAATTAAGTTGATAGCGCACTAACAACGTCAAGAGGCCCTAGACAATGTGCTATTCGATTAGCGAATGCGACTGTCGAAATGCCAAAATGTAGGAATTTGATCACGTGACATTTCGATAGCGTCTGTCAATCCCATACAGTTTTGACGTATTGACAATCGCCATCGCCACGCTACCGTTGACAGAATGTCGCTTGTCTAGAGCCCAAGGAGCTGTTTCGTTTTAGAATATGCATGTTGGTAAAGGGAATTATTTTATAGTGTCGACATGGCTGAAATCTGGGCCAAAAAAAATTTAATAAAAAAACAGCTGTATTTGTCATCTATAAACTAAGAATATATAAATTAGATTCATAACTTAATAAAATATGTAAAAACTGACCAACAGTGAAATCAAAAAAAAAAAATTCAGGAGACGATTTAAAAAAAAAAATTATACATTCTTTCATCATCCTTAGATTGCTCTTATTAAATATATCACAGCTATTTAAGCAAAAGGTAAATTAATTATGCTAATTGCCTCAAAAGAAAAGGTCATCGTTTCGGCTTTTGACCTTTTTGGGCCCCAAGTTAAGCGAACCAATTTTAAACGTTATTTTCAAGCACATTTTAATTTTTACTTTTAAGGCCTCTTCGTTAACTGTAACTGAACTAAAGACAGGGTTTCTGAAACTTCTAAGAAAGTCTAAAAACCTTTTATTCAGATAGACTAACTTATATTTTTTTTAAAGAACTATTAAACATATACTTGTTAGTTAGTTCTTCAATTTGATTTTATTTAAATAAAACCTTTGATAAGAACCAACCGACAGTTTGAACGAGTGAAAAGGGCCTAAATGTAACTAATAAGCCTATTTAGTATCCGTCGATGCGAACCAAATCACGATTTCTGTTTAATTATGTAAACTAATCCAAAATGTGATTAAATTAAAAAGCTTCAAAGTTGGGATTATAATTGGTAATAATTTAATTAAAATGATTAAATGATTGGGTCAAAACTCCTGAAGTTTACATTAATTAATGGGATCATTACCATAATACCTAAACTACCCATATTACCATGTAACCTAACTTATATTAAAAATGCGAGATTACCAACCGCCAGGGTTGCGGAATTTGTTCGAAAGTCACCGCGGCCCTGGAACACAAATGGTATTTGGAGGAACACGGATGGATTTAAGTCAGTAAAGGTCTGACATTCCCTTCCGGTCTGCCCAAAGCGGAAAGGGTTTGAGGATTTCCCATTGTTAAAAAAAAGAGAATACCAAAGAAACGAGAGATAGACAATCAGAGATGGTATAAAGGAGGTGAAAATAGTGAGATGAGACATTATTTTATGAAAGAAAAATAATGTTGCGTCAACCCTTAAGAAGATGTTTTCTATTCCTGTGGATTTCAATTTAATACGCAACTTGACTATACATCATCTGCCTAGCCTTTTCCCAACTATATTGGGGTCGGCTCCCAGTCAAACCGGATTCAGCTGAATACCAGTATTTTACGTGGAGCGGCTGCCTACCAGACCTCCACAACCCATTAACTGGGTAACACGGTACTTCTTGGTAAGACTGGTGTCAGATTTTCTGGCTTCTGACAATCCGTAACGACTGCCAAAGATCTACAAATGACAGCCGGGACCAACGGCTTAACGTGCTTTCCGAGGCACGGAGGAGTCTCGGTATGTTAATATGGTCACCCATCCACAGACCCACCTCGGCAAGCGTTGCTTAACCTTGAAGATTGATCCGCGTGGCTGTTAAAAATTAGCCACGAGCTCTTCCTTCAGCAACTTGACTATACAACGTATTCATTTTGATATCCCATAACTCTAGAGTGTCAACGAGACAATGTCAAAGAATCACCTAGCACATTAATAAAATTATTTTTCAATTTCTTTTTTTTTGTTTTAATTTTTTGTACAAAATAATTCGACAAAGTCACGATTATTTATGTAAAAACACCCTTACGTGAAATATGACAACGTTGCATATAGCTTAAAGAATGAAAATGATTCACCCGTACTTAACTTTTCAATTAAACTTAGACTAGATCTAGAATCTAGAGTCTAGTGTTAGTATTTTGTGATGTTATCTTTGAAACTAGATATGTATTTTGGAACACTTGTTCTAAGACTTTTTGTATTCTTTTTACATATAGAATATAAGCATACAGTAATGGGATATCAAAAGTAACACGTTGTATATCTTTCCTTAACTATCATACTACAATCAATGAAATCGCGAAAAAAAAATCGACTGCCCCATACATTTATGTGACGACAAAATTTGCTGAACAATGTACGTTTTGTCGAGTTATGCGCACATAAATGTATGGGAAATTCGATGTTTTTTTCGCGATTTCGATGTTGGTCCCATAGTGAAAGTCGTTCATAATAATGAGTACAATGTACCCTTAATAGGTATTGCGTTTATTCTGTTACATGTTGTATATAGAATTTCACTATGTCCAACGGCATTATTATTATTATTATAGCAGTATTATTACCGGTTGTTTTCCAAACAGCAAACAACAAATTACCCATATCCTCCAAAATCGGATTCCAAATTCCAACACTATCAACAACTAAAACTTCTTAAAACAAGGAAGCAAGAGTAAACAAAGGCTACTTTTTCTTGCATCGCGTAAAGCAAGCATAAAAAATTTAACAAGACGACTACTGTACATCGCGTAAACTTCGGAAAGTTTCGCGTGACAAACAAAACGAAACAAGTTTCCGTCGAAAGCGTGGTCTAAGTTTTAAGAAACAAGTGACTCAGTGGAAATTGATACCCCAAAATCAGAATAGTTCAAATGTATCAATATCGATAATCAGTAAACTGCTCAATCTTTTATTATAAAAAGTGCAACAAGATGTTAAAAAAATCTTGTTAAGTACAAAATAAAGTATAATATATAAAGTGGCTATTTATTACCGCGTGTTCATCGTCGTACATGGATTCGCCAGAAATCACCTGAACTCCATAACAACAAACGGTCACGGGCCACAGACTGTAGGCAGTCAAAAAAGGCAATGCCATGTCTAAACCCGCGATTAACAAAACGACTACTCAGCCTAAGTAGAAACGACCTTAGAACAATAATAGGGACAATTACGGGCCATTGCCCCCTAAACAAACATCTCTATAACATAGGCACCACGGACAGCCCACTCTGCAGGGGCTGTTTTGACGCCGAAGAATCAGCCGCCCACGTCATCCTGGAATGCGAGGCTGTGGCTACCCAACGTGAACGAATCCTCGGAACGCTGAGGTCGCTCCGCGAAGCCTGTGAAGCTGCCAGGAAACTTCTGTGCTTCTGGGCGGAGCTAGGCTGGGTAACTTAGCCAGGATACCTACGCACAACGGACCGAATGAGAGTCTAAGTGCGGATAAGGGAGTCCCTACTCTACTCTACTACTACCACGTGTTCTTCATTAAAATTAATGGAAGAACAAAACACGACATCTAAACTGTCACTGAACACACAATTTTTTACAATTTCCAAGTTACTTGCTAAAAATTGTGAGGAAAATAGAACTAACAACTGAACGTTTTCATTCTTATACCCTTTTTATGTCTATTAAATAAAGGGTTTTGATCATGGTGACAATCACATGAAAATCATGTTTAATTTAGTAATGTGCGATTTGTTTGTGTGGAATACACTATTTTCTCTTATCGAATACACTATCGTCATTTTCTCGCCAACGCTTACACTTTATACCACACAATCTTCAAGAAGGTAAATAAAATTACCTACAGACTGTACCGCCTGAAAGAGTCACGTTCCTCCATGGTAATGGATTACGTGACCCCGTCTCATAGCACAGGAGTTCTATAGAGTCGAATAAACGGGGATTATAGAGCATGTCCCACTTTTAAAGTACGTATTGTTCGGAGGGATTAATAAAGCGTCTAATGAAAGGCGGATGGATTTCTTTGTTCTTGTTTTTTCGAGTGTCTCGTTTTCAGAGTATCTGATTACGCGTGCGTGCGTAAAATTTAATTATTTGGCGGGATATATATGTGGCGGGAATATTTTTTGCGGAGATGACTAATGAGGAAAATTTTTTCCAAAAATATATTGCTATTTTAATTAAGAGTAGGTACACTTAGGCGTAGCTTCAGGTTTTTTTTTAAATCTGTGCTGAAACTCCAAGAAAAAAATAATAAGCAGAAAAAGTATGAGGATCTCGCATGATACGAGTTTAAGGTATGATTCCTGGAGCAAATTCTCAAACGTGAGTTAGCAACTGTGACTGGTTTAATTAATTTCCAACATCCAATATACTCAGCATCACATGACTTACTTGTAATATGTGCCGCGTCGAAAATTCTTTTCAGGAACCGTATGTTATTTTTCTACTTCCCGATACGATTATTTATATTACTTAAGTTAAAATTCAATAGCTGTTTTCAAAGCAATCTTGTTTCAAAACCAAAAGACTGAACAGTACGTCAGTTTTGCGGACTGTAACAAAAGGGTACATTGATTCCTCCCAAAACTGTGGAAAGTTTAGGGTACAAATGAGTGCAACCCTCAACTCGTTATCAAAAGTTATGAGCACGAATTTATGCAGACAACTCGTTCGTAAATTGTGGCAAAAGTTTTGTTTCAGATTGTATTTGAAATGCCAATTAGGGAAGGGAAATTAGAAATTAACGAAGAAAATTATAGGATTAGACGCGGTTTTTGGCGAGCTAAATAATTTTAAGATTTTCAAGATTGAACACTTTTTTTGCTTATTAATTCAAATAAACTGCTGTTGGTTTTGGAGCACAGGTATTTCGTAAATATCTGAAGGTCTAGCTGAAAGAAGTGATATTATGTGTAGTGAAAACAGGATTGACAAAAAGTCAAAATATGATTTACAAACGCGGGCGTTTGACGAGGTCAATTCTATTTATTTTGAATTTTCGACCCTCGTTTACGTTAATCATTATGTCAAAGCCCAAAGTTTAGTTGACTCAATAATAATGATTCATAATTTTTCAATGCTCGGGTATTTTATTTGACTAAAATATTCATTGTGAAGTTATTTCCACAACGTAAATTAGCGTTTTACTGGCGAAAAATAAATCAAGGGTAAATTAATAAGACAGGGAATACAGATCCCACTGTAGTGCCATTTTATAACAATGACATCATGAAAAAATCGGTTCAAATGAGCTTCAAGTGAGCTGTCATTTCCTAGCATTTATTTGAATCTCACTTCACCCAAGTTGCCACGGTGAGTTTCTTCACAGAGTCGACTGGCAGATACAAACCTGCTATTGATTTCCCGACACAAATCGTTTGCCAACAAATCAATGATCTCTGTTGACCTCATTAATATCAATAATAAATCTAAATTTGTCAAGGCAATGCTTACTTATTTTATTTCATTTACCGATATCTCATTGCAAACATATTCTCAAAGCGTTAATTAGCGTTACAGTCACTGGCCAAAAATAAATCAAGGGTATTCGCACTCCGCAGTGTCAGTCGAATTCCTTGTCGCTGCATTGTGTTGTGTGCACAGAATACGGATTTGCTGCACCAACGACTATAGAAGCCACTTCTAATAATATTCGTGTTCGCGCTGTGGTCCAGAGGGCCAATTATACAATTTTTAAGAAACGTTTACACTCACGTGTCAGTCGCAATCTGTCAAAAATTAGTGAAAATTGAGGCTTTTTAACAGATTGCGATTGATGCGAATGTTAATGTTGCTTTAAAATTAGTAAAATTGGCCCTCTGAGCACATGTTTCGACAGTTGACAGTTGTCGAAACATGTGCTCAGAAGGCCATAACAGCTAGATAACAAAGATACTGTACTGTGTACTAAATAGATTTTTTTTAATCTACACGCGTGCTAGGCACAAGTATCTGTTGTCTTCGCCATAGGCAGAATTGTCACGGGCCGTCAATTTCTTCACCGTGTCACCGTTTCATGACACTTACTGGTTTACTGGTTTATTTTACCAGTTTTGACAAAGCCCTCTTTAAAAAGCCAAAAGTAATTTATTCGTTGAATAAATTACTTTTTGAACGTCAACGTTTACAAAAAGACAGTCCCCCAAAAACGCTCCACTGCTTCCAAGTTTTTTAGCTGGGAGAAAGAAGTGGCGCAACAATCCCAGCAACACATCTGTCTGTTGAGTTAGAAGAATTAGCATTTATATAACATGATAAGTATTAATAAAAAGGATTTCTATCAATCGCTGCCGAGGAGTTTCGTTGCTCTGTGTGTATTTAGTTTTGTTCTTCTTTAGCATTTGTTTTGCATGGATTCGGTCGATGCAGCGATATATCAAAAGGGCCATTAAGTTCGAAGACTGTTCACTGTCCATGTGTTCATCTCTTCACTAAAGGTAATCAAACTGTCATGTCATTTATAATAATGCAGTAATAATATCAGAATTAAAATGAATAATAATATGTGTTTGGATGTTCACAATTAGTAGGTATAAATGTGCTTGTACCTGAGGGCCAATTCTACTAATATTAAACTCAGTCGCAATTTGTCAAAAAAACCTCATTTTTCTTACAATTTTGACAGATTTCTACACTGACATGCGCATGCGAACGTTTAAAAAAAAATGTAAAATTGACACTGGTCAGAATAAGTATTAAGTAAGTTTTATATTTCCATTAAGTTTCACCTGCCACGTCTTTTCTCTACACACACTGGTAGAAAATGCTTATAGTGCAATAAGTCCACCTCAAGTCCTCAAGAAGAATATATTTTATGAATAAATAAATAATTATTTATAATCAGTTTTACCTATTTTCATAGATTTCATGTTTTTTTTTTCATTAGTGATGTGTTTGCTCTTGACTCTAGTCTATGTCAGAGATGAGAGAGACAAAGTCTACGATGGAGCGAGCTTAGCTTTGGTCTAAATAAACAGCTGAGTTTTTATAAAGCTTGGTTATGAGCGCTTTTACAAACTAGGCTGCTTTTTAAAATGAGAACTGATTTGAGGCAAGACTGGATAAAACCTGTTTTACCTATCCCAAAAAACTTTAGAATTTTTTAAATACCCCTTTCCGATGAAAACTGCGCATCACTCGACATCTAAAGAACTTAACATCCTATTTAAAACCCACATTTCACATAGAGATCTTCTAAATGAAAATTCGTAAATTACCGCTACGGACTTAATCAGCTCCATGAATCATGAAAACTGTTTCGTCAAATGAATAATGTTAGTGGATTGCGGGAACGAATTTAGTTGACCCAGTCCATGGCCTAATTCATTTCAGTGAAATACTGAAGTATTTTAACTAAGTTCAAAGCTGACCAGAAATAAAGGGCCATTTATAAACAATTAATTGGTCTACTATGCTGGATGGGAAATAATCAAATGGCTCCTTCTGCTCTGGCTGGAGCATAAGGGGGAGTTCTTAAGGTTCGCGAGCACATTCATAAGAAGTTGGGAGTATTATCGACACAGCGCTAATTTTTCACTCAGTTTTTGTTTGCATGAACTGTTCAAATTGTATCGTATGTTTAGTTGATATATGTTTATGTTTGTATTAATTAAAGATTAATGGCGTTTTTTTTTTCATTTTTTCACATTATACCTTTTTTGTAAAGCATGGGAAAATAAAAATCATCAAATGAAAGGGACTGTCAGACTCTTACTGACTTAAACCCATCCGTGTGCCTGCAAATGCCCTTTGCGTTCCAGGGCCGCAGTGACGCTTTCGAACAAATTCCGCAACCCTGGCAGGCTCTGGCTCTTACGGGTCCTGGGGATAGCATTCGGTCCAACCAGATGCAATTAAATATCAGTATTTATATGGAGCGAGCCCAAGCCCATCTGATATCTCTGTGCTAGACTGGTGTCAGAATTTCTGGCTTCTGACTACTCTTAACGACTGTCAAATATCTACAAATAACAGCCCAGACTAACCGCTTGACATGCTTTTTAGGCCCATTCACGGACCGACCTCGGCCCGCGTTGCTTAACCTCGAAGCAGCACCAAGCCAGTGCAGCTGTTTTTTTAAACGTTTACCCGACACGAGGAATTTTTCCTGAGTACTGGGTGTGTTTACAAACATATAAACTCACGTGATACAGAAACAGCCAGACCCGGAACAACTATCTGCAGGCCCTACAAATATTTGTTCCGAGCGGGAATCGAATCCACGACACGCAGCGCAGCAGCCAAATGCTCAACCACTGTGCCACTTATTTTTCAGCCATGCGCACTGTATTTATACAAAAACACATACATAAGGCACGTGATAACGTCACCATTAAGTATCCGATTAAACATAGCAACGTGAGGATTGTACATAATGGGAATGACTGAGACGCGCGCGTCGTGACGTTACTGACGAATGGGGCCTATGTTGTAGGCAACATTTTTTTTTATTTTTTTTATTAGTAATGGGTTTGCTCTTGACTCTAGTCAATGTCAGATATGACAGAGACAAAGTCTACGATGGAGCGAGCTTACCCAGAAGGAGCCTGTTCACTCTAACTTTGAAGAGATTAGGGCTGTAAGCTTTTGGAAACACAGACGCAGGCAGAGAGTTCCACTCCTTTGCTGTGCGCATTATAAAAGACGTTTGGAAACGCTTAGTGCGAATTGGTGGATTAGCTACAAGGTAGGGATGGTAGGATGCAATGCGTCTGGATGTCCGATGGTAGAAGGGGGCCGGTGGGATGAGGTCGTGGAGTTCTTACATTAATACCGCCACAAAAAATCAACGTAGCTGAATCAACAAATGAGACTCGCAGCGCCATCTATCTCGACAGCTGCGAACTTACTTGACAAAATCCTAAATCGTGATATCAGAGTTTACCGTGCGATAGAACATATGCAAAGCTCGAATATCAACTGTCGGGCAGTTGCCCACCAGACATCAACGACCGTCTGGTTGGAGGATCCTCCCTTTTCAATGGAGGTATGTGGGACTTTACTCTCTGTTCCGCATACCCTCCAAAATGTCATACAATTCCTACTATACATAATTTTTAACATAACTGTTCGGCAATTTGACGTGACGTGACTGATGTGTGGGTGTGAACCTTTAATGAAGGTATTTGTGGTGTCAGTGTCAGCCGCATGCCGCAACGGCACATTTTGGACGGTTCGTGCCAGGACTGATTGTTTTTTTGTTTCTGTAAAGCGAGCTCACTCCGCCTATGGCAATAATAAACGCTGCACTTTTGCGTTTCAATTTTGATGAAGCAACCGAATTGAATCGGATTGATTAAAGAGGATTATAAAGACTGAAAGAAAGGGAAAAAATTGTAAGGCATTGAACCGGCTATTGTAGTTTAACTTGTGCGGTTTGCATAAAGCTTAAATAACTTAATTAGGTACTCGAAATAAACAATTTGATTGAACTGTGTAGTTTTGCTATAACATTATCAATTTTACCGTAAATGGAACGATGTCTTACCTAATTAATTCTGAGAAAATTAATTCCAAGGAATGTTTAGTCAAGTTTTAGTTTGAAGGATACTGAAATCTATCGTCTAATTGAGGACCTACTTCTCCAAATTTAAGCTGTAACTGTAACTCTCTCTTGTAACTGTAGGGCAAAGACCTTTTCTCTTCTGCCTTAATCAGTAATATTGTTTGAATTATTTGGCTGTTTTAAGTTGTTGTTGTTGATGTTGTAAAACTCTACCGTAACTGAGTGACTGACTGAAGCTGAAATTTGGAATGTAGGTTCCTTGCGGAGTGTAGGGGAGCACTAAAAGAGGATTTCCTGAAATTCCTACGGGAAAAAACGAGATATGGGCGTAGGAAGTTGCGGGCAAACGCTGGTTAATTATATTAATGATAGGCTCGTGTTTGAGACACTGTGGTATGATGTGACAGTATCTCAAGACGAAAGTCTATGACCAGTGCGTATTGCCAGTGATGACCAATGGACTTGATACGAGGTCGCTCACAATGGGCCTCATCAGAAGGCTTAAAGTCACCCAAAAGGCAATGGAGAGGGCAATGCTCGGAGTTTCCTTGCGTGATCGAATCAGGAATGACGATATCCGCAAGAGAACCAAGGTTACCGACATAGCCCGAAGGATCGCTAAATTGAAGTGGCAGTGGGCAGGGCACATTGCTCGCAGAACAGATGGTCGATGGGGCCGAAGAGTTTTGGATTGGTGACTGCGTACCGGAAGACGCAGCGTTGGAAGGCCTCCCACAAGGTGAAACCGATGGCCTTGGTGAGGGTCACGGGTAGCCGATGGATGCGAGACGCACAAGACCGGTTGTTGTGGTGACACTTGAGGGAAGCCTATGTTCAGCAGTGGACGTCTTTCGGCTGATATGATGATGATGATGATGAGGCTCGTGTTTGACTACGATGTCACCTAATGGTGAGCGACACTTTGGTCGACGATGGACTAAGTTTGTCTAGAAGTTCTAGACTAGTCACATTCTGTCAGCGCTAGCGTGGCGATTGTCAAAACGTCAAAAATGTATGGATTGACAAACGCCGTCGAAATATTACGAGTTCAATCCCTTTATTTCGGCATTTCAACAATTGCATTTTGTTAATAAAACGTGTATCAGAATTAACGCAATACCTCATAAGGGGTCATCACTATGGGCAATTTTTACTATGGGGCCAACACTGAAATCGAGCAACGCTCCATACATTTATGTGCACATAACTCGACAAAATGTACTCAACAGCCTAGCTGATTTTTTTCGCTATTTCGGGGTGGTCCCATATAAAGTTGTTCATAATGATGACTACACAAAATCCCTTAAGAGATATTGCGTTTATTCTGCCACTCGTTGTAGAATGTTACACTGTCATTGTTTGAATCTGAAGGAAGACTCAGACATGGAATTCTTAAGTATTCATCTCCACTCACGTATTTTTACCTTTGTTCAAAACAATACTTTTATCGCTAACGCTCGTTTCTGTGGTACCTCCCTGAGTGGTTTAACGAGAGCTTGCAATTTACTCATGTTTGTATTTCTTATTTCGACCTCCTGATAAATGATACGTCGAGAAATGTCGGCTAATTCCCGAGTTCGGTTCGCCTTTCTTGTAAACAATTGTTTTATCTGTTTTAACGAAACAAAACGTTCGTACTGTTGTCTGTAAAGTCATTGTTGTTACGTGCTTTAAAGAGATCGGGACCATTATTGTAATGGAAGTCGTTAGTGCCTATTAATTGTTTCACAGTGGTACGTATTACGTTTCTAATTAATAAATTCGTTCATCTTCTTTTTGGTGTCGATGGTACATTGTGACGACACGGTTGGCGCAGTGTTTGAGCAGTTGACTGCTGCGCTGCGTGTCGCGAATTCGATTCCCGCACGGAACAAATATTTGTACGGTCTACAGATAATTGTTCCGAGTCTGGCTGTTTGTGTATGTGAGTTTGTATGTTTGTAAATGCACCCACGATATAGGAGAAATTCCTAGTGTGGGGCAGCGTTTAAAAAAAAAAACATTTACTTTTTTAGGCCACAATTATACTTCGCTACTTACATAACATCTTGTGTGGTAGATTATGGGGCACAGAAAGCAGAAAATATTTGAGACAAAGTTTACGATATTCCACTTCAACATTCGCACTTTCTGTCGTTTTGACGAGATATCCATTTTACCAATCAAACTTTACCCACTCAATAGCTAGGTCAGATTCTGTTAACATTTCTAGGTTTAATTATTTACCCACAAGACATATTTTACCACAATTTTCTTCAAAATAAACAACTACTACAAGGTTCACATTATAAAATCGTTCTTAGTAATTACTTCCATGAATTAATTTAATTAATTAAAGGTTCTTTGTTTGGAGCCACTCGTTAAAATTTCTATCAACAATTACGTACCTAGATTATTTTGTCTGAAACAAT
The DNA here is from genome assembly GCA_947386135.1 of Melanchra persicariae. NCBI lineage: Eukaryota > Metazoa > Arthropoda > Insecta > Lepidoptera > Noctuidae > Melanchra > Melanchra persicariae. Next base: position 20,466,497 of record OX376650.1, read on the forward strand.
GTAACACAATTCAAAAGGGATGTAGTAACAAGAACAATTAGAAATTATTTCTTAACCAAGTTAATTGTCCATTGTTTTAAAACGGCAATTATCATATCAAAAAGTTACTCAATTTATTTTATTTAATTTCGGTTTTGCTGATAAAAATATTTGTTTCACACGTGTGACGTTATTTGAATTCTGTAACAGAGTTTGTTTCGAGTTCTGAAACGTCCAAAATGCAATTTTGGGGCAGGAATTCCATAACTTCTGTTGGTGATTGAAATTATATCCATATGTAAAAGCTTAAATTGTTACTGCTCACATAGTTTAACTGAGATATCAAAATAATTGTTACTGCTTATTGTTTATTTGGAACTTATTGAAAATGTGATTAGAGAGTTCGATTTTGATCAGATAAGGGTAAACGCATACATTAGTAGTACATAAGTCTAAAAAGGACAAAAAAGCAACTGAATCTCAGTCTAAATAAGCCATCAAAAACGAATTTCCTCAAGACACTATTCCCTGTAACCCAATGAGTCAATCCAATCTATCTGAACCTTAAAACGATAAAAACCATAAAGACATCAAAAAGCCTTTCACGTTTAGAATATTAATGACATTCGTTATAAGAATAATTACGTTAAGGGAGGACAAACCCTGAAAATTGTGAAAACGACAGAAAAAGTTAGAGGAGCGAGCCTCTTCCGTAGAAAATTAGAGATGAATAAAAAGCAATCCTTCTTTTAGAAAATGAAACGTCAAGTTTTGCTAACGACCCGCGAAGCCGCTGAAATTTGCAAACAACAATTCAAAACGTAATTGCTTGAGTTATAAGCGTTAGCGGGGCACAAAGTTATTGTTTTTTTTATGGATGGGAAATCATCAAATGACTCCTTCCGCTCTGGGTGGAGCGGGAGGGAGTGTCAGACTCGTACTGACTAAAATCCATCCGTGCTCCTCGTAGTGCGTTTTGCTTTCTAGGGCCGCGGTAACACTTTAGAATAAAATCTGGCGCGGGTGCTTCGTGCCTCGTCTGTGCGTCATGTTAGGCGCAAATAAACTCTTTTTCTTTCTGTTCTTTTCTATATGTTTTAAAAAGTCGCAACGGCGCCCCGTCGGTGCCCTGTCTGCGCCCCGTCCTCGTCTTACGTCTTGTCTGTGTGTTCAGCGACTTACGCCGTGTCCAAAAATCCGTGTAAAACAAAACACATACGCATGTAACATGAGCATGTTTCCACGTACTGACTGCACGAATGCTCGCTTTGTAACATGTTACGTTACGCCCCGTAACCGGTTAGTACCCAGCTTTACAGTTTTGAGAGTAGCAAAATGTGGAAGAGTTTACGTTAATATACTCTTTAGTATTTTTTTTTGCAAGCTTATTTTGTCGTAAAGGCTTTTCTTTTGCGACATCGTGTTTTGATGATATCTATCTAGTTCTTAACGATATCAATCGTGGTTTGCCATAACCCTATCTGACCGTATCAGGCCATCAGCTGTATGATATTAATTGATATGTCCTGCCCTCCTATAGATTTATAGAAACAAAAACATTTTGACACACGAAGCAGGCCCACGCTTGGTTCGTTATAGATAAAAATGTTCCCAAAAAGTGACCCTTAATTTCAAATAAACTTGGTAATAACTCGGTTATTTTTACTGTACATAATAAACTATTGGATGTTGTTTTATATACTCATGTTATTAGATATACAAAAAATACTCGCCATAGTAATATCATTTCCACAAGACCGAAACTTATCCTCTTACATTTTATGACTTGCACAGAAGTAAAGTCGCAAACTACAATATTTTGTTTCCGTTACTTAAAAAATATTTGCCCCGATCTTTTTTTGCGTGATTAATGATTTAACAAATTGGGAATGTCACAAAGATTTTAAGAAATGGAAACTCCAGAGGATTCTGCTTTTATTTTATTGTAAAAATCTCTTGTCATGTCAACAAAAGTTTCGCAATGGAGGAGACGCTGATAGGAATTACGCTGTAAGCTAAATTCCCTATTGTAAAAAAAGAATAAAGGAAATGGCCAGGACAGTGACACTGTTAGAATTTTAGTGACCTAGAAGGACTGGCAGAAGAAGTATTGGTCGTCCGGCAGCACTCGCCCGCAGAACAAGAATGAGGTGCCTACCTCATCCTAGTTCTCTTTTGTTTATGCTCAGACTATTGTCCCTACAGGAGTGATGATTATGGTGATAATAAGTGTTAAATGCCATTTGACTTTGAAGTATGTTAGACCCAAAATAAAATCAAGTTTCAAAGCATTCCTTTTTTCATCGACATTCTTAGCTACACCACAATCTAAAACTCACCCCCCTCCACCATAACAACGCTCCTTTCCCTTAACAGCGCAGTGCGCTCCTTTATTAGTTCTAAACTGCCACAAGTCACTATCGATAACCCAACCGGGTATTATTTTAAGAGAGGCTTCGCAGTTTACAAGTGCAGTTACAGTAAAAGTTGGTCGGAAACGGGCTCGTAGATTTGTGCGTCCACCAGTTAAATGTTTTGCTACCGAAACTGTACCGTTTTCGGGTATTGTGGGGGCGTTATTTCGGGAAATTGCAGGTTATTTTTTGGTTAAAACAAGGGAAGTGGGGTGAGAGATGTTGGCATAGTTTGGGGCAATCTCGGCCGGTTGGTTTTGAGCGTTGCATAGAGAGTGCAACGTACACAAATATTACTTGTTAAAACAGTTGACCTCTGACTCGGCAATGCTGATTTGTTGGCCAAATGAAAATTTGGCCAACAAATCAGCATTGCCGAGTTCTGGGCACTTTTCCCGTTGAAAGCGATGTGGACAAACTTTTCGATGCCCTATGAGTTTTTCCCCTCCCCTTTTTACACCGCTAGTATATTTTCTCGTAGTTTGTGTATTGGATATATAAGTTTTATATATTTGTTAATAATTAATGTTAAGTTTAAGGTAAACTTTTAACAGTTGTATGAACAACATCGAGAACTAAACGAAGATGAGATGGCAATAATAATGATACTGTACTTACTCGTATTTATCGCAGTGAGGTTTTCTGTTAGATAACCTAATTCTGGTTACGAACTGAGCTCTCATTCCATATTGATTACATGGATTGACAACTCACTTCGTGATCACTTCACCCAAGTCTTTACTTCGACATGTTTATAGGATCACACTGCTGTTGTGTTTGTATTTGTTAGTTTTGAGTGTGCCGTATTAAGAAAATAATTTTAATATGTCAATGTAGTGTAGGTAACTGAAAACTGATATCGTGTTCGTCACAGATTTTAGATATTTAGGTACCTAATACATGTAGGCGGGGGGTATGTGGTAGACCCAAATAAAGACGCTTCGTTGCTATGAATCTTCTTTTATTTTGTAAAACTTCTTAACTTCGTAAAATACGTCTTCCTCTTTCGTCGTAAAAATCTCAGTCCTCCTTCCCTTTCACACACATACTCTCTCGTTCACTCATCGCTGCGTTCATACATCCATCACTCATTTATAATTTTGATGCGTTCTGAATTTAACATCCCACAACTCGGCCATTCTGCTTTCAGTCTGCCCTCAGACTGACTCTAGTACAAATTATACAGATTAAGCTGAACAAAATTTATAAATCTAATAATGTTACACTAAGTTTATTTATTTTTGTTTTACAATCTATAAGGTTTACAACCAAAACTTTATCAAAATGTTTCCTAAATAAAAACAATCTAAACTTTACCTATATCACTCCTGACTTCTAATACACTCAGCCACACAGCCAATCACTCCTTTAACAATACTCTAACACTTAAATATTATCTAGGTACATTCTTACTTTACTACTTAAATGTTTAGGTACATTTGTTACACAGAGTTACTATCATGGTTAGTTACAAGGTAGGTTCTTTTTTTTTATTATCTCTTAAATTATTACATTACCGATAGCTACATTAAGTTACACATACTAGGCAAATAAACTAACTCCATTATACAATAATTTAAACTCTTTAACTTAACTTCATACAGAATTACAATGCAATTTATTAGTACTCAATTACATCTTACAATTATATAAAATGAATGATACAATTCAATAAGTTTCTAACTATAGTAAATCAGCCTACTAACATTACTCACTTTATTACAAAACAAATAGAATGGTATGTTAGCTGTATTCTACGGTGAGTATGAACATTTTTTTTTTTTTTTTCCTATTGTTTCCTTCGTCATTGAATTAAGGCCATCTTTTCATGAAATCTACTCCTGTAGTGGTGTTTTTAGGTCCGTCCTTGCTGTTATCTAATTTTCTAACTTCATATCTGTCTTTCCCTAAATCTTTTACAACTTTATAAGGTCCAAAGAATTTTTGTTTTAATTTTAATGCATTACCAAATTGAGTTCTTTGAATTGCTACAATATCCCCTATTTTATATTTCTGACCTTCCTTTCTTTTACTATTAAAATTTCTCTTGTTTTCTTCTTGAATTCTTAATATTTGAGCTTTTGCTTCTTTCCTTAATTCTTCTCTTTTGTCTATGAATTCTCTTCTATTTTGTTCTTCTAAATATTCTAATATCTTCATGTCTTCTTTAAGCCTAATTTTAGTCCCTGTTAATAATTCAAAAGGTGATGTCTGGATAGATCTTTGATATGAACTATTTATTACCCTCTGAACTTTACTGACATATTTGTACCACAGTGCAGGTTCTTCAATGCACATTTTGCTTAATACAGAGATAATGATTTGATTCATTCTTTCGGCTTGACCATTTCCACGAGGCATTCCTGTTGTTATTGTAATATGCTCTATTTCTTCTTCCTGACAAAAATCTTCAAACTCTTTTCCTGTGAATGCTGTTCCCCTGTCAGTCACTATCCGTCTTGGGTTTCCATAATCCTTTTGATGTAATTTTAATTTATCAACCGTTTCCTTTGCTGTAACAGTTTTAACTGGGTATATCCAAACAAACTTTGTGTATCCATCTATGACAGTCAAAATATAGTTGTACATCTTCTTGGTAGAATCCAATGGTCCTAAATGATCACAATGAAGTGTATCTAATGGTAGTTCTCCTTTTGGTATCGGGTTTAAGAATCCTTCCTTCTTTCCTGTCTTCCTGCTAGCTAGTAGACAGGGCACACATGCAGAAATTACTTTTTCAATTTTATTATCCAACTTGGAGATGTAATAATCTTGTTCTAATAAGTCTCTTATTTTCTTTTTTCCAAAATGTCCAATGCCGTGAGCTCTTCTAATAATTTCAAAATCCATTAATTCAGGAACAACTAACTTTTTATCGTCTCCTTTATAGATGACGTCATTTTCAAGCATATAGTCTTCATACTCATTGTTCTTAAGAACTTCTTTTATTGCCTTCAAGCCTTCGTCTTCTTCTTGAGCCTTCTGTATACGAAAATGGAGTTCACTTTGAATAACGCATATATTTCTGCTTAAAGCGTCAACATGTTGCATCTTCTCACCAGGTCTGTGCACAATAGAATAATTAAAATCTTGCAGGTACATGATCCATCGAGCGACTTTAGCTGAAACATTATTTTTTGTTAAGGTCTTCTGGAAAGCTTCACAATCAGTGACGATGGTAAATGGAATTCCTATTAGGTACCTACGAAATTTTTTCACGCCTTCTATCACTGCCAATGCTTCCAGTTCATAACTGCACCACCTTTGCTGAGTTTCACCTGTCTTTCTGCTCATGTAATGAACAGGGTGCATTCTATCATCTGCAGGATCCTTCTGCATCAGTACCGCAGCATATCCGTACTTGCAGGCATCTGTATGTATTTCGGTCTTTGATTGTGGATCGAATATTTTTAAAACAGGCTCACAACATAGAATTTCTTTCAATTTCGTAAATGCATTCTTTTGATCTTCTTCAAAATAAAATTCTTTCTTCTTTAACAGCTCACTTAGAGGTCGTGCTACCATAGCATAATTTGGAATAAATTTTCGAAAGTATGAGGTCAATCCGATGAAACTTTGAACTTCTTTAAGATTATTAGGTACTGGGAATTTACGCACTGCTTCTGTTTTCTCCTTTGATGGCTGCACTGTTCCATTGCAGACCACATGACCTAAGTATTCCACTGATCTTTGTAGTAACTGTGTCTTCTTCCAATTGATCTCCAGACCATACTCTGCGGCTACCTTCAGTACTTCTTGAAGTCTTTCAACTGCCTGGTGTTCGTCCTCAGCCAGGATAATCAGGTCATCGATGAAAATGAGAAGAACTCCTCTTCTTACAAAGTCGGTGAAAATAATGTTAATATATCTGGTAAAGAATTTAGGACATGTGGATAAACCAAAAGGTGCTCGTAGGAATTCAAACTGTCCTTCTGGGTTGCTGGTCACAAACGCAGTATACTTTATAGAATCTTCATCTACTGGTAGATGGAAAAATCCATTCTTTAAATCTAAAGTACTAAATACCCTAGCTGTACACAATTTATCTATGTGATCATTAATTACCGGCAAGGGATATTCATCCTTCACCATCTTCTGGTTTATCTTTCTATAATCCACACAGATTCTCGTATTTCCATCTTTCTTCTTTACCAATACAAGGGGACTGGCATATTCTGAATAGCTAGGACGTATGATGCCATTAGCCAACCAATCTTGTATTTGATGTTTTACAATCTCTTCTTCTTGTAAGGCTAGACGCCGTGGACGCTGTACTACTGGTATGTCATCTTTTAATACTATTTTCAACTTTATTGGGGCTTCTTTTGTCTTTAAAGGTTTGTAATTATCTATTATAGTCTGAACCTGAATTGGTATTTCACTTTTATCAGTGAAGTTAGAAAGTAAACACTGCAAATAGGAACTATCATAACACTGAGGCCTTATTTCAACGATACCTTTGTTAATCATAGTTATAGTATTAACTAGAAAAGTTTGTCCAAGAATAACTGGATACGGAATTACACCTTTAGGCACTACATGTAAACAGACCTCATAACAATGACGATCTATTATCAAATTAATGTTAAACTTACCCATTGAATACACCTTACTTGAACCAAGGCCGGTTAACAACATCGTTTCGGATTCACATTTGATTGACAGCATCGTAAAAACATCGTAAGATATTAGATTTAGATCACTTCCCGTATCTACTAAACACTTTAATGTGATACCGCCTATAATAACACTCTTAACGGATTTATTTATCGCGTTGTTATTGTTTACACTTAGTACGCTATTATTAAGGTTATTTTTTTGACATTGACAACAACTATGACAGTTCTGACACTGATGGGTTATTTTCCCGTTTGACACTAGCGTGCTAAAATCTCGTTCACTCTCCGTTCCGTCATCTGGGGATTGATAATGAGCGAACATTGAACGCGCCTTGGAGTTAGCTCCGCCTCCGCTGCTTTCGTCACTGCCTCGCGTACTGCAATCTTTCCGACTTGTCGATGGTTCGCCTTTTCCTTTTCCGCCAGCGCCGTTAACATCTTGACATTCGGTACCAATATGGCCGTATTTGTTACATTTGAAGCACTTGGTACCTTTTATGCATGAACTCGCTAAATGACCTCTTTCTCCGCACTTGAAACAACGATGAACTTTGTCACTGACGTTTTCCTTAGCGTTAGCGTTTCCTTGCTTTGAGGATTCACGACACTCACGCTGCTTGCCTGTACCGCTTGAATTTCCTCGTTGTTTCAACATCTTCTGCTTCATAGCTTCGTATTGTAACAACTTTTCCTTGAGAACCGCATATGTCGTAATACCATATAGGCCAATTTTATTCTGCTCGTAATCGGCAATCCCGTCTATTATGTATTGAATTGAAACATAATCGGCGAACTTTGCTCTTTTGCCGAGTTCTTTCATGGTAAGCATATATTGGTAGTAACTCTCATTGTTACGTTTTTTACGAGCCGCCATGATTTCATGCATTTGCTTGGTATTCACCGAATCTGGGAATTCCTTTAGCAGGGCATTCCTCAATTCTTCATACGACTTGAATGGTTTTTCCGTACGTAACCATAACTCAGCGGTTCCAGTTAGCGATCTTCTGGCTATGATGAGTTTTTGTTGAGCCGTCCAATCGAAAATTTCGGCATTGTCTTCGATGTCTTGTGACCACTTGGAAGATGAGTAGGTCATATCTTCACCATCAAATTTAATTATGGTGTCCACCATACCATACTGCAAGGGTTGGTTTTTTGTTTCCATGATGTCTTCGTAAAATATAACTTTTTTTTCTTCACACCGGTGGCACGCGGTTTTCGTAGTAATGGCCGTTACCGTTGACCGGTTTTTTTTTTCTTTTTCTTCAACTTTCTTCGTAAAATAGCTACGCCTTTATTATAACGGTCTATCCCGGACGAGGCTGTAGGCGGGGGGTATGTGGTAGACCCAAATAAAGACGCTTCGTTGCTATGAATCTTCTTTTATTTTGTAAAACTTCTTAACTTCGTAAAATACGTCTTCCTCTTTCGTCGTAAAAATCTCAGTCCTCCTTCCCTTTCACACACATACTCTCTCGTTCACTCATCGCTGCGTTCATACATCCATCACTCATTTATAATTTTGATGCGTTCTGAATTTAACATCCCACATACATTCTAATAAATAGATTTGTGTGACTCAGTGTCTGGAATGTTTTCTCTATTAATGCATTAGCATTAAAATAGGTATAAATGGTGCATAAATGTTTCATTTGATTCATTCACATTGGCATAGTAGGGCTTGTTTCTTACAGAGGCATTTGCCGTGGTGTTGCATAAAAATTACTTGTTATTAGTTGATGAATTAATAAAACCTTATTTCTTCTTTTCCAGTGTTCAAATCCCAGACTTCGCTGTCGACTGACTCTGGACTCTGCACTGAACGAGGACTGCGGAGGACTCACATTGAGTTAATTAAGCCTCCAGGGAAACGCATCGGACTTAAACTGGCAGGTATGTGCTTTGGAATATAATTTACATCGTTTGTAGATAAATTTTTAGGGCTGGAAAATATGATTCCGGGTTAGGTAAATGCTCACGTACTCAATATCTGGCGACACTTGAGTAAGCTGAAAATACTCACAATTTTTAGTACAAACTTTTATTTGAGTCTAATATAAGGTGTTCCAGAAGTGCATGTTCATATTTAAGGGCGGTGTTGTGTGTATCTGCTATACAATTAGGAAACAATATTAAAACAAAAAATATTGATTTTATTAAAAGAACTCGAACACAAAAACGAATAAAAAGTAAAAAAAAAAATACTCTTCAATCAGTCTTAAGCAGTCGGTGCATAACATCACGCTACGGCCAATAGGTGCAAAGCATTAGTGAAAAATGTCGAATTCGTGACGCAGACGACGTTGCACGGGTCACTATCTGCCAGGGTTGCGGAATTTGTCCGAAACCGCGGCCCTGGAACGCAAGGGGCATAAGGAGACCCCATCTGTGTTCACAGATGGGTTTTACTCATTAAGAGCGTGTACGCCGTATGTCATTTCATACAAACTTTCAAGTCCTTATTCTTCAAAATGAATTAACCGATTTTAACGAAACTTGGAACATGCATACGCTAGATATTCAGGTCTAAATAGTAATCAGAAAACATTTTTGAAAAAGAGTTCAGGGGGAAGGATATAATGATTTTTCACTTTCTATAGAAAACTCTCTCTCCCTCTGAAATCGTTTTCAAAAATGTGTTCTGATAACTATTTAGACCTGGATATCTAGCGTATGCATACCAAGTTTCGTTAAAATCGGTTCATTCATTTTGAAGAATAAAGATTTGAAAGTTTGTATGGAAAGCCGTACCGCGTAAACGCTCTTAAGAGTCTGACACTCCCTTCCGCTCCACACTTTCGTTTCAACATCGTTTAATAATTCCATACATTTTTGATGATTTGGCATGACGCTGACTGGATGACACTGGCTTGTCTAGAGCCTTTGGTCGATGGCAATAAGCTCGCGCCTAATACATTGAACTTGAAAATAACTGGTGATACGTCAGTGTACTACAAGCATACCTCTGCCCCACCGTTTGGAGTATATAGGCGTTACATGTTACCAATCACGATGTGCTGCTAGTTATATATTTATATGCCATGGGCAAGTCATTAAACGATATTGAAACAAAGATAACGATATAAATAAAAGATTTCACTTAGGTCGCTGAAAAACGGCGCAGTTAAATGAAAATGCTAGGCTTTTAATGAAACGGCTGATTAAGGGATCATTGTTATCACTTATTATTATGGACAAATTTTGCTATGGGATCAACACGGAAATCGTTAAAAAAATAATCGATTGTCCTTTTATGTGCGCATAGCTCGACCAAATGTACGAAAGAGCTGTTTTTTCATGATTTCGGTCAACATATAATCTTACTTATAAAAAATTAAATTCCATAAAATAAAATTGTTGTACCTCGCTGTTGCTAACAGGAATCGAGAATAAATCCAGAATAAGCTTACGTAAGAGTTTCAACATCGTTAGGAAAGGCTAAAGAAACTATGGCAAAGGAGATTTCTCATATAACGTGTATGCTCTTGGAGTCTTTGAGCTCTTGCAAGAATAACGTAGTCTTAACGCTCTGTGATGAAACAAAGAGAAAGAACTAAGCTTGCATAAAATAATAAGATCACAAAGAGAAAAATATTTAACATTAAAAATGTAGTTTCTAAAATGCTAACATTGAATATGGTTTTTATTGTAGGTATTAAACTGACTAATCCAGACTAATGTCATAAATAGGTACGAAAGTGAGTATGTCTGTTTGTAATGCTTTTTACGCCTAAATCATCGAAACATATTGTTAAATTTTGGTAAAGGGATGATAAAGATACATGGGATCCTAGAGACGGTTATGGGCTACTGTAACGTGCATTAAAAGTTGACTGGTAAAAAATGACAAAAGAATATTTGTGTGTATGAAATATTAATAAATAAAGGGGACTATATTTCTTGTCACCAAAATTTATATTTGTCATCAAGTTGCATCACCTAATAAATAGATCTATCGCCGCGAAGTATTTTCGTTCTCAGATATATAAAAAGTGTCGCCAGGTATGAATTACCAAATTAATGCCAATATGTATGTAAAATAAGAGATGGATTATCAATTAAATCGTAGTTCATTCCTTGGATAAAACTTTGTTCTCAAAATAATAGGTTTATTCCTTTAACTTCGTACTCAGAAAGGTATATCTGTCACCAAATATTCGAACATAGGGAGCACAACACAGGGAGCTTAGGGCACCCCGACTCGGACAGGTTAGGTTAGAAGGGGATGGCGGGGTCAAGTGAGCGAGCGTAGCGAGCGAACAGACCCCGCCATCACCTTCGTGGTTATTTTTTTTAATCCACCCAGTAATATGGTTTACTTCCCGTTTTACAATAAATCCCAACCTATTTATTTGATACTTGATAATATATCCCGAGGATTACATGTGATTTATTATGGAATTGCTTTTTACAATTATTTGGCAACTACATTTTGGTGACAGATCCACTATTTTGAGGACAAACCCTATTATTAAAGAAATTCAAAACGAATAAAATTGGCGATAGCTTAAATCATACCCATAAATAAATAAACGCGAGTGAAGTCGCTAGCAAAAGCTAGCGTCAAAATTAACCATTACAATTAATTTAAAATGTAATTAATTTAATACCCCAAGATGTGCTAAAATCTGTAACATAAACTCTCACACAAGTAAGCAATAACCAATATTATTTTGTTACTTACGGTATTAGAAAATTGAGATTTATATTACATGGATAATAATGTTTCAAATAAATTCCCATTGAAACATACAATTGTACAATATCGGTTATACCAACAAAAACAGAACTAGCATCATTCCATTTATCTAACAAAAAAATATTCCAATTTCTGTCACTCGGTGGGTTTCCAAGGATTTTTCTTTAATCTGTTCATCCAATGGCACTCGTGGTTGATGACATTTATTTCTGGAAAAAGAAAAAACATGGTAAGTTTATTTGTTACTGATTTTCTAAGAAATTAGATAGATGCCAAAGAGAAAATTGTTTTAAAAAATTGCAAACATTAACTCAGGCCTTATGGTGGTCGGCAGAAACTACCTAACGCTTCCTACTTTGCATATATATACATTTTGCTTCGTTTATGTTCTTAACGGCCGCTTTCTATAATATATCTCAATCCCAATCTTGATCCCGATCCTTGTCTGTAACCAATCAAAGGTGAGGATTGTGTGGTGAAGGACACAAACTCGGCCGTTGATTGGTTACAGACGAGAATCGGGATCAAGATTGGGATTCAGATATATTATAGAAAGCGGCCGTAAATCATGTCATACACGCAAACTGGTTGTGAGTACTACGCACCTAGCCTAAACCCCTATTATGACTTGCCAATGACATCATGATTTCGTAGTAAAAGAAATACGGACCTTTACAGTACGAATAGCACTTTCCAGTATCCATGTCGCAGCCAACTAGCTTAATCAGCCGTTTCATTAAAAGTCTAGCGTTTTCATAGAACTGCGCCGTTTAATCAGCGACATAAGTGACATGGGCAAGTCACTAAACAATATTGATCAAAAGATTTCACTTAATTCGCTGAAAAATCGGCGCATTTAAATGAATAGGCTAGGCAATCAATTAAACGGCTGATTAAGCTAATTGGCTGCGACATCCACACAAACTTTTTTTTTGGTACATTACCTTTTTGGTAGAGAAAGAACCGCACTTTCTGTCAAAGTATAAGTAATAAAATTGATTGGTGCATGAATGTAAAATTTCCCTGTATGAATATTCTCAAAAGCATAATTTCGAACGTAAATCAAAGGCTTGCAGTGAAAGAATTTTTCGCTTTTAATTCAAAAATTAACTTGGTAAGATAAATTGTGTTCCACGTGCATAAATAGGGGAATTCGAGCTGTTTTTCACGCCCGTGACGTCATGTATACGCACCGTATTGCCGTAATGTGCAGTGTCACCCGATTAATGATACCCGTATAACATACGGTGGAGCCGTACAAATATTTTTCACACATTGTATGTGTAAGGAAGGATTTATTTGATACAATAAAAGTGGAGTAATTATGTCAACTGAAGATCGACTTCATATTTGATACTTATTTTAACAATGAACATATTTACATGATTGATTTATAAATATTTTGAAAATAAGTGCGGTTAATTGTAATCTCCCCACAGTCACTTTCGGAGCACACAGAGTGCCATTTCTACCAAATTTTAAGCAACATTCGCATGTCATTCGCAATGTGTCAAAAATGTATGGAATTGCGACTGAGATGCGAATGTGAACGTTGTTTTAAAATTAGAAGAATAAGGGCGCCTTCAAATTATCCGAAAAGCGCCGCGCGGCGGCAGCGCGGCTGTAGCGCTGCCGCCGCGCTGCAACCGCTAGGTTCGAGCATCATAGTGTTGTACATTTAGTGTTACGATGGACTCTGACGACGAAACTTTTAGTTTTTAGCCCAGAAGGAGAATTGTCATGGCAAACAACGAAAATATAAATTAAGTAGTCGTATTAACGTTATACGTACTTACAATTCTAAATTTTTTCACTTGGAGTCTTGTTTGTGAAATTCTCAATTAATATATTGCATATTTCTTCCCAAGCCTTTTTCTTTTCGATTTTATTATTGTACTTGTCTGAATTCGAATCCAATATTGCTGGACGACTCTCAACCTCATCGATAAATTCTTCAACCTGATTTTCGTTCATGTTTAGACCTAAACAAAAACTACGTGCGCATCGTCACTAGTCGATCGATGACATGATGCGCGGCCGCAGCGCGGGTGTAGCGCTGCAGTCGCACGTTTTTTATTTATATGGATTAACAAAGCAGCTCGGTGGCAGCGCTGCAGCCGCGCTGCCACCGCGCGGCACTTTGCGGCAAATTTGAAGGCGCCCTTAGCACCGTGGCCTCAGTTTGAGCTTGCCCAGCGAGCCATAGATCGAAGTATCCTGAGGTCAGTCTTTCAGATTCTGTAAAGAACACAATGCTGCGCACCAAAACCAAAATCATGGACGTGACAGTAGCTGCTAAATTTATGTGGAATAGGCCGGACATGTATGCCACATGTCAAACGAAAAATTGGAAAAAAGAACAAGAGAATAAGTCGCAATCAATAGATTGATAGATCGAATTTGTACTGAGTATCTTAATTTTTTTTCCTATTCGTTTTAGGTTTTTTGTTATCAGAATTGAGTTTGAGTATCCCAACTTCATATTGTATTCATCAATCAACAATGGTACAAAAACAATAGACAAACTCTAACACGTACAGCTCACCAATAATTGTGTCACGAAAAAAAATCATATAAAACAAAAGAATAGTCAAAACATCATATTTATGTATAAAAATGAATCCCTATTTTCCTTGGTCACGCCTTGACTTTATTTCATTCATCATTTTGCAAATATGATAGCCGAGTTTTGGTTTTTTGAGCTCGTGGCTAAATTATAACAGCAGCACGGACCAATCTTCAAGGTTAAGCAACGCTTGCCGAGATTGGTCTGTGGATAAGCCATAATAACATACCGAGACTCCTCCGTGCCTCGGAAAGCACGTTAAGCCGTTGGTCCTGGCTGTCATTTGTAGATCTTTGGCAGTCGTTACGGATTGTCAGAAGCCAGGAAATCTGACACCAGTCTTGCCAAGAAGTACCGTGTTACCCAGTTAATGGGTTGTGGAGGTCTGGTAGGCAGCCGCTCCACGTAAAATACTGGTATTCAGCTGAATCCGGTTTGATTGGGAGCCGACCCCAATATAGTTGGGAAAAGGCTAGGCAGATGATGATGATAGCCGAGTTTTTAGGGTATTTAACATCACATTACGATCCTTAGAAGCCGAGTAGCGGGTAACACCGCAGGGCACAGCTAGTACAACGATAAACTACCTCACATCTTAAGCGTATTAAATCAGACGAGTTACTGAACAAGCAAGAAACCATTTTTTCTAGGAAAACATCCTATAGAACCTAGCCAAGTGTAACTACTAAGTTACAACTTGTTTAATGTTCTGAGAAAAGCGATAAGTGTTCCATTTACTTCATGTACCAAAGAAGTGTATATTATTGAACAGAAGAGCCAGTAGTGAAGCAGTGATTCCCAACCTGTGTCCGCGAAAGGTTTTAAATTATTACTTTTATTTTGTTTTATTATTTTCGAATCTATTTCTGGGATGCATGAAGGAGCCTCCTCGTGTAGCGCAATTTGTTCCATCTGACACTCAACCGAACCGAGCGCTCGGCGCATCCTGGACAGTCTCACCTAACACCTTATGAGACTGGCCAATCCTTCCCTTGCGGTGGTAGGGCTAACGCCCGCCTGGTTCGCGACCACCCTCCCACCGGAGTTCGGCGTCAAGCAGCCTGCTGTGTTTCGTCGACGCGTGGGAGTACCAGTGCCTAAAGGCATCTTCTGGGCACGCTCGCTTCATCTATCGCTTTCCATCAGGCGTGATCGAGGTCAAGAGCTAGCTCATTCATAAATAAATAAAAAAAAAAAAAAAAGAATCAAAAATGTAATTGATGGAAACTTATTTTAAGTTTCTAACAGATTTTTTTTTGTTTTCTATAATAATACTCTTTACTTTTGATTACAAAAAATAATCGTCCCACAAGTTTTGAATATGTATAAATATTATAATATAAGTTAATTTTAACATAAACATAACACACAACAACACATTAACACATTTTAATTTCATTCTTGATTTATGGTCCCTTACAGCAACACAAACGGAATATTGTCCCTGGTCAAATAAAGGTTGAGAGCCGCTGCATTAAAGAAAATTAGAATAAAATATAATAGAAAAAGATAATCGACAAATTCATTAAACTAAAGTAACCAAGAAAATGTCGTGGTAAACCTGCAAACTAAAGGTAAAAACTTTCGAGTTTTTACCTTTAAACGAACACCAAGCTGCACTAAGCCCGTATGGTGGATGATGACCCACTCCCTCTCCCATAGAGTAGTCTGATTCCCAGCAGTGGGCATTACGGGCAGATTTCTTAGACTGCGTCACGATTGCCCGAGTGTCACTTGACTGAATATCGTTACGTCAAGCTTTGTTCGAAAGAGTCACCGCGGCCTAAAGAGGCACCGGGGCGAGAAGTCTCGACATAGTTAGTAGACAGACCGAATTCGGTTGATAAGTCCTAAGGGAGCCCGTAAACAGTCAATCTCGAACGCATTTGAAATTGACTGTGTACGTGTGGCAAGACTTCACGAGCCCTGAAATGCAAAGGGCATATGGAGGAACATAGATGGGTTTTAGTCAGTAAGAGTCTGACACTCCTTTCCGCTCCACCCAGAACGGAAAAATCATCAAAATGACTTCCATTTGATGATTTCCCATCCTTAAAAAAAAGGTTACATACTAAACGAGAGCTCCATCTAATCGTATACTACATTGGATCATTCCAACACACTGTCAGCTGTGATAAGATCAAAACCGTGTGCGCAAGCCTTCATGTTGGAACATAGTTTATTACAGGAAGTTCATCAAATTAATTAGCGGCGTTAGCACTAATCACTTGATAAGCTCGGTTTAAACATGAAAGCCAAACAGATTGTGTAGAGAAAATCCGATATACCTAGCAAATGAGAGTATTTGTAGGTACTTGACACTAGATGGTTTTATGGTGTAACTTTGATATGTGACACACGGGTACGTTTGGTATCTGACGGCCAGTACCAGACAATGCTGAATCCTTTTTAATAGCTTTAACGTAAATTTGAATAACAAAGCATTTTTTATTATTTCAATAGAAAAAAAGACACATTTATTCGTCACGAACCCAACACAAAGTAATAGACCCAGGTCTAGGAGACCTGGGTCCCAGTGGCGAGAATGCTATTATCAGCATTGGTCAGTCTTTACTCTGTGCAAAAGAGACTCAGGTCGTTATCCAATACGCGAACCATGAGTGTATGACAATGTTTTTTTTAGTGGTCTCTGTTAAGAATTCAGTTGTATTTTTTGTAAAAAGTTTTTTGCTTTTCACTTTTAAGTGCCTCCAAAAGTCCAACCAGTCCATATGAATTTAACTGTCTATCTACGCAGCTCTTAATCAGAGTTTTACGTTTAAATGAGACCATTACGGAATAAACCTCTTTCGAACAAAAAAACAAAGAGTTATGCAAAACCGTGTATAAATGACGGAGTTATGACCGAACATACATAAAAAAATATGTACATCCGAATTGATAACCTCCTCTTTTATTGAAGTTGGTTAAAAAACAAAAACCAACGGAACTCTGGATCAACAGAATAAAAATAGAAAACCATCAACGCACATACATTCACCAGTTCCCAAAACCACATCCTATACTCGTAACCTTCCCTAAAATGAAATACTTTCATAAAAACAATGGACTACCCAGGAGTAAATACCCATTGCCCATGATACTATGGTTAGCCTCCCGTATGCGCCGTGTGTTGTGGCACATAAATTGTACGGGCCCTATAAATCTCATGACCGCTGAATTCTTTCGGCTACATGCTGGAATTAAAAGCATATTCCTGCGGTTTATCTCTTCAAGCGAATGGTTATTTTGTGAAAGATTGCTTTTTGGCGCATATGTGTGGACGTGTGAAACTTTCATGGAGTTTTAGAGCTTGTTTGAGACGTGTTATTTATGTTATTTGCTGTATTCAGAAATAGCATTATAAAATGGAATTTTCTAAAATAACTATTTAAGCAGAGTCGGGCCCAGACACGTGTTTAAATGAAAATCTTCATTAATTTTACCAACATAATGCGTGGGACTTTTAATATACAAAGCTTTCCTTTTCTAATATAAGATTACGCAATTATTTTAAGGACATAAACATAATAATATCAAAATAAAACAAACCCAGTTTTTCTTCCTGTTTCATAAACCTCAAAAGACAATCTCCGCTTATGCAATTTGAACCCTCAATTTACACTTTCACCCAGAAAAAAGGGGCCATAAATATAAAAATAAAAAATACGAATTTAATAAACGTTCAAAAAATGATTACTCACAGCAAGTTCACTGGAATTTACACGAGCAAGCTTCTTTCGCCAATCGGGGTTAATCCTGAACAAATTTACATATTTATTAGGTTCTCCGGGGACAGATGCGATGTCTAATCGATAGGGACCAACTTTCGGGCCTTTGATTGCGATTGGGGCTTCGGGGCGTCGTAGCAAATGTATTTAAAATGTTAATCCCGAACTGTGACGACCGGTAAATTAATATTTGTCGTGTTATCTAGTGATCTACACGGTGATGGTGTTAAATTTTATGCAGGGTACTAGGTGTTTGATTTCTAATTGGATTGTGTTCGAAAATTGTTCCCTTTGATTCGTAGTTTAATTTCTCCTTTATTTTGTCTCGAATTCGGACTGGTATAAGCCAGAAAATCTGACACTATTCTTGCGAAGAAGTACTGTGTTACACCGTTAGTGGGTTGTGGAGGTCTGGTAGGCAGCCGCTTTTCGTAAAATACTGGTATTCAGCTGAATGCGGTATGACTGAAAGGCGACCCCGATGTAGTTCGGAAAAGGCTAGCAAGGCAGATTGCTCTCCATTCGACGGTTAATAGAATAACGCATAAATTTCACTCCTGTATTTATTAAACAACCGCTAAATCTCAGAAACAAGTGCACTTTGTCTATAGCCTCTGAAATACAGATCTATCATAATCGTCTTAACGAAACCCTCATTTGAAATTAACTTCTTCTAGTTCCCAGCCTACTACGTACCAGGATTGCGGAATTTGTTAAAAAAAAATCACCGCGGCTCTGGAACGCGGTTTCAGTCAGTAAGAGTCTGACACTCCCTTACGCTCCACCCAGAGAAGACCACCGAAAGAAGTAATTTGATGATCCTCATCCTAAAAAAATAGCATTACAACGTAATGTAATTATAGGAAATTGCCTTTATTTTCATCTAACAAACCGTATTGTGTTAACATTCGCCCAGGGAAAGAAGAACTAGACTTATCAAAGAAAAAACCTTTTGATTTATCGTGCCGAAATCTACGTTTGATAACAGGCAATTCTCGACCTTACTCGTTTAGTATAGACATGTTATTTCGTATTGTAACAGCTTTTTGTATGAAGATTGTTCGATATATTGAATGGATGTAAGGCTAGTTATTCCTAGATTATGGACTGAATGGAATAAGATATTGGGTCCATCCATTTGGGGAAATGATAGATTAACGAATATCGTTTATTTTACACAAAAAATAGGTACACAGAAACCTACTTTGCCTACTTACTGGGCTGGCAAGGCTGTGTTTATGGAAATCTCCAGTAATTCTTAGACGATGAGATAGCTCAAATCTTACTTCTATGACTGCATATATCTACTATGATAAATGTGAAAGTTGGATGGATGTTTGTCTCTCAATCACGCTGGAACGACTAAATGGATCTGGATAACATTTAGCACAGAGATAGATTAAAGTCTGAAATAGCGCATAGGCTACTTCAACTTATGATCCAAGGAGACTTTTCCCTTCGAATATTTTTTGAATTTCACGCGGGTGGAGCCGCGGGCGATAGTAGCACATAAAAGCAGGCACCAGAGTATAAAATCAAGTTTCAGGCCATTTCCTATTTTCAAGCTACTTTGATCAGTTGTAGGTTTTCCAAAGGTAAAACCTTCTGAGTATCTAATCCAGCTGTTTTTCTAATAACAATTAAAACCGAATTGATGATTGAAAAAAGATTGAAATATAAGTTTATTTTCTTTATTATTACAATGGAAACAGACTCATAATTCAATCTTCCAAATATTACAAACCGTGCCAAAAAAATTCACCCATCAACTTCACAAAATCTTTTTAAGTGTATTAAAGTGTACAATGGCGTGCATTTTCATAACACGCTCAGAAGCGCGAGTTAATTTAGTCCGCTTGAGGATTTACGGCGTAATTACCACGTCAAACGGTGCCGTCGCTAAATCTGTACTCTGCACTAACACTGCACTGTACTTTACGCATCAAAGACAATGGACGAAGGTCTGGTCAAAACATGGAAATAGAGAATGGATTGAGCATTTGGGCAATACCTACTGTCACAAAATTGCTCGCTTTGTTGAAAGAGGTCAAGTTACTACGGTACTATACGGTCATTATCTCTCTCTTTTCTATAGTTTGTATTGACGATGACGCACAGTTTAGGTTTTTATTTTACGTCCGTCCTTGTCATGGCTTGGCCCGCGTTAAATATTGTTTTTTTTTCTATTTAGCTTTTCTAATATTATTATAATTCTTTGTGTCTTTTCTGGCAATATAAACCGTTTTTCTTTCCATTTGACATGCTTATGACGAGGTCCGATCAGAATTTTAGAAAAAGATAATAAATAACAGCAAGGTCGTTTTCTCACTCACACTTTTCTGCCCAAATTCACTACATATCTTGTAAAGGAACGCTCAGTTCATTCTCCAGACATAGGTTAGAACAAAAGGAGTATGCTTTATAGTGAAATGGAAATGTATGTGCCAGCGGGTGCGGAAACTACGTAACTAACTAACCGCGAATAATATTTAGAGGGCAGTTTTGCTAGGCTATGTTAAAGTTAAAATGTTGGTAGTTGAAAATATCAGGGTTTGTAAGCTGACGATATAAGGAATGATGATTGTTGCAGTTTTATAATTTTTTTTAATTAAATTTATGGTAGTCTTGGGCCTAATTTAAGTTTTTAATTAAGTCCGCAAAATATCAAGACTTTATACTCCGAAAGATTGAGCTGAGATGTAGCAATCAGAAGTGTATATCTTGCATATTTCCAATTCTAATAAATTTTTAAAATAAAATAATCGAACAACATTAAATATTTAGCTAATAATTGTTTTATTAAATGGTCCACTTTGAAATAAAATGTCATAACTTTGGTTTAACGTGAACTTATAACTCAAACAAACTTTATATTTAAGATTTTTTATTATTACGATGTATCAGAAAGAACAAAACACACAGATACAAAAATAATTACAAAGTTCATTAGCATTTCAAATTCTAAATCCGAACGAATGTAGGCATCGATCCAAAGCTACACCAATTTTTCACATCATTTATTGTAATTATTACACCTGGCAATAACTAAAATCATGTTCATACTGTATCATTAGTTGAACCAACTGTAAATTCAATTAACACTACTGAAAATCCCCTACATTGTGGCAAGGTGTACCGCCCGCAGTGATATGTCTAGCAAGCAAAAGTGTTCACTCAAATTAGAAACAAGTTTACACTATCGCCCGACTTCCATAGCAACTAATGCGGTTTCCGTTCGACATTCTTTGCTAAGTTTTGTTGTTAAGGTGAAGTCTTTTAAATGAATGATAGTTGAAATAACTTATAACAGAATAAACGCAAGACCTCTTAAAAGGTCATTCAACCTTCACTATGGGAC
Source organism: Melanchra persicariae (assembly GCA_947386135.1). Lineage (NCBI taxonomy): Eukaryota > Metazoa > Arthropoda > Insecta > Lepidoptera > Noctuidae > Melanchra > Melanchra persicariae. Next base: position 20,487,863 of record OX376650.1, read on the forward strand.
CAACACTGAAATCGCGAAAAAAAAACGACTGCCCCATACATTTCTGTGCGCATAAGTCGACAAAATGTACTGAACAGCTGATTTTTTATACACGTTACGTTGCATATTCAAATAGCGTAAGGTATTGGAGCTGATCTGCCAAATAGAAACAATGAGGTAAATGTGAGCTTCAGTATGCTTGAAGAAATGCAGCAATTTAATCTCATTTTGTGGCGACAGCTTTTTGTGCTCTGCAGTGTACAGTAAAAAGTTTTAAATTCTATCAAAAGTACCCAAAAAAAGAGGTATTACCATCAATAAAAAAATAAAAACAAATGAATTTTAAAATTAAATCCGTACACCATTATTATTCTCAATTTTCCTGCTTTTGTTTCATGTTACTTTTCTTCCAGTCTCCCCCACACTTTACTAAAACATGAAAACCAAGATTTAATTACTTTATAACGTTTATTTACAAAAACAGCTTACTCGTGCCCCGTCTTAACAGGAAAAAAGTCGTTAAACTTCTTATAAACCAGAGAAAACCACAATTAACCGCAAAAGCAGCGAGAGTTGTGTTCATGTTGTGAGGTGAAAAGTTGTTTTACTCTGGTAAGTATAAACTTCTTTAAGTGTTGGACTGCTATATGAAAGATCGGTTTATGGAGCTGTAGTTTTTAAGTAACCTTAGCTTCGTAGCTGTATGTTGGCTATTATTTTAGCATCTTTCAGATCTTTGCTTATATCACAGATATAGTAGATAGACATAGATAACGCAAGTATCACGATCTGTATGTAAACCAAGCGTGCCTTTTTTTACTACCTACTATGATGTCAAAACATTATTAGGTGATGGGAAAATCAAAACGTTTCAAAGACCGACCTCGTGTAGCATTTAACTGACTTAACCACATAACTGACACCTAACTGACGTCCGACTAGCGTACACCGATGCAAATTAAGCGCGAAAGTGGCGTCTTACGATTTTTGATCGTAAGCTGGGAACCGAAACGGGCACGCGAAGTAGTTGCGTTTGCGTTATCTATATAGGAATTCCAATATCTAAAACGTATTGTGCCTATCGGTGGCAAGTCCACAATGAGGTAGGTGAACAGTAATTCTCCAATAGGTTCTTACTTTCTTATAGGTATTGAATTGTATTGAAGCCATCGCAGTCCACTGCTGGACACAGCCACAGACGGTTCACACCTAGTGAACCGTCTTCCGCATCCAGTCTGTCTCGGTTGTCAGTCCCCCTAGCTGGGGGATATCTCATAATACGTTTGCCGATACATGCTCTCAACTGTAACTCCCGTCTGTTCCATTAAATTCTTTCTACAACTACATATTATCCGCTGCGAGCTAACTTAATTTTGGGTAATAATTAATTAATTCATGTGTGTTCATTTTAAGAGCAGATTTATCAATAAATTAAAATAGAACTATTTTGTAATGTAGTGATGAATATTTAATTTATTTTAAATGTACATTATAGAGTAAATAAATAGTGAGTAAATACAAACGCGTAACAAGCTGAAAAGCAAACCTATAAGTATACGTTTCAAGTAATGTAGCATAGTTAATTAAATGAATGAAACTATCAACAAAAACGTTTGAAATAAACGTTAACGAAAGCTGAATAAATAGCGAAACATCTAACCACACTAACAAAAACGTTAATAAACCAAGTTCATTCCTCCCCTGACAGGCAAAGTCAGGGCAAACATTTAGTTACGTGGATAAAATCATAAACGTACGACAAGTACTAAGGGCGAGGACAGATTTAAAGCGTCAATTAGTACCCCGCAGCTACTAAGAGGGACTAAATTTGTACGTGTGGGGAAGTAAAAATAGTTTCATGTTTATGAAGAAATAGTTCAGGGGAATTTGCTGGAAGTGGCTGGTTAGACGACGGGAACGATACGATAAGGAGGTTAGAATGCAAACAATCCAAGAGGCTCTCGCCAAAGTGACTTTTTATCAGCTAAAAGGGGGGTTCAAAAGAGAAAGTATATTACCTAAATTCAAAAGTATGAGCTCATAACATTTTTATAACTAGAATGCCTACAACGCATGCGCTGCAAACTATCACGAGGAGCTGAGACCCTGTCAGAGGCCGGTGGAAATCGAGGTACTAAACTGACCCATGGTCAGCTTCTTCCGCGCCAACGTACTGGTGGTCTTGTCATCGGCACGAAAGAGGCCGACCACCTGCCAGTTGTGAGCGGTGAACCCGAAGATGTTGGCTGTGTAGATTGCTCACGAGTTTTCATTCGAATTTTAAAAGAAATATTTTTAAAAAAATTATTGTATTTAAAAATTATACTAAGTTCAGCAATTATATGGCTAACAAACAAAAACATTCGAAACGTTTACCTACCTACGGATTACGTCATAAGACTTATGGTCAGATAGAAAAAAAAGAAAAAAACAATAATTCTCGGCCACATCCATTCACTACAATTCTCTGTAACATTTAACACCGCGCAGCTGTCGAGACATTTCCACTGGTTTTAAAATTTTCTGTTTTACCGACAGAAAAATACGAGCAAACACTACTGTCGTTAAGTTGAGTATCTTGTTCTCGTTTACGACTCAAGTATTTTGCTATGTTTAGTAAAATGCTCGATGTGTTATTTCGCGCGCTACAGGATTCAATTACGGGTAGCGTGATATTGAATTTATGTAGTTTGAAATGCTTGGGTGGTTTTATTACGGTGTTCATATTTTTCTATTTTATAATGTAAAAAGTAATTCGGTCTGTGGATGGGTGACCAACTTTATATACCAAGATTCCTCCGTGCCTTGGAAAGCACGTTAAGCCATTGGTCCCGGCTGTCATTTGTAGATCTTTGGCAGTCGTTACAGTTTGTCAGAAGCAAGGGGGTACAAGAGTTGCAAAATTGTGAATGGTAAAGTAATTCTTTCCTGGCTTGAAAGAATCAAAGAAAAACATTACACTCCTTTTTTGGGCAGTCGTGTAGTAATACAAAAGCACACAATGTTGTAAACTCCAATTTCCTGTGCCTTCTTGAACTTTTACGACCAGAATAATAAGGAGCCTACTTTGTCAGAATTTATGCGCTGTTGTGGTGTTCAAACCCAGTTCGCTAATTAGGTACTTGCTATGAAATAATATTAATGGTTTCGACGCCCCTAGTTTAAGTACCTTGCTGCTGTAGGTTTCAAGGCTAAGAATAGGAGGTACTCAACTCCTCTTGTTACTGCTCATAACAAAGTGATCTAGGTAATGTAAATACTTATGAGGTGATTCGCTGGGTAGTGTCGTCATCCTAATGCTCCAACCCTCTTATTAATAAACACGGAATAAAGTTATCCCAAGTTTAAACCTATGGAAATGTATGGTTATTCCTTTGTCATTCCTGGTATTAACTTTATTCCGTGTTTATTAATAAGAGGGTTAAAGTTTAAATTATAACTATTTATTTGCGCTGAGTTTGTATACCATAGAGTAACAAGTAAGAAGTCACAACCACCAATGGATGGAAGGGTGGTTCCATCTTTGAAGAGGCCTCTCTTCAATTTTTAGGGTTCCATACCTGAAAGGTACCAATGAAAATCTACTAATAAGCACAGCTACAAAATACTTGAATGGGGAAAGAAGGAATACAAGAAATATATATTTTTCCCTTTCTTTTCTCGATCGATCCTCGATCTAGTTCAGATATAAATTTGGCTGATTAAAGCTTCCTCTCTCCTACTATATTTTTAATTCTTTTGCTGTGCCCGACAGGGTCCATAATGATCACATTTTTTTTTTAACTTACCACTTAAGTACACATTGTGGAATGCAAATAAAGTATTGAGTATTGTAGATGGATAATGGGATAAGGCCGCCACACATTCCCAAACCACTGCAACTCCTGAAAGCCAGATTCAACAGTGGCGACCACCAGAAAAAAACCTCGTCAATGAAGCTCGAAGAATCCTGGAGAAACAAACTGTTTTGGATCCCGCAACGAAATAAATCAGAAAATAACAGCGGAGGAGTAGAAAAAAAATCTAGATCGAAAACAAGTATACTCATCCCCATAGTTAGTGTTTGTTTAGCCCAATATTCAATTACGGTTACACCGTTTGCTCATGAAGTCATTATGCCCTCACATGTGCACAATGTGTTGGTGACCTCAGGACATAATCTTACAATAGGGTAGATGACTAAAAAATCTAATTGGTCCTACAGATTGATTTCCAAAAAATATTAAACACGTATTTTTTCTTTTTGCACGTTAACACAAAATGAAAACAATACAGTGCGTTGAAAACTCGTGTTACGTCATTATTTTGTAAGTACACTTTTTACGAACACATGACGTCACAACCCCCAACTCCTGATCTCTGATGCGTTTTATCTTCGTCTTTTTTTTATTGATTTGATAAAATTAAAAATACGTGTCCACTGTTTTTCGATAATCTGACTGACGCACTAAATAGAATCATATATTTTTTTCACCAGGAATCGTCCCTATTAACTAGTAGAACTTATCTGATAAAGACGTATATTGGTTTTTCAGATTTGTGATGACAAACTAGTACCTACATAAGTTTAAACACCTCAGGGATTAGGCAGTAAAGATAAGTTTAAGGATACGACCTTACTGTGGGTCGTAAAGTATTGTGTTCCAAGCGTTTATGGCAAGACTATGACTAGACGAAATTGTTCTGAAAACGTCTTTGTGCATTGCATAGTAACAGAAGCATTGTTTTGGTCACATTGTCAGGAGAAGAGAACTTTAAAAGCGTTTACACCGTACGGCATTTCATATAAGCGTCAGCAAATACTTGTGATCATGTGCGAAAATTTTCTTGTTTCAGGGCACAAATCAAAGTAGGCATACTCCATAAACTACTGGCTCAACCAAATGGCGATGATGTGAAGGGTCTGTTTAGGTTCATAGCCCAGATAATTATGACCAATGTGTATTTAGTATATGATGAGACTGGCATACGCATTGCGATTATAAATGTCCTTAAACATATAAAGAAAAAAAAGACATCAATTTCCACGAAAAAAAAGTCCATTTCAAGCGTATAGATTGGTATGCTGTGGATAGTGATGATTAGAAAACTTTGTTAGATAAATAATTCACACTCCCAAAGTCGTTAAAGCAAGGAATGTATCAAGGCCTCAAGCCATCTTCTGGGCACGCTCGCTTTCATCATGGACCTCATTTATCGCTTTCCATCAGGCGTGATCGAGGTCAAGAGCTAGCCCATTCATAAATAAATAAAATAAGTATTGATAACTATAAACTGCAATCCATTTTTTTGCCAAGAAAAGCAGGAAAAAAGAGTTCAGGTTATAAATCATCTTTATGATATGGAACATCACAGCGTTTATTTCTTCATTTAAATGATTTCGGATGAGATATCATACATTTAACCGCGCCCGTCAATGAGTTCAGCCGTTCGACTAGGGCACTCTTAAGGCATGGTCATAAAACTGGTAAACAGGTCGAACCCGCGGACCACTGGCCTCTGACGGGTTCAGTGAAGGTCAATATACACCAGATGCCCTGGACGGGAAAACCGGTATGATTTTAGTCAGGACGAGTCTGACAGACCCCTCTGCATACCCCACCGGAACACATCCATCAGGACTTTCAAACCGAAAAATGGTAATTACTCACTATTGTACTTATTTAAATAAAACCTCTGTCGTCAATTTATGTTGCTAAACTATCAAAACAAAACCATTTGTAACCGCTAACATCCTAAAATCTCTCCTACGGAATCGCACCGCAAGGGGTTCCTGAACCATCATAACACAAGCAAGCTATTTGCATCCTCGAATCAAGTTGGATGTTATTGCTCATTGCTCATACTCCCTTAAAGGGAAAAAGGGAGAAAAAGCCAACCACCTGGTCGTAAAACGGAGTAGCGCACCAGTTTACGAGCAATTTATTTAGTGATGTTTAGCAAAATGCTCTCTTTGTAAGCTATTGTGCTCGGTGTACACAGTTCTGTTTATAGTATAGTTGTTGGCTTGAATATGAGGGAATTCGAACTGCAGGGAAAATCCAGGGTTGCGGATTTTGTTCGAACGAGTCACCGCAGCCCTGGAACGCAAAAGGCACTAGGAGGAGCACGGATGGGTTTTAGTCAGTAAGAGTCTAAAACTCTCTTCTGCTCCACCCAGAGCGGAAGGGGTCACTTGATGTCTTCGCATCAATAAAAAAAGGGAAAATGTTGGATAGGGTTTAAAGTTTTCTGATGTTAAGATAATAAGAGTATCTAGATATTAGTTGAAAGTCCGACTTAGTCTTGTCTTATTATTATGTAGGTAGTATATTAATAAAACTACTTAATAGTAATTCATTATTGTAGATGTTCATGTGATCAAATAGCTATATGTTCCAGAAGTGTGTGGTCATAACTTAAGAGTGGTGTATCTTCAATACAGTTAAAGAAAACTAAATAAAAAGTCGTCTGCCTAGCCTTTTCCCAACTATATTGGGTTCGGCTGAATACCAGTATTTTACGTGGAGCGGCTGCCTACCAGACCTCCACAACTCATTAACTGGGTAACACGGTACTTCTTGGCAAGACTGGTGTCAGATTTTCTGGCTTCTGACAGTCCGTAACGACTGCCAAAGATCTACAAATGACAGCCGGGATCAACAGCTAATCGTGCTTTCTGAGGCAAGGAGGAGTCTCGATATGTTAATATGGTCACCCATCCACAGATCAACCTCGGCAAGCGTTGCTTAACCTTGAATATTGGTCCGTGCGATTGTTATAATTTAGCCACAAGCTCCTGCAAACAAAATAAAAAATATTGACTTAAAAAAAAACCCGACCTCAAACGACTAAAAAGTTTAATAAAAATCGCTGTTGAATCAATCTGATGCAGTTAGTGGCGTTTATTTTAGTTCAATCAAGGATTTGATACCAGCAGCTGCATCAAACTGCTTGAAAAGTGTTTTTTTTTATGTTTATAGTAGATAGTTTTTTGAAAACGGGTTTTTAAAAAAAGTATTTTTTTTTAATATATTTTTTTTGGCTGTATAGCAAATACAGAACACCACCCTTAATTCTGGAACACTCTGTATAAGAAGGCCAATTTTCGTAATTAAACATTGTTCAATTTCAAGTTGCGATATTGTCTCAGCCTATTTTTTTGACGATGTATAACAATAAAATGACATAATATTTATGCAACTAAAATGTAGTTTTGAACCACTGTTGCGTATGTCTTCATAAACCGTAATTATCTCCTCACTCCTAGACATAAGCTCTGGATCTGTGCGAGTGAGCGCCAAAGATAATACAAACTTTGGAGCAACAACACACAGTGCTCCAATCCGATTGGTCGAAAGCCTTTACAAACCCGTCTAAACAGCACGCCCGCACCCACACTTGTACGAAAGATAATGTCATATTACAAGTACAGTCACTTTATTATTAGGTTCTTCATCCTAAGGTTTGTTCGCCCCTTTAAAAGTAGACCAAAATCTTTACTGCTTTACCGACGCTATACTGTCACAATGTTCTGTTCTATTCTATTTCATATTTTTTATGGAAAGCAAAGCCGATGTCGACTATTCTGCCAATGTATAAAGTGGATTGGTGAAGCAAGTGTGTGTGATATATGAACGGGAGACAGATTTTCAATTCTTCAATTGGTCGGTACAGTTGGGCACTTGCTGCGTTAGTATGGGACTGAAACAAACAGAAAATAGAAATACATAAATCATCATTTGCCTAGCCTTTTCCCAACTATATTGGGGTCGGTTCCCAGTCAAACCGGATAAAATAGAAATACATAAATATTATAATAAAATTGTTAGAACATAAAAAATTAAAATAAAAACATTGAATGCCACAATAGACGGTGATTGTCACAATGTTAACGTCAGTAATTTAAATGTAAACACGACACTTAAATACTAAAAAAATGTTATTTTTCATAATAAAATGGCCAATTCATTAGTACGGTTTTAGTTTGCTAGGCATTTATGAAAGATTAATGCTACCTATTTTGACCTTTTTTTTAAAGAGATTAAAATGGGTTATAGCATAATAAAATTATGCTCTGGTTCGATAAAGGAAATCATTAGAAAACTGACGAAGCTATAAACAACTTGGCTGTTCATTGAGGCACATATATGTTTGTGTTTTGATCTAAAAGGGTTCCTCTTAAGACCAAAACAAACACACACACAAACAAATTCCCAAAACAAAAACAAAAATAATCTGACACAAGACAGGCTGAAACATTTTGGTGCTCAACCGACGCTGGCAAGTTTAGTAGGTCACAAGAACTTGGGCGCTACAGATAACATAGATTAATGAGCGCAGGATATGAAGTCTCGCGTTGAAAACTACATTTTCGTTGAGATAGTTGGTGGAGGTGTTTTCTTGAGTGCTTTACTGCACTACTTTACATAATTATCATTAAAGTATGTCCATAAATTCTGCTCACACTTCCTTTTTATGCTTCCGTTTTTAAAAATATTTTTTCATGAGCATCTAAGACAGTTCATTCCAAAAAGTTGAAATCTATGTTTTGTTACTTCAATCAAAACAATTAGTCATGAAAACTTGTCAGAATACAGAACTTCCCTCTTTTTAAAGTCGGTTTAAAACAGCTAAGGAGTGGAATTCCCTGCCGGGGTCTGTGTTTCCTGATAGCTACAACCTGGGAGTCTTTAAGTCAAGAGTGAATAGGTTACTTCTAGGCAAACGTGCTCCATCTTCGACCACATCGTCGCTTACCATCAGGTGAGATAGTGGTCTGGAGAAGCCGGTCGGAGAGCTTCGGCTTCTTCTGGCGATGAGCCGGACACCGCTGGCGGCTCCGATAAGGAGTGGAAAGCCAGGTTTGCGGAGGTCGTGGAGGCCGCGGTCCGCGATGTGGCCTTAAAGAGGACGACGGCCTCGAAAAACAAGGCCATAAGCGCGGCGTCGGCCTCCATTCTGGCGGCTGCGGAGGCTAACCGTGGTGGGCCTCCGTCGGACGAAATGTCCAAGCTGCGGGCGGAGGTCAACCGCTTGGCGGCCGCCACGGAGCTTCTCCAACAGGAGAACACGAAGCTCCGAGCAGACCTGGCTGGACTCCGAGGAGCCGGCTCACAGGGGGCGCCTCAAGGGGGGCGCAAGAAGGACAGCCAACCCATGCCGCAGGAGAACCAGGTGCTGGACCTGGTGCGGCAGGAGATGGCTGCCTTCCAGGCGCGGTTCTCCGTCCTGGAGGGGATCGTTCTGCGCCCCCCGCTAGCAGCGAGTGCGGCGACTGGGAAGGCCCCAGGCCGGCAAAAGGCGGCCTCGTACGCGGCCGCCGTGGCTGCCACACCGGGGTCGTCCGGCCAGGAGAAAGGGTCCGGGCCGGCACCCGCGAAGCCGGTGTCGGGAAAACTGGACCCGGCCCCGGGAAGGAAGAGAAAGGGTGGGGTGGCTGCGCGGACGGCGAAGGCTCCTACGCCGTCCGTGCAGCAGCTCCCCTCGGCTTCCTCGCCTTTGGAACCTCCCCCGGCTCAAGCCGAATGGCAAGTGGCCGGGGAGAAGAAAAAGGCGGGAAAGGTAGCCAGGGCGGCTAAGAGGCGGGAGAGGAGGCGGCGGCAGAGAGCGCGAGGCGTCGCGGCTGCGCTCCGCGCCCCGAAGACCGCGGCTGTAGTGGTAACGCTACAGCCGGACGCGGTAAAGAGGGGCGTGACGTATGCCAACGTGCTCACAGAGGCGAAGGAGGCAGTCAACCTCGGTGAGCTTGGCATCGTCGGGGGTCTCCGGCTCAGGGTCACCATGACGGGGGCCAGGATGCTGGAGATCCCTGGACAGACAGCGGTCCGGCCGCGGACGCTCTAGCCGAAAGGCTGAGGGCGTCCTTGAGCGCGGATGACGTCCGAGTGTCCAGGCCCACGAAGTGCATAGACATGCGCATTTTGGGCCTGGACGACTCCGTCACGGAGGAGGAGGTATTGGCCGCCGTCGTCGGGACGGGGGGGTGCTCTGCAGAGGAGGTGAAGGCGGGCACCATCCGTCCTGACAACACGGGCACGCGAACCGTTGTGGTGAGCTGCCCCGTTTCGGCGGCCAAGAAAATTTCGGAGGGCCGAAGGCTCTTGGTGGGCTGGGTCTCTGCGCAGGTGAAACTGCTGGAGCCCAGACCTCTGAGGTGCTTCCGTTGCCAAGTTGGCAACCACGTCGGAGCACTCTGCACCTCGGAGGTGGACCGCAGTGACCACTGCTTCCGCTGTGGTCAGCCCGGTCACAGGGCCGGCTCGTGCGACGCCGCGCCGCACTGCTTTGCATGTGCGGCAGCTGGCAAGCCGGCCAATCACTGGGCTGGGGGCAAAGCCTGCGGTCCACCCGCCAGGGCCGGGACGAGGAAAAAACCCTCCTCCACCGCCGCCGCCGCCGCCGTCGCTTCCGCCGCAGCCGCCGCCACCGTCGCCGCCGCTGCAACTGCTCGGGAGGGGGCTGGAATGGAGTGCCAGTAATGGCCCCATTTCGCCTCCTCCAGACGAATGTTAGTCGCTGCGCCTCTCAGGAACTGACGCTCCTGAGCAAGGCGCAGTGATTGACGCCTGCGGACAGCGAGCAATGGGTAGCTCGCTGTCCTCAGATCAGGCTAGAGTCGACGGCGCGTTTCACTCCAAACGCGCCGGAAAGAGCAGTCAGCAACGGAGACGGGGCCCGCCAGGGCCAGAGCCTGCCAGGGTTGCGGAATATGTTCGAAAGAGTTACCGCGGCCCTGGGAAGAAAGGCACTAGGAGGACTAAGGGTGGGTTTTAGTCAGTAAAAGTCTGACACTCCCTGCCGCTCCACCCAGAGCGGGAGGGGTCATTTGATGATTTCCCATCCCATAAAAAAAAAAAAAAAAAAACTTATGGTTGGCTACATAATTATAAATTTGCAATAAAGGATATTGATCTATCCCTTATATCTCTTCAGAGATACCCGAAAAATAAATTATAAATGGTTGTTCATTATTAGAAAATGTAAATTCAGGGGCCTAACCACCAACTCTTAAATCAGTATTACTTTAATATTACTTCCAGTGGGAAAGAGACATAGCTATACGTCCTGTATAGCTCCGTCTCTTTCCCACTGGAAGTAATATTGAAGTAATACTGCTTTAAGAGTTGGTGGTTTTGGCCCAGGACAGCTTTATTATTTTTTTCAAAAAGAATGTTAAAAATGTAGGTGGGTCAATGGTCGCTATGGTCGCTATTGCAAGTTGGTGACAACCACAGTAACAGAAGTCAATCAAAAGCTAACCCAGAGACTGAGTAATAGCGTAGAATTTGCGATTATTGGTACTATGCAGCGTGATCGGTAATTGAGCGCGTTCCTTTAAATCCTATTTGAAGGAATGCACTCAATTCAGTAAATTCTACATAATTTGCAATGATTTGACCCTAGTAAGTTATTGCCCAAAATGGCTTTCGAATAAATAAAAAATTAATAACTTTGCGATGATTAATTTCCTAATTTATTAGTATTTTTGAAGTAAAAACTTCGTAAAGCGCGTTGAGCACTTTTTGGGTGAACAAAAATCATGAAACTCGCGTCATCGTCACCGCACGCTTCCCATGCACAGACAATACAATATAACTTAGTTTTCACTTCTATAGGCAGCCCCCGAAGACTGACATAGGTTTTTTTTAATTACCTAAAATTATTCGAGATGTTTTTAGTTCATGAGCTTTCAAAAAACTATCAGTTTACTATCCATAGTGAAGAAAATTTCTCACAATAAGCCATTTTAAGTCGTGAGATAGAAAACTTAAGTTGTATTTTAAAGTTTAGACAGTTATAAAAGCCAATACGATTTTGCTATTACTTCGGAAGGCACTAAAATTCCTCGTAGTGTGACATTAATTCTAATAAAAGTTTCTGCAGTTCTGAACTCTAATTGGAAAGTGTGAAGGATGGGCTCGCCAGTTGTCAGTGTTAGTAGTTTTAGACGCGTTAACGCGACGCCATTAAATTGAATTCAGGCTGCGACACAAATTGCGAAGCGAGTGTCTGACACTTGTATGTCGGCGCTGGAAGAAGGTATTAAAAATACATGCGTTTGTTTTCAATTGAAGGAGTCTTGTGTAATGTGAACTAAATTTATCTGAATCTCAAAGAGCAAGTCAAACATTTTGCGCTTTTACGAGAGACTAAATATAAGGAAGAAAAAGCGGTAAAGATTTATCTTCATCTTATATTTTTTTATCTTCAGATAAAAATAAAAATATATTTATTGCCGTACTGTGTACATTAAGTTCTTATTAACAACCTTTTTACATCAAATTAATAACTTCTACCACTCTGGATGGAGCGGAAGGGAGTGTCAGACTCTTACTGAACAAAACCCATCCGTGTTCCTCCTCGTGCCCTTTGCGTTCCAGGGCCGCGGTGAATCTTTTGAACAAATTCCGCAACCCTGGCAATAAACCTTACATTTATGCTAATTTGTGCCAAGCATTACGCATACCATAAAAAAGAAACAAAATGACTGACTTATACAGGTTGGGAAAATATGCATCACATCTACACAAAACGGCTATAGCTGTGAAGAACTGTTTACAAAAAAAAAAAAAAAGTTCTTTAAAGAAAAATCTGGGAAAAACTGATAAAGTTTTCATCGAACGAACGTTTTCGAGGAATTTATGTTAGGTACGTAGGCAGGCATCTAGTCAAACCGAATGCAGCGGAATATCAGCCACTGTTTCTTGTTTCTATGAAATTGCGTTTCGAATTTCGCACAAAAACAGTGAACTATCCCCCAGCGAATGACCCAGTTACTTGGAAAGATACTGAATACATAAACATTATAAAGAGATAAAAATGCTTTTCCATAATGTTTATTAGACGGTAATCTGTTGAAGTAGGTACCGCCGGTCGATTCTGTAAATATGATCACGAAGTGAGCTGTCATTCTATATTGATTACGTTGATTGACAGCTCACTTCGTGATCACTTCACCCAAGCCTTGACTTCAACATGTTTACTGCAGTGCGATTCTGTAAACATGTCGAAGTGAACACTTGGGCGGGGCGCACGACGGGTGAGTTGTCAAACCATACAAATAAGATGGAATGACAGTTCAGTTGTCGTTCACTCCGCCAAGGTGAACACCGTGAGATGTCGACAGAATCGACCGGCAGAATCGTCCAGATGATCTGTATACGAAATGTTATTCATTTATATGTATACAACTACTTATCTTTTTGATTACAAAATCGGTTGACAATTGGCGGAGGAACGCCTTAGATACAGAACACTCCATCGTCATACCTTTTGTGGGGCACAAACTTACACACGGAAGACTTGGATTTGTTTAGATAGGATAAGGAATATTTTTTTCTTAAAAAATATTAATTACCTACTGTATTTGTTGAAAATCTTTTTTTAACTGGTGACATTAAAAGGTTTACATCAATTTAAAAAGATTACATCAATGGTTTGTATTCTTAAAATGATATTAATTCAGTATGACATAAGCACATTTATTGGACAATCGACTGTAAGGTTACCTACGAACGACAAAAAAAGTGTTAGACGTGTCCCATACCACATGTCTACGTTAATAACCAACTGCTTTTAGTTTTACGGTCGCATTCCTCTTTGCTTCATAACCACACATTGTTAATATTAACACCTATCATCAAAATTAATACTTACACTTATGTAAATCGAATCCTTGTCATTCATCGAGGCAATCTTATCCAACGGCCAACTAATCTAAGTTAGAATCACTCCAGTATTCTAATGTCACCGTGACCGCACCCGATTATAATGATTAAATCCGGAATTAGAGACCCTACGTCTTCTGGACCTCTATAACGCGTGATTGGGGTACTTTTAGACCCCAACTTTGTATAATGTGTAGGGTGCGAAGTAATTTGTATGGCAATGAGATTAACATTGAGTAGGATTAGGCGATTTTAATTTTCATTTGGATATATTATGATTTTAGGCGAGCCATCGTATGATGAAAGGGTTGGGTAACCCTTGCAGTGATTTATAGGGAAATTGGGGTAATCATTTTGGGGATTAGGTGGTACAAAGAACAAAGTGTCTTGGTAGATTAATATGAAACTATTTATCAGATTGGAATGAACAATGGGCATCTCGAAATCAAATTACTGGGGCTGATAGTTCATCGAGCAAAACGAATGTTATAAAAAGTAAAATTTAAAATTGTGTGCTGCTTATTTAATGCCATGTTCTCTGGGGTACATTCGATTACGAATTTTCTTTTTCACTGAAAGATAACTTCACGATTATTGTGTGATTCATATCCTACTTTTTAATCTAGGTTTAAAAATACACATTTCTGAGGGATAGGCTACCGACGGGAGCTAAGCCAGAGTCTGTGTTTCCTGATAGCTACAACCCGGGAGTCTTTAAGTTAAGAGTGAATAGGTTACTTCTAGGCAAGCGTGCTCTATCTTCAGCCACATCATTGTATTACCATCCGGTGAGATAGTGGTCAAACGCGTGCTAATCAATAAAAAAAAAGCCGCGTAAAAAACCGAGTTTTGAATATTTATTCTTCAACTGGCTATTAAATTAGCAAGTTTTGTATTGGTCACACCTTTAATTCAACCTGTAACTTTACCCAATTGAAATTCAAGTCGACGCCTAGGTTTGAGATTGAATACTATATAGAAAATTGTACATTTACCTACCTACACGGTCAGCAAAACGTGTTGTGAACTTGTGAATCAACTTTTTTGTTGGACCTACTTTATGCCATTTACAATGTCACCCATATTTTAGCAACTTGTGACATGTCAAACAAGTACCTACCTAACCTTTTTTATTTACATAACACATTGTACAGGGTGTTCCTAAAGTGCATGGTCATATTTACAGGTTATTTTGAGTAACTGACATACATCAAGGAAAAAATATCAAAAACAAAAATGTGACTTAAAACAAACCACAAAAAACGACTGATGCAGTTGCTGACATCAAATCTGTGATTGAACTATACTTTAGTTGCTTAATGCCACAAACTGTAACAAACTGCTTGAAAAGCCATTTCTTTGGTACTTTTTAGTCGTTTTCACTGGTCGAATTTTTTGAAAAAAAAAAGTATCTTTTTTTGTGTTTTCCCAACATCACTTTAATTAAGAACACGCACTTCTCGAATAACCTTTACACACACACACACACACCATATCACACAAAAACATTGCCAGTACTATTCCCAAAATAAAATTGTGAACCTAACTAACGTTACAACTATTATATCCACCAATGTACATTTATGTGCTAAAGTGTTAAATAAATAACTACCTAGCTGACATAGAGACGACCTTGACGTCCAAATGATATTCAACGAAAAAGCGATACTAAATAATGTCCCCGTATTTTTGTAGATGCGGAAAACTTAAGGTATTCATTCTTACCAATTATAATTACTTTTTGAGTAGACAGTCGGTCTGTTCTATTCACTCACACACATTTTTCTCACACTTAAGAGCTATTCTCAAACTTCTCACTCAACCTCTTGCCAATCCAAGAAAACAGATTCCCATGAAAAAGGTTAAGGCCAAAACAAATCTTCCCTTTTTATTTAATATCTAAGAAATATGTAAACAAAACAAGCAACATTTAATATCTAAGACCAACACTGAAATAGAGAGCGTGGTGGGTTGAAATCGGCTTATTATTATAAGCCTGCTCCAGCTTTCTAGGGAGCAAGGATTTAGGGCTTATAATTTAGGGCAACGCTATTTTGCTTGGGCCTTGTGTAAAATCGATAGACATCTACAAATACTTGTGTATTCTAAATACTTACATGGTATGTTTAACTTTTTTTAATATAAACGACGGCAATTAAGCTTACAAGGTACTAAAAAAACATAACTTATCAGTATTAATCCATCACCGCTCATTGAGACACGTCTCGATTTTTTTCGATGTGTAAAAAAGGTTTTGATAAGTTTTTTTTTTTTAATAAAATGACAAATGACAAGCAACAGGAGAAATTTCTAGTGTGGTTGCCCCACACTAGAAATTTCTCCTGTATCGTGGGTGCGTTTACGATCACTGGTTTTCCTAATATGTCACTACCGTAAAACGGGATGCACAGAAATGCAGGGGTGAATAAAAGAGTAGAATTGGCTCTCTGATATAATGCCATAATATTTAGAGCCCTATATCACGATTTTATTCGAGTAGGTTACACCCATTAATCCAAAATTCAAAATTTTTAGGTACCTATAGTACCTAAAAATTTATTGAACACAGAACCTGTTGGTGAACCTTTCTTAATAAATAAATAAGTTACAATAAAACGCGAATATTAATTGAAACACGCAACTGTGACTACAGAAATCTTTTACCATTACATAATTCACTTGTTCAACAACATATTCTCAATAAAACTTTCTAACAACAAAGTAATCAACTTCATACAAACAGCAATTAAAGGCTCAACCAACAACCAACGTTTACTTTGAAAGTAACAAAGAACATTTAATACATCAAGTGTTTAAAACATCTTGATTAAAGCCCGAATTGTAGTGAATTACACAATTCGTGTGAGGGATCTTCGAATTTATGTTTAGGGATGTGCGAAGATAAGGCCCGCTAGGGCCAGAGCCTGCCAGGGTTGCGGAATTTGTACCGTGGCCATGGAACGCAAAGGGCATTTGGAGGAACACGGTTGGGTTTTAGTCAGTAAGAGTCCCTTCCGCTCCGCTCAGAGTAGAAGGAGTCATTTGATGATTTTCCGTCCTTAAAAAAAAGGGATGTGCGAAGACATCGGGGATAAATTTCGGCATTCTTTGATAAGAAAGAGAAAGAAAAAGAAAGAGGTATGTCTAAATAGGTAACGGTAATATTTCCCAAATTTAAAGAAAAGCTGTAGTGCTTTTTACACGTTTCTCGTTTTACTACTATGTCACCTGATGGCAAGCGCTATATGGTCGAGATGGAGCATGCGTGCCCAGAAGTAACTTATTAGAATCTATTTAGAAACACTTCGCCTAGGAATAACCCCTAAGTTTAAGATATCTGGGACTCTACTATGACGTCTTTAAAATATCATGATATCGGTGTGACAAAGATACACTGAACAAGAAACACTATCCCTGTCTCACAACGAAATCATTCAAAAGAATCTACGCAGGGAATTCTACTCCTTCCTTTGGTCATAAGCTAGTCAAACCATCACCTTCTCTCTATCACGTTGCTCAGCTTTTCCAACTTGAACTCCGTAGCCATACGTACAGCCATAAATACCTATTGTGACGTCTCATGTGCTATCTTGATTTAGGAATAAAAGAAGCACTTAAAGCTCTGCGTACGTGTTACGCTCCTGAATTGGATTCTTCCTGCTACATACAAAGAATGTGAAGTATTTAATCTTATTCAAGGAGGAATATATAAAAGGATTTTCGTTGATACTAAATCACGGCGCACGCCAATGTATCAGTTTGATTTTAGTCGATCGGTTTCGAGATAAAGAAAGAGCATTTTAGGTATACAATAACAACTGTGTGTAAAATTACGACTTGCATTTAAAATTGTTACAGGTATCTAACCAAACTAAAAATCTTTATGATGATATCACGTAGCTGACTCAATAAAAGTTCAAAGCCGCATAGTAACGATTATGCAACAAACAATTTAGTTCATACAGACCAATATCAGAATAGCTTCACCCACCATCTGAATTCCAACAACTGGGGAACGATCGACAGCTGATCCAATCAACACCTATCGTTCGTTCCCAGCCTCGTATCTCGGCCTGGGCCAATTCAATTATTGCCCAGCACTGCCCAGCACTATTGCTCGCCCACAAACGCCCACACGTCATTCTATACAAACTAGTTAAACTGGAGCATTTATTTAATTAGTGAATTGCGTTCATCAAAACTTTTAGGGATAAACAAACAGTCATTAAGTGGTGAAGATTTGACCAAGATAACCCAGTATTTAGGTGCCATTAGATAAATGGAGAAGATTACAATGAATGATTTAAGCAACCCAAGTTTGGTCATGATTAATACAGAGAAACAATAATATTTTATACAGTTTTTTTTTTAATGAAGGTACAACTTTGCCAATTGCCCCTTTGTTTTCACAAGTCACAAAAAAGTTTGTATTTTTTTTAAGTAAATTGATTTTGGTTTCTAGTGAGTCAGACTCTTACTTGTTCAGATTAATTTATGAATATTAGAAATTGATTCCATGAAAACGAGCTTAGCTTTCTTTGTCCCCAAACAAAACAAATATTTCTTGCACAACCGTTGTCATAATCTGGAAGGTAACGATTTATATTAACCAACCAAACGAAGAGTTACATGTCCATATTCAAAGCTTAGATACTGCTCTGTGAACTACAGCAGTATTATTACAGCTTAACTGTTTCTATCTATCATCCTTAGCGATATATTCCCGTAGCTCCTTGAGACTTATGTTATTGCCGTCGACTTGCTTACCCGGAGGTCCATTTACTTAATTTCCTCCATTCACTCTTTCTGTATCAATTTTACTTTCCGTTTCTACCAACGGTAAATCACTTTTGTCATTTACTTGTAGTGCTACATCTTACAAGGAATCTTTGCAGCATTTTATTTTTATTTTGTTTTGTGGTTAGTTTTTTATTAAAAACTGCAATGTTTTTCTTCAGCAACATATTTATTGCATGCAATGTATTTTACAAAAGTTTATTATTTCTTCAAAAAAAGTTTTTGAGCTTAGTTCGTAGAAAAAAATAATGAACAAAGTTGTTCAATGTAGAAATCTTTCTACGAACATTTTATTCAGCAGCTGAGAACTTTGCAACATTTATGTTTTACAAATGTTCCCAACTTAGCATTTCTACTTATGAACGTCTTTAATTACAACTGTTACATATTAAACTCACAAATCCAGAGCATTATATACCCAAACAAGGCTCTGCTCATAATTAAGTAAATTCAATGCGGCTCTCAAGGACGCTTTAAATGATGCGTGCAAAGATTTGTTTCCGAAATATCTTAGCGTGGCCTCCATGTATTTACATACATTTTTGCGTCCGCCCAGTATAATCCGCATGCCTGGTTTACATAGATGGAAATCCGTATTTGGCCCGGAATATTGTATATAAGTGTTTTTGAGAAACGTGCGGAATTTATGGACCATATACGTTAGGGAATTATTTAGTGCGTCCCGGTATTTCCCGTTTGTGATACGGAAATTTTCGAGGATTGCCGATTTGAATTGATGGAGAGCCGTGAATTTGAAATACTACATGCTTTTGGTGCGAACGTTCCGTAACTTCTTGGAAACGTTAGCGGGATAAATCGATATTTAAGTCCTCCATATAGTACAAATAACCAACATAGATTTTCTCTGAGGCAAAGCAGTAAATGCTTTTAGGGAGGGCACATACATAATTTATTTTCCCGCTTGTGAAAGTACTGAGTGCATTGTCTAAACTGGCACTTTATTCTGTTTTCCTTCAAACGTAAGCCACCATTGCCTGTATCTATTTTCCATCACAACCAATCCAATATAAGATATTGCACTGCCCCCAGCAAGCAAAAGCATGAGGCCAGTCACGTAACATTCAGGAATTTATAAATATTGGATCTGACGGTCGACGGCGTCTCTCTACGGAATGATAACCGCCGGCAAAGATTGCTCAAATCGAGAGCAATAATGTAGGACCCAACAAATGTGATGTCCTAGAATCTGAAGGATGTCCCTTATTTGCTACAGTAAGCTTTATGACAGTAATGATAATATTGGGATTGCTAAATCTTAAAAAATAGTAACTAGATAAACACATTGGACATGGTTTTCGTAAAGATTTCAAAGTAACTTTTGATCTAATTAGTGGAATCAATATAGTTGGTAGCAAGATTGTACCTGTAATAGGTTTTTTCCATATCAAGGAATAGATAGGTATCAACAATTTACTTTATTGATTCTTCATGGATTGATTACTGTTCAGTTGAAACTGCAAAAGTCAATGATTTCTGTCATCATCATCATATCAGCTGAAAGACGTCCACTGCTGGACAAAGGCCTCCCCCAAGTGTCGCCACAACAACCGGTTCTGTGCGTCTCGCAACCATCGGCTACCCGCGACCCTCACCAGGTCATCGGTCTACCGTGTGGGAGGCCTTCCAACGCTGCGTCTTCCGGTTCGCGGTCGCCACTCCAGAACTTTTCAGCCCCATCGACCATCTGTTCGGCTAGCAATGTGCCCTGCCTACTGCCACTTTAGTTTGGCGATCCTTCGGACTATGTTGGTAACCTTGGTTCTCTTGATCACGCAAGGAAACTCCGAGCATTGCCCTTTCCATTGCCCTTTGGGTGACTTTAAGTCTTCTGATGAGGCCCATTGTGAGCGACCACGTTTCGAGTCCATGGTCATAAGTTTCGGTCAAGTAACAAAATCAAATTACCTTTTATACAAAGATCAGCACATTATTAAAAAGTTAAATAAACACACCCTCTGATATTTGAGAAAGAAAACAGCGACCCGAATGACAGAAAAACTTGTTAATAGAATTTTGAAATTTCAAAACAGGGAGAAAAAATAAAGATGAAACTTTTAAAATTGTACCGGCGAAGACTTCCGCTTTCTTGTCGACGAAAATTTTTGCTGGTTTCAAAAGTTTGGGAACACAATATTATTTTGAAGATGGCAAAGATTTTGTGCATAATTTTATAAAAGCATTATGTGGTAAAAGTTGTTACTGGGTTTTGAATTTTCTGAAATGGTATTATTTACAATACTTTTTTATTTAAATTTGTCTTCATTCAACAGCAAAATTATGAGGTCAGAGCGCAGCGCTTTGGGACGTGCAAATAGCTTCACCTGTTTGACTGACCGACCTTGACAATTCAAAAGTGCCTGTAAATGGTTTAATTGAAATAAATGCTTTGGCTTTGACTTTGATATAGAAAGACATAGATAACGAAAGAGCAACTACTTCGCGTGCGTGTTTCGGTGCCCAGTTTACGATTAAAAATCGTAAGCCGCCACTTTCGGGCTCAATTTGCATCGGTGTATGCTAGTCGGACGTCAGTTAGGTGGTTAGTTCAGTTAGGTGCTACACGTGGCGTCTTTAAATTGTTTTGATTTTTCCATCACCTAATAGTGCTTGTGTTGACGTCATAGTAGGTAGTCAAAAACTGGCACGCTTGGTTTACATACAGATCGTGATACTTGGGTTATCTATGTATATCTATTTCTGTGGGTCAGAGCCTCAAGACAAAGTTCTGACAGCGGTAGCATGACTGTGTGTGTGTACGCTTGACAAAAGCTGTTAAAATCACACAAAATCTACCTATCGCCTATCGCTAACAGGATAGCTTTTTCACTTGTTTTCTTTTTTTAACGTCTTTTTACTTGACCTGTTAAGTAAAAAGACGTTTTATTTTTAATTATCTATTATAAATGGTATTTCAATGAATGGTGACGATTGACAGTAAAGAGAAGCACAACAAGTTTCATAAGACAAAGGCAGAAAGATGATGATGACCACATCGTAATCAAAGAAAAAATTCTATCTTGTTTTATCAGTGGACTCCAAAATTTAATAAATAATTATTTGATTCCCAGAGTACTTTATCATTGTAACAATTTGAATCAATTATGCAAATGGAATGAAAATTGATCGCATTACCGATAGCCAAGTGAAATTCATCTCGATTATACATTCTGTTTGATCAATATTCCGTACTGTTGAACTAGGCAAAACAATGCTAGCCGATTTTTTTGATATTGTTGCGCGCCACATTTGATTTCGGGAATACAGCAGTATATGTTACTACTAACTACCTACTACGAACTAGTAGAGTCAAGATTCTTCAAGATTTTTTTATGCTAGATCATTCTAGAGTTCTCGACATCTGGTCAGTCAGGACCATTATGTATTATGTACGTGGACTTTCTAGATGTTTCTACAGTAGAAGGTTCTAGAATTAACTGACGCTCTATAAAAGAACACATAGTCCGCGACGGAGTCAGTATTGGATTTGCGATACGAGCGATAACTTCGGAAGCGATTTCTACATGCGAGCGCAAAAGTGTTCAGTAATGTCATTGTATTTTAGTGTAATTAGTGTTTAAAGTTATCTTTTTATTTATTCGCCTGTTTTAATTGTCACGAACCCCAAACTCAGAACAATATTACTCCGAAATAATTATAAAGCTTGTAGCGGCATCGATACCCCACACAAAAAAACTAACGTAGTGAAATCTGTAGTGCCACAGAAAGTAACACAGCAACATTTGTACTGCCAGATGTCCTGAAAATAACTAAATTCAACGTAAATACAGTTTTCATTGATAACTTAATCAAGTGTTAATGAACAGCTTTCCTTCTCAGAAACTCCTCAAAAACTCGAAACTAAGCCACAAACCTCTCACTAAAACCCTAACACTTACCATACTTCAAGAACCATTGAACCGTACACAATAAATTCCCAGCCATTTGTCGATATATACTCGTCGAATAACCAACCAGAAGATCCCAACGCAGGAAGATTAATCGACCGTGAGAAAAATGAAAGAGCGATGTTACCTTGCGAACGTGTCGCCATTTATTATGCGAATGTTCCATTATTACTGCGTACATACAGACTTGGGGGATGACAAGCGAGATGGCGGTCAAGGTCAGCGTAGGTAATTTTTTTAGGGGACATTGAAGGGTGGGGAAAATTTTCATGGTCGTTGAATTCGGTTGGTGACATAATCTTACCAAAACATATTTTTAATTGATTTTTTATTAGTGAGTACTGGTATTTATTTAATGTTTTTACGTTTCTTTAATTGATTAGCTAATGACAGTAAGTTTAGTTCAGATATCTTAATGATAAACAAAAAAAATATCATGCATTCTACGTACAGAATTTCTATTGAGCACTTATCTCAACAGAGTTTCTAAAATATAGCATCAAAAAAATCGTTTTCAACGCTGTCAGCTGGTAATGTGCCCAAGAGACTGGCGGCAGAGTTTTATTTCATAACATTTTGCACAGTTTAGACACTTTAAAGAAAAATAATCGAATGCCAGGAGGAATAAAAAAACAACATACTTATTATAATTTTCTCATATTGTTATTCCACGTGAGACTTTGTCTACATCACTAAAATACGGTCATATAAAACGCTGCAGTGAGTAAGTTGTTTCGGAAAGTAAATATACCAACGTTTTTGCTTTTTTATAAAAAAAAATATTTTTATTAATCTTGACAACTAAAACTATATAACACTTAAATAAAAGACTCAACTAAAACTAAAAATTTATTTATTTATTTATTTATTTATTTAATACACATAATATATATTTCATCAGGATGGTCGGTGACCCCCAAACTAGACATTTGCCTGTATCTTGAGGGTCAGAATTGCTACATTTTACGAGTAAATTGACGGAATGGTTAAAAATTTAAAAACATAATTAAAATTAGTTAATATAAAAAAATTACATAAAGATAATCTAATTAACCCAAAACAGTCTTGAACTCGGGAACAAATAAAACAAAAAATATACTGTCGACTAACAATGAGTGCAAATAGAGATACATAATAGATAAATAATTAATCAGATAATAAATCAAAACATGATGTGCTAAGAAAAAACGATCTGGAAATTAAATCAAATAGACTTGAAATAATAATCGCTTATTTCAGGCATTAAAATTAAAAACTAATCCTAAAACAAAATTTAAACCAAACAAACGAACATAAAAATAAACAGTAAAGAAAAGTAATAATAGAACAACTCACCATTAGATAAAAGAATAAGATGAAATTGCATTGGGATTTGTGTAGTGTGGTGAGTGATGTACGCCAAACTAATCAAATAATCTAAAACATGGCGTCGAAAAACTCCTCCGCATCGCAGGCCACTGGTAATGTACCCAAAAGGCTGGCAGCATTGCCACGTTGTATAGCAATGCTTATCCTTTGTCCGAGGTAAACGTTTTTGCAAGAATAACTTATCTTTGATATTAGTTCCCACTGACAACTATCCACTATCGTAAATATACTAACTTTCATGAATATCCTTGAAGTAATCGAGTTTGTTCGTGTTCACTCCTCGCGTTTTGTCTTATGAGGTGAGCAAAATTGCAATTGAGATCTGTAGTTTGTGGTAGAAGTGGTGAAACTGAATGCAATGTTTTGCATATTTTAGGTAAAAAATACATGGAGCCAGTGAGTTTTAAATCTTTCAACAGTATTTTCTTCAAACTGCCTAGCCTTTCACCAGCACTCAACTTGCAGTCAGGGCAGGCATAATTAATGCCTTATAAACCTGAAATCTTACCTTGCCTAAGCCCGCCTGGCTATACTTATACTTTTAATTCCTCCGGTCAGCTGTATTGCTTCATCTGTGATCGAGTATATAAATCCAAATTTGGTCTAACGAGTCAGATTAGGGCACACGCTAGGAAATAGTGTCATAAATCGCCGTTGTCGAAATCAGAAAGGAAGACTATACTATAAAACTTCCAGCCAAACCAGATGCAGCTGAATACCAGTATTTCAGCGACTGCGTATCTGATCCTCTGAAATGTCACCTGTACACCCGTGTGTACAAATCTACATACATACAGAGATCATTGCATTGGGCGGATTAACTGGATAACAAACCTTTGGCAAGACTGGTGTTGATTTTTGGCTTCTTACAATTCGTAACGACTATCAAAGATGTACAATAACAGCGGGGACCAACAGCTTATTGTGGTTTCCTAGGTAAAGCTCGTCTTCGAAAAGTAGAGTATACGAGTAGAATGGATGTTTAACCATCCATAGACATCAATCTGTGTATGGTTAACCATCCATAGACATCAATCTGTGTATAGTTAACCATCCATTTTACTTTTACCGTCAATTTTTTTTTTTTTTTTGCCTGAAGATCAACCAGTGCGGTTGTTATTATTTAGTCACGAACTTTCCTCAAAAAAGAATGAAAATATATAATCAGTCATTAAATCAGCTCAACATTCTAGATAACCATGTGTCCCCCAAACAAAATGCGCATTCCCTACGAGGAGAACAAAGGTTGATATAAATTCACACTAATATTCTTTGCGTTCATCATTGTTTTGTTTCCCACTACAAGCCTAACTGTTATTGCTGCTACAATTTTTATTGCAGCCAATGTTTTTGTTGTATGAATAAAAAGGGCTCTGAATATTCTAGGTCCCTTTTGGAATGGACGGATTTCTTTCGGTGATTTGTCATATTTCCTTTTCGTGCCTATGTCAACGTTTCTGAAAGGTTTTGGAGATGTAGATGTGGATTGTAAGGAATAATCGTGTGTATTATGATACAAGTTTTGTTAATGTATTTTGCCTTTTTGAAAACTAGAATTTCAAGTGGTAGGTATTAGACAGAACAAATACTTAGTTTTTTTTAAAACATTGCCCCATTCTAGGAATTCTTCTGTGTCGTGGGTGCGTTTACAAACATACAAACTCACATACACAAACAGCCAGAACCAGAATAACTATCTGTAGGCTATACAAATATTTGTTCCGTGCGTGTTTTCAAACCCGCGACATGCAGCGCGGCAGCCAATCGCTCAACCACTGCGCCAACCGTATCGTCGATAGTATGACAATCATTATTAATGCTTATGGAAACAGATCTAATAATAATCTTGTCTTGCCTTGTCTTTTAGCTTTAATTTCCTAAGAGACAGTCTCTCGGATGTCTTTTTTTGATTTCTAAGACCTAAAACGATAAGCCAGAATCGTTTAGAGAAAATTGTCCCAGGCACAGTGTACAAATATTTCGTACAGTTTGCTTCGCAAAGTTTGCACAGGACATAATTAATTTCTTCATTTTGTTATTCTGGGGCGTAATTCGGAACTTAATATTGTGTTTTTTAATAACTTGTTTGAATGTGTTTCTGATTTTGCACTGTGACATATTAGCTGCTTGTTTTATAACGTTGGAATAATTTGAGTGCTTAATAAAAAGGTCGGTTTAACCTTCGAGTTTTTAATTTCAGAACGTTTGAACACTTCAAAAAGATATCTGAAACTTTTCATAGAACCATCTGTCTATTCTCAGACTTCAATAAAATGGAAGTACTACTTGTAAAAATTGTGTTAGTAGTTTTAGGTTTTCAATCATTTTACGAGAGCATTTTAGGTTTAATAAAATTCGTCTCAATCTATTGTAAAAGTTCATTTTTTACCAGCCTTTACAAGTATTTGATTAAATTACTTGAAATAAAAAGCTATTATTTTTAAGTGCACACAATTTCAGATTTTAAATATTAAAAGCAAAATATCATCTGAAAGTAACAGAAGAAAATGCAATTTACTTAAGTCAATTCTTCAACGTCTGTGAATACACGTAACTACATAATCAATGGAGGTCACTCAATAAAGACATCATGACTTGAGTAATTTTCTTCTATTGTCAAACAAAATTGAAGTCCATGACTTGTGAATTTTCTGGCGAAAGGATGAATTGACTGGAAACTGAAAAACATGAGGAATACTAAACAAGATTGAGTCATAGACTATAACAAATGTATAGAAGTGAAACTTGCAAACATTTGTAATGTTTTACTCAACAAAGTTAGGGTTCTATCACCAGTACAGGTAGAAATTTATAGACCAGCCTGGAGTACAACCTCGTGTTTGCGCTCTAGGTTGGCCTGAAGTTCAAACATGATGCTGTTGCACAAACGAAATGTCCCCTGGTATTTTACAATCATGCGTGCCTTCAAGCTTTAGATACTGATGGCGTGAAACTCGTATCTAAATTATTTTCTCAAAACAGATTGCCATTGACACGTTGCTTTGGGTGCCCTTGATTATCGACAGTGCTGTCAACCCTGTTTGAGTCGACTGAGCACAATAAGCCAATTCTACTATTTTTAAGCAACTTTATATCTGTCAAAAATGTAGGGAACGAATACGAACGTTGCTTCATAATTAGTAGAATTGGCCTTCAGATTGTTGTTTATTTTTCAACGATATCGCCCACTAAAAACAACACAAGTTTCGCTTCTACACTGATATCTTAGTGTATTGTCAAGTGTAGAGAAAAGCGCTCGCTCAACTCTTGATATATTGAGCTCGATATTATGTACAGCTAGGATACATTACGTTTGCTCTCCGTGGCTTAGAAGCACGCAGACTTTTGGTGCAAGTGATAAGAAATAGACCTTATAGGAGAATCACCGAGTGAAAATCATGTTTCCAAATTATAAAGGAACAACTGTAGCAGTTGTCAAAACCATAATACTCTGTTTTAACTCACCATATAAGTTACAGAAAAGATAGGAGAAGAAAACATTATCTAGGGTAGAACGGGGGGGGGTAAAAGTGTAAATCACAAAGTCTAACAAAATGACGCAACGAGTATACTGTCTCTCACAGTACAAAAACGCAGATCGCCTAATGTTAAGAAAATTACATAAAATTTACAGTCACCAGGCGTAATATAAATTGTGGTGAACTTAATGAAAGTACCCCTTAGAGGATTCGAGGTGTAAGAGGAACACACACTGTACTGTTGATATATTACTTTTAATATAATGCACGGCAAGGATACATTATACACGCACTCTACGTCATGAAAACAAAAAAGATACAGTTCAAGTTACAAGAGACCACAATGCCGTTGATCCAAGGTACATTCTTGTGCGTTTTGAGAGATATCTATTGCAACTTTTGACTATCAAGTAAAGGTAGCAGTAGATTTGCAACCAAATTTTAACAGCACCAAAAAAATAATTAGTTCGTCCATTCGTTATAAAACACACAAAAATAAACATAAACTAAATAAATAAGAAAAGAAGTCTCAAGGCGTAAATGATAGCGTGGCGGTAGAGAATGGAAGAAAATAAATTGATGCATCGACCCCAAGTAACGTGGAATAAGGGCAGGATCATGAAGATTTTTTTTCCTGCAAAAGATCAAAATATTCAAAGCCCGAACCAAATATTCTCGCTGGATCTTCCATCTTCGACCCGACCAATATTGTACGAATAATACGCAATACCTCACCCTGTTGATAAATGGACACACGTTACGTTGATAACATCGGTGATATGTTTCCCGTTTTTCCCCTGTCATTTTACCGTAGGAGGTTAAGCCGCGATTTTATAGCCCTTAGACTTTGTTGAGCAGTTAATTTGAAAAGCCGAGGCGTGATTTGATTAAAGGTTTTGAATTATTGTTTTTTTATTATTTTGTGATGAAGAGGTTTCATTCATCGGCTACCCGCGACCCTCACCAGGTCATCGGTCCACCTAGTGGGAGGCCACTCAACTTTTCGACCCCATCGACCATCTGTTCTGCGAGCAATGTGCCCTGCCTACTGCCACTTCAGTTTGGCGATCCTTCGGGCTTTGTCGGTAACGAGACGGACAGGACCGGTTGTTGTGGCGACTTAGGGGAGGCCTATGTCCAGCAGTGGACGTCTTTCGGCTGTTATGATGATGATGATGTGAAGAAGTTTATCTGTATTGTTGTCGTGTTTTGTTTTTACTATTTCTTGTCATTGATCTTGTTGGTGATGTTCTTCACATGGCTAGATGTAGTGCTTGCAACTGGTTTGAGCTTAAACAAAGAAAAGTTAGCACATACATATGCAAAGATTGTAGCTACTGGCGTTCTTTCGTTTCTGATTTCCTCCATGGGAAAAAGGTGTATGTGTTGTATGATTTTCTCTCGCATCGAACAATTACTCAAGGTGTTATATAGTTTTATAATAAGTTTCTCATGTTGCAAAACTTAGAACAGAATGTGATTTGTAATCTATGTATTAAATCTAGCCATAATAGCTGCGTGGAGGTAGACTTGGTTAGGATTAGGTCTAGTTTTAATTAGTTGTAATACTAGAGTCGACTTAGAGGTCTATTTTGATATATTTGATCTAGTTCTGTCTCGAATATGTAGAATAACTATTCTAGAAAGGCATGATAATCTTTCGTTTGATCTTGGTGCGTAGGCAGTCTATGATATACTCGTAGATAGGATTAGAGGATCAATAAAATGTCTATCAAAGAAAGGGATGCATGTAATAGATTCTATTGGAATTTGGTTTTGTATGAATGATAAATAGCACATGCTTGAAAAAATTCGTCTAGGTTTATCAAGATAACAAAAGTCTGAATGTATTTTAATGCTCTCTAAAGAAATTTGCGCATTTCACTATAACCAGCGTAGAAGAGCAAAAGTTTTTTAATGCTCTTGATTTCTTCTTAATGTTGTTTAATGCTTAAGCTACTTAAAACACTCTCCAACTTACCCATTACACTATGCAAAACTTTACTGGCTATTTCCATTCTAAACCCATTTAAAGTCAGGTAACCGTTTATTCCATTGTTAAGTCTTTCATTCTAATGTCACACCTCAAAAACCAAACAATTTGCACCAAATAAAACCTTTGATGAAGTTTAAAACGCTGATATCACAGGACGGTTAATTCCGTCTATTGTCTGCGTGAAAATTGCATTCTACTATTTCTATGAAAAAGTCCAAATTAACCGCGTATGTTTCGGCAATGGAAATAGGAACTAATGCTTTAGGTCGTAAAGGTTAGTTTAGGTGTAAATGGTAATTTGGTTTTTTGAATACAATTCGTTTAGTTATTAGATGTCAGACACATGTGGTTTATACGGAAATGTTTTAGCGTTAACTCACGGTTTTACGCTGAAGTTGGAGCTTTGTTAATTCATTGTTTATTGTACTAATTTTGTGATGGGGAAAGTTTTTATTTGTGTTGGATTTGCGTTGGGATGCAACAATTGTTCAGTGAATGTGAAAACGTTATTCAGAGAGCATTGGTGTTACCACTCGGGCCCAACATGTGAAAATTCCCTAATATAAAGTAAATCTTATGTATATGTAAATAAACATTAAATTCGCGATTAATTCGCGACACACCGGTGTGTCGCCGGGGCCGGACAGGTTAATAAAGGTGGTTTGTTTTTGGTGCGTTTTTACTTCAACAAAATTACAGGTTTTGAAGCTGTTTAAATTTACACAAAAACATAACTGGCAGACAACAACAAGTTAACTGAAACTTTTAATGAAACTGATCGTTACAAAAATATTGTAGTTATATAATCTGTCCTTTTGATACTTATTTCAATCCCGCTTTTCTAACAAATCCTCTCAAGTCAAACGTTGTTCCAATAACACTTATTTACGTCTTCGTTATACATGATTATTTCAAGAACGAATCTTATATTGTCATGAACCCTTTACAAAAACATTTTCCAACATTCTTACGCATGAATCATAATCATATCAAAACTGGAACATGCTTTGATGTAACTTCGTCTTTCGTCGCTTTCATGTCACTCCTTTGACATCTTTTAACTTTGTTGCTTTACCAACATTATTATTTACTTTATCCATTCAGAAATGAACTCTACTACTTTTACATAAAGGTTGTGTGTTTTAAGTTTGTAAGAGCACCCATCGTTTGTCTATCAGTATCCTTTCCTTCGTTTTAATGCAATACCGTTTTAATGAGGATGGATGCTAGGATGTTGTCTTGCTTATATGAAAAGCTCTTTGAATTTGCGATGGTTTTGAAACAAAACTGAAATAACATTTCTAAGATGATAAATCTGCGGGGAACGTTTTGTAAGTTATCGTGATTTAAGAAAATGTTTGGTTTGATCTTCGTGACTTTCTTTTGAATTTGGCTGGAAAAATAAGACATTATCAGTTTGAGAAAAACTTCGGTGATTCCAAAAATCGTGAAGTAGGAAATAAGACTCATTTCCACGAAGGCACAAAATACCTATTTACATAAAATCTTTCTAATGTGTAACTAAACCAAAGATGATTTTACCAAAGCTACACACGTTTTCTTTAAGGAATTATTTTGTTTTTTTTTACTGCCTATTCATACGAATAATACAATAAAACGGTAGTCACTTTATCGTTTATACATAGTATTTAAATGTAAGTGATGACGTTCAAAAGTGCCGTTTAATGGCCTCATTGAAATAAACGTTTTGACTTTGACTTTGACCACTTTTGATACTTTGAGATGTCAGTATTTTATTTCATTAGATAAAATGCATATTGGTAAAATCAATCCTTAATAAGTTTAATATTAAACTGTAGAATTCAAAAATCATAGCAAGTTTTCTCATCATTACCGAAACACCTTACATACCTAATATTAATAAAGTTCCATCAATTTTCAGCCCAAAGACAGCAGTCCTACACTAATGAGAATAACGATAATTATCCCAAATACGCAACCACAGAAGTACGTGTATTAAATTTCGATGTTCATACTTGCCGCACTCAAGACTGGAAGTACTAATTAGAAGTTTGGTAGAGGGTGATGAAGCAGAGCGTAGTGTGTTTGTAGTAATCGAACACTGAGATTGGCTACCGTTATATAGATCTAAGTGGTGTTAGAAAGTGGTACTGGGTTTTTTATTAGGAACTTTTAAGTAGCAACCACCGTCCCACCGGAGTCCGACGTGAAGCAGCCTGCTGATTTTCGTCGACGCGTGGGAGTGCAAGTACCTTAAGGCATCTTCTAATCACGCTCGTTCACATCTTAGACCTTCTGCATTGCTTTCCATCAGGCGTTATCGTGGGTCAAGAGCCAGCCCATTCCTAAATAAAAAAAGTAGCAGCCTGGAGTTTAAAAGTTAGTGATAACTCCGTGCCCCGAAAACACCTACAGACGTTGGTCGTGTACCTACCTGGTGTCTCTCAGGTCATGTGGGATCGCCGTCCCAACGAATTATAACAGTTGAACGGTACGAACAGAGAGTGCTCATGAATTTGCGCACACACTTTGGCACAGTTTTTTCAAAAATTTTATCCGTGGAGCTTAGCTACCTACCTCCGTTCTGTCGCCAATTTGTTATGGAAGGAAAAGGAAAAACTCAGGTCAGAAACCGGCCATTAATGAAATTGTGGAATATCACCAACATCACGTTATAATATTAAGTCTGACAATAAGTGGATAGGGTTGAAAATATACATAGCATGAACCAAAAAGATAATTATAAAACTTTCCATTCCAAAAAATACGAACAATAACCTTTTGTCTCATTGAATTAAACATAATTTAAATTCCATTAACATTTTTTTCCTGAACAAATTTAAATTAGACAGGAACGAAACTTCTAGGGGAGCTGTTGCTAAAATGACAAGCGAATTGTTACGAATATAACTTGGTAATAGAACAAAACAAATTACTTCGGTCTCTTTCTCAATTTCCAATTCTAATCTGTCTGAACATCATTATGAAGAAGACAAAGAAACTTTTCACTTAGCACCTAATGAAGGCTGAAAATTAAACTTAGAGAACTACTGGGATTTAATTGTCAGTCATTGTTAGCTACAGAATTTACCTCCAATGATGGATCCTATTTTAGAAGCGAAGGTCTTTAAATTGGGGCTGAGATCATAGAAACCGGACTACGACGGCTGTAAGATTAAATTAGAATTGATCAAATAGTGCTGTGTAGTAAAGAATTTGTACTAAGTTTTCTCTTAAATTGGAAATCATAACATAATCCCTTCTCGGATTATCTTTGCAACGCCAACAGACCCTTAAATCTGACATCTATTCCCAACCTCGTAGCATCCGTCCTCTTCCATTATCATCGTTCCGTTTTTTTCCGTACATCCACTTTGATCAATAACCTCTCTTTTGATCTGAGTGGGCGTATCAAAAAAACTGACGAGACACGTTCTCTGACGGCTAGAGGGCACTTGGACACTGACGTCAAACTTGCGGATCTTTTAAGAGCCAACTCGTTTGGCTTCAAAGTCAATGCGTCAGCGTTTGCGGTCCAGTGCTTGAGGCCTCTCGATTCGCGTCATCCAAGTCAAAACGCGCTGTTGTCACGTCGCCAGCAAGAGTGGCTTTCATGTTCTGATTTTTGTCACGAATTTTCTGAACAAGGCACTTTTGTTTTGACGTGTTGGCTTTATAGAGGTTTTTCTGTCGTTTTCAATGTTTTACCCAAATCAAAATAAGAATTCATAATAATTCTAATTCACAACCCTTCTGTATATGATATTTATTGTCACCCTTGTTTAACCATTATGCTTGTTATCAAGAGTGACAATGACATGGAAGCATTCAAAATGTCATACATGATCATGAAAGTGCCTAAGTGAGCGGTGACAACAAATATCTGTCACTTTTTCACATAATAATATCATATCAACGGTGTCACAGATGAAAACGTTTTCCTTCAGACAACTCATAAAAGACGGCACCCAATCCAAAAAATATGTATTTATTCTTGAAAAACACAAAGCAAATATCTTTTGATAAATAGTATGTCGGGACACACTTTTGTTGTTTTGGGTCACAAAATATATTCTGATTTATAGAATTTAATTTCCTTTATTTCTAAGCTTTTATTTGACACCTTATTTTGCTTACTAATAGAGTTTAATTTTCTTTTGTTACAGGTAATGTACTGAAACCCTTGGTGAATAATTGACTGGATTCGCTGATAGTAAATCTTTTTTTATTTGAACGCTTCCGAAAAAGGTAACGTCAATCTTGTTTTTTTATTCGAGTTTGATTAATGTATTTATTTATTTATTTCCTGTCACTTTTTTAAAAAAAAACTGTGTTCTTTTCATAAATCAATTGGGATTGTACGTACTGAAGTCACCTTATGAAGACAATTTTTAATTCTACTTCTAAATGAAAAATATCTCACTTTTTTTTTTTTTTTTTGAGTATGGGAAATCATCAAATGATGAACCCCCCCGCTCTGGGTGGAGCGGCAGGGAGTGTCAGACTTTTACTGACTAAAACCCACCCATAGTCCTCCTAGTGCCTTTCTTTCCAGGGCCGCGGTAACTCTTTCGAACATATTCCACAACCCTGGCAGAAAATGTCTCACTTTGTATTCATTAAACAATAGGTTTGTTTAATGAATAAAAAAACTGAGATAAGTTTAAACGACCTGAAAATCCAAAGGCCCTTGAACAGAAGCCTTAACATTTTATCAGAGTAAATTTTACTCTGACAACCTATTTTTAGACTGCACTTTAATAGAGGGTGCTCTGAAGAAAATTAACCGCGCCCTCTTCTTACTATGAATTGACACTTAACATCACTTGGCGACAGTGAAAAATCTTGGGATTCGTCCCCATTGGATGGGACTTATCTGCGCAAATATTTTATTCCCTGCTGATCTAGAAAAAGTAAAATACAATTTGTTTCGGTCGGTTTTGCCGTGTTACTCTTTAGGGTAAAATGTGTGGGTTTTTTTATTAGGAACTTGTAATGATGACCTCATTCATTCAAACAAACAAACATTATTTACCCCTTAATATAAAGTTTAGATAACGCTTCGGGATAGTCAGGTCATTTGTTAAAGAACACAAGACGCTTGATCTCTTTTTGGATACATATAAATTCTAAGCCCTAAATCAGAAGCTTTGGTAAAAGGAATGAGATAACATATTATTTACTCCATACATTACTAAACATCAATAATTCTTCCAGTACTTATACAGAAAAATCCAATAAAATATCGCACATACAGCACTATAGTGGATACCCCTAAAATATCCCATTACTGTGGCACTTTTCCTTTTTCAACCCAATAACTATTACACAGAAATCCCTTAAGATCCCGTCTGGCTGCTGTCCAGTTTATTTCTTTCTTTCTCTGATTTTCTTTCCTAAACACTTTCCTGAACACCGAATGTATCGAACTCGAGAAAAATTATAACGAGGTCACGTGCTTCGCTTTTAAGTGAACTAAATTCAATCGTCTCATAGGAAATTGAATTTTGGCTTAGTTTTTAAAGTTTTCTCGTCTGTAGGAAATGTTTTTGTAGTTTCTTTTAATTTTGTTGGAGTTGTAATCTAGGTTATTTGAACTTTAGGATTGTATTGTGTGTTCGACTGTTTTTGGCTTCTTCTTATTCGTTATCTTCATTTCTGAAGGTCGTGCCCGTCTTGGAATGCTTTGACGGAGTCACAGACGAGCTGCTTTCATGCCACTCTGTCTTCGGCTCTTCTTAGGGCAGTGGTCACCTTGAGTCCTGTGATCGCCCTTATCTGGTCTGACCAGCGAGTAGGTGAACGTCCGCGCGGTCTCTTACCATCCACCTTTCCCAACACTACCAGTTTTTCGAGGTTGTCTGGCTGTCTCCAAGCGATATGGCCGAAATAACCAAGGCCTCGCTGGTAGCATATTGTTTTTGGCTACCGAAGTGAAAATCTGCCAGCTTTGTTCTTGTTTATCATGTAGTATTTCTGGATTTGAATCTGATAAGGTTACAGCTTCTTCTCGACATAAGAAATGTGTATAAACAATTTCATCGTCACAACACCATTATCAACTTCGGGTAGGCGCAGCTTCTTCTTTCATACTTAACAACCACCCATCGTTTCTTTGTCAAAACTAAGCTCTCTAAGGTTATTAATCTCACCACTAGCAACGAGATAATTCAAGAAGCTTTACCAGATACATTTTATAAAAGAGTTGACTTATCGCCTAGTGCTCCACCGTGAACAGGGTCGTTGGCTCAAGCACCCTGCCACGGCTGACGTCAGCTAACAAACCCAAGTGTTCGACTTCAAAATTCTACGTCAGGACCTTTGAAACGCTCTCGACGGTGACAAGACGCTTATTTTATGTATTGGCGGCCCCAATTAAAGTATATTTTCGGGACCAGAACAAGAGATATATTTACAGACTTGAAGAGTGAGGGGTTTTTGAAAAGTGAGTTCAAGTATTTGAAGATGACATGATTTTTGTGGTTTGGATTTCATACCGAAAAGCATGGAAGTAAAAAACACCGGTCAATGTTGTGACGCTTAGGATGTCTATGTCTTATTGCTGAAATTAAATGTATGATGAAAATTACTGAAAATCATCTCTTACCTGATTCATCTTCTATCGATTAATTGAACAGATGAAGGAGAATTATAATCTTAGGCATTATTATGATCCTCATTAATAGGCGATACGCCTATGTATTCGCCTGTGTATGTATAGGACTAATGCCCATTGTTCCCGAATTTGGTTTATTGTACAACTACATCATAATGTTGAGGATGTGTTGTTGTTGGTGTGTTGTTGTTGGTTATGTTGACTTAATACCTAGTAGGCTTATTAGCACTTTAGAACAACACTCATCTCTCAGAGTATAAAGCAATAAAATTGAAGCACTCTTAAATATAATATCAACTTTATAAACGATTTGGGTTTTATGAGTTCTCTGAAATAAAAAGGAGATAGCTCAATTTAGTACGTGTACTTAAAGAATCATGCTACTAATGATTTGTGTCTACTCCAATTTGGCACAACTCTTTTACTTGAAAATTATCATTGAATTTTTGTAAGGAGACTGCTGGACGTTATTATTATACCTCTTGGTGGCACAAACATTTATTTGTCCTTATTGCAATTTAATTGGGGTCAGCACAATTATATATAGTATATCAGTCCATATATCTGTCAGCGGGCTGTATCCCAAGAACCGTAATAGGTGGACATTTTTATACACGAGACGTATTTTTTTCGGTACGGAACCCGTCGTATGAGAGTCCGACTGGCACTTGAAGGGTTTTATAGTCTTATCATGTTACACAACATGACAGTCCATTCATCGTTTCTTTGATTTTCCTTATCACTCATCCACATTCATGCTCAGAACCTCTTAGTATAATTCCGAAACTTTTAAATAAGAAGCCTTCTAGTATGTTTTTGGTACCTACTCCAATATTTATTATTCTCTATTCCTCATTATGATAAAATGATGAATGGCATCATCATGATGCCACTAGTGTCTCCCATCATCACAGTACTGTGAATATATTATTCAGCAAATATATTATGCTCGTCACATCGTGTAAGGGTAAGCTCGTAGCAAGGGTTTTCTAGTATGGTTTTGGTACCTACTCCAATATTTATTTTTCTCTATTCCTCATTATGATAAAATGATGAATGGCATCATCATGATGCCACTAGTATCTCTCATCATCACAGTTCTCTGAATATATTCAGCAAATATATATTATGCTCGTCACATCGTGTAAGGGTAAGCTCGTAGTAAGGATTTTGTATTTTTACGCTTACTAAACAGTACCGTTTGTTTTATCTCAGCCTCCTTACGCTCGACTTTACGGAAAGATTAAGCATTACATGCTCGGATTAACAATAAATAAGTTTTTGGCTTTCGTTGGCTGTATTTGAGTTTGTGGGTAGATTGTAAGTACTATTATAAGCTTTGACAAATCACGAGCGTTCTGAATACATATTTGATGTTTCGAAGTCAGTAATAACAAATCTAAGTTTGAAGATTAGTTGTTTACTTGGTATATAGCGAATCAGCTCAAAGTAGATTGTATTAATTCTAACAAGCTTAGATTAGTGTATCTAGTATCTATTAGTAGTCTTGGGTTCCAAACAACAGGAACCGGCGACGCGGTAGGCACAAGAGGAGATGGCGTGACGAGTTAGACTCCTACCGAAAGCATTGGCCAGATGTGGCAAAGGAAATAAAAGAGTGGAAGAAAAGAAGGGAGGCCTCTGCCCTGCTTGTAGTGTCCTACTGATACTACAAGCTCATAATAATAAATAATAAGTAGTCTTGGTAATCTTAAAATTCACAGAATAGTCCAGCTATACTATACTATATTTTATTTCTCAGCCATGTTATTGTTGGTTTAATGTTTTCAAGTTCTATACTGCGTTATTTGGCTCTATACTAAATATTTTCTGGTCTTAGATTAAAAATGCAAGCAAAACATTTATCATTTAGCTTTGTTTTTCCAAAATCACATTATATTTCAGTTTTATTCTGAAGTATCCTCATCAAAATCATTTAAACCTTCACATCGGACTTGACTGACATTATCTGACGTGTGACGAACACCATTGTTCCTACAACCCTTTGGGATTATTTTCATGTTTGTTTGCTGGATCATGGACACCTTTTTTTATAATACCATGAAGTGCCTCTCGCACTTTTTGGACTTCTGTTGCTTAATCTGATATCTGAATAATTTTTCATGAGTGGTAAAGTCCATAGACTGTACTTGTACTTAACAATGCGATAGCAATAAAAAAACGACTTCCGAAAAAAACACTACAAAGTACAAAATAACTTTAATTTCGGTAGTCGGTGTTTTGTTGCTTCTTAGTTATTTGACACCAACTTCCGAAATTAAAGTTATTTTGTACTTTGTAGTGTTTTTTTTGGAAGTCGGTTTTTTGTTGTGAAAAAGTTTTTTATTTCTCACTTTTTAGTGGTGGGTACCACTAAAAAGTGAGAAATAAAAAACTTTACACACTCTTACCCCACACCTAACACC
This sequence comes from Melanchra persicariae, assembly GCA_947386135.1. Classification (NCBI taxonomy): domain Eukaryota; kingdom Metazoa; phylum Arthropoda; class Insecta; order Lepidoptera; family Noctuidae; genus Melanchra; species Melanchra persicariae. The sequence continues at coordinate 20,526,081 of OX376650.1, forward strand.
ACCACTGGAAAGTCACAGGAAAGCAAAAATACGCAATTTCGTATACGTGGTTGGTGGATTTTTCCACATAGTTTATCCAGCTATTTGGATTTAAAAACCAAATTGCTTGACCGATCTTGATAAAATTTAAATGAATTGAGAACCTCCTCCTTTTTTGGAAGTCGGTTAAAAAACGACGTATGTAACTTTAGGAGAAATATTTTTCATACTTTGTAACATCCACAAAGTGCAGTGAGCGTTGCTTTTTAGTAGTATGTCAAAACGAAACATAAAAATGTACTTGTATTTTATACAGTAGTACTTTTTTTAATTTAGAAATGATTTGTTTTAAAAAGATATCTTTGAATTCTGAAGCCATTCATTGAAGCAACTTTTAAATTTTCTACTGAAAACATCTAATTAGTCCGTCAGATGGATTTCCAAAGTATGTTGGACACGTATTTTTTCAAGTAAACAACAAATAACGAAGATACAGTGCCTCCTCTCTTAAACTTTAATTCACTCAATCGTTATCCATTTTTAGCAATTTGAAATGGTAGTAAAACCAATATGTTTTGAAAATCTAACGGACGGACTAAATAGAATTAAACTTTTTCTACCTAGTAGAATACTTCATTATTTCGATATTCCTGATTTATTCCCATTCTACCAAACATCCAAACCAATCAATCCAACACTTATCCCCAAATTCCTATTAACTGCCAACAAGCCAGCCTTTTCCATCCCTGTTTACTAATATAACCCCACCGAATACAGCTACGTCATTCAGCACAACATTATCAATCAGCTGCATCTCTTTGTAACTTAGCCGGGCAATACCCTTAGGGCGTAGCTGCCCCATTTAGCCGTACAAATTAGCACCGTATATGTCCAGTACAGTCGTGATAAATTTTGCCTCTCTGTCTATTATGTGTGTGAAAGTCCTACCATTACTGTGTAACTGGCATTCATTAGCATCTTTTTTGAGACTCCTTTGCTTTCTGATTTTGGCGAAATTGTGAAACCGTTTTTGCATGATGTGATATAAAGAATGATTAATCCCTGGGATTGGTTTTGTGAGCTAATATCAACGAATCTATTGGTTACGTACTTACATGACTATGTGTGAGCTCAGCGAAATTTAATTTTGCAATAAAATAGGTACTTAGCAAAATGTTATTGCTTCAGTGAATGAAATTTAATGAACTGTCTTTTGAAAGCATTAAGTGATGATGACTAAATACAGTGACATAACAAACTTATAGCATGATTGCCATATATTAATTTACATTGGAATAAAATATCGCTTTAAGCGTACTTAACTTAAAACGGCAAAAGAAAATAAAGCAGCCGTGAGCGGAGCTTCAAGCGCAATATAAAAATAAAAGCTGCTTTCAGAATATTAGTTTCCTATATTTATTTTATAAGTGGCGACATTTACTTAAACAATACCAGCGGAGGACAAAAGGAAAGCTAGCGAAGCAAAATCCTTACAAATTCCTGTAACAACGCTTATAATGAAATTCTAGACACAATATAATATTCAAGAATAAAGTGCTTTAAAGTTCACTTGTAGAAAATGCATAGTGTGTAGTTTAATAATTCGCATTTCTGTTCTGCAAAATGCAGATTTGTACAAAGGGGAGATTAAGAAGAAACGTTAGTTATGCATATGGAGCTTACATTATATTAGCAGTTGCTTAGGTGCTCTTTACTACTACGCTCGTTGTTGTTCTGTTTTTGTCTATTTTTTTTCAAACTAGAATCTAAGGTAAAGTACCAAAGACCAATTTTGAGCGAATACATCATAGGCTGAAATAAGTGGCAATGTAGTGTTAGTGTGCCTATGGCCTTTGGGGAAAATGAGCGAAAAATACGTCGAAAATTTTGTTTTCTTGGTACGCATGTTTCGTAGAATTATTCTCAGCCCTGTTGCTTGTCTGAGAACATTTTAAAAAGCAATTTACTTAGGCCTCGTTCTCAATAAATCGTGAAACTCCAATTTGTGGTGACATGACACTTAAGGCGATGTTATCGCCTGAAGTAACTTACAGCATTTATTACTTAACCCTGTAACCTACGCGTACGTACGTACGTGTAAGAACGACAAATTGCCAGTTAGACGCCGAGTAATATCGAGTATTGAAAATACTGTGTTCATTTTGCTGTCTCTTTACTAGATGTTTTATTAAAATACTTGGTTGTTGTGCCTATGCCAATATGTGTTTAGGTGTAGACTGCTTTCGGCGTAATTTTCTCGATGATTGCTGTTTTAACACATATTTTGGAACTAAGATGATTCTCGATTTAAAAAAAGATAGCTACAAATAGAATTAACATTTTTGAATAAATACCAATGATGATGTCGCAAAAATATACTTTACAATAAAATAACCTTGTTACAAGTTTCATTAACTAATTCATTAATTCACAACGTTTGGTCACATTCCCCGTTGGTGTCAACTGTGTCGTGAGGGTGGCAAAGTAAATGACTTCCCAAACACAGAATAAACACATCAAAAGATCGTAACAATGTTCAAGACGCGGTTAGATTATACGGTTGCCACATATATCCCCCAATGGTGATTCGTTTCCCTGATTAATTCCTCCAAGTTAGACAGGAAAATAATTTCTTTCATTTAGATAAGGCTCTATGCTGTTTTTTCTTAGCAAGATTAGCATGGCCAGTATTTTCCTCCTTATAAATAGACCCTATTATTATGATCGAGATAATGTAAAAAAGTAATGAGGAAATGCAAATGTCTTATTCTAGTTGCTCTGACCTTTTAAGAAGATTTAGACCGTATAAAATATACTGGCTTATGTAAGTTGGAACGTTCCAAGAGGCTGTTTCACTTTCATATTGTTTGAGATAGCAATATGAATGCTAGCCGCGTAGCAGCGTTGTAGACAAAATACAATAACTTTTATATGAATTGAGATTAGGGTGTATAATAAAATATCAATATATTATTGGGTGTGTGTAGGCATTCAAGGCAACATTTATTGGACATGGAACTTAAAGGCTTGCAATTCTTGTTCACATTGTAATTACTCGAAATATTTGTTGAAGAAGAAACCATTGTTATTTTGTCATCAACACAACATCTTTGTTAAGACGAAAACGAAACGAAATTAAAATACTAGACTTCGTTGTAATCTAAAAATTTAAGAAATATAATAATGTTTTTCGACGAAAATTAAATTGTAAACAGAGGACATCGCGCCCTCGTCCCGCGTCCTAGCCATTTAGGTCACCAAAATGTTCGTTCTGAAGTAATTTAATTTACTCAAACCATTTATCTTCATACTCCTGATTTTTCGAACAACCAAGTTGTCTTACTTATTTAGGCTAAAAGTTTTAGGCTCATTAACATCAGCGGACTGAGTGGGGTAGTTAGCAACAAAAGCCTAAGAGGGTAGCCGGGTAGTCGGGATTGCGTTATATTCTTTTATTGGCACATTGCCAGCGGGAAGTCAGTTGCAGGTCCTTCGAACCGGATCAGAATTTCGATGGCCTGAAAAGACGTCGCACTTATTATATTAGCGGAGGATGCTCTTTCTATATTGTTTTGTGAATGGGGAAGGAAGCCTCGTTATTAGGAAATTCGTTTTCAAATTGCTGTTTTTATATTGGTCCTAATGTATTATTTTATACGAAACAATTTTTTTTGTTCAGTTTTCTTAAAATCTTTTTTGTAATGTTTCTGTCTCTTTATAGTCAATTTACCTGTTTTGGATAATATGCGTAACTACGGTTTGATTTTTTCAGCATTAAATAATTTTTTGTTTTGTTATTTTCAATCTTATTCTCTCCATTTATATCTTCTTTTATTAACAATAGAGAGAAACCATTCGTTTTCTGTTTATTTATTGTAACTTCCAAAACATTTGGAATATTTGTACCGAAAGTAATTAAAACAAACTTTGTTTATTACGAAAGATCAAAATTGAAACTTAATATTGAAAGGATTCCCGTTTAAATAAAACTTTGTGAAACAAATCAATGTACAATTAAATATTTCGGTTCTTACCTTCTTGATTGTACTTATATATACTTACGAGTATGTAGAACATATTTTCTGCTTAAACATTCCCTTTTAAACTATTTGTAGTATAAACTACTTTTTAGAGCAATTTAGAACTAAAATCTCTAAACACATTTTGTTGCGTTTCAACCATCAGAAATTCTTGCTTTTCAGTTCTGCATTGCTTCCTCTATACTACAAATACTAACGGTTAAAAACCTATCTATATTGCAGCAATCTAAAACGTCCTATTTGTACGGTGGAGTGAATAAAATCGCAATATGGCCCACGTGCGCATCGCAACATACTAAATTGAAAAACTAGCGGACCAAGCGGTGACCCCTGTGGGACTCACTTACTTTTACCACCGTGAAATTAAGTGAAACCCAAAAGTGAGAACTATTGATAGTGTCATGACGAATATCGGGTTTCTGTGATCGATTCCGGCAAAATTTTTAACATGTTACGTTGTTGCCTTCCTGAACGTGGTGGTTTGATGTTTTTGATAGGCTGTCAAATGTTCTGATTGAAACAATCCGTGTATATATTTTCGACAAAAATCATAAGTAATAAAATAATGTCCAGGTTGCCTAGATATCGCGGAATGCGATAAGGCCGCCAATTGCATGTTTTTTAGTTTAAGGTTTCCTTATGTATTTTTAATTTAGTGTACAATAAAGTATAACAATATTACATTAAAATTCGCTTTTTGATTTCGCAAAAAGTTAACAATGGTATGGTATTGCAGGAAATCTATCTGTATACATATTATGGAAACAAAATAAATTCATTGTTTTTTTACCATACTTTACTGTTAGCTCAAATTTCTTTGTAACTCAGCTGCAGGGATGATATTAAGTTTTAAAGATCTGTTTTCATAAAAAGAAGTGATTCTTTTTTATATGTTTGTCAATCCAGTTTGGAAACTCGACGCAACGCTCAAATGTGCATAATTCACATGTTCCACACGCGCGGGCTTTAAAACTAAACCAACAGTGTCTAAAAGAAATCTCAGTTCTATTCAAAGCAGGTGAAAGTTCAAATTTGAATGATCTTTGGAGTAGCATATAACCTAGAGTTATTTGCAAACTGTATTAAATCTTGCTACTATATTTCACGGTCTAGTTTAGGATAGCAACCATTTCTGGTGATCTTTTTTGGATCCAAACGGTTGGAATGAATAGACGCCGTCCAGTTGGACTAAAATTGGGTTTTTCAGTTATTTTCAAACATGTGCAGGCTTTTTACATTCCTGGAAGAAGTGCAAAGGTTTTTATATCTAGTAAGTACTTTATTTTTGTTTGAAAGCGTGTTTCATACTCAATGAAGACGAAAGCTACACTAATTTCGTGGCCACACTTTATGAAGCTATGCCATAATATTACATAGGTAAAATATAACACTATTAAAACGCAATTTACCTTGTTATCTTAACGCTGCTTGAGATTAAAAGCCAAACCATTACTGGTTTCCTCAAAATCCCAAATGCGGAAATGAGCTTTAATAAGATAGCCTCGCAAGACAGATTTGGTTGCAGGCGTTGCAAAATATTTTACATTAAAATATAAAAGCCACGTCTAGGGTGAACGAAAAGTTACGAGAGTGAAGCGGGAGCGGAAGCGGCCGAGGCCACAGGGCTTGACGATTTGATATTGTATGCGGCTCCAGGGGGTCAAATTACTTCCACAGGCTTCCACAAAATCGCTCACTTACTTACTCCTTCTTTCCCTTCGTGCATGCAAAACACTTTAGACACAAACAACGCCTTTATTCTTCATATCCACGTAAGCTCCTCACTCTGGCCAAGGCCAAAAGGAGATTTCACGTTGCAGAAACTTATAAAGACTCTCATCGCGTATGAGTATCAAATATGAAATTTGCACGTATTTTATCGCTCAAAGGGGAATATTGCATGTGAATAATCTAGTATTAATAGATTTTCAGTGTGCGATACCGGGAATTTGAAAGAGATTTCGTTGGACCATTCATGGGAATTTCAGCTTTACAAATTATTATCTTTAGTCTAGTTACAGCCACGTTAACTATTCATAATAGCGTTAGTGGTACTTCTACTGCATTTAGATGAAAAGTGAATGCTTTCGGAAGAATTAAAATAAATCAAACGTCAAGTGCTATTTTATTATTACTGGGTTTGGCTTTGTTAATAAATATATGGCCTTTATTACTTTACCATCATGAAATATTCGCAAACTATAATTAGCAGATCCTTTTCCTATGCCTTTATGTGATAACTCTTCAAGTAAATCAACCGCGACCAACATAGGAGTCGTGCTGATTGGCCACGGTGGACTATTACCCAAGTATTTATCGCCACTGGCAACGTTTCCGTCGTCTTCTCCATCCACTTCAAAGACCCACTACATTTTCAGTTGTTACGCTTTAATATAGTGTTACTAAAGGGAGAACGTTAAGGTTTTTGCAAACGGTAGACATTTTATGAGTTGTAACTGAAAATACTTCATGGGAGTAGAAGGATGTTAGCATCGTCGTCGTCTACGCACAAGTTAGTTTCGGTGTTTTCAAGTTGGTTTCTATGTCAAAATGAGTAAAATATACTTCGTCACATTGCTCTAGAGATTGATATAAATACTATCTGGATATGATTGTATTGAATACATGAAACGAGACGTTTTTATGACGTCTGAAGAATCTTCTTCTTTACTAAAAATCTCAAAGATCAATGCAACACTACTTTTCAATATTTCATGAAAGCAACATGCATGTCGCAAGACAATTATATTTTATTCAGTAACAATTACAACCTGATTTATGTAACTCAAACTCCCTTTATCTATACTTTTAGTTGTACATAATTATCTCTATTCTTTTTAACCACCTACATGATTTCTTAAATCAATTATTAATTATACTTTTCCAAGTTATACGCTTCACGAAAATCACTTTGCTGTACAGTCGACTACTACCTGGGTAATGTTACCCTAAAACTTCTTTGCACTGCACACTGTACTGACTTTCGTCGTACAAAAGCCGCCGTGCATCTAGCTCTCGTAACTTTTCTGCGACAAATCGCAAGTTTACAACCCACCTAAACTTAGCTCGACTCTTATTACAGCTACACAGCGGCCACCTTTACAAACGGTCTTCGTGGTAATTAGTTTTGTACAATTTTAGACTTTAATGCCTCGCTTGTCATCTGTTAGCCTGATAATGGCTTCCTGTGTTAATTTATATGTGGCCAGATATAAATTATGATTATTTAGCTCCGTACTCGGGAGTGTTACGTAAGTTTTGGAAATGGGACCTTTATTTTCTATGTGAGTTTGAAATTAATGTGCTGGGAAGTTCTTTCTTGTTTAATTTAATTTAATTTTCTGTTGCTGGTTTTAAAGTTATTTTTTTTTAAATGGTGTTGTTTTACCTTGTGTTGCGAACTGAATAATTACCTACGGAAAGTTGCAGTAGCTTATCATTTTGCAAGTTTGTGTTATTTTTATCACTAGGTACAACTGCAGTGCGATTCAGTAATTCTGAAGCGAACGTAAAGTGTGTTGTCAATCCATACAAATTAGATGTACATCTAATTTGTATCTTTTACAGAGGATTCATATCATGGGTGTAGCTTACTACACCCATGATATGAATCCTCTGTAAAAGATTCTGAAACCATAGTGTCCTTTGCTGTAAAAAAAACCTACCTAATTATGATGGAATGACAGTTTACTTCACGCTCACTCTATCTAAGTTTACATGGTAAAAAATTGACAGAGAGTAGACCTGCTGAACTACATGAGGTACGAACATTACGAGTGATTTTAATCAGTAGATTTTCATAACAGTACCGGTATTAAAATTTAAAATGTAAAGGTAGCAACCGCAAAATATTTCCATTAGTCGACGGAAATAAAACCACACACAAAATTATGACCGTCATAAATGACTGCAATATTGTTGTGTATATAGGAGGTGAAAATTTTATGATTGCAGTTCGTGATATTAATAAAAATGCAAAAGCTGGTCAGTACCTATTAACTTTTATGAATAAATTCTCAAATTAACATTTTATTGCATGTCATGAAAGTCAATGATGTTAAAACATTGGAACAAAATGTATGTCTTTTCGTAAAAAAAGTAAGCTGTCAAACCATGCAAACATGATGGAATGACAGCTCATTTGTCATTCACTTCGCCTAAGTGTACACGGTAAGATGTCGACAAAATAGACCGGCTGTTATTCTACGCATAAACCTCTCTGAAAGTAGTGTTTGGCGACGTCCAGTAAACCACGCAGTTTTAATAATACCTAACTAATCTAAGGTATTCAGGGAGTTTTAATCTACGTATGTATAACATAACGAGCTTTTATCTACACTCACAACGTAATGTTCCAAATATGAGTTCAAAAACGAATGCATAAATACATACTTTTTTTTCGTGGATAGGTAAAATTTTAAAAAAAAACCATTACGATTCAACATTTTCCTTCGATTTTTAAACAACTGCATCATAAAATAACTTTTTAATTTTTATAGCAAACTTTTTCTTTTTAATTTTTGGCGCGGGCTCATTGACTTAAGTCAATGAGCCAGCTTTTATCTTTGTCTATGTTTGAGCGCGCTGCGCAGTCATTCGAATACGCAATGAGAATATCCGCCATATTGGAATTAACTATTTTTCCACTTATTTTGTTTCAACTGTATGAGTGAAGATAAAATAGTGTATGCAACGGCATATAATTAGGTATTAAAACACTCGTGCGATGCTATTATCACACTCGGCTACGCCTCGTGTGATAAACCCACACTCGTGTTTTAATAACCCTTTTTATATGGTCGTTGCATAAACTACTATTGCCAGCGACTTTGTACGGGCATATCTCGTTTTTTCCCGTTCTCGTATAGGCTATTCCCGTTCCCGTATTGTCTATAGCCTTTGTCATGAATGTGGCTGTCATATACAAAAAGAATTTTCCAAATATTGCTAATATTGTTTCATAGGGTTCCGTACCCAAAAAACGGGACCCTGTTACTAAGACTCCGCTGTCCGTCTGTCTGTCACCAGGCTGTATCTTATGAACCGTGATTTCGCTTGACAGTTGAAATTTTCACAGACGATGTATTTCTGTTGGCGCTGTAACAACAAATACTAAAAACAGAATAACTCCCATACAACAAACGTGATTTTTTGCCCTTTATGGTACGAAACCCTTTGTGCTCGAATCCGACTCGCACTTGGCCGATTTTTTTTATTAGCCCGTTAAAACAAACTCTTCAGCTTTATTATATTAGTATATAGATATGACTTCAATATTTCTTGTATGGGGTGTAAAGACAATGGAAATTCACTGGATACGAGACGCGCAGGATCAGTTGAAATGCTGGTGACACTTAAGGGAGGCCTATGTTCTTCTGCTGGCCACGGCAAAATGTTAGTCATCAATATATCCATAATTTGTATCCAGCAGAATACCAGCGTCAAGTACATTTGCCTGGAACATGCTGAGCTGGGTATTTGTATTGTATTGTATTGTATATCGGGCTGGTTTCCGCATCTCCACGACTAAGCGCGTATTTTGCGTGCAAGTGGGTCAAATGTTTCATTCGATCCACCCCAGTTCCCCAAGGAAGGCCAGTAACGCCTTGGTGTTACTAACTGACATAGTTAAAAAGGGTACCTGGGTTTCCGAAGTACTTAGCCCTGTAATCGGCGACTACCGGGCAGCTTAGAAGCAGGTGTGCTGCTGTCTCATCCTCCTCCATGCAGGCTCTGCAGAGTGGGCTGTCAGTGACGCTGAGCTGGGTATTTGGTGCAACTTGATGACACGCATTGCACAATTTTAATTTTTCCGTTCTCAAATATATTTAAACAGGTAGTTAGTTGGGCGCTTCTACCACAAATTGCCATACTCAAATCATAGTGCTCTGTGTTTTTTTTTGTTTCTGTTTTTAAATATATGTATAAACTAGTTCGTATTGTTTTTTATAATTTATGGAACTCTTTTGTGTGCTGTGTTTTCTTTACTTGCGTCAAATAAATGTTTCTATCTATATAGATAGATAGATATCTATCAATTCATCTTACAAATCTGGGGACCGCTGAACTCTTAAAGGCTGTTCATACTTACACCCACATCTTCCAATCTATTATTACCTTTCTAGATAAACGATAATGAACCGCAAACAACAAACACAACCCACCTTTATCCGCCTTAAGTCAACTATTCCTATTGTAGGTTACAAGCGGGTCAGTATTTGAATTTCATACAGCGAGCGATACGGCTTAGCGAGTACGGTGACCGCACGTCTGACTTTTAATGATACGTGCACTAAATTGTCCGGAGAGATGAGATTTTCATAAATCTGAAAAGTAGAATACTTTAATAATGACAGAATATGTATTTTTCATAAATATTAAAGAACAGTGAGACCCAAATTTTTTGTTCATCATTATTATCAATATAAACAATTCAAGCAAAAATTAAACGTTGGTATATATCACGGCAATAGATCTATTTGTAAACTGTATTCGGTTGACTATGTGGTACACACACGCACACACACCATTATAAATTATGCATTCCCAATGATATATCCTTATAATCTTTACAAGATGTATTGGAAAGCATATTAATCTTACTATCAACACACACAGGATGGCAACCCGTTGCTAACCCTAACTAAATCACATTCCCAAATCACGAAAATCCCATTTAAATTCAAAATATAACACAATGAATAAAATATCATATCGTGTGCAAACACAACTTGGGGCTAGACACGTCCGCTAGCGGATTAAACGTCCGCGTTTTATTAAAATTTATGAGCACCCTACATTTTGATACCAAATTATGTTTCTATTAGTCCTGTACCGCTTTGTAGTTTTACTACTTTAGTGGAATCATACATCTCTGTTTCCGTATCCTGTTGTAGTTTTAAAGTGTTATGTAACTTAAGTATAACTGTGTTGCTCGTATTGCAATGTTCTTTTTAGTACTTAAAAGTTATCTGTAAAAAAAACACAAATAAAAACAGACTTCCAATTAAAAAAAATACCGCAAAGTACAAAATAACTTTAATTTCGGAAGTCTGTGTAAAATTACGAAGAAACAACCAAAAACACCGACTTCCTTCTTTTTTGTGATTCTTTTTTTTATTTTTCACTGGAAAATCTCAGGAAAGCAAAATACGCAATTTCGTTAATATGGATCACATATTTTTTCCAGCAATTTGAGTTAAAAACCAAACTACTAAACCGATATTGATCATATTTCTATGGGACCAATCGGAAAGTAAATTCTTTCACAAAATAACAACAATAACAAACATAAACAAAATGCAACCAGATTGAGAACCTCCTCCTTTTTTTGAAGTCGGTTAAAAATGATTCCGATTTGGTTTTGATTTTTTTTCAAACCAACTTTGGTTACATTACTCTTTTCTTTCAAACTTAGCTTGTTCCTGCATTCTTTGCAAAAACTGCTTTTCAATTGTTTTTCATCTTGGCCAAAAAAGATCACTCTTGGACATATAACTCCTCCAAGCATCATGGATTTTGGTGACCTTGACAATCAGCCCAACGTTAATATACATTCAAATGACACTTTTTCCAATACTTATACCGGAAAAAATGCATGACCCACTTCCCGAAGAGCTGAAATAAGTGTGTCACCGTATTCGACAAAGTTGTACAACAAAGTGTGATTGCACGTACCACACCCCCGGCTATGCTCAGGTAAATTCGGTTTTGATACACGACAATCATAAATTAAACTTTAGCAGGAGCTGTTATGTTTACTTCTCCATTGGATTTATCGTTCGTATGGGTTAATTTATCCACAAAAGTATTTTTGCTTAATCATTTTGAAGATGGCAAAAAAAAATGAAATTTGATGATACCAATACTCAGGTATTTTCTTGTCTATTTACTGAGCGTTATAAGATAGTTTGGTTTGACAAAAGAAGGTGGTTAAAATAACAACAGCCGAATGGTTTGATCTTCAAGGTTAAGCAAAGCTTGCCGAGGTCGGTCTGTGGATGGATGATCATCTTAACATACCGAGACTCTTCCGTGCCTCGAAAAGCACGTTAAGCCGTTGGTTCCGGCTGTCGTTTGTAGATCTTTGGCAGTTGCTACGGATTTTCAGAAGCTAGAAAATTTGACTGCAGTCTTGCCTAGAAGTTACCGTGTTACCCAGTTGGGTTGTGGAGGTCTGATCGGCAGCCGTTTCATGTAAAAACACTGGTATTAAGCTGAATCCGATTTGACTGGAAGCCAACCCAAACATAGTTAGGAAAAGGTAACCTAATAAAACGACATTTAATTTATTTTTTTTATTTTACAAAATAAATAAACAGCATTTAAATACCCCATTAAAAGTTCAATGAAAAAAAAACCGACAGGCCTTCTACTCCCACACAAAAAAACTCGTACAAAATACACCAGTAATTTAAACTTAGTCTCATTTGAAAACCAATTCCGCGCAAAATAAGTTAAAACCACTTCATGGACGAGTTAGATCACTCAGCAAATCGTGGATATCTAAATAGAGTTTAATTCAGACGCGGAGCTCCGAAGCGGTAAAGTAGATTTGTGAATTTGCATCACAAGTCCAATTGAGTTTTTTAAGGGATTGGTGCTTTGAATTTCCTGTTTCCTTTCAGTGGGGATTTTAAATATTGTTCAAGTTTTAGCTGTTGAGGGAAAACAGGTTTCGGATAACTTTTGCGCTGTGAAAAGGATGGGTGAATTGAATTTCGGGGAGTCGGTTTGAAGAGCGTTAACATTAAATTACGGTAGATTTAGCTTAAGCTGTGAAGTGTTTTGGTTGAAGAAATATCTCAATACTGGCTGCCGCCCGCGGCTGTGCCCGCGTGATTGACGAAAATTATTCCAAGGGAAACTCCCGGAACTCCCGGAATAAAAAGTATCCTATGTGTTATTCCAGACTATAATCTACCTCCGTGTCAAACTTCATCAAGATCCAATCAGTAGTTTTTGCCTGAAAGAGTAACAAATATACATACATTCAAACTTTTGCGTTTATATTATTAGTAAGGAAGTAAGGATTAGAGAGGAAACTGACTGACTAACATTTCAACGCAAGTCGAAGCTGCTAGGACTAGAAACATGAAATTCTTCACAAGGCTTTTTTTATGATGTAGGTGAGGACCAAGACTGCCAGGGTTGCGGAATTGTTCGAAAGACTTACCACGGCTTTGGAACGCATAGGGCATTTGGAGGAGAACGAGTGGGCTTTAATCAATAAGAGTCTGATACTCCGGTCCACTCCACTTAGAGTGGGAGAAGTGTTTTAGTTCAGTTGACGGGAAAAATGAAAAGGGGAGAACCGTCTTTACTGGTTCTTATACGACAATAATGAAGAGACAAGTTAGTGTTCATAAGTTATAAATTAGCGTAACTCCTATATTTTTCATTAATTAAAAAGGACTTACATAAGGGAGTACTTATTTAAAAAAAAAACGACTACATTTTCTCGGTATATTTTATTCACAAATTAAATTCAAGAACAATATCTTAATTACTTTTTACTAGACTTAGCGGCTTATTCAAAATGCAATCTCAGCATTGCGGCCTTAATAAAAAGCCTGCTTATGTCGCCCTATATACGGAATATTGATGAGCAGGAAAAATCTGCATCATATGTCACTCTGGGCAGGAATGGTGCGACGTGGATACATAGCGTGTCAGCCCAGCCATCCTCATGATTGACATGCGATTGAAAGACAATTTTTTGGTGGCTTTTCCCCGATTTTGCCGACATTTTGTATGCATTCGAGGAGACTGGAAATCGGTCGTGTGTGTGAATTTTGGGCTTGAAAAATTACCTGAATTTTTAAGCCGGTTGTAGACTAAGAGTAATTCTTGCTCGCGGTAATTAACACCAGTTTTAAATATTACTTCAGCCGTTGATGCTAAACTTAAAATTACTTAACTGTGATCTTGGTCTATAACGGTATTTATGCTTCCAAAATTATCAGAAATATTGAAAAACCTGAAAAGCGGTTATTGTACTCCTCATTATGTACCACTTTCACTACTTGTGAGAACAACAATAAAATCGCAAAAGAAAATATTTTTACTTTTCAACATTTCAGGTAGAATACTCACATTTCATAATATTTAGATTACAAAACATCATATTCCTTCATATTCCTAAAATTTTAGGAAATAAGGTGTGTTTATACAACGTGTAACTCGCGAAAAAAAAATCAGCTGTTCAGTACATTTTGTTTAATTATTCTCACAGAAATGTGATTTCAGTGTTGGTCCCATAGTAAAAGTTGTTAAATGATGAGTTCAATGACCGACCCCTTAAGAGGCACTGCGTTTATTCTGCTACACGTTGTATTTGTGTTTTTTTAGTTCCCATGCAATGTTGTTATGCCATTTTATTTGACATCATGAGTTTTTTATCGATTAATTGTGTTATTTTTCCCGGCTTAGTGCAAACTACTTGTCTTACCTTTTACCGCATTAAACATGCAGCCAATAACGAGGGGAGAATGTGGAACGGAAAAGTTTCACTTTGTTCTGAAGTTTTTCTCGACCTAGTTTTGTAGGTTTTTGCAACTTCTGAGTTTTATAACTGCAGTTAATAATGTAGAGGACTCTTGTTGTGAAATGATTGATTAATTAATTAATAATTTGCAGCGAAACAGTTCCTATTTTTATTCTGAATCGAACAAATCGTCATACAGATTACTCTTGAAAAATTTTCAAATTTGTGCATCAAAAAACCATAATAAAAAATTCGAAGCCTCTTTTACTTATTTTCCTACACTTTATGAATAAACAGCATTCCCTACCAGTCAAACTTTGGGGTAAATATTATTCTTAATCGCTCTCTTTTCGTTGCTTATATCTATGAAATGTTTTTCCACGAGTTCAAAATAATAATTATATCCATAATATCATCTGGATCCAAAATCGATTTTACTATGATGTGGACGGGCGAGGAGAATCAAACGACGTATGTCACACAAAATATAATCAGAATCTTATTACAAAATCATTAAGAACACTGAATTACTAGACACTCCACCAAAAACGTAGCGCGTATCTGGAATGCGAACGGATTGCGTGCCGGATTCAAACTGAACCTCCGCACCGTTCTCTCTCCCGTTGGTGTTGCGTCAAAGCGAATGATAATTCATTACTTTGACAGCTGATGGCGTTTGACATATCCGTTTGACATTCGCTCTTAAATAATCTTCAAATAATCAAACGTGCCATCATAATGATGAACACAAACACGTAGATATACTTAGGCACGTGCGTTATAAGGAGTTAGTAAAATTAATTTACTTAATATGTTAATTATATTTGACTTACGAGCAGATCCGTGAGTATAATAGCTTGGAATAGCTTAATTAACGATGCCGCAGCGAGCTCAAACACCGCTAGGCTGGCATGTGACGTACACTTGCGATGTTATGCTATTCGGAGAATTATTTATTATTTTCATTTTTGTTCTTCGTTGAAAATACTCGGAAAAGAGCATTTATCAGTAAAGTTTTTTTTTTTTTTTTTTTATTATTGATAGGCACGCGCTTGACCACTATCTCACCTGATGGTAAGCGACGATGTGGTCGAAGATGGAGCACGCTTGCCTAGAAGTAACCTATTCACTCTTGACTTAAAGACTCCCAGGTTGTAGCTATCAGGAAACACAGACTCCGGCAGGGAATTCCACTCCTTAGCGGTACGCACAATGAATGTATTCCCAAAACGCTTTGTGCGTGTGGGTGGGATGTCCACCATGTACCGGTGGCGCATCGCCGTACGTCTTGTGGTCCGATGATGGAACGGGCTAGGCGGAATCAAACTATGCAATTCCGTTGCACACTCTCCAAAATGCAACCGATAGAAAACCGACAGGCTAGCAACTCGGCGTCGATGCTCGAGACTTTGGAGCTTCGACTCGACGAGCCTATCATTGCCGATGATCCTCTTGGCTCGTTTCTCTATTGACTCAAGGGCATCAAGCTGGTATCTGGCAGATCCGTCCCAAAGATGCGAGCAGTACTCCATACACGATCGAACTTGCGCTTGCGAAAGTTGGCCGGTTGAATAATGTCAATATTCGGAAGTCGTGGAATAAGGTTACTTTAAAATGTTGTATTTTTCGCAGCCAGTGGACTATCATGGTCTTTACCAGACCACAGGCTTCCATCGATGCTTTTTGCGACAAATATGGGTTGCCCACTTTCAAGAAAGAAAGCACAAGATCAACGGGTCCTTAGGGGAGATTAGTGTCCAGCTATAGAACTCAAGAAATGGAGATTCTATTTTTAATCCTATTCTTTAGATGATTGTGCCAATTCCTAACCATGTTCAAGTTCGATTCTCGATCTGGCCCTGACTGTTTTGCAAGCATTTTCCGTCATTCTATCAGAACGTGCAGAAATATCCAACCCAAAATTTGAAACTTCAAAATGTCGGAACTTAAAACCGCGTCACCACATCGTTGAAAGCTGTTGTAAATTTTCAACATTCGGAAGTAAGGTTATCCGAAAATCACAACCGTATTCGCCTGTACATACAAGTGTATGAGCAAGCCACCGAGCAGCGTTTCACGCGAAGTGGCTTCGTACGTCGCACAGAACAAACGCTCCGCCCTGTCTTATCGTTATAATACTAGTTTAAACTAGTTCCAGCCGGTTGTGTGAGCCAGGGTTGCTACGTTTGGGTATAGTTTTGGTTTATGGGGCGGAGAAGTTGGTATGTTAGACTGAGCCTGTTGGTTTTCGGTTATTTAGGTAGGGAGGGAATTTGCAGCGTAATTAGGCTTTAGTTATATTGGGAATGTGGCGATTTTGGGAAAAGCAATCTAATGTTTATTTTGTCA
The DNA here is from genome assembly GCA_947386135.1 of Melanchra persicariae. Taxonomy (NCBI): domain Eukaryota; kingdom Metazoa; phylum Arthropoda; class Insecta; order Lepidoptera; family Noctuidae; genus Melanchra; species Melanchra persicariae. The sequence continues at coordinate 20,542,935 of OX376650.1, forward strand.
AACAGGGTATTTGAACACAAAACTTTTTCTGTGGTCTACTTCTGTCAGATATTTAAATCTGTTCCTGTTTAATTATATAGATATCTCCATTGAATTAAGTGAAAAGTTAGCGGTTCATAAACTGTAGCAGATGAGGGTGACAACCCTACACAAGTACAGTCAGTCTGCACGGTACATACATTTTCGCCGGCGCCGCGTCGAAGTTTGTTGTTCCCAGTTAATTTTCTTTGTGAAAATTCTCCTCTTAACTTCATGAGTGTTAATCTTTGGGATTGAAGTTTTAAAGTAAATCCTCTTTGTACGTTATAAGTATGAACTTCTGATGTTACTTACGTGATAGTTATACAAAGAAAAATATAACGGTTTAAGTATTTAAGTTTTAAACAAACTACAGTTTCTGTGCAGGAAATAAACATATTCTTTGTGTAAGCTCGCGTTTGTAAGAAAGTCACGTCTGAGCTCCGCTCTTTTTTAAGACGGTTAAGGAATATTACGTCGGTAAAGTATACGAAGAATGCAAAGAAAAGTAATAAAGAAACTGAACTATCGCTTCTGCACATTACTTTGTTTGCTCAGAAAAAATATGACGTTTTTTTGATCAAAATGAAAGAAAACTAACACTTGTCGGGTTCCTGAATTGAGAATTTTCTGTTTTTTTTTTTTGATGCATGAAGGAGCCTTCTCGTGTATCGCAATTTGTTACATCAGGCACTCAACTGAACCGTGCGCTCGGCGCATCCTGGACAGTCTCACCTAACACCTTTGACTGGCCAATCCTTCCCTTGCGGTAGTAGGGCTAACGCCTGCCTGGTTCGCGACCACCCTCCCACCGGAGTCCGGCGTCAAGCAGCCTGCTGTGTTTCGTTGACAAGTGGGAGCACTAGTACCTCAAGGCATCTGCTTGGCACGCTTGATCCATCATAGACCTCATCACCGGCGTGATCGAGGTCAAGAGCTAGCCCATTCCTCAATAAAAGGAGTTTTATTTTATGGCGTGTATTATTACTTTATTTTTTATTATCAGTTATAGTTTGAATGATTGTATTAGACTATGTAGTTTGTTAGCAAATAATCTGTTGACATTTTTCATTTGCTTTGATAGGTACCTATGTATAGATTTAATTGGTCTCAAGACCTTAGAAGTTACACCCACAAGAGATTTATCTAAATAGGTACAAACGTATCGTATCAAGTTCTTTAAATACAACCTTCATAAGGGATCTTGTACTCATCATTATGAACAACTTTTACTGTGGCACCAACCACGAAATCGCGAAAAAAAAATCAGCTGTTCAGTACATTTTGTCGAGTTATGCGCACATAAATGTACGGGGCATACGATTTTTTTTTAGAGTCTACTAAAATCCGGACTTGTGTCAACAAATCTAAGTAAGTATGGACCAATGGCAATGCAGACTTTATCGGCATTAGTAAACATGTCACAAGCAATTCAAAGGAGGCTTTCAGTAAAAAGTTAGGACAAACTCCAGTAGGTAAAACCTACCTACGTTTTCGGACATTTTCGCTTCGGACTAAAAATAAAGTTTCTTGTTTTTGGTTCGAAAAGTTTATTCTGCGGGTTGGGTCGTCGGTTTTTTTTTGGGATACTGACTAATGCCTAACTTGGCAGTCATTAGGTAATTTTGTTCTTCATTGGTTGTGTTGTTTGACTGTAACTTTAAAACAATTTATTGTACAATTAGTAATATCCTTGGGGAGTCGTTTGTTGGATCAAGCAAATTGAAAATTTGGATAATTCATTTGTTATTTATTTTTATTACTTTCACTATTCAGTCTTTATTTTTAATACTCAATCTGCTTTGTATTCTTTTATTATTTCGCCAGAAATATTTAATTTGAATAATTATTTTTTGCTTATTTTACATTTTGTTTTCATTGATATTTCGTCAATTCAAAAGTTTTAGAAATTACTCACACCGTATGTACATACACGTAAAAATATAAAATATAGATGCGTTCTCCATACTGTGCAATACCAACATAAAAATAGGTAACTACCGTGACCTTACGCGCGTATACTCGTACGTAGCTATCTTGCTACTGATTAGTACCCGATAGTACTTGCGCCGTTTTCAGAGCAGTGATGTTGATGCCTGATGTGTTTAAGTCATTGTATAAGACGTCATTGCTGACATCTAAATTTTCACCCTTTTTAGGGTTCCGTACACAAATGGCAAAAAACGGAACCCTTATGGATTCGTCATGTCTGTCTGTCCGTCCGTATGTCACAGCCACTTTTTTCCGAAACTATAAGAACTATACTGTTGAGACTGTCTTGGTAAGTAGATGTATTCTGTGAACCGCATTAAGATTTTGAAACAAAAATAGAAAAAAAAAACAATACATTTTGGGGGTTACACACTTAGAACTGAAACTCAAAAAAAAATTCATCAAACCTATACGTGTGTGGCATCTATGGATAGGTCTTCAAAAATGATATTGAGGTTTCTATTATTTCTTTTTTCTAAACTGAATAGTTGGCTTGAGAGATACATCCAAAGTGGTAAAATGTGTGTTCCCCCCCTGTAACTTCTAAAATAAGGGAACGATAAAACTAAAAATAATATAACGATGTACATTACCATGTAAACTTCTACCGAAAATTGGTTCGAACGAGATCAAGTTAGTAGTTTTTTTTTAATACGTCATAAATCGTAAACCACAATTTACCTTTCATTCATTCAACTCAAATATAATTTTCACAGATGATGTATTTCTGTTGCCGTTATAACAACAAATACTAAAAAACAGAATAAAATTAATATTTAAGTGGGGTTCCCATACAACAAACATTTTTTATAGATAATGGTACCTACGAAACCCTCCGTGCGCGAGTCCGAGTCGTACTTGCCCGATTTTTTTATAATTAACGTCTACAATGGGCATTTTCACTGCAGTAAATTCTAAATTCTAAAATAACACTTTCTGGAAATGACATAAAACAATGACAATATTTTTTACACCACGACTTGTCTTTGTCGTGTAGCGTGAACCGGATAACCGGATTACCGCAGCACCTGACTGCGTAACGAAGGCGAGTGAGCACTAAAATAATATAGTTATACCAAGTCTGCGAGCGAGTGTTTTGTGAGTTACTGCAGCTCACAGAAAAGAATCAGATGGAACAAGTATACAAGCTAATGGTGCTTGTTAATTTTAGAAATTAAGTCGCGTGTAGCCTTTCTCAAAATCGTCTTTACGAAACTGATGCCAATCAAATCAAACTCTTGTATATTAAAAGACAGATTCAGCACCACTGAATACCCTGAACTAAACCATAAAAGCATTAATCTCAAACGTAGCGTCTCCCAGCGTTCGACCGCAAACTTTGGCCCCGTGTATTTGAATACTGAGAAGCCAACAGCGTTTGGCAAACTATTGCACGTGCCTTACGATGGTTCTCTTTCTTAATGAACTTCCTCAGGACCATCGAGATTCTAACAAACTTTATGTTATTTGTTTGTGTGGAAAATCTTATTCAAATTGTTTGTTTGGTTAACTTTGCACGTGCAAGTAATGTTCGCAGACTGAAGAGAAGAATTTTGTTACAGGTTTCTGAAATAACGTCGAATGGGACATTAGCTGATTAACTTCTTGTGGTTCTTGAAGTTAAACTCGTAGAGTTTATGTACTGCTTCCATATTCCTTGAAAGTTTAGATTTCTAAAGATAGGAGAATAAAAATTCAATCAGGTTATGCTACATTATTTGAGCAGTATTTCCTATATTTTTAAGGAATGTGATCCTGTAATAGAAGGAGTGCATTAATGCTAAGACATTTATTTTTATTTTATGTACCTATGTCTTTGATAAAGAAATATTTCTAGTCATATATCAGCACCAATTTGCCAAAAATCTTCTCTAATTCCCCGCAATTTAAGATTATATTTGTTTTCATTTATTTTTAACAGGGATGTGCGACTTAAACTTGAAAGTTTTTTACCAGACATAACACCCGTTTGGTTGAAGGATCCTCTGTTTTCAATGGACTTTGGATCTCCATCTTTTTAGTAGACGAGGCGACAGACATAATTATATTACTAGAAATAGGGATCAACTAGTTCAACCAAGTTTCAGACTAGCTAAAGTAGCCTCATCTTTCATGGGGTACTGTTTAAAATGTTATAATAAAATACCTCCTAATATATTAGAACTGAATGAAACAAAATTTAAATCTTGTATCAAACGCACACTATGCAAGAAAGCATATTATAAGTTGGGGGATTATATTGAAGATAATAATGCTTGGCTCAATGCCGGTCCAGCTCCACAGTTACTAGGCCGCACAAACTAATCTTTTGGCATTTATAAATATTGTTGGACCCGTTGAAGACTGTAAAACATTATATTTTCATTGTATAGACTCAATGTAATTAGCATTGTATAAATTCATTAATTAACGGCACATGTGTGAGTACTGTGAACCTTATACTACTTTTATTTATTTTTTAATTGACTTGACTGCCCTGGCGGTTGGGAGTGTCATGCTCACTCAAAAGTCTACCTGATGGTGGCGCATGTGTTGGGTCATTTGGCTCCCTTAAATATGGTTGAGCCGAATGGTGCTAGCGCGTGCGTCATGTTCGTGAACGGACGCCGTCAGTTTGGACTGGTCATCTCTCGGCTGCCACGGTTTATTTTAATGATTTGTTATTTTTATTTGTTGTTGATTTTTATTTTTTTTACTCCGGATACTTTAACGTGCATTTCTTTTTACATCGTTCTCACATATATGTTTGTATAATTTCAACAGGAATGATGTAACCATAAAATTGTAAAGAAAAATAATTTAAAAGAGTGTCCGTGGAGTTTCTTGCACGTTCTTCTCCATAGAGATCTACGCTTTGGAACGTGCAAATAGCTTCATCTTTTTGACTGACCGACCTTGACAATTCAAAAGTGCCTGTGAATGGTTTATTTGAAATAAATAATTTGAATTTTTGAAAAGAGAGAGTCCTCCTCTGTTCCGCATGCTTCTATAACATCATCATTTATGATAACAAATAATTATGTAATTGAAATTTCTATGAAGTCGATTCATTTATCCAAACTTTTGCGAAGTACCGTTTCCTGTGTGGCCAATCAATTCATATAAACTCTTCCATTACTGAGTGACAGAGTGACTGACAGACAACGCACAGCCGAAACTACTGGTCGTAAAAAGCTGAAATTTGGCATGATGGTTCCTTGGGGAGTGTAGAGGAGATTTCTCGAAATTCTTAAGGCAACGGGAAAAAACGGGATATGCGCGTATGAAATCACAGGCGCAAGCTAGTCAATATATATATATAAAAATTCTTCCGTTCCGTATAGTGCACATTCGCTGAATACATACCTCCAAAACGTACCATCTATTTCCTCGATGTCCAAATTTCAAACTGTCGTCAACGAACAAATTATACATCATCAGCAGCTTCCCTTGAATATGTCTCTCTCGTAATTTTGCTCCTCTCTGGACTCACAAAGGGTTGACCAAAACAATTGGTAAATGGTACCCAATCACAGAACATTTTGCTTTGTCCTGCTGGCTCATTGAGTAGCAAGGCCTGCGGCTGACAGTCAATCATGTTTGAAGTTTTGATCGTCTCGCTCAAATTGTAGGTACTAATGGATGCTCACAAATGTAGGAACTGAAAATTCTGATTACATTTAGGGTACTGACTGTTCTCAGACGTAATGTAAATGAAATTGAACTGATTTTTAGGGTTCCGTACACAAAGGATAAAAACGGGACCCTATTACCAAGACTTCGCTGTCCGTCCGTCTGTCTATCTACCGGTGTGTCACCAGGCTGTATCTCATGAACCGTGATAGCTAGACAGTTGAAATTTTCACAGATGATGTATTTCTGTTGCCGCTATAACAACAAATAGGTACTAAAAACAGAATGAAATAAATATTTAAGTGGGGCTCCCATACAACAAACGTGATTTTCTGCCGTTTTTTTATAGATAATGGTACGAAACCCTTCGTGCGCGAGTCCGACTCGCACTTGGCTGGTTTTTTATTACATTTCATTCATTTTTTTTTACGTTCTAATCATAGAACTTTTTATAGCTAACCAAAATTTTAAATTAGTTGGCTCACACACCTAGTACCACCAAGTAACCTCAGCGCTGCTTTAAACTAAAATATGTAGTAGGTAACAAGAGTAATTTTTGTTGCAAAAAACGAGGTATACAAAAACTAAACCATCCTGACTTGAATCCAAAAGTCCTTCTCAAAAAAACAAAAGTAAGGGTTCCTTTATAATAACCCATTCAAAAGCCAACAAACATGAGACCACGACAATGACCAAAAACTGTCCCAACAACAGGCAGTAACAGAAAAACCTTGTAAAAGCAAATACCAATCCAAAAAGGAAAATGTGACCTTATGCGAATCCTAGCCACAGAATGGCCGTTAGTGGAGCAAACAAGAAAACCGCATCAGAATTTCAAATGCCCCTTGATCCTGACTTTGATGTGGTGAAAAGAATTTGGCTAAACGCGTTCGTTGAGAAGAATGGTCTTAAATGTGGATTTATGGCGAGATAAAATTGTTTTTGAAGATGTTTTTTATCGTTGGTTTGTGCTTGAGTAGATCATGCATTTAAATATCTTGTTTTTGTTTGTTTTCTTTTCATGCAGTGTTGTTCGGTTCATGTTTTATGTTGAATCGTTGTTGGTTGACAGATTGTTATACTGTCTTTTTTTATAAAGTCGCCATTTTAAGTTATAACAAGAATAAGAACAGTTATGTCAGAAATTGGTTTCGTATAGAATATCTAAAAGAATAAGTTGTAGATTACAAAATAAAAAAATATTTTAATTTCGTAAGTTGGTGTTTTGGTTGTTTCTTCGATTTTGACACGGAATTCTGAAATTAAAGTTATTTTATACTTTGTAATCTGCTATTTACGTTGACAAGAAGATATTCTATACGAAACTAATCCCTGAGCTCTTTGCTCCACCTTTCAACTTCCCACAAGCAATCTCTTGCATACTACACCATATTCAAGTTCTCTTTTTTAAAATAAACCCAACATGATCATAAAACGCCTTGTAAACTACAAAAAGCACCCCACATTGTAATACAAAGGTAAATGCTATAACTGAATATTACTGAGGCTATAAGCAATTTATTTTTATTTTACGCTCAGACAGCCTGGCCTTACAGGTTTCGTTTTTATCACAAAACTAGCTGACCCGGCAAACTTCGTAGCGCCTCATAATTCATTTTGGTGTGTACCCTACACCTACCCTACACCTACCCTACACCTACCCTACACCTACCCTACACCTACCCTACACCTACCCTACACCTACCCTACACCTACCCTACACCTACCCTACACCTACCCTACACCTACCCTACACCTACCCTACACCTACCCTACACCTACCCTACACCTACCCTACACCTACCCTACACCTACCCTACACCTACCCTACACCTACCCTACACTTACCCTACACCTACCCTACACCTACCCTACACCTACCCTACACCTACCCTACACCTACCCTACACCTACCCTACACCTACGCTACACCTACCCTACAACTACCCTACACCTACCCTACACCTACCCTACACCTACCCTACACCTACCCTACACCTACCCTACACCTACCCTACACCTACCCTACACCTACCCTACACCTACCCTACACCTACCCTACACCTACCCTACACCTACCCTACACCTACCCTACACCTACCCTACACCTACCCTACACTTACCCTACACCTACCCTACACCTACCCTACACCTACCCTACACCTACCCTACACCTACCCTACACCTACCCTACACCTACCCTACACCTACCCTACACCTACCCTACACCTACCCTACACCTACCCTACACCTACCCTACACCTACCCTACACCTACCCTACACTTACCCTACACCTACCCTACACTTACCCTACACCTACCCTACACCTACCCTACACCTACCCTACACCTACCCTACACCTACCCTACACCTACGCTACACCTACCCTACACCTACCCTACAAATTGAAAAAAAAAAAAAAAAGTATCCTATGTCCGTCTCCTGGTTCTAAGCTACCTCCCCACCAATTTTCAGTCAAATCGGTTCAGCCGTTCTTGAGTTATAAATAGTGTAACTAACACGACTTTCTTTTATATATATAGATAAGGTTCCGGCTCTTACACTAAGGCTTATGTTTTTGGGTTCCTAAAGGTTGTGGAATTAACAGTGGACAGTGAAAATTTTCTCTTTAAATTATTAAGAAGTAATTTAATTATTAACCCGAGGTTAAATAAATGTGCATAAAGAGAATTTTAATCGGTGAGAATATTGTAGTATCGATTCAAGATAAAACGTAATAAAGTCAAAATAATGGTGCTATTAATATAAAAGAGCGATTTTCTTATACTTTTAAATGACTTCGTATTTAAACAGTATTGTGTTTTGTTTATATGATTATTTTTACTTTGAATCTGAAATTATTCGCTGGCGCAATGTAAATTCAACTTTTAACTATCATAAACAGCTTTATGGGCAGAAAATAATATATGGATACAGAGAAAATTTTAAATTAATAAGACATTAACAAAGTAATCCTACTAATATTATAAAGGTGAAAGTTTGTATGTTTGTATGTTTGTATGTTTGTGTAACAATCAGGCAAAAACGGCTGAAGGGATTTGGATGAAATTTGGCACACATGTAGTTCATATTCTGGAATAAAAAATAGGCTACTTTTTAATCCCGTTAAGTGGCATGGATTAGACTGAAGAGGAAGTGGAAACTCAGAGCCGCTGCTGCCTTAGTACTTCAGATTTTCAAGTACCAGGAGACCAGAAACATGTCATAGTATTTTTTGGGCTGGCTAAGGTAGGTTTAGGGTAGGTGTAGTTACAATACAAATCAAGAAACCTCCATATTTCCGATTTTCACGCGGGGGAAGCCGCTGGTAGTAGCTAGTTGTATATATTTAACACAAGTAAACTTAAATTCACCTTTCCCCTCCGTCTTGTCGTTGTTCACAAAACGTTTTGAAGCAAGTTCTAGACAAACTTTACAGATATTTCTAACTTGCAAAAATACTTCAGTTACAAAACATAACTTCTTTAGTGAGTACCTACGGAAAACATTTGCTTTGCATACCGTATCCGTTCACCCAGTCAAGACCTTTAAAAATAATGTCTCCAAAAACAACTAGTTTTACGCAATGTCACATTTGAATTTCAGATGCGATATCTAGTTCGTTCTGGTGTTGAATAAACTCCGTGGTTCCGCATAGTTTGGACAATAGGGATAAGTTTGATTTGAATTAAAACGCTTGAATACGTGCCGGAGCGAGAAACTGGAGGTTTTCTGAAAAATTCAGTTTCTGAGAATGGAAAAGGTGTTTTAGGAATGTTTTGTGTGATTTTGTATGCTCTTATATAACTTTGGTATATCTTTCTGAATTGAAATTAAAAAAAAAAATGTTTTCAATATTTGACATTAGTGCGTTTACAAACGTATTAACTCACATACGCAAATTGCCAGAACCTTATGTGTATAGTGATAAGATTCCTAAACAATCTCCTTTAAATTAAATAATTTACCTTACTAAATAATCATGTTGCGAAAAAAGTTTTTTCTAAAATACAAAGTGGAAAATACTAAATACCTATTTAGGTGTTTCCCATCCCTATGAAACGAAATTATTTTGTTTTTGTTCGACCAAAACAAAAACAGAAACAAAACTACATCACACCTTTTCTCTATTTAAAAAAATGGCGTCTCCCTCGAATACCTCACCGTGCCATAACAAGCACACAAAAGCCACTTGGAAACAGACGTAACATAAATTACAGTATTCCTAGTTGTTCTGTGACCGCGATTGTTTCGGTTTTGAAAGCGGTTGGCGCGTTAATTTCAGAAGCGTTCTAATTACATGTTGCAATTGCAGCCAGGGCTGGTAGGCTGTAATTAGAAAATATTATTTTAATTTGTCCGATGGATGAGACGCACAGGACCAGTTGTTGTGGCGACACTTGGGGGAGGCCTATTTCCAGCAGTGGACGTCTTTCGGCTGATATGATGATGATGATTTTAATTTGTAATAGGAAAAAAATATTATCTAAACGAAGATTGGCGACACTGCGGCAGACCCAGGGGAAGATGGAGGGACGAGCTGGATGCCTATTGACACGATTGGTGCACACTTGCCCAAAGCTAGGAAGAATTTAAGGAAGTAAGGGGTGCCTTGTCCCTGCTGTGGGAGAAAATAGGCTAAAAATAAGACCAAAAGGATTAATAGAAAAGGTCATGAAATAATACAGACTTTCGGCTTACAGACAAATCGAGAATAAGAGAAATAAATTTGTATTTAAAAACTCTAAAACAGATGTTTGTTTCGACTTTGGGTATTTTACAAATTGAGAACTGTTTCAAAGTCTTTGTGACCATTAGTTGTTATGAATGTCAGACAAAAGATGTAGAAAGTAGGTACCAAAATACTATACATCATTTTTTTTACGAAAACATCGTCTGTTTTACAAACGATATTGAGACAGCAATCAGAAGGAGCTCGTGACTAAATCATAACAGTCGCACGGGTCAATCTTCAAGGTTAAGCAACGCTTTGCAAGGTTGGTCTGTGGATAGGTGACCGTCTTAACATACTGAGTTACCTCCGTGCCTCGGAAAGCTCGTTAAGCCGTTGGTCCCGGCTGTTATTTGTAGATATTTGGCAGTCGTTACGGAGTGTCAGAAGCCAGAAAATCTGACTCTAGTCTTGCCAAGAAGTACCGTGTTACCCAGTTAATGGGTTGTGGAGGTCCGGTAGGCAGCCGCTCCACGTAAAATGCTGGTATTCAGCTAAATCCGGTTTAACTGGGAGCCGACCCCAATAAAGTTGAGAAAAAGGCTAGGCCATTATGATTCTATTATAATGACATCTTTATAAACAGACAGCAAAAAATAATATAACATAAAAAATTATAATTTTAATATTCAAAACTGTAATCGCAGCCCTACCCACAGGCACGTCCCGTACATTCAGTTGTCGGGAGCGCCGCCACCACCATGCTATCCCGTCCTACATACTTCTTCTGTTTATTTACCTTTGATTGTTCTGCCTCACCCATTTTAATGGCACGTATGAATTTAAGTGTTTCCTGCTAATGCTTCACGATGGGAGTTATAATTAGCTTATTGGTTTATTAGATGAGGAATTCTTGTTTGGTTTTATCGTTTCAGTTGGACTTGTGTTTAAATTTCTTGTCGTTTCATAGTCTAGTGGTATTTCGAACTATGGCTTGCAAATAGAAGTGAATCAACTTCAAGAACGTTTATGTACATGTGTTTGGAAAATGGGATAGTGAAAAAATAATTGTATCAATAAAACTAAAATGTTGTCACTGATCGCAATCCATACAGATAAATCTCTGTGCCCCAAAAGGCACGTTAAGCCGTTGGTCCCGACTGTCATTTGAACATCTTTGACAGCCATTACGGATAGTCAAAAGCTAGGAAATCTGGCACCAGTTTTGCCAACGGGTTTCATATAACCGAGTCACTGGGTTGTGGGGAAAAATATACAGTATTCAGAAAAAGGCTTGGAAAGAAAAATATTGATGAATATCTAAATGTAATTATTACAATACCCTATAGGTTCTGAACTATTAAATGCTTTCTATCGGCAAAACTTGGGTTGTAGATTCTTATAGTGGGTATTAAGTGGCAATTTAACTTTTAATTATGTCACTACATTAGAAGTTAAATTAGTGACTTAAAGAACACAAATATTATTTGTTCGGCTAATTTGATTGGATTTACACCGGATTTAGCCGAACGAATAATATTATTTTGTGTTCTTTAAGTCACTCATTTCAAGACTAAGAAATTGTAATTAAAACTATCGGTATGTTCCTACTTATTCCTAAATTACGAAATTTATATTTTACAATAGAATGGTGTTGTAAGGTCCGTTAACAAGGTACAAAATGAATTCATCATCATTATTATGCAACTTGTGCACCCATTACTTCAATCCACACTCCCCTCAAGTTCCTACTATTTTCAGACCATAACGAAAAGCAAAACACGTATGAAAGCATTCCCATTTTAACTGAATTCACCGTCAGCAAATACGGCAACAATTTTCTTGAATTCAAAACGTTAGTCGATAAAGACTGTAAGAATGTAAACTCTCATACGAAGGAGAGAAAAGGGTATCGAGAGCTAAAACCGCCCCACGTTTAGGGAGCGATAACAAAACGGGAATCGAACGTCGAACTAACAGACGTACTCATCGGAAATTCTGATAGCTCTGTCCACTTGGGGATGTGAGCGTTGCAGTCGAATGCCAATTTAGTTCCTTTGTTTTTTTATTTTATTTTTGTACCACCGGGATTCGTTGTTACACTTGCTAAATGTTAAAACGTGGGAAGTAGACAAGCTCGCTCGTGTTCGCGATGGACTTGATTCTTGATGGTGGAAGGTATTGCTTTTTCATGTTTCGTTTTCTGATACGTTACTTTTCGGTTTCTGAAAAAGGTATGACAGGAGTAATAAAATTGTTACTTGCAGGAACTACAAATAAGATTTTTTCAAAGAACGCCTACTGTGACGATAAACACAAGGAAATAACGCCCAACCACTACACTTTACATGAACGGAGAAAATCTAATGATGATAAGATTCTCTCTCTTTTTTTCAATCGAATTTTGAAGCTCACTCGAGGTATCGAAAAAGAGACACATTCTAAGTTTTTATAGAGATGAGAGACCCAAGAGGAACACAAAAACACAATTTATCATTTGCTGCATCTCACATACTCGTAAAAGGATAGTGCAAAAAGCACACTACAGACGAGATAATCTCGAAAACAATTTTCTTCAAGAAAATGAACTCCCATTGTGATTCGGTGTAAGGTTTTATTATCATCCTTCATGTAAATAAAACTTAGGTTCGTTGAGGCCAACGGTGTCAGGTCGTTGTCCCCAAGCAACTTCTTGTAATATTCTAAATGAAATTCTTAATGGAAATATGCTGAGATGAAATATGAGTGGATGTTCGTGGGTACAGCTTAATACGCGTATGATTATACGGAATTAAAATCGGATGAAAGGGTAGACGGAACAGTGAGTCTTTTAGATGTAGATAATGATATTGATGACAAAGGGGAATGTGGAGAATTTGTTAAAAGTTTTTGTGTAAGGGTTATTGTTAGGTTATGATATATTTTGGAAACATTGATACCAGAAATGCCAAAATCAGGCAGTGATGCACACATTTGCCTGATACAAATACTTGTAACTATCTAGATTTAGTCATTATTGGCAATGTGTTGAAAACTTATTTAAAAAAAGTAGATTGTTAGTAATGCATACATTTAAATGAACTAACAGGTGCGAAAGTTACTCGACGTCGAAACAGTAAACTTAACATATTTATTTGAATTTATTGTAGAAGCAGCTGTTGCTGCAGAAATTACAGAAAAGAATATTTAATAAACAAATGTAATATCTGTTACCTTACTTACAGGTGAAGCTAATTACGCCCGTTTAAAAACAAAGCCCCTTAATTTATTATGACAATTGTAACTCTTTGTAAAACAAAGCTAAAAGCTAAACGTGGAACAGAGAGAGGATTAAAAATACTCAAGCAAAACATTGCCTCATTAAAGCCCTCATTGCGAACTAAAAGTCCCTCAACCCAAAAAATATATACGCGAGAAACAATCGGCTGTGGAGACGCGACAAAATTTCAAATTTACAGGAACTTCAAAGTCCCTTTGATGTGTTAGAGATAAAATTTCATATGCTAAATAAAATTAGAGGGTGGCAGCTCGGGACGTACGCTAAGCGTAGCGTGTCATGTGTAATAACCGTGCAAAAGAGATGGCGGCCTCAAGTGGCGAACTGTAACCATGGTGTTGAAAGTCGAGAATTTGTCGTGTCTGTGTTTTGAGAGTTAATTTCGTTATATCGTTGCCTTTTATTTTTTTGTTGCATTTATAATGTTTTCTTCTTTATTGTTGTCTGGTTAAGTTATTTTGAGTGTGTTTTTTTACTTACTTTCACAATACCGCGAAAGTAAGTCACGTAAATGTTTGTTGGCCCTTCTCTACTGACACGTGACACTCTTATGGAGTGACAACTGAAATTCTGTTTTGATTTCATTCAAATACGATAACCTCTTCCTAATATTAATTTAGTTAGTAATAAAACATCTATTCAAAACCACTGCGTGAATTTGATTGATAGTGCCCAAATCATTGTCTATGTCACCTATTATTTTATGTTCTTCCCAAAACACTGTACAAGCGTAACGTTCAGAATCTTCGTTTAAAGCGTAACAACATCCGAGTTCGTCTAGTAGCATTCAGACGTCTTTCTTATCTTCATCACGAGTCTCAATAGTGATGACCTGAGTGTCTGCAGCGGAAACATAAGCGAGTTTCATCACAATAGTACTGAAGTGAGACGTATTATTCTGAAGGAACAAAAGTTGACTTTTTTGTTCACTCCCCGTACACTGATGTGTTTAGTGAAATTCTTTTGATGAATGCTAGGTGTTGGAGTGAATTTTGTGGTGTATAAAATATGACATCGTCTTGTGGAAAATTTTAAGGGGTAATTTTGGAAATGTCTTGGGTAAACGAAAGATGAGAAAAGTAAGTGAATCGTCTGTTATGGTGTCGTGAGAGGAGGTACAGATCATTATTTCTGATACAAAATCTATAGCAATGATGAATATTTTGACCCTGACCACAAGATGTATTAATTTTGCACATTGTGTTCCTATCATCTGTTATGATATTTGGTTGAAATACATAATTATACTGCTTTTGTCATGGCTCTGTTAATGATGTTCTTGTTTTCATTCCAATAGAATTATTATCGTTGTTCATACACCTCTGAGTTAATTTGACCTGGTTCATTTGACCCATTTCCTAATTTTCCACGCCTCTGCTTTTAGATAATTAAGCTGCGATGTACCTACAAACTCTACATTGTGACTTGAATTCCTGAATAGCTTATTAAAATTAAAACATTGTACAGATTTCAACTTAATCTGCATGATGTTAGCCGTAAGCAAAATCCTCCCACCGAGACACCGAGTAACCAGAATGAAATCTGATTAGTTCTTAACAAGATAAATTTTTAAAAATCCGTGAAAAATCCACAACGTTATAATCTAGAACGAACATCAGAAAAAAATCATTTCATCTAATATGAGAACAAAAATCGGGAACTAGAACAAACTTCAGATGATCTTCCTAAGAGGATACCTAATACTTGATCAGGATATTCCAAGAATATTTAAGGCGAATTTCGTTATAATATTATCTTCAAAATTCTTTGTGCGTATAACGAATACCAGGATATAATGACACAAGTGGAGATGCCTCTTCAACCATCGATTCAAACGATAATAGTAAACATAAAATTTGATGGGTCCAATAATACGATTATTAACTGTAACAATGCCGGGCGTAGGCACGATATTACGAATCCGAAGTCGGAGAAAGTGAGGAAATAAGGATTTGATATTGATTTATCAGGATGATTTCATTATCTCATCTTCATCTTGGCGTTTTATGGCCTATTACTTGGATCTGTATCTTTTAGACTGGTTCCACG
Organism: Melanchra persicariae; assembly: GCA_947386135.1. NCBI lineage: Eukaryota > Metazoa > Arthropoda > Insecta > Lepidoptera > Noctuidae > Melanchra > Melanchra persicariae. The sequence goes on from OX376650.1 coordinate 20,558,556, forward strand.
CTTTCGTTGAGAACGATTTGATTTTGATTTTGACCGATATCAAATTCGGTTATGTTGCTGACCCAGAAGTATACACCACTTTCATATCTTCCTCCAACAGAACCTATGAAAACACTTGATACCATAGTATTGTATTTCAATTTTGGCAAGGCAATGGACAAATGATGAAGATTCCTACTAACTACAACCAACCAGTTATAAATTCAACATCATGTTTCAACAGATATGACACTTCATACGGGCGCCTATCAACTCGTTGCAGCCTCCAACACCGACAGATCATTTTCACTCTCCAGTACATCAACGCTAACGCCGCTCCAACATAAAACCGTTTATAACTCATAATATGACAACGTGAGATTCATGAATTTCGAGGAAAATAAATAAAAGATAAGTCGACGAACGGATTCGATGAAAATCTTACACCTCATGCATATAAATGCGTTTGTTAAAATTCAAAATTGGTGTGACGTTGAATGGTTAATTTCGTTCGGGGATGCCTCGAGTGTCGAGTACGTTACCTCCCACGCTTGATTGTATATAAACTTCGTCTTCAGTGACGGTTTCGTGATTTTGTTAGCCTTCGTCGCGTATTTTTTTTGCATACTTTTTGGGTATCGATAATGTTATTATAATTGCTATTTGGTATAGTTGTGCATTGGTGGATTATTGTTTGCCCTTTATCGGTAAAATATTATTTTTATAATGTGATTTGATAAAGATGTCAATTTCACTTAAGTGCAATATTGTACAATTGCTTAAAATCAATCATGGTAGTTTAATATCCCACTAACTACTAAACTAATATGCTAAAGGAAGCGACTATTGAAGTGATGGCAAATAATGATAAATGGAAGAAGAAAAAGTGCTCCGCCGACTCCAAATAAAGTGAAATGAGAAGGTCTAGTCGCAGTGACATTCTTAAGTACATAACTAATATAAAACAAGCAGAAAGACATTGATCCAAAAGCAAAACCAAAGCTCATTAATACTCACAATCCTACTAAACAGAAAAAGAAAGAGTACAGTAATAGCAACAATATCCTGCTCATTAATAATCTCACCAGATTGATAAAACAAGATCACTATAAATCCACCATCCTCCCACAGGGAACCGTAATATCCATTCGTAAACAAATACAAAAGATACAGTTCACTCAAGGGATGTTACTAGTTTATCCAAGTAGCTATTGTTAACATTAGCTTTATTAATGAAACAAACAGACATAATGAATGCGGTTAATTTAATTATCTAAAAGCTTGCCGAGTGTGGCCATTGTAGCCGTTTAGTTAGCATGATCGTGACCGCTTGTTGTTGCGTCAATATGAAAATGGTAAAGATCTTGAGTTCTAGAGATTTTATCTCTTGCAGTGTTCTACATTTAGGTAAGATCTTTACTGTCTGGAATCTCTCAGTAACCTCTTTGAATAGTTTTAAAAGTTCTTAAGCAATCAACAACCGTACTATTTTGTGCATCAATAGATACACATTTAACTGAATCCGGTTTGACTGGGTGCCGACCCTAATAAAGTTGAGTTTTAACGCACTGTATCGTCTTCATACTTATACGTGAAAAAATAAAAAATACGTTACCAAAATTTTTCACAAATTGGATTTTTTTAGTAAAATACCCTACTGTTTATGTATGATATTCTTTTTTTATTATTACTATTAATAGACACGCGCTTGACCACTATCTCACCTGATGGTAAGCGACGATGTGGTCGAAGATGGGGCACGCTCTCCTAGAAGTAACCTATTCACTCTTGACTTAAAGACTCCCAGGTTGTAGCTATCAGGAAACACAGACCCCGGCAGGGAATTCCACTCCTTAGCTGTAAGGCTAACGTAAACGCTTTGTGCGTGTGGGTGGGATGTCCACCAACAAGAAGAAGAGAAGATATAACAAGAACATTTGAGAATTTTCCCACCATTATATATGTAAAGTTAAACAGTCGTAGTCGTACAAGTATGATGAACAGTCAGTAGGCAAATTCAAGACAGTTCTGAAGGGCATAGCATTATTATTTATGTAATATTCTGACCGAGGCTTTTGGGTCTCGTTTGAGGTCGGCCTTGTCTGAGCCCATTTGCCTGCTGACTATATTGATCGGAAATATTGGTTCTGATCTAAATATATAAATCAATAAGAAAATAACTAAATCGCAAATTATTATTTGCATTAATTGTGAGAGGATAGTTTATGAGGGTTAGGCCGGTCTTGCGTTGACAGCCTCAACTGCACTAGGAAGTGAACGGTCTTCTTTGTATGTTTTATAATACATAGAACATTTATGGCAGAAACAATGAACGCAACTCTTTAACACTATATCACTCTTAAATTAGCTAAATAAAATGTTAAGTCGATGTAAATCTCAACAAATAAGCGACAGCAATCACAAAATTACTACCACTAAACTGAAACGACGAAAACACATTGTTTTCCGTCGATTGCCTGTTCCTTTTAGTGACAATAAACAGTGATACATACAAACTCGACAATGTAACAACAAGGAACACATTGTCGGAGTCCGCATGTGCACTTAGCGACGCTTGCTCTTTTGTTTTCAAATTGTTAATGCACTAACTTTGTAGCTGTGAGAAGGAAGCTTTGAGTTATCTTTACTAGTTTTCATGACAAGCCAAGTTGTTTTGGATAAAGTAAGGCTGTACAGCGCAATTTTTAATTATGAAAAATATTATGCAATTTATTTTCTTATTGAGGAATGGGCTAGGTCTTGACCTCGATCACGCCTGATGGAAAGCGATAGATGATGGAGCGAGCGTGCCCAGAAGTTGCCTTGATCAAACACAGCAGGCTGCTTGATGCCGGTCGTGACTCAGAATTGTTTTATCAGGTTTCTGTATTTATAGATAGGAACGTGTCCAAACCTACTTGATCGCCAACATTTGACAAATTTTCAGACTCAATAGAGTTAACAAGACAAAAAGCACAAAAATAAACCTTTTTTTAATAATTCACCGGTTTCAGTTCAGCCGCAAAACAACTTCACTGTATCTCATTTCCGTAAAAGCTTGTGTTTGGCTACACAGGCTTTCGTCTATCGGTTTTTTTTTATTAAATGTTGCCCTACACTAGGAATTTCTCCTGTATCGTATGTGCGTTTACAAACATACAAACTAGACTTTGTCTCTGTCATATCTGACATTGACTAGAGTCAAGAGCAAACCCATCACTAACAAAAAAAAAAAACTCACATACACAAACAGCCAGACCCGGGACAACTATCTGTAGGTCATACAAATATTTGTCCCGTGCGGGACTCGAACCCGCGACACGCAGCGCAGCAGCCAATCGCTCAACCACTGCGCCAACCGTGTCGTCAAGGTCTGTGATGTAGGCATGGGTTCGATATATCAAAACGTAACTTATATCGGATATGTGTTTATTATCATACCATATCGATATCTAGATATATATAACCGTTTTCACAAAAACTTCATCGAGTTATGGTTTATCCAAAGCGCAACAACGAGAACGAACTACGAATAACGAGCGATATGACATCGATGGTTTTTATTCGCTTTGTCTCTGTCTTACCATTCAATTTTTTACTGGCGTAAAAGTGATGAAGCGAATATTACGTAACTTCGGTTAGTGATTGGTTATTTGGTTAATAATAGTGCGTGCGTAATATCTATATCTTAACGCGCTAGTAATAAGGTCTAGTTTCTATTTATTTAGTTACAACAAAGATTCCATAAGTTATAAAACTGTGAGTTTGTGTTTGTCGTTAGTTTGCGTTTCGTTCGTTTCACAGTTACTTGTGCAAATCGCACTACTGATATCGATATCTGAAAACGGTTTTCGATATCGATATGAAAACTGAATATCGGTTACATATCCGTTTGCGACTAAATACGAAAACGCCCATGTCTACTGTGATGTGTCACATTTTTGTTCCAGAATCTTGTGTATTGTCCTATTCCAAAAATACAAGTTTTGGAATTCAATCGGTATAAATCTACTGCCACTGTTAGAGTAGCACAACTATCCCTATCACGTAATAGCAGAGCTAAACAATTCTATCCACAGAAAATGAAAATGTAGTCCATTCTAGCGTTTAGCCAATTACCAGCATAAACACAAGCTTTACGTGAACTCTACGACTCAAGACATAAAGGTGATTCTCGATTGTGTGAACCAAAAGTGTTAGCGACGAAATAACATTTCGGTAGCGTGAATGTCTCAAATTTGAAATTCAGATGGAGTTTTTCAGGGCCAGTTTGGGCAGACGCCAATGTTTTGTGGTTGAGTTTGTTTTCAGTTAATTTATGGATGAATTTAGAATTATAAAGAGGTTATGAAAATTAAATCTGTGATGTGGCCCACGTCATACCAAAGTAGGGTTTTAGTAATTTACCTTGGATGTTTGAATAAAAAAGTGATTAATTTAACTTTTTCTCGTTGACGAGGTTCTTTATTCATTGAACGAATAAAATATGATTCTGGGGAATTTTGATTAAAAAAGAGCTTCAATATTGACGGAGACTAAATAACTGGCTTTATTTTTTCGAGATAATTATTTGGTTTTCCAGTTAATGAATTTCATTGAAACTTTTGAAGAAAATAGTAATCTTGTGGCCCTCTTTCATTAGCAGATGCTAAACTTTAGATTAAATTATAAAAGTTCAGCAAGTATTATTTGGCTAGCCACATAGTAATATGATTGCGTCAAACACAGGTTTAAATTAACCTAAATCTGGCGGGTCGCGACCTAACATTGCAATCCCGAACCACCATTACTTGCACCTATAATAATAATATCTTAGTTTTTATTTTATTTTTAGGCACTATAATTGTATGGAAAATAGTAAAAAAATGTTTTGTAAACGTTTTTATTTCAATAAATTATTAATATCAAATTGTTATTATTATATCACATCACTATCAGGAAAACATTAGTTATTCTAAAAAAAAATATGAGGTAGGTACAGAAAATAATCCATACTATTATTTATAAATGAGAAAATAACTCTGTCTGTCTTTTTGCTATGCTTTAACGTCCAAACCGCTGAACCAATTTTCATAAATGGCCCAAATAGACTGAACCTTTGAGAAGGACATAGTATACTTTTTATACTGAAAGTTCACAAAGATGGAGCCGCTAGCAATAAAAAAGTAAACATCTAAACATGACTCTGCTATGCAGCTTCAGATAGCCAAAACGCCTTTTTTCTATCTGTTAGAGCGAGATAATGCAGTGCGTGATTGATTGAAGGCACCTGTCAGCTGCGAGAGACAAAAGCATGATGTATGACCCAAAAGTATTGATTTTATGCCTCTATTAATATCTGTCTGGCTTAATAACTGGTTCAGTTAATATGGAATGAGATGAGATTAGAAAGGGTTTCCTTGGTCGACCTGGAAAACTTTAAACAGACTTTGCACTGGTCGGTTATACTAATGACAACCTCTTCAGGTGGAAGCTCTTGGATGGCTCTGATCTTCAGTGTGTGTGTGTGTGTGGCGTCTCTCCGCAGTCCATGGCACACCTTTCGTCTTACGCCGCATGCTCTGTCACCTGTACATGTGAGGATCTTATGGCTGCATTAGCCAATGGTGTTGCAATTATTGAATACTATGCTAAAAATACAATTTATTAACTTCCAAGTGTGGGGCAACGTTTTTTTTAAAAAAAAACTATGTACAGTGACAATAATTGAAATGCCGTCCATTGCAATTATTGTCACTGTAAAAATATCTTTGGAATTCAACATCTCCTTTTACTTTGAATGTTGATTCAAAATTATCCATGAATGTACTGAAGTGTTCATGGTCTACTAGCACTGGGTGAAGTGGACGACAGCACGGTGATCAGGTAAACATAGAGGCTAATTTCCCTGAACCAAACTTTCAGCAGATTTTGCGGTTCTGGTCTCGACTTGCTCTCGACAATAGTAGGGTCATGCATCTGCCGTACAAATAAATTGAAAATAATACCTACTTCTCATCGAACTTATATTAAGCTGAGCGAAGCGGGGAATCCGCCGACGCTCATCTTACACGCTTAGAAGGAAGGGAAGATTGGTTAGGCTCATTTTTTCAGCTTTAAAACAATCAATTAGAAAAGCTTTCAGATTTTTTCTATAAAGGTACAAACAATACTAATGATGAATATTCTTAATAAATAAAATCCTGTTAGGTGCTATAAATATTTTAACAGTTACCTAAGAAGTATAATACTTAATAATAATATATATTTTTTTAAATTTAATATTTGTTTTTTTTGTTACAGGTAAATCGTGAACACTTAGAAGACATATAAACACCGTACAAAGCTTTATTAGATTCCAGAAAATATCCTCAAGTTAAAAATCTTATAAAGAAAAAAACTTAAGCTCAAATAATATTCCGTAAAGCTACATACTCACAGGTATGTAAAATTGTTCTTAAATCCATTATTACCAAGATTTTCCTCAAACGTAGGTAACGTTTTCCTAGAATACATTTATAAGCCGGGTAAAACCAAATACCTACCCGTTCTTAGTTACACCTCTACAACGCGCGCCAGATTGAGGGATGAAATTTAACAAACACCGTTGTTTTGTATAACAGTTATGTAACTATCTGAATTGTTATTAGTTACGTAGTACTGTAGGTATAAAGTTCGGTAATAATCTGAAAGCTAACGAAGCAAGGATTTTGTTGTACAACTATGTATTATATTTGAACCCTTATTGATTTAATTTTATCTATAAATTCTACGTAAAATCGTTTCACAAGTCTAGAAAGTTTTCGCTTTGATCTGTTTACAGCTGAATTATGTTCCGTAATTCATTAAGTTATATGGGTTCACAATGTTTGTTACTTAGATATGGAAAAATTGTTGAATTGGATTCTAAATTTTATTGAGGTCAGCCTGTTGTTCTGGTTTTTTATTTTTGGTGTAATTTTGTTTTACTTAATTTTTGGTGTAACGTTGCACGCACAAAGCATTTTGGGAACACATTCATTGCATGTACAGCTAAGGAGTGGAATTCCCTGCCAGTCTGTGTTTCCTAATAGCTACAACCTGGGAGTCTAGAGTCAAGAGTGAATAGGTTACTTCTAGGCTAGCGAGCTGCATCTTCGACCACATCATCGCTTACTATCAGTGGAGATAGTGGTCAAACGCGCGCTTATCTACAGTAGAAAAAAATGATGGAAATATATTATAACGTTTATTTATTTAGGGTTCAAAGGCGGTCTTAATGCCCTAGGTTCTTAACCTAGGTTATTAAAAAAACTAGCCCTATTCGAACATTGTTCTAAAACTCTGCTAGATTTCTTTAAAGATACCGCAGGTTACTTAACTAGGCTACCTTACTTAGCTTTCTTACTTGGCTAACTTACTTGGCTACCTTACTTGGTTACCTTACTAGGCTACCTTACTTGGTTACCTTACTTGGCTACCTTACTTATCTACCTAACTTAAATACTTATTAATAAACGTTATCTATATTGCCATCGAGATAGAGTGAGAAAATGTAAAACAGCAGAACTGCCTTAAGGCGTCACCTTGAATTGTTCTCCGAGCTTAATAATTTACGGTAGAAAATGTTTTTTTAGGGATATCTGTTTGTTTTAAACGAACTCGACCTAATTAAGGTTGTAGATTTAAATCATTTGAAGCGACATTTTTCTCATTCAACATTGGCGCCAAGCAAAGAGAGAAAAGGGAAAAAGTAGTAGAAAAAATTGAAAAGAGTTCTACGTCATCATTACCAAGTTAGCAAATAAGGAATTTATTAGATAATTAATTTGCTTCAGCTTTGTATACGAGTAGCAATTATGTTTCACTCACTTTCTTTCTGCATGAGAATTTGTTTTTAATTCTGCATAATATAAGGTGAATTAATCTTTATGTACAACATCTTTAAAGCTCTTGTCCTCGTATGTCAGTCCCAATTAGTTTGTTGTTTTAGTGCACACCCACGGGTGAAACCTCCACCTCCACCTCTGAAATGTCATCGGTATACACGTATACCGATGACATTTCAGAGGTTAATCGAAATCGTAACAGTATAATTGACCACATTGCCATGGGTAGGTACATACTCTAGCAAACATAGGTACAACATTTTATATCAGTATAAAAAAGACAAAACGTGAACAAAATATAATTTTAACTAACAGCCCCTGGCTATATTTTACATAGTTGAAAATAAACGAGAAAGAGAGAGACCAATTTAAATTTCAGTAAACTTTAATTTTATGTCCGAAAAATTCTTAAAATGATACGCAACTGGCTCGCAACAGTTTATTTCAAAAAGTCAATTTTATATTCCAATGAGCTGTGCAGAACCTTTTCGCTGTGTCGAAATTGTTGATCCAATTTTTCGGGCTCGCACCATACCATAGGCAGTAACGCGAATTCCCTTCGAGACTTAAAATATTTGTAAAATGGGGGAGGCTGTTTTTCCCTCGAAATATACTGTGGTAAAAGCCGTGAACCCACAAAATGGTTCACACCTTGTGATGTTTTGTCAAAAAGGGTTATTTTCAACGAGGAGTAACGCTTAGTTTTTTTTTAATAGTCAGTGTAACAATAAGTTACTAAGGTAGTTACAGTATAATCCGGCTTATTAAACCGACACAGATTTTACACTTCGCTCACATTTTTTTTTCTTAAGGCAATAAATCATTTAATGTACGCATTGACAATAAACTTGATTAATTTTGTTCAGAAGAAACTACAACAATCCTTGTACGGTGAGCAAATTCAATAGCAGGACGCAAAAGTACATTTTAAATCGTAAAAAGCATAAAATCCAGACCTAAACAACATTTCGTTCAAATATCACAAAACCATTATCCCAACGCTATCGTTATGAAACTATACGCTATCGTTATGAAAAAAAAAAAGTGGCAACACTGCTCAAGTGACATGTAAAATTTTTGTTCCGTATTTTAAAATTAGATTTAATTAGTATTTAAGTGTAATTAGGGTGTAATTGTTTTTGTAAACTTAATACAACTGCATAAATACACAGGATTATTGTTTTCTCGTAAATATATCAAGGAAAACGCAGTTTTTGTAACCGGCTGTCACCGGTAACCTAAAACCAACAGCTGACGTTTGAACTACGGAATTAAACGGGGAAGTATTGTTTACTTTTATTTTATTATAGCACACAATCGTCACTTTAACTCAGTAGCACGACTTTGCAAAGTTTTAATAACTTTGTCACAGATTTAGGACTCTGCGTTTATACTATATCGCTTTGTTTACATCTTAGAAAACGTCAAGACTCCTTATTTCTGTTATTGGTATCTAATATTTTTCGGTTATATACAACAACAATAACGCATATGACCGTTATTTTACATACTACTTATAGTCATCTTAAAAGCATTAAATCTTAAAAGTAATTTTTATATTATTTTAATCTAAGCATCCTACCCACATTTAAGAAAACCATAATTTAAAGGCAATTAAAAGCGAACAATTTAATATAACAAGCTTTTATAGCCAATTCAGCAGCCTTCTTCAGTTCTCCACTTAACTGCGCTTATTTCTCCTAGTTTTTTAGAACCTACTTACTTCTTTCATTTCCCACTTTTTTTTTTTATTTGTCCTTTGGATTCTCAGTTTCTTTTATTCTAATTTCAGTACCTAAACCTGAAACCATGCCTGTGATGACCCGCAAGGCTTCAGCTCAAGATATGGAGCTTAAACTGAGAACTGCTCTCCAGGAACTAAAAGCTGCGAACCAGCAATGTCAAGAAATGCTGCAGGAGAGAGAGGAAAGTGAGGTGGAAGTAAGGCAAATGGTCCATAAAAACACATGCCTTAAACGGGAGCTAGTAGACCTCAGTCAACAATACCAAGATGTTGTTGAAGAACGCGACCAACTGCGGGTGATCACAAATGGTTTCAGCAACTGTAGCAACCTGTATGAGGAGGCTTTATGTAAAGTTAGGGACCTAGAGGATGAATTGATTCATGCAAACAGTTGTATTACCAAATTGCAGAAGGAAATACAAAGTACCCAGGTTAAGGAAACTAACCACTTATTTAATGAATTACTAAATTCTAATAATTGTTACCCTCATTCCTTAGTCACGATTGACCTTACTGAAGATTCCATAATGAAACAGAACTGTAGTTACAAAGCTAGTCATAATAAATTAAAAAAATATGCTAAACTAAATAGAATTATCAAAAAATGTTATCAGTACAAAAAGCAACATAAACACTTTTCTAAAAATACTCAACTCAGGAAAGAACGTGTTGACCTGATTAGTAAATTAAACAATTATGAAATTAAATTAGAAGACAGCAAAAAAATATATGAAATTGATACTGAACACTTGCAGTCTGAAATAAAGGTTCTTGAAGCTTCACTGAGCTCACTTTACAATAAATATGTAAAATCACAGAACCAAATAAAAGAACACATTCTTGCTGCCAATGAGTTAGTCATGTGTCAGTGTACTTGCCAGGCAGTATCAAACCTTGGTGTGGTCCAGCCTGTAGCAACGGAGGTCCCGTCCCGGGCAGAGATCTTGTCTCAAGAATGTGTCATTGAACAAAATAAAATTGTTTTTGATCAGGAATTATCTCAAATTGAACAGCCTGAGATTGATGATTTTTCATCTGTGAATAGTGGTAATCATTCGGTTATGTTCTCGGACAGTATGGGAAGAGGTTTGGGTACATTAATCAGTAATAATCTGAGTTATTCTACACAAAATTATTGTATGCCTGGTTCATCTTACAAGCATATTATGGCATCAATAATAAATAATAATTATAGTTCTAAAACCAACATAACTGTATTTATAGGTAATAGTTTAAATGTAAAAAAAACAGATATCACAGACAATCTAACTGAGATGTTAAAGGTTAATTGTAAAAAAATAATATTGTGTGCTTTTCCATATTTTAATAAATTGTCAATTAAACAAAATAATTATATTCATATGTTAAATAAACATATGCATTTCTTAGTTTCTCATTATAGTGACAAGTTTATGTTTTTTGACACAAATATTTTTGTGGAACATTTAAAATCGACTAGGAATACTGTGTATTTGCCAATTAGTTTTAGACATAAAATAGCAAGGCTATTAGCTTATTATATTAACTCAGACATAAGTAGTATGTCGAAGTCTTCTGTAATTAAATCCACAATGTTTAGTAATAATACTAAGAATCAGGTGGTGAGCCTAAATAACTGTAGCACTATTGCTATAAATTCTTTTACAAATTGTACGAAGGAGGTTCCATGTATTACTATGGACGACTCATTTGTTAACATGGGGACTACAAGTAGTTGCAACTTACTGCCAAGGGATGATATTGAAGTCTTGGGGCAAACTCCGGATAATCATTTAAACTAGTTCATAAGACAACAGAAGATACCAGTAACAGAATAGTTATGCCTTCCAACAACAAAGTATCTTCTTGCTCTCCAGTAACTATATTTCAAAAAGGGGGTCAGCAGCATGCCTTGAAATTATTTCATCAAAATATTCAAGGTGTCTCTTCCAAAATATTAGAAATTGAAATGTTTTTAGAAAAAACAATGATTGACATTGTATGTTTTAGTGAACATTGGTTGAAGGATTACCAGATGCTAATTAGTTATGAAAATTATAGTGTGGGCAGTTGTTTTAACCGCAAATCTATGTTGCGTGGTGGTTCCCTCATCTTAGTAAAAAAGTGCTTAAAATTTAAGCAACGTAATGACATTGTCAGCTTGTCAGTGGAACATTGCATTGAACTGTCCTGTGTTGAGCTGGATAAGCATGTTATAGTGTGCGTGTACAGACCCCCAAACCCTCAAAACTTTACTTTATTTGAATCAACAATGGAAGATATCCTTGCGAAACTTGCAGCAGGTAATAAATCCGCGATTATTTGTGGAGATTTTAATATTAATATTTTAGAAATTAATTCAAATAGCAGTAGATTTTTAAGCCTTTTTAAATCGTTCAATTTGTCTAATGTTTTTACGGAACCTACTAGGATAACAACTACTTCTTCAACCTGTATTGATAATGTATTCTGCGATTGTGATTATTTAGATAAAGCCGTAGTTAATTACCTTCCATCGGATCATAGCGGTCAATTGGTAACATTTAAGTTTAAAGCAGCCTTGCAAAAAATTCAAATACAATATAGGCCAATAACAACAGGCAAACTAGTTAGATTCAATGGTTCCTTACAAAATAAGTTAAATCTTTTGGGCCATAATATTGAGGATGCGAATAAATTTTATGATAATTTCTTTTCTGTAGTTCTAAAAGAATTCAACTCAACTTTTGAAAAGAAGTCTAAAAATACTTTCCCTAAGTATATATTTAGTGACTGGGCGACTAAAGGTATTAGGATAAGTAGGGAAAGACTATATGAGTTATATGGCCTTAAGCCTTTCATTAATACGGAATCCTTCAATAAATATGTAAACAAATATTCTAAAGTTTTCAGAAATACCTGCAAGGTAGCAAAAGCTCTGTATATTAGCAACAAGATCAAATCGGCAGATAACAAAATAAAGACAGTTTGGAAAGTTATTAATAATGAAACATGTAAGAATAAAGTACGAAACACTGATTTTTTACTGGAGACTGCACATGGTGCCATAAGCTCTAATCTAGAAGTAGCTCAAGAATTTGTAAATTTTTTCTCCGAAATACCATCAAAAACTACTGAACCTTTAAATTCTTCACCAGAGGTCGCATTTAGTTTATTAAGAGCAAACGTTCCAGGTTGTACGGTTGAATTCCAATTCCAACATATCAACCCTATGACAGTTATAAAAGCTTTCCGGCAAATTAAAATCAAATTGACCGAAGACATATGGGGAATGTCTATCAAAGTGTGCACGTACATAATTGAGACCATAGCACCATACTTGGCTTTAATATTTAATTTATGTGTGGACCAAGGAGTCTTTCCGGATATAATGAAATACAGTAAAGTTATACCACTTTTTAAGTCCGGCGACAGCACAGACACCAATAATTATAGACCTGTATCCGTATTGCCGGTTTTCAGCAAAGTGTTTGAAAAAGTAATGCTCAATCAAATGCTCATTCATTTTAACATCAATAAAATCTTACACGATCAACAGTATGGTTTTACCAAAGGTCGTTGTACGACTGATGCTGGTGTCACGTTATTAAAACACATATATACAGCGTGGGAAGAGGCGCAAGATGCCATAGGAATCTTTTGTGACCTCTCCAAGGCATTTGACTGTGTAAATCACGAAACCTTGCTCCTAAAACTAGAACATTACGGTTTAGGTAAACTTGCACTCAGCTTAGTGAAGTCTTATTTAAATGACAGACAGCAGCAAGTTCAAATAAACGGTGTTAATTCAAGGGGTTTAAAAGTCAAAATGGGGGTACCACAAGGCTCAATATTGGGTCCTTTCCTCTTTTTAGTGTATATTAATGATCTACTCCATCTTTTAAAAAATCAACCACAAATGGTATTATTTGCTGATGATACGTCCTTAATTTTTAAGATAGATAGACGTTCTACAAATCTTGACGATGTAAATAAAGCCCTACAGCAGGTCCAAAATTGGTTCACTGCTAATAATTTAGTATTAAATGGGAAAAAAACTAAGTGTATTAGATTTGCTTTACCGAATATCAAAAGTAATAATTGCGATATTGTATTGAACAAAGAGAAACTTGAATTCGTCGAAAACGCGGTTTTCCTGGGGATCACGCTTGACTCAAGGCTGCAATGGGGTCCTCATTTAACATCTCTTGCGGGACGGCTAAGTTCAGCAGCATATGCTGTCAGAAAAATCCGTCAATTTACTGATATAGATACCGCGAGGCTGGTCTATTTTAGTTACTTTCATAGTATCATGTCTTACGGTATCTTGTTGTGGGGACGTGCTGCAGACATCGAATCTATATTTATTCTGCAGAAAAGAGCCATCAGAGCCATATATAATCTGGGTCGGCGCGATTCCCTAAGGGAACTGTTTAAAGATATTAACATCATGACGGTACCTTGTCAATACATATACGAAAATATAATGTATGTTCGGAAAAATCTCCATCTTTTTAGTAAGATTAGTGACAGGCATAATTTTAATACTAGAAATAAGAACAAATTAGATCAACCCCGATTCAGATTGGCTAAAGTACACACTTCTTTTATGGGGTACTGTGTTAAATTTTATAATAAAATACCATATGATATTCTCGGACTGAATGAGAGAAAATTTAAAACATGCATTAAACGCACACTATGTAGACAGGCATATTATAAACTGGAAGATTATATCCTTGATAAAAATGCTTGGCTAAATGCCGGTCCTGCTCCACAGCCTCAGCCGCTTGGTTCCACTAGTTAGGATTTTATATATGGAGGAGATGCTCACCCTTTTTTATTTTACTTTTTACGTTTAATAATAATAATATTCCACATTTCTATAATGTTTGGAATACACTTTTACTTTTCTGTTCTTACCAATTGATATTTATAGTTTTATATAAAGTAGAAGCATTTTTTATTTTGGAATCCTGTAAATGTGAGGACCATGGAGCCTTTTTATGTTAATAGATGGTTTTCTTGTTTGACATAAATGAGCAGGGGCAGTTGAGGGTTTGTCATGCTCACTCGAATGTCTCGCTGATGGTGGCGCGTGTATCGGATCATTCGGTTCCCTTCAAAATGGTTGAGCTGAATGGTGCTGATGCACGCGTCATGTTCGTGGACGGGCGCCATCAGTGGAGACTGGTCATCTCTTAGCTGTCGCTGGCTTATTTCAATAGTTTATTTGATACTTAGAATTCTTTTTTTTTTTTTTCTCTTCCTTTACATTGTTCTCACATATAGAAGCAACAAAGATAATGTAACCAGGATTATTGTAAATCATAAAATGGTTTAAAAGAGTGTCCGTGGAGTTTCTTGCACGTTCTTCTCCATAGAGATCTACGCTTTGGAACGTGTAAATAGCTTCATGTTTTTGACTGACTGACTCTGACAATTCAAAAGTACCTGTAAATGGTTTATTTGAAATAAATGCTTTGACTTTGACTTTGATACCTTCTCAAAATCACATTTAAAAATATTCCACCTTTCAAATAACATATTTTTCTCGAATACCGGAAGGCAATTGAGCGGGTGAGAGGCAAACCCCCCACCACCCCTTACCCACTTATTTTGTAATCTTTGCTTCGCAGCTCCTACCCTCATATTTGGAAAAATATACTTTGATGTCGAAAGTGGAGGTATTTGATATTTTCTTGTTATGTCATAAGTTACTTGACAGTAAAAGATGTACTTGTCATGAGTTTAAAAGGTTCTTTGTTGTTTTGAATACAATTTCTTGGATAAAAGAGGTATAACGGGCTTTTTTTGCTAACGTTTTATTAAAATATTTTTAGGTGAATATTTTATAATGTAATCAAAATTCGAAGGACTTTTACAATGGAATAATATTATGTAGGTTTTGCATAATGTACTGCACAAAGTATTAATTACTGCACGATTACTAAAATAATCATAAATAATAATATGCTCTTTTGTTCGTATTAGTGTGATAATTCCTCTCAATTTTTTTACAGGCTGTTTTACTACGACGCGATAATCTATGAAACACTTTACAAAACTAGCTTCCAATTATCAAAAACTAATACATATCTGAACATAAAATATATTTTCTCGATATTTTACAACATAAAAGAAAAACTATGTACCTACATTTGGCGAAAACCCTTTGGTAGCTCACTGCAGTACAAATATCCTGTCTTCTAATTTCACATGAGTGCACTTGTGATGAACAGAAACGTTTAAGTTTCCGCTAAAGAATGTATACTAGACACAAACCAACGTTTTCGTTGTAAACTAAACGCAAGCCACGACAGAGAAAAGACACATAATATATTCAAGCATTTCAAATACTCTTTGAGTTCTGTTTACGACAATATATTTAACTATCTTGAGAATGCGTTGCATATTCAACCTTAAGGTGATCATATTGCCTCGCCTGAAGTAAAAAATCTGCATAACATAATGTACTATCTGACGACATTATTATTATTTTTTTTTATTGATAGGCACGCGCTTGACCACTATCTCATCTGATGGTAAGCAACGATGTGGTCGAAGATGGAGCACGCTTACCCAGAAGTAACCTATTCACTCTTGACTTAAAGACTCCCAGGTTTTAGCTATCAGGAAACACAGACTCTGGCAGGCAATTCCACTTCTTAGCTGTTAATGTTACAGAAAATCTACACAGTTCGAGGTTACATACCCGAAGAGTCAGTAAACTTAAGTGGCAGTAGGCAGAGCACATTGCTTGCAGAACAAATAGTCGAAACGTTCAGTAGTGGCCACCGCATGACGGAAGACGAAGCGTTGAAAGTTCTCCCACAAGGTGTTGCGATGACCTGGTGAGAACCGTGGTAATCAGCTGGATGCCATGCGAGGCACAGGACCGGTCGAGGTGGTGACTAAAGACTACAATAGTATACTGGTGGTGACACTTAGTGGACGCCTGTGTCCAGCAGTGGACGTCTTTCGACTGAAATGATGAAAAGTAAATCTATTAAGAGCGTTTACGACGTACGGCATTTCATATAAACGTTCAGGTCTTCCTTCCGAAATGAATGAACCGATTGTTAAAGAAACTTCTTACGCATAAGCAGGATACAGATATGTAAAAAGTTGTAAGAGAACATTTTGGAAAAATTGTGTTAGCGCAAAATTATTGCGAACGATTTAATTTTTCCAGAGAAAAAGAGATTTCCGCTCCGATCTGTTTTTAAATAAGATATTTTGATGTGTGTGAAATATTCTCTGATAACTTTTAAAACCTATGTATTCTGCTTATGCGTAAGCGTTTAATTAAAATCGGTTCATTAATTTGAAAAATAAGGACTTAATAGGTTGTATGAAATACCATACGGCGTTAACGCTCTCAAATCTAGATACAAATTATAAAAATAATGAAGTTCACAAGCAAAAAGATGAAGCAAAACAAAGTTCAATATGACAAAAATATGGAACGAGGCAGTATTAGGTAAATATTTCGTACGTATCATGCTTTGGAATAATACAACTTTACTTTTTTGGTTTTTATAAGCGTGTTTTTCTCTGTAAACAAATACAAACGATACGTTTCCTTGCGTCGAAATAAATTGGCTTTTGTAAAGGATTTATTGCATTACGTTCTCTTCATGTCACTATTTTCTTTCATATCAAAAGGTTCGGAAGTTATGATTTTATATTTAGTGTGGAGAAACCGAAATAATGGATTACGGAATTAAAGAATCACAATTTGTAGATTCGATCAAGCTTTATAGAAAACATATAAAAGAAAATATGTATTTGAATTAATTTTAGTGATCATGCCCTGTATTACAGATTAAATCAAAGAATGATTTATTGTTTACGACCTTTTGCTCGCGACCTCCCTCATGAATGTAGATTTTCGCAAAAAAAAAAGTAGCCTATAAAAGTAACTGGCCCGTTTAACAAGTAAGCCGTGAAAACCTAACCAACAAATAAACTCACTCTCGCATTTCTAATTTATTTTATTAACATTTTTTATATTTATAATATAATACCTTCTAGCTTCCGTCAGCAGATTCTCAGCAGAAAATTATTCCTAGGAAAAATACATCTGGGATGAAAAGTAGCCTATGTGCTATTCCAGACTATAATCTATCTTCGTTTCATCCAGATCCGTTCAACCATTCTGGCGTTATTGAGTAGCTAACAAACATCCAGCCTTTCGCGTTCTCAAATTTATACTTTATTTGTTTGAACGTAAGTTGAAAAGAAAATATTGACAATAAAATTTACCTACGACTTCCCACTTAACCAAATTTCCTATGATAAATTCAAAATGAATCATTATAATCAATACCAGGCTCTTGTAATTCCATTTTACCGCTTTAGGGATTATAATATGAATATCAGCTACAAAGGTATTACCGCGAAAAACTTCAATAATTGCAAGAACAATTTAATGTCCATTAACAACTTTTCGATTTAATGTTTGCTCATTATTATTAATGACTGTGTACGAATACTGTCTGCAATAAATGCAATTTAATCCGTTTGTTCTCAGAATGAACACGTTAAGACTTTTGGTGATAAAACAGGATTTACAACAAATTTTATCATTATTTCGTTTTGTGTGTTAATTAAATGTGTTTTGTTACGATGTAGATAAACAGTGTCTTCTTGGAATTAATAAAAATGAAATATTAACACAGTTTTGCATTTTGATGTTGTTTCCAGGAGTTGATTCTTTCAAAAATGATTCTCAATAAATAATAATATGCCTACTCAACGAATCCTCTGCTAAGAGACCCATTTATCTACAGGTTGATAAAAAATTACTTCGCCCCCAATTTATTATTCATTAAATTCTGATTTCAAACCAAATCTTCAAGCTTATTTGGAGGAAATAGGCGAAATCTTCCGTTATTCAATTAATCTACAAAATTTTAATACGATTTCTCGTTCGTCACGCGCTGTCCGGAGACGATGAAAAGGCGTAAAGGCAGTTACTCCGTAACGAACCTCATCCGTTCATGACTCGACAAGGTGACGCAAATGGACTACTAATTTATGATAACAACGAAAATTGCTTTCGAAAAACCCTGGATATGCTATGAATAAAATTCCAGTTATTCGACCGACAGTTTGACCCGATTTTAATATTTAAGGGCCATTGGGTATGGTATCAGTTGCGTTTTGAAGAAAGAAAGATTGGATGGGTGCCTTTCTCTTTTTGTGAAAAAGAATAAATCTGTACCTATTTCTTTTTTGCTTTCTTTTGGTTTAGCTTTCATTCTGCTGCATGTCTTGTTTTGATTTGATATTCACTAACAGCATCCTGATTACTGTATAAAAGTATGGAAATCAACTCTATACCTTTAAAGTCTCTTGATGCTCACGTAGGCAAACAGAAAATTGACTCATTCATTTTCAATCTTTTAAACTCTCCAATCCCCAACTTAATTCAGTCTCATCCGACTCCTACGGATTTCCCCAGAGAGCCTGGCCATTTGTATCCCAAAACTGTACAAAAGAAATCGTAAGACACAAATTATCCATTTTCAGGCTACTAGGCCATTAATAGGTTGTCAGTCCTCCTAAAATGTATAGCCTTTTTTCAAAACGGGCCATTCTAAAACCCTTGTAAGTGAAGGACCGAAGTTACGACTCGGTACTTCGATTACAGGCTTTTTCTTTGGCAATTTTATGTGGGGATTAGCAAGGGACGCCGGGTTGGTCCTGATCTGAATGGATTTCTGTCCCCATTTTTATTATAGGTTTGCTATACATCATTGTTGAATGTTTGAATGTATGCTAGTTTTCATTTTTATGAGGCTGTAAATATGGGCCGGATTTTGGACTTGAATTGATCTTTTTGAGTCATGATTGGGGTATGAAATTATTTTATCAGAAAACGAAATACGACTATTTATAGCTAGCTTGCTAGTGACTAGACTGGTATTTGATTGCTTACTTCAAATAAAGCAGGCAGTTTAGCTTATTTGGAGTTGAGAGAAATTCATTAATCAGAGATACTCGTCATACCCAAAGTTATCCAAAGTGGCAGTATAAAGAGGAAATAATTATCATAAATATGAAGTAATCTGCTCAATTATGTATATCTACGAATATTCCATCCCTCCCAAGGTGTAACACAAAAACGTTTCATTTAATAGGATCAGAGAGCAAAAATAAATAGTTAAGAATAAAAGATGCTACGAGCTACGGCGTAGCGAACGAGATGAGCCTAGGTCACGGCTACGAGCCAGGCCTGGTTTCTCGTAGCCTCGTAGCTATCGCTACGATTATTGTTATTGAACTTTGTAGCTTCTTCATCTTTGTGTTGGGTTCCAAAGAAAGTCAATTGTTAGAGATTGATTAATTTTCTGGAGGAAGAAATTGGTCCACGTCAATGTTTAATTCTGTAACTTCTGAATCAATCTGTCAAACATTTCTAGATACAATTTTGACAAGTTTTTTACGTTTCGTCTTTGAGATTATTATTGGATTTTAACGTTTTGATTTCGGGTATTGGCTTTAAAAATAGACATACAGAATTTTTTTTTTTTCAGCGATAACAATTGTCAAAAATGTGTGCAAAGCTGTGCGCTATCAAAATCTCACTTGTTAATCCCACAAACTTTAACATTATTACTGCATTTGCTATTGCCGTGGAAATACCAGAGACACTAGACGAAGTGCCATTCCGATTCGATTGTCGAACTGCCAAAATACAAGTCAATTCTATATTATTTTGACGTTTTGACAATCGCCACACGACCTCTGAGAGAATGTCACTAAACTTGTCTACAGCATCTAAGAAGGCATTTAATATTAATCACAATATTTAAAAAAATGTAGATCGTTATAATTATGAGACTTCCTTTGCCCTGTTTATAAAATATAAAACCACCAGAAATAAAGTGTTCAACTCAAACGCCACTTACAAGGGCCCTATCTAACTTGGCATTATTTCAAACTCCAGAGCCACATAACCAATTAATTTAACAGTCCCAACAGGCCAAAAATTACTCCAACACTTATCATACGAGTACGTTAACAAAAAACGTGACTCCACTAATATTTCCAGGCCATATGCTGGTACTGTTTTGGACCCTCTGGGGTCTAAAACAATAAATAATAAGCACGGGACAACGTTGGGCGTACGCGCAATAAACGTAATGAAAATAAAAACACGATTATTTTTAATGTCCGATTCATGGCAGCAAATTTGAAGTGCGTCACAATGGTTATGCTTCTCAATCCCATATATTTTGGTCTTTTGAAAATATTGCCATCGATCACAGAATGTTACTTTGTCATTCTGGTTCTTCTTGGCTCCATCTTGAAATTTTTTTTTACTACGTAGGTACCAGTAATAAAGTCTGTAACTTAAACGCCATTAAAAGGGATTTATCCTACTTCACGTAATTTAAAACCCCGGACAACGATGAACGTACGCGCAATAAACGTAATAAAAAATAAAAACACGATTATTTTTTATGTCCGACGCACGGCAGCAAATTTTAAGTGGGTCACAACGGTTATGTTAAATTGTTTTTGTAATGTTATATTTCTATTAGTCTGCTGTTTGCGTTTCTTTTTTTTAATGAAGTCGCGTTTGGTTGCACAACATGCTCATCCTGACGCCAACACTGGTTATGAAGTTACTTCACTACGATTGTTTCTATAAGAAAAAGTCGTATAGCGTCTAATTTTTGTCAAATATATTGTTTTTAAATAAAAAACATTTTTTTAAATAAAAATATTTTTTTTTAAATAAAATATTTTTTTTTTAAATAAAAAACATTTTTTTTATTACGGAAATAATCAATGACCCACAAAACTGTTAGTCTATGTTGAACAGATAGGTACTTATTTTTCCTGCCAGGATTGCGGAATTTGTTCGAAAGAGTCACCGCGGTCCTGTAACGCAAAAAGCATTTGGAGGAACACGAATGGGTAACCAGTAAGCGTCTGACACTCCCTTCCACTCCGTCCGTCTCCGTCGGAAGCAGTCATTTGATGATTGCCCATCTTTAAAAAAGGCTCATATTTTTAAACATAGGTATATGTTAATAAATATTCTAAAAATGTGAACGTCCTCTTTTTTTTCGAACAAAACCATAAAATAAAATAAAAACCTAGTTACACTACCGACCAAAATCTGAGACCCAAAAAATATTCGTACAAAAAAGTCGCTCCAGGCTATAAACATGACTGTTCTGTCTAATGGCTACATACAAACAACTTTTATATTAACGGCCTAACATTAGCACTTTTTTTTTTTGCTGACAAAATGTTAAAAACGAGCCCTTTTTATTTCATTGCTGGGTACACTTCAAACAATGGCGTTTATACGGGGCCTGTTTGTCCAGGTAAATGGTTTCAGGGTTCATTGGCGTTTGAACCGTGAATGGTTCAACCTATCCCATTTCAGAATAAATGCGCGATGCTGTTTATTTGCGGTATTCTACTTCTATTTTAAACGCAAAAGTTTGTGAAATAAGGCTGATGTTTGTTACTCTTATAAGTAAAAACTCTTAAACGATTTTTATAAATAAAAAAAAACATGATAATAAAATAACACAAAGGATTTTAAGGAGAAATACTAATTAAACGCAATCAGAGCCGCGAATCACAACTAGTTACATGTTAAAGCTGAATTCTTTAAAAGATTTGATAGCAATAACTTCACTCTTAAGAGCGTTTATGCGGTACTGCTTTTCATACAAACTTTCAAATCATAATTCTTCAAAATGAATGAACCGATTTTAACGAAACTTGGTATGCATACGCTAGATATCCAGGTCTAAATAGTTATCAGAAAACATTTTTGAAAAAATTACCGTTAAAATCGGTTAGTTTCGGTCGGTTAGTTTGTATGAAATGACATTCGGCGTACACGCTCTTAAGTGAGACTTTTACATATTGGCGAAAAGTAGAAATACTATACTTAGTAGTACCTATGTCTGTGACACCAACCCTTCGAGAAATAAGACATATATATATGACAATATACAGAAATCAACATCTACATCAATCTATCTCCTCTATCCTCTCTATCCTCTACATCACCTACCTATAATGTCTTGAGCTAATGACGTAATCCTGCAAGAGACATTTATCTTATTGCATTCAATAACAAACACTCGGGTCATACATACTGACCGTTATATCGACAACCGACGCTGCATTAATTAAGTACCCGTTAATCATCAAAATACCGTAAATTAGGATGCAATCCATTGGTTTACTGAAGATGTTCGGACCAATATATGTGTGGAGACCAAGCGTGACTGCCGAGTGTGCAATGGAGTCCTAGATTTGATTCACAGGTCGAGTAAAAAATGTTGTTGGGTTCTTCCAATAGGAATTTCTCTATGACAGTCAGGAAGTTAGTGGTGTGACACCCCCGTGCCTCGGAAAGCACGTTAAGCCGTTGGTCCTGCGCCAGATCTCTCTCCGGTCGTGTCGGGTTGCCGTCTCATAGGAATATGAGAGTGATGGTAGAGGCAGTGCACCTGTGTTTGCGCACACACTTGTGCTATAATATGTCCCGCGCCGATAGCTAGTCTCCGTTGAGATTGCCCGCCATGGCCGAAATCGGTCAGGAGGACTATATGTGTGGAGAAAAGACTACAAACAAGAAACATCATCATCTGCCTAGCCTTTTTCTAAATTTATTGCTGTCGGCTTCCAGTCAAACCGGGTTCAGCTGAATACCAGTATTCTACGTGGACTGGCTGCCTACCAGACGTACACAACCCATAAACTGGGTAACACGATACTTCTTGGCAAGACTGGAGTCAGATTTTCTGGCTTCTGACAATCCGTCACAACTGCCAAAGATCTATAAATGACAGCTGGGACTAACTAACGGCTTAACGTGCTTTCCGAAGCACGGAGAAAATTCGATATGCTATGATGGTCACCCATCCACAGACCAACCCCGACAAGCGTTGCTTAACCTTGAAGATGACTGTAATTATTAAGCCACGAGCTCCTCAACTACAAACAAGAAACATGTTTTTTTATTTTTTTTTTGTTATAGATAGGCTCTGTCCTTTTCTTTGCTTAGAAAAAGGAGAGGGAGGTCTTTGCCCAGCAATGGGACGAAATAAGCTAAATAGATTATATTGATAGGTTTGCGTTTCACCAGAATCTCACCTGATGGAAAATGATGATGTGGTCGACAACGGAGCACGCTTGCCTAAAAGTATCCATTCACACTTCAAATTCCCCACGTTAATACAACATATTCTTAAGGTCAATTTAATAAAAAAAAAACAAAAAACTGGCCCTCTCTAAAGCAGTTTGCAGAAAGAAAACCCAACACAATACGATGCTATTCATGTTAAAACGAGTTTTTCTTCCCCGAGAACAAACCAGCCAGTGTATTGTAATGTCAATTGTAGTACGAAGCGAGCAGGAAAGACCTCCTTTTGAAGTAGGCTAAAAAAAGTAATATACAGTGTCTGCCAAGTCATAAGCTATGGCAGTATCCACTCCGCTTCCTAATAACATTTTAATAATAAACTCGCGCACGGAACAAAGGGAATGCCTTTGCCATAGTGTGCCGTGAGTCATGAGAGGTAGCGATAAGCGTGTAGGCACAAAAAAAAAATATTTTCAAAATGGTGTGTAATTTAGACCCATTCTAAATTACACACCATTTTGAAAATATTTTTTTTTTTTGAAACAACTTTAAAAAAGAATTTAAATTATTGTCTAATGCTGGACGCAATCTCCTGTAAGTAAATTAATAGTAAATTCCCTATTTAAAATTCTTTTGATTTCTAACATGTTAATATCAGTTGTTGCAAGAAACCATTTCTTACAAACTGCACAACCAGAGCAGGTCTAAAGAATTTTAAGAATAACGTGTTTAAAATAAATCTGAAACAAACTGAATACCTATTTATTTTACTTAGCGTGTAAATTGTCTTATCGCTACAGCAGGACACCCGCTCTAAGCTCATGACTCAAACGAAAAAAGAAAAGAACGGAGATTTATAGTGGATTCCCGCGGCCACAAATCAACCGTAGCCGTCAGAATTTGTGTGAATTTATACGATATATATGCAGTTTTTCTGGCCACTCACTGTAATGTTTCTTTGCGTAAAATTGTACCAAGAATAACGTAACAGCTCATTTTATTTGCACGACACTGTATTTTTAAATCTAAATGGTTATTTTGGTTGCACGGCTGTGTATTTTTAGGGTTAGCTCAATTAGAACGAATCATGGGTTCCGTGATTATTTAAAAACGTACAAATTGCTTATTGTTTTTAAATAATGCTTATTTTACTTTATTGTCTTCAATGGAAACCCTTTCCGTTCAATTTTGAAATAATAATTTCTATTTTACTGCAGAATGTATCTAGTGAAGTAGGTACTTGAGTAGTAACATTCCTCAACTGTCCAACAACTAATCAGTTTGCAAGCCAACTAAACACAGACTATTCGTCTTAACAAATCATGACGAAACCTAGGAAACAAATTAAAGGACTCAAGTGTCTTAGCGAGTAATTCGATCGTCGATTCATTTGATTCGTTCCAACTCGATGGGTCTTATCCTATTTGTGGATGGATTAAGTCCAGGAAATGGTTTGGTGGCTTTACCAGATTATCCTCGAGGATCTAAGGTATCAAGACACTTGGGTACGAATTAAGAGCGCCTTTTCTGTGAATTAGAGAGGAGCTGCGTCATACGTCTTAATGAATTGCTGTGGGTTGGTCGTTTTCTAAAATTCAGCATAAAATACGAAATCATCTGTTTTAAAGATTGTGTTGAGATGGGCTGCCAGCATTACGAAACATACCAAAAAAAGTGATTGTTTTTGCACTCTTCTAATTTGAAGTCAGATATCCGAATGCCTTTCATAAGGTTTCGGAAAATAACGTTAATATTCGACTAGATCTTGCAAAAAAACTTTTAACAAAAAAAACGAGCGGCGCGCGCGGCGTTGCAATAAACCCCTGTTCTCAAACTGAACATCGAATGCTCTAAATGGGCTGCAAACTTCTGACTTCTCCATCGCGTCGGAAACCCACTTTTGTTCTCAAGCGGCTTCAAACAACGAAGTCCCAATTTCTTTCAGCAATCAAGTCACCATAAGTTTTCGTTTTATCCGCGATAGTAACAGAGAAACAAAGCGAAGTCATTCCACGTTAATGAAATTAAAGCGCTTTTTTTGCTTGAACAACAAAAAGTTTTTCAATTAAATGAACTCAAGTTCTTATTGTGTGTTAGACTGTTTCTGTCTAAGGTTATTTAATCTTACTTCTTATCGCATTTTCTTAATCTGAGGAGATTGTTTTGAAACGTGTCGTTAAGATTATTTTGGGAGCGAAGTATTTTTAATTTTACTTTTTTTTAACGTAAGCATGTTAACATTATTTTTTCTTTCTTAAGCATTTTTGCCTTAAGTTTTAGGTGATTAAGGTGTAATAAAAGAATTTTTTTCTTGTTTTTGTTTAGTTACTCAATAATTGTACGTGATTTTATTAATGAGTAGCAAGTTTTATTTTAGGTAACCAATAAATGTACATAACTAACTTAACTATTTTTATCTACTAAACCTAACTATTTTCACAGTTTAAATTACTACGCTCACGCTTCAAATGAGCAGCTGTAAAATAATTTAAACTTAACGATACAAACTAGACTAATAATTACGAAATAAAGTGCAAACGTGTATAAAAACAAAATAAATCATTGGGCGTAACAAAAAAATCATCCACATCGCTGTCAGTGACAAAACTACCCAGAACACTGGCAGCATTGCGTTAATGTGGAAATGAAAACAACGGAGCTGAAGTTTAATTTAAAGTAAATATATTAATAACAAGCAATATAGTTACAAGTGAGTGTCGCGCAGGAAAAAGACATGACAAAAAGAAAACGTCAAGGCTAGTTACACTTGATAGTACCTAGATGGCGCTAGTTCTTCACTGGCTTGTGTTCATTCATTTACTACGGTTAAAAAAAATCACATTCAAAACATTATAATTGTACTGTATGTTTCATGTGGGTCTTTTGCGACACTGAATTGTTTTCAACTGAGCAGTTTAATGGTGGCCTGGTTTAATAATACATAAAAAACTTAATACTTATTACTTCTAGTCATCACCTATCTATTCTGAATTACTCAACTAACTTTTGAAGTCTGCTGAGGGCCTAAGTTGTTGTTGACGTATAAGTAAAGTAGGTAACGTAACATTTTACTATCACTATAATACTCGTTTCGCACCTAATATTATTTGTATTTGATACCAAATTCATAAATTTAAAAATAAAATTATACCAAAATACTATGGCGTTGTAATTTTTTATATTCACTTATGGTAACACGATACTGTAACGTACTTTATGTCTAAATATTCGTGCTAGGCCCTTTGAAGGAAATACGACAGCATAATCCTTCGCTCCTTTACAAATTTCAACGTAAATATGAAATAATACACATGAGGCCAGGAAAATGTACACAGCACACAGTGTACAATATCTTAGCGGTACGCATTCAGCATGGCGTCACTCTGACTTTGTTAAACCGATTAGCTGTTCATGTGAGCGCTGATTATAGCATTGTGCTGGGTGAATTATTATGCAAGTACGTGTAACAATACGTTGGAGTATATTGTTGGATTGTTGGAAATGTAGTACGTCCATAGGATTGAAGCTCCTAATGTTATGTAAATCCCGTGCCAGTACTAATGTGAGTTACTAAGGCCCATATTTCAAAACATAAACTCCAACTCCAACATGAGCACGAAAAAGCCAATGAAAGCTCATCGACGTTTTCGTAATCGAGAGATGAGCAAACAAATGCAAAAACTTCATTTTATGACAAGCTCCGATGTAGTTGGAGTTCGAGTTAGTTGGAGTTTACGTTTTGGAATATGGGCCTAGGTGAACGTTGTCAATGATTCAATCATATAATTATTAATCGCACTTGCAAAATTAGTCTGGCTTTCTCTTCGTAGTCACCTAGCTGGCACATAAATATTTTATTCGATGTTATTATCGCGTATTTTCCAATTGCCAACATGAGCATAAAAAAGCACGTAGGTATTTAATGTTGTTGTGTGTGTGTTTTTCACAATTCACAAAAGCATGGGGACGAGTGGAGGTAGATATTGACTGGCGTTTGAAAAGGGTGAAAGTATCTGAAGTACTTATTTGCCTCTCATAAGGTGAATGCATGGTTTTGTATTGTATAGCCTCCTACGTCATATTATAGATATCGTCAGAACATAAAGTTCGTGAATTAAATGAATGATAATCTTATATAATTGAGTCAACTGGCTACCTACCTACCTACCCTACACATAGTTTACGTCCTATTCTCAGACCTACTGAATATACACAAAATTTCATAAGAATCGGACGAGCCGTTTTGAAGGAGTATGGCAAACTAACACTATGACAAGAGAATTTTATATATTAGATGAAGATAATAAAGCTGAAGAGTTTCTTTGTTTGTTTGAACAGAAAATAACGGGATATGCGCGAACGAAGACGCCGGGCTAAAGCTAGTTCTTTTATAAGTGTACAACTGTACATCATCTTCATCCACAGCCCGACTTTGCCCACTGCTGAGCATGGGCCTCTTTTTTCTTGTGCCAATCCCCACGTCCCTTGTTCACATTGTATACATAAATAAATAAATAAATAATACATAGTATCATAAAGATAACAAGATAAACGAACCTGCCACACATTGATCGATGTAAACTGAACATCATATTCCCGAGACATCAAACATTCAACATATTCTAACTTTATTTTCTCGGGTACGTTCACCTTTGCTTACGTCAGCAAGTTGAAAGGGTAATGTTATTTCAACTTCTTTATACAATCTAAAAATAACAACTTTTATTACTGTTGTATAAGGATATACAGGGTTATTTGTTAAACACCAACAACCTTTCAAGGGGAAAAATTAAATCATTACTACATTAGAAAAGTATTACGTACTTTCTTCTCCTCGCGTCATATTCCTCATTGCTGAGGGTCGTGAGTCCCCCCGATGAGTGGTCAACTTCTGATTTACAATGTCTCTCCACCAGTGTCTGTCGTTGGCATAATGGAGCGCATCATGCAGCTTGATGTTGATTACGTTAGATTATTGTTAGGAAATCAAATTAAAAATAATAAGGAATATACATGAAAGAAAATACTAAACTGTTTATCGAATAATACAAAAAAATGAATGTGATAATAACAGTGAAAACAGAATCAAAAAACCGGCCAAGTGCGAGTTGGACTCGCGCACGAAGGGTTCCGTACCATTATCTATAAAAAACGGCAAAAATATCACGTTTGTTGTATGGGAGCCCCAGTTTAATATTTATCCAATTCTGTTTTTAGTATTTGTTGTTATAGCAGCAAAAGCGGCGTCAAGCAGCCTGCTGTGTTTCGTCGACGCGTGGGAGTACCAGTGCCTCAAGGCATCTTCTGGGCACGCTCGCTTCATCATGGACCTCATCTGTCACTTTCCATCGGGCGTGATCGAGGTCAAGAGCTAGCTCATTCATAAATAAAATAATAAAAAAAAAAACAGAAATACATCATCTGTGAAAATTTCAACTGTCTAGCTATCATGGTTCACGAGATACAGCCTGGTGACAGACAGACAGACAGACGAACAGTGGAGTCTTCGTAATAAGGTCCAATTTTTATCCTTTGGGTACGCAACCCTAAAAATTATATAAAATGTGAACGATATTTCTGTTCTATCCTACGTCCTATGCCACGACATGGTCTGTTCTGGTGACAAGTTTTATCCAAGTTCGTTTAGCCGTTAAGAAGGTAAGAAGAGACTGACAGTGTTACTTTAGCATTCATAATATTAGTATGGAAGTATGTCGCCAATTCCATTTCATATTAAGAAGAGGTTCTAAGCTTGTTGTAGGTTTTCGCAGGCCAACCATAAATTACAGTACAGCCATTTGGCAAGGTTCAGAACCTTATACAAGTTAAGGTTTTTGCGGGTCGACCGCACAGCCATATTTCACCAGCTAACTTCCAAGTCGCAGGGTACAGGGGGCGAGCACCAATTTAACTTTACATAAGTATAAACTGATTACTTCTACCGGTTGAAGATGACCCAAAAACCCAAGAAGGTCGCGCAATAACACGAAGGGTAGCGTAATAGCTGTAGTGAATGGCTGGCTGGAGGGAAGGCAATGCACGATCCGCGTACATAGCACACGGTTGCACGAATTTAATGGAAGTATTCTAGTTTCTTGATAATGGGTAAATGCCTATTTAAGTATTTAGGCTCCGTACGGTGTCGGACGTAAAAGAATAGCACCATCCCATCACTTCCCGTGGGTGTCATAAGAGGCGACTAAGGGACTCACCAGAGAATAGGAAGCGGCATTCTCTGTAGGTTCCTACATAGCTACAGCTACACTGCGATCGCAAACCCGCCTGCAAAGCGTGGCGATTATGGCAACCCCCCCCCATTTGGGGGAGGCCTATGTCCAGCAGTGGACGTCTTTCGGCTGATATGATGATGATGATGGTGAACGCCCATTTGTACCGCAATACAGCGCTTTTGTCTTCTAGAAGCTTGATCTATCCATCACCATCATCATTTCAAACGAAAGACGTCCACTGCTGGTCATTGGCTAGGTGGTGTGAGTGGGGGAATGTTAGCCAATGAGAGAACAAGACTCTTACAGAAAAATAATTCGAATTGCTTTATTGTCGTAATCAGTATAATGAAGTCGATACACTTGTAAAATTCGTATCTTGGTACTGCGTTAAAATTTGGTACAGATTTGTTAGAAAACTTTTACCTGAGGAATGAAAATGGCGGATTGACAGCTTTTGCAAAAAATAATATGTGACACGAACATTTAAACATAATTATTTTAAGCTCCTATTGTAATTTGTTATTTCTTACAATAAGTCTAAGATTGTAAGTCACTCGGCGTATAACTGTGACATGCGCTTCACAATATTTTCACACTGCAATAAAATAACAGTGAGACTGGATCGAAGTGAAACGTGTTTCAATTTACATTGTGGCAGCAGCTGATGAAACCTTGGATGTAGATGAAATATTGAACTTTACAATGTGTGTAGATATGTTTGCTGACACCTCTAACGTACATTCCCACTGCAGTAGAGGTTTCCCTTCTATCTTTCCTGCTTTTGGCCAGTCTATTAATAAGGTGTACAACCCGTCATCTCTTTCTAATGCGAGTCATATACTTACGTTCAATTTTTATGATCAAACAGGCTGGTTCAAACTGTTTGATCAAATAAAAATACTAAATTTCGTATTTCTCCATGCCATTATTCGACACATATTTCATCAAATTTTCCTACAGATTTTTATGCCAATTTGATAAAACTGTTTGAACTAGCCTGTTTGATCAAATTACTTGAACGTGTATGACCCGAATTAGTCTGCAGCGATGACCTTTCCTGGAGTATGTGATTTACTCAGTGGTATTGATTGCTCATTGTTCCTCCGACGTGCATCAGATGTGTCTTTGAGATTATACTAGTACTAACTGCCACCCGCGGCTCCGCCCGCGTGAATATCGAAAATTATCCCAAGGGAACATATTACAGAGATAAAAGGTGTTCTATGTATTATTTTAGACTATAATCTACCTCTTTGATAAATTTCATCAAGATTCGTTTAACCGTTTTGACGTGATTGAGTAACAAACTTCATTCGGCATTTATAATTATTAGTATGAAGGTATAGATTAGTCTTAGCACTGGAGTGACCGCGTATCCCAAGACGCAGCGTATGTAGGCCTCCTATAAGACTAATGACCTGATGAGGGTCGGGGACAGCTGATGGATGCAACATTCACATGAACGATCGATGTGACACTTGAGAGAGACCCATGTCCAACAGTGGACGTCTTTCGGTTGAAACTATGGGTTTTACCACTGATGAAAACATAATAAATCACGTGCCATATAAAAATGATCAGCTTGGGAAAATGACCGTACCTACATTTTAACATGTTTCAAACGACTTTTTGTTCACAATAATTACATAGAGCTTAGTGTTGGCATCGTGCCAAAAGTTAGGTCATAGGCTCTTCTGCTTGCTTGAACCCTAATAGCTAAATACTTACTGTAACCGGAATATTCTATACACTTGTCCCTAATCATTCTTGAGTCAGTAATGACGGTACTATTTCGAGATTTAGCTTTGATGGAATTATGTGTAATATTTTGATAAGAACAGCTACGGGCACTGTAGTCGATCTTACCATAAAAACAAGACGTGATTTCATCGAGACAATAATTCCATAGTAGTACAACTATGACCACAGTGCGACTGGTTTAAGACAAAGCTTCTACACATGCAGACAATTTATGAAACACGTAAAGCGATAACCCTGCCTGCTCGCTGTACGTTGGCTATTTCAAACAACGAAATCCTACTTTCCTTGCGACATTCTCCTCCGCCTTAAGGCATAAGTCATGCAATTTAAAATAACCTGTCACAACTGCATACATTTTTGCAGCAAAGTGACGTATTTTGCTAGAAGCAGCCCTGCGACGGCCCCAGGCAACGTTGCCAATCTCGCGACAAATAACATTTTTAAAATTGCAACTTTGGAAAATAGAGATACGCGGCTCTGAACCGTTTAATAGTGATTTACGATCCGATAAAAATTTCAACTTTTCACATTAACGTGTCAAGTTGGCTTTATTGTATTTATAACTTAGTTCTCTGCCGCTCTGTAAGTAAAAATTATTGTGTTAAAGGAAGAAAACTAGAACTTTAAATAGTTGTTTTCTCGTCGTAGGCGATAAGTTTTAAGAGGATTATTGTGAATAAAAGTACCTACAGTTTTATTTAAATTAATGGTTCTCTCAGGAAAAAATATTGTTGAACTTATACAGACGCTATCTTTTTTTCTGTGTAAATTTAGAAAGAAAGAAATTTTAGAATGCCCCTTCAACCTGAAAAGGGTGTTAAATGAAACACAGAAAATAAATCAATAAATCAATCGCCAAATGGCGGTCATCAAATTAACCATGTCAGAGGCCCTTAGGCCCTAGACAATGTGTCATTCAATTAGCGAATGCGACTGTCGAAATTCTAAAACGTAGGGATTTGATCACGTGACATTTCGATAGCATCTGTCAATCCCACTTAATTTTGACGAATTGACAATCGCCTTCGCCACGTTACCGTTGAAAGAGTCTCACTTGTCTCGAGCCCCTTGAGGCGCTTTAGAAACTCTGACACTTGGGGGTGTCGTTAGACCTTACTGCTCACACAGCAAGAAGGAGAAGACAAAAAATCAACCTACTCTTTAGGTACATAATAATATAATACAAGCTTTTGCCGTCGGTTCACTCGTGTTTCTTTGGATTTTCGCAATAAAAATAAAAATACTTTAACCATATCCAGGGTCCCTGGATCTCTCTTTACCCAATCGTCAAAATCAGTTTGATAGTGTAACAAATAAACAAACTTACTTTTTTATGGATGGGAAATTATCAAATGACTCCTTCCGCTCTGGGTGGCGCGGGAGGGAGTATCAGACTCTTACAGACTAAAAGCCTTAAGTGTTCCTCGTAGTACCCATTGCGTTCCAGGGCCGCGGTGACTCTTTCGAAAGAAATCCGCAACAAACAAACTCACTTGGATTAAAAAGATTAGTTAGAATTAAGAAGTACATAATCATGCTCACATTTAATCCACTCTAAATAAACCATAGGTATTTGAGCAGCAAACCTCCCACCATATTTTACGATCTGCCTTTGTTCCAAAAATCAGCATGGAAAAATTCCATAGCCAAGATGATGGATCTATTTCCCACCAATTCGGAGGCCAATAGGCCTCATAAAATGGCCGAATATACTTCCGTATAGACCCTCGTATTTATCAAGCAAAACGCACGAGCTGTTGGTAATATCAATAAAATATTATGAGTATTTTTTTGCATACTCGTCTTAACATTATTTTGATGAAATAAGTCTGGTTTGGTCCAACGTTTGGATGGAGCGCATTTTATCAACAAAAAGAAATGAGCCCTAAAACGTTTATATCGAGAAATTTGTACAGGATTAGTTGAAGAAATAAATAATACAGCAGCAGATTATATACCTACTATAGTTACTGAGAAAACAAACAGTATTTTGTGAAAGAAAATAGCTTTTCTATCCAAAAACGTTTGGACAACAGATTTATTTGATCGTGATCCTTAATATACCTAAGTTTGAAAAGAAATTGAGTACGATATACACATAGGTACATACCTATGTGTATATCGTACTCAATTTCTTTTACATAGGCATAAAGTTTTATGTAGATTGCCATAAATCAAGGGTTTAGGTAGGTAAATACTTAAGCAACGAATGTCCTTAGTCGTAAAAAATAAAAAAATAAAACTCAGTTTGAGAGCCTAATCTTTGCAACTGATCAATTTCTTCAGCCAGCGTGATAAGTTTTATTGACAGCCACCATTCTCAAACCCATAGAAATATTATCAGATTTTTTCGAGACTCAGCGAATACTAAAACGAATATCTGACACCATTCGAGCGTTATGTATGTACTTGTTGGATCCTATAACGCTGCGGAACTTCCACTTACGAACCCAACGCAATCTGAACTTAATTTTGTAGGTCATAAAGTTGATTTCTCTGTAAGAACTCGTCTATTTTGATGTGATCGTAAATTACCAAAGGTAGTTTCGGTCAGTATGGGCGCTTATGAGCAAGTCACCAGATTCTCAACTCACCAGATTCGCAACTAACCAGATTCTCAATTCACCAGATTCGCAACTCACCAAATGTACAATGAAACACAAAGTCACAAAAAGTCACAGAATAGTACCTACCTAGATACTTTATTCACAAAAAAAAGTAAAAACACGTTTTGGAATTGCAATTTCTTCTAAACTATTAGAACTCAGAGCTTTGAAAAAAAAAACGTTTTATAGCAAAGAAGATGGCTAAATGACTGCCCCAAGCATGTATTTTTATTAAATATACATTCATGAATTGTGAAAAAGAGTTGGATGCCGACCGGCCTCCGTCGCGTGGTCGAGGCCTATTTGACGGATAGGGCTGTCATCTACCCCGGTCACCGGGGAGAGATGTCGTGCGGTGTTCCACAGAGTTCGGTTCCGGGGCCGCTCCTCGCTGACGATACGCTGGTCCTGGCGCAGGGTAGGTCGTACCAGGTGGCAGCCGACCTAATGACACGCGGAATTGCGATAGTCCTTGAGAGGATCCGAAATTGGGTCTCGAGGAACCAGATCAGGAGGGGTTAACATCGGCGTCGGGTCGAGGATCAGGTACCTGGGACTAGTTCTCGACTGCCGATGGAACTTCGAGCATTTCCGACATTTGGCTCCCAGACTGGAACGGGCCGAGGCTACCTTCAAGCGGCTTCCGATACCTGAACGCGACCCAAAGGGTCATGGCCTGGCTGGCCCGGGGAAATACGCACGATCTCCGGCGAGGCGGCGAGCCTCCTTATCGGATTGCCACCATGGGACCAGGACGCGAGAGCTCTCGCGCACTTTTATGCGTGGCGTGTCGAGGCGCTGCACTGGGGCAAAACTCCGCTGTCACGGCAAATTGCAGCGCGGTGGACGGAGCTCTGGCAAGATACCATCGCGGTATGGAGACTGCGACTATCGCAACCCAGTGCTGGGCAAGCCACTATTGTGGCGATGAGTCCCCTCTTTGAGGAGTAGCTAGAGAGGCGCCACGGCGTCCTTAATACCTTCCACCTGTTGCAAGTACTGACCGGACACGGTTGTTTCGGGAGTTACCTGTTTCGGATTCAGCTTGAAAATACGTCCGGGTGTTATCACTGTGAGGATCGGTCGGAGGACACGGTGGAGCATACGGTGGAGGTCTGCCCTGCTTGGGCGGAGTACCGCCGTGTCCTCGTCGAGGCGATCGGCGGCGGCGACCTCTCGCTTTCGACCCTGGTTCAATCCTTAGTCGAGGAGGCATGGAAAGCAGTCACCTCCTTCTGCGAAGCAGTAATGCTAGTGAAGGAGGAAGCGGGCCGCGTGATGGAGAAGCAAACTTCACGCCCTAGCCGTCGAAACAGAAGAAGACGGCCCGGGCGTCGGGAGTCGCAGGGCGATTCCCGGCCACCGTAGACGCTGGCCTGCGGACGGCGAGCGTTGAGTGGCTCGCTGTCCAGGCCCGGGTCACCGCTTTGTGTTCCACGCGCGCGGATGGTTTTTAGTTATGAAGAGTCTGACACGCCCTTGCGCTCCACCCCGAGCGGAAGAAGTCATTTGATGTTTGCCAATCCATAAAAAAAACCTCCGCTCTTGATAAAAAAATATATATTACCTACCTACCGAAAGTTTAATTCAATTCGCGGTTTACTGAACCAATTGGTTCCACCAGGACGAGACCTGTTATTAACAGCCCGCGACTTCGAACGCGCATATCCCCTTTTTACCCGATCCCATAAAGCCTAATCCAGCTTCATCATGAACAAAAGGAAAAAAGCTATCTTAAACAAAAAGAATTTTCCAAATCGGACTGGTAGGTTCAGAGATTAGCGTGTTCAAATAAACAAACTCTTCAGCTTTATTAATGCTACTACTAAATATAGAAATCATAGTAGGTAGTCAGGAGGTTAAAATAGTAGTAAGTACATATTTAATTTGACGGTTCATATAATTTATGTGTTGGACAGTACATAATCTGATGAGTTGCGAATCTGGTGAGTTGCGAGTCTGGTGAAATGCGAATCTGGTGAGTTGAGAATCTGGTGACTTGCTAATAAGGGAGTATGGGCTCTATTTCGAACGGGATATGGGCTATTATAGTTTGGGATTATGTTGAAATTATCTTTGTGATCTTCTTAGACCTAGATCGTTCACAGTGTTGTGATGCGTACATTTTTTATTACTAGGGTCGCTTGTCGATATCAGACGAAACAACACTTTCTAGTATTAAATTAGTACTTCATACAAACAAATACCGATACGTCGGATTATACATATTCCTATGAATATTGTAGATATGCATCACTTCACGCAATTTTATTGTGTCGTAAAATAAAGTTAACATAACAGAAAATGAGAACTCGTGATATTGAGGGATAATGAGAGAGTAATAACGACTTTACCTATGAAGAGGTATTATTATTCGATATACGAGTACTATTATCATTAGATGCAGAATAGTTACGGAGTTATCAAAAACACAAAAATGACAAACATAATACTTAATAGATTGTACAGTGAAAAAAATGGATTTAGAAAAACATACGAGC
This sequence comes from Melanchra persicariae, assembly GCA_947386135.1. NCBI lineage: Eukaryota > Metazoa > Arthropoda > Insecta > Lepidoptera > Noctuidae > Melanchra > Melanchra persicariae. Next base: position 20,595,313 of record OX376650.1, read on the forward strand.
AGCAAACAAACAAAAAAAAATTATATAAACTAGTGATTTTTTTTTTCATTTGAGATGGGTTTGCTTTTGACTGTAGTCTAGGGTCTGTGACAGAGACAAAGTCAAATTCATTCAAAACACTCAGAATACAGAACAAACCAGAAGAGTGTTCAATCACATTTGTACGCAGCGCATTGTGTCCAAAACAACTTTCCACCAGCGCCTTACCCCCATCCGTGTAATGTTACCTGCGCACCATGACATTTCCTCTTTTAGGGTAAAATTAAAACAACTAAAAGGCACACTTGACTATAACACGCGCGTCGTCCATTGACTAATGGATAATTTACTCGCCATTCCGGCGTGGTTTACACTACCTCACATTTGTATTCTGAGTCAAAACAATAACTAAATGGATTATCAGTGGTGTTAACAAAAGCCAAATATTATAAACCAATAAAAGAAAACGATAACTAAAATCACATAATCAATTAATCACATCACACTATCATAGTAAAACCCATACTTGACACGCCCCACAAAGCTAAAAGACAATTCAATTTCAAAATATAACATGATAAAGTAGTTCCTAGCTGTCTCTTCACTTTGAGTTCCGTATGTAAAGTCCCTTAGTCTGCCTGGACTTTAATTATAACTTCAGAGTTTCAGACATGTCTCCCACGCCTGAAGTGCGGTGTAAACGTTTATTACTTGGGACGTTTGATTTTATGAATAAATTGATGGTGGTACCCAGTAATGTTGGATTTAATGCAAGCGTGAATGTTCCGAAATTGTTCGAAAGAGTTAACGCTGCCATGGAATGCAAATGGTATTTCTAAAGAACACGGGTGGGTTTTAGTCAGTAAGGGTGTTACCACAAATGACAAATCAAAATAATTCCTTAAAAAAAAATCTGCTGGGGAAACCTTGAAATTACTTGATTACAATAGGTATGGATTATTTTGCAACCATAAACTGTAATTTGCAAGCGTGGTAAATGATCTGCATAATACTTTTTTGACTTGAATTCGCTACAATGATTTGTATGAGTTAAATAAAAAAAAAATGTAATATAAAGTTATAATATAAATTACTAACTTTGACTTTTGCTCATGACTTCTAACGCGCATATGCCGTTTTTTCCCGTTCCAGTAGGAATATCGGGAAATCCTTTCTTAGTGATCCCCTAGACGTCAAATTTCAGCTTTTTTCGACCAGAAATAACGGAAGAATTATATATAAATTGATTTCTCCGATTCTATTTTAAACAATGGACAGGTTTATTGACTTAACCAACTATGTCGATGACTTCAAATACCTGTATTATCTTTAATTTAATTAATATCAAAATCAACAATAGCCTTCAACGCTTAGGTGAATGATCAAATCCAAAAATAAATTTCCCTGAATATTCAAACAATAAGACCAAAGTCCAAAGTCAAAGCTTATTGTATTTCTAAACCTGAACACAACATCAAAAACATTTCTAATCGAAACTTTAGTAACTAATCAAACAATATCAAAACTCAAATCCTTTAGAATCAATAGACTTCACGCTATTCATAAGTTGGAAGTTTGGCAGTCTTCTGTGCACACCCTTCATCGTTCAGCGTTCATTTCTTCAAAAAAGTTTTTCCTTCAAAAATGTAGTTTTCCCTTATCGCACAATCACCGTTTACAGTTTGCTTGAAAACAATGTAAATCAACGTCTCGTAGTTGGAGAAGTTTCTTGTAGGAGAATAAATCTTTTGGAGAATTTTTGGAACAGTCAAAACTGTTGAGATGTTTTGTGAAATGCTGTTTTTGGGTACTTATTTATAATGAAGTTAATCTGGTTAGATCAGCATTATTTATTTTTTCAAATTATTATTGTTGCTCCTGCTGATTAGTCTCTTATTATACGACTGCGTCAGAAGGAGGGTAATGGTTTTCAAGCGTATGTATGTATGTAGGTAGGTATGTTTGTTTGTATATGCCCATTTCTTTGGCTAGGCCTACAGCCCAAACGGCTGGACGGATTTTAACATAATATGAGGTGTCGTTGAATTCGGCAGAATTGTGGTAGAGACATAGGCTATATAAATTTTCAAAATGGCGCCTGCAAATGAAAAAAAAAAAACGTAACTCACTAATATGTAGTCGCTTTTAGCGGGTTTTTTTTATTACTTTGTCAATGTTGGTTCGAATCTGTGACATAATGTTTTAATGTCTTCCACACTTCCATAACAACCCCCACCTCCATTCACGTCCTATTTCCTGGCACCATCCTTCACACAATTCATATATTCTTTTCTTTAATTAAAATCATTACTCACCTCAAAATTAACGCTAAATTTGCATCAACATATTTTCCAAAACATTGAAAACACCTGTAAACATTACCTTTTCAATAATATCTTTAATAACGAGAAATCGCCAGGTGTTTATAATGACACAAATTAAACACTGGCTTTCTCATTGTCTGTCTCCATTGATACGTGTATTGTGTACATTGATTGAAATCGTTCATAATTACTCTCACTGGTATCGCTTTTATGAACCCTGTTCCTGTATTTTATACCTGGCGTAGCCAACCTTATAATTTTAACTGTAAATTTACGTATTTTTTTTTATTTTCTTCGATTTTCACTTGGGCTCTCACTTTGTATGTTGTTTGTTACTTATACCTGTTATTATTTAAGACTAGCACTTCGCCCGCAACTTTGTACAGAAGATTTAGTACAAGGCTTAGTACGATTTTCACCCTCTGAAAGCTGGTCATAAAGCCGAAAAAGTCTTTCCAAATTTTCGTATTCCCAGGAATACGAAAATTTGGAAAGACTTTTTCGGCTTTGAACATGAGCACGAAAATGTCAATGAAAGCCGTACTATGTAATATGTTCCAGGGTTGCGGAATATGTTCGAAAGAGTTACCGCGGCCCTGGGAAGAAAGGCACTAGGAGGACTAAGGGTGGGTTTTAGTCAGTAAAAGTCTGACACTCCCTGCCGCTCCACCCAGAGCGGGAGGGGTCATTTGATGATTTCCCATCCTCGAAAAAAAAAAAAAAAAAAAAAGCCGTACTCAAGAGATGAGCAAACAAATGCAAAAACTTCAATTTATGACACGTTCCGAAGGCGTTGGAGTTCGAGTTGAGTTGGAGCTTACGTTTTGGAATATGGCCTTAGTCTCAGTAGTGTCAGCTGTGCGTTGGTATGTCAGTCAATCAACCCCTTTTCCATACAACGTGTAACAGAATAAACGCAATACCTCTTAAGGGGTCATTGTACTCATCATTATGAACAATTTTTACTATGGGACCAACACTGAAATCGCGAAAAAAAGAACGACTGTCAAACTCGACAAAATGTACTGAACAGTTGAGTTATTGCGTTTGTATTATTCTGTTACACGTTGTATAATTACATAGGACATAAAGATGATGACCATGCATCTGTTTTGTTGAAAAATAAGATTGTGGTAAATAATAAAATATACCTATCTTTATTGAATGAATTAATATTGTTTTTTTTTTCAAAGTTTGTTCAATCTGATATGTTTTTTTGACATATTATTAAAACCATAAAACTGTAGAAATTACGTATTTGTATTACGTTCTGATCGGAAGGCGAGCTACCCATTGCTCGCCGTCCACAGGCATCAGTCACTGAGCCATGCTCAGGAGCATCAGTTCCTGGGCGGCGCAGTGGCTGACGTTCAACAGGAGGGGGTGAAATGGGACCATTATTGGCACTCCATTTCCGCCTCCTTCGGAGCCTTTTGTGGGGGCTCTACCGCGGATACGCCTTACACTTGGAATCTTTGTTTTAGAAACCGGACCTAAGTTAGGTATTAGCTTTTTTATGGGATGGGAAATCATCAAATGAGTGTCGGACTCTTACTGACTAAAACCCATCTGTGTTCCTCCTCATGCCCTTTGCGTTCCAGGGCCCCGGTGACTCTTTCGAACAAATTCCGCAACTAGTTACTAGCTATATCTTATTCTTTATTGCACATAAAACATTCAGATACAATAAGACAGTTTATAGCTTGGCAGAAAAGAGTACGATGCGGTGACAAGTGGAACTAAATATTTTACTAAATGGAAACCTATGATGTCGACACTACTTGGCCGACAAGTGTTAGATTTTGAGTAACGTTTATTGTTCCACATTTATTTTTAACGATTAAATTCTCTTACTGATTTTCCATATTATGGTGCCTTAAGTGAGATAGTGGCGCCCTCATTTTTTGCAAACTCTTTTTTGCCAAGCTGTATGTAAATATATAACAGCAAAATTAACCCAGATTTGGATTTTCTTAGAACAACGTTTAGTCAGATAGAGATTTGCGAATAGTAACAGTATTTCTAAGAGCAAATCTAAACTTTTAACATTAATGTTTCAATACTAATTTAATTAAATAAACCAAACAAATGTGTGTACAGCCCACAATATACACACGTAATCAATGTGATGTATGATATAAAAATCAAACAATACATGTACGTACATTGTATACAGGGTTATTTGTAAAACACCAACAACCTTTCAGTGGGTGAAAGTAGTCATGATTATTAAAAACTTTTGTTATGAGACCAATCCTGAAAAATCGAAAAAAAAAATCTACGGTTGCATACATTTTCATCGGGTGAATATTGTATTTTGTATGAAACAGCCGATTTATTTTTTGATATTTCTGAGTTGGTCCTATAGTTAAAGTTGTTTATAATCGTGAGTAGAGAGAGAGTCGATGCGTTATTGTTATACTATTGTGTCTGCTATTATGGCGGCTGAAGATTTAACACACGCCTTGCCCGTGAAAGAAACAGGGAGAGCTTATATGCTTGAAATAACTTGATTTTTTGCCACAAAAAATTATCAAAACCCAGATTGGAAAGCCTTCTTTTATAAAAGAAAATACAAAAGCTATATTCCGATCGTCAGCATAAACCTGCACACACATTTCCATTGATTTTAATTAGCGAAATTGCTCCACGGATAACTCTATTCATCGGATAATTTATCATCCTCAAAACGCGGATACGTTTCGAATATTGAAACTTGTATTGCGAGCAAAGTGAGCAGACCTGTTATTGCAATATTGATAGGTCAAGTCTGATAGAACTGAAGCCTGATATCATCATCATTTCAGCACCAATACATCAACATCAAGTATTGCCACATTATATCGATGGATAGATAGTCCATCTTCTATGATTGAACTAAATCTTTGAATAGTATATTTTAAGATTTAGTAAATAAAATGGATGGGAGGAGCTCGTGACTAATTAATTATAGTCGCACGGGTCGATCTTCAAGGTTAAGCAACGCTTGACGGGGTCGGTCTGTGGATGGGTGACCATCTTAACATATCAAGTTTCCGCCGTGCCTCGGAAAGTACGTTAAGCTGTTGGTCCCGGCTGTTTTTGTTGATCTTTGGCAGTCGTTACGAATCGTAAAAAGCCAGATCTGACTCCAGTCTTGCCAAATAGTACCGTGTTACCCAGTTAATGGGTTGTAGAGGTCTGGTACAGCCGCTCCACGTAAAATATTGGTATTCAGCTAAATCCGGTTTGACTGGAGGCCGACCCCAATAAAGTTGTGAAAAGGCTAGGCAGATGATGAGTAAGTAAAATGGATATTAGATATCTAGGCCAACTACATAAATTATGTACATTGTTTACATTACCGCACAGAAAGAGTGATTATAATAATTACATAGTTATGGTATATAAACTAAAAATGTAGCCCGGAGGATCGCCAAATTGAAGTAGCAGAGGGCAGGCACATTGCTCGCAGAACAGATGGTAGATGGGGCTGAAAAGTTTTGGAGTGGCGACCGCGTACCGGAAGACGCAGCGTTGGAAGGCCTCCCACAAGGTGGACCGATGACCTGGTGAGGGTCGCGGGTAGCCGATGGATGCGAGACGCACAGGACCGGTTGTTGTGGCGACACTTGGGGGAGGCCTATGTCCAGCAATGGACGTCTTTCGGCTGATATGATGATGATGATGATTATGGTGAATCTAAAAATAAAATTAAGCTAGACCTACAATATATTTTAAATGTTCAATACACATCTAAGTTGGTTCATCAATATGTTCCAGCTCTTTACATTCCTTATCTTAACGCCTGATACCTTTTACAGAGAATATATTTTATTTTTATTACTATACGGCCATTTTGATCATAAAAATGAATGTGTAATGCTCCGAAAACATAGATAACAACGTCGCAGGTAATGTTATTTTAGGAGTTTAGACATTCGATTTGATGTAAACTTACGAACTGAATACCTAAATCGGTAACGCACTTCTTCTTCTACTTCGTGTCGATGGCACCACAGTTGGTCAGATTTGGGTGGTCCAAAACTTTGCAACCTCCACAGCATCGTTGGTAGCCGCACACAGGTCACTCAGGCTGCAAGTCTTGGGGCCCAGAGGGCAAGATGGCAGGTGGAGCATGGTCTGTGACTTCGCTCCACATCCACACCCTGCAGTTGATGTGTCACGGTAGCCCCACTTAGCGAGGTTCAAAGTAACACACTGTAACGATCCGAATCCATGAAAATACGCATACAAAAAACTCGGTCCGAATTTAGATATTGCTTTTCGCACTGCATCCGATTTGAATTCGTGAAATTCGTGGATTTAAAGTCTGAAAAACTCGGACCGAATTCGGATATTGCTTACGCACTAATCCGATATCTGATGCAAATCCAAGCTATTTTATACCTCAGATTAAAATCGGACATAGCCAAAGATGGCATGTCCGATTTGAATCTGAGGTATTGCGAAAGCATTCTTACAAACAGTACTACGGCTACTTGATGGTTTTCAAGGCATCATAGAGGTTCCTAAACTGACTTGCTAACAAGGTCCTTTCTGAAGCCAATTTTCATCTAATTCAGGAGTTCTAGTCTTATTTTTCATTAAGACAAAACATAAAAAACGACACATAATAATATGTACAACAGGCCTTATTGCATTCTGGGCAACCTGAAATGAACTGTAGTAACCTAGACATAAAATGGGTTTCTCATTAGCCTTTTTATACCCAAAAGCTCTACAAACATAATCTTTCGTAAGTAAATGTTAATCATACGATACCGTCTAAATAATACGTGTTAGTAAGCCAGTACTTTGGTAATACCCATATGATACAAGAGCAAAGGATTTATTACTGCTTATGCTTAGCTTAGTACATTTCTTTTTGTTTGGCATCTTTCTTTATAGTATTGCTCATTAGTAAATTGGCAATGATGGTTACTTTGTATTTTTCTGTGCTGGTTTTCGCTCGTGAATTAATGCTTCCGTATTTTATTTTCGAACTATGCACTATTTTCGATTACTCGAATGCAGCAGGCATTAGCATAATCCCTCTTTTAAAACGAATACTTTTAATATTACTTTAAATGCTATTTATAAATATCCGTAGTTGTTTGTGACGCCGAGTTCTGTTAAGCTCTGTTCTGGAGATACATGGGCTACCTAAAGGCACATGAAGGGAAAGGCCAATGGGGCCGAAAAGTTCTGGAGTGGCGACTGCGTCCCGGAAGACGCAGCGTTGGAAGGCCATACCATAAGGTGGCCCAGTGATCTGGTGAACGCCACGGGAATCCCTTAGATGCGAGAAGCCCAGGTCCAGTTGATGTGGCGCTTGGAAAGACCTATATCCAGCATTTATTTATTATATACTTCATTGTACACCTCAAAACAAGCACAGGGAAAACGCATTAGACATCTTTCGGCTGAAATGAGGACGTTGAAAAGCACACATGGGCCTTCATGCTTATAAAAAGCTGCTAAGTTGTGTTACAAGCACAACATAACATCAACATTGTACACTAAGTTTGCCATAAACGTTTTGAGTTTGACTTTTTCCAATCAAATTCGCACCATTCCCTGGTTGCAAAAGTCCATAGCTAATGTTTATTTTCCCTATTTTTTATGACTATTATTAAAATATTAGTGAGAACACTCTAATTAACCCGGATATTTGTCATTCAAAAGCACCTCACTGCACCACACCTATCCGTGGTTTTCGTTCTACGGACGTGGAATGCCTTTGAAACTGTGTACTGAACCCATGAATCACACCACTAGCCGCTCATACGGAACCGCAGCCTTAACGAACATGAGTTTAGTAGATGTGTAGTTTAAATGGTTATTTTAGGGTCGATCCAGGGTGGAAATATATTTGTTTGTTCATATGAAAAAGGTTAAATGAACGGGTGATTGACTGTCTTAAAAATACTAAGCGCACGTGTTTTTACACGACTGCCCAAAAAAAGGAGTGTTATGTTTCCAGGGTTCATGTCTTTATCATGACTATTTCATTTATTAGACACTATGTTGGGTTTTCCAAAAGTGCTTGGTCATATTTTAGGTTGATGTTGGGTAGCTAATATCAATTAAAGCAAAAAATTACAAAACAAAAAAAAATAACACATGAGATAATTTTTATCACGCGTGGGACATCCTTTCGGGATAAAAAGTATTTTGTGTGTTATTTCAGACTATAATCTCTATCTGTGCCAAATTTCATCAAGATCCGATCAGCCGTTCTGGCATGATTGAGCACACAACAAACATCCATCCAAACTTTCGGATTTCTAATATAACGCGGCTCCGCCCGCCAAGGTGTCGGTTATCGCGTAAAAAAGTAGCCTATGTCCTTTTTCATATCCCTGGCTATATATCTGTCTAAATTTCATGACGATCAGTTTAGCGGTTTTAGCGTGAAAGCGTAACATACAAACAAACTCACTTTCGCTTTAAAATAAATATTACAGTAAGGATTAATACAATTATTATATACAGGGTGTTAGGGACATCGTAACGCAAACTTCACGTAAAGGCCACACTTAATGCCATTAACCAAATTGTAGAAGTCATTAATCTCGCTAATGATCGGTTTACAGACCACACATGAAAAATGTCTTATCTAGACGGTATGTTAGACGCTACACACACATGGGTTAGTTAGTGTTTTGCTATTAGGCAGGATGCGTTGACCTTTTGCAACAAAACAGCTGAGCAGATGCCTAATTCTAGTTTTATTTACATTGCTTTTTTTGGTGAAAGTAGTGATTTAACTATTTTTTATAAAAAATCACATTGGGTTGAGTAAGAATAATGATTATGAACAGTCTAAAGTAAAAAAAACGCCTGAAAAAAAAAAATGAGGAAAAAGCCGACGAAAAATTCCAACGCGGGGGGGTTCAGAATCATGTCCTGGATCCATGGTATTCGTTTGTGCGTCGATGTCCCTTACACGCTGTATATATACATCGATGCCTCCCACGCAAACAGTTGTAACATGTTCTTTTGGCAAAATAATTTTTAGTACTATAATATAATATTTTAAAAATACTGCACAAAATCTCTCTCCTGAAAAATCACAAATTTAAACATACGACCAAATGCGCGGGAGGCGTCATATATCCGCTAAAGCACCGGCAACACACCGATGTGCGCCGAATTAATCGCGAATTTAGTGTTTATTTACCAATTACATAAGATTTATTTTTTATTTGGGAATTGTCACATGTCAGGGCTGGAGCGGATATACTCGTGGCACGGACTAGTGGCTATTCTACAATCATGAAACATGTCCTTATTCCATGCCACTGCTGATCAAACCACCACGCTCCAACAATAGGAACAAACAAATCTAATCGCATGAACCAAATCAAACAATTACTAATCACCAGTGAATTCCTCAAGTGAACCGAGACAGACAAACATACAGTCTTGTGCCAGTCGCCCGGATGTCGGCCCGGGTATTTGCGGCGTGACTTACGATCGACATCCGGCCGCCATATTTGCTTTACTTACGCCACTTCCGGCCCCGAAGGCTTGCGTAATAGCTGTTTGATAAATACTTTGAGAATTGATTTGGTTTTTTGGTTAATTGATTGTTTAATTACTAATGTACTAACTAATGGAAATACTGTTTGATCATATTGGACTCTTCAAATAAATGAGTTCGGTAATTTTTACAAGGAGTTATGGCTTCATCTGATGTTACACTGGGTATGAATTTCAAATCAGCTGTTCGAGAATATTACATACATATGCCTGCGTATGTGGATATACATAAATATACTAATATTATGAAGTAAAGTTTAAAGTTTGTGAGTTTGTGAAGTTGTAGGGGGTAATCTCTGGATCTGCTGAACCGATTTTGAAAATTCTTTTTATATATGATAGCCACACTCATGAGAAAGGCTATAGGCTATATAAGAACGGGAAATTCCAACGGGAACGGGAAACAACGGAATATACGCGTAAGAAGTCGCGGGAAAACGGTAGTCTACACTAATATTATAAAGAGGAAAGATTTGTTTGTTTGTTTGTTTGTTTGTTTGTTTGTTTGTTTGTTTGTTTGTTTGAAATGAATAGGCTCCGAAACTACTGGACCGATTTGAAAAATTCTTTCACCAGTAGAATCCTACATTATCGGTGATGGTCATAGGCTATAGAATATTTTCAGAAAAGTTAGGGATCCGTATAAAAACTTCGATAATGTGACCCAAGGTGTGAGAAAAAATCCTTATATCGCGTACGCTGCGAAATCTATTGACAATAGAGCAAAGTGATGTACTACAGTTTTATAGAAATCATCAAAATCTACAAAAAAGTCCGCGATACCATATGTCTAACTATTATGGATAAGTCACCATGACCGCTTTTTGTTAATATTAGTCAAGCAAATACCATGGTGAAATAAAAAATGGTGATTATAGTACCATGATATTAATCCTTATCCATTTAAATGGTTTGATAATTAAGGTTGATTATGTCCGTGTAAATTACACTTTAAATCATTCAAATCGGACCTTTCGTTCAAAAGTTACGATGGTAATAAACATGCTCGGAGTAAGAAAAATGTCGCGGCTTGAGCGAACTGGGGAGAATCGTATCAATGCTTGGTCCGATGAAGTTGAAACACCACGGCATTCAAATGTTTTCGATAAAACAATAAGAATAACAAATGTTTGGATTATTCGAAAATCAACTAGGTACATACATAATAAGGGGTGAAGCAGGGGTGAATTAGTTTTTAGGGGAGGAAATTATAGCTTGCTTCAATTTACGTCGGAATTCTATGAACAAACTAAAAGTGGGATAATTGAAACAGATCATGTACCTAACAATTTTTGCATAATCAACCCCTGACGGGCTGAACGGGGGGGTGAACAGTTGCGCTGAACCAATAATGAGAATCGTTGTGCTTAATTTTCCAAAACTAACCTTTATAAGGGGATATGTATAGGGGCGTCGCAGTTTGTGGAGTACCTACTATCCTTACGCGGACGAAGTCGCGGGCGAAGTGCTAGTCTCTCATAATTTTACAAAAATATAAATTACGTAGATGCGCAATATTAGGCTATCGACCACAATGTATTTTTCTCTGTCTGTACCTCGTTTATATTTCTGGTAAATAACTTTATATCTGTTATATATGTCGCAGCCAACTGGCTTAATTAGCCGCTCAATCGACTTTCTAGCCTTTTCATTGAATAGCTCGTTTAATCAACGGCCTAAATGACATCCAGGCTAAGTAGAGGTGATTAGTAAGATGATGGTGAACAGATTATATGGAAGCAGAGGACATGCTCCACCGACCCTAAGTCCTAAGTATATTGGGACAAGATCTGGAGGGTGATTCTGCGCAATGTGAGTTCTGGACATTCCATCAATCTTTCAAACCAATCATTAGACAGCAAACACGAAAACCAAATTCTAATAATTGTTGATCTGTTTTATGGGTGGTATGGTCTGATTTAGATGCATTTGAACAAAGATACATGGGACACTGGACATAACTGCTTCTTTAAAAAAAAAAACCTATGTTAAAGCGGGCTTCGCTAAATATTGCAAAAGCTAAAAAACATTCGACGTAACTGAAATAGCATCCTCATCTCATTTGCCTAGCCTTTTCCCAACTATATTGGGTTCGGCTTCCAGTCAAACTGGATTCAGCTGAATACCAGGATTTTACGTGGAGCGGCTGCCTATCATACCTCCACAACCCATTGACTGGGTAACACGGTTTTTGCTGAAAAAGCATCCTATTTGAGCCATTATCCACTCTAACTGAACACGTTTCGTATCAACGCACGATGCATCTCCAGTTTTAATAACGACTGTCCGGTAAATTCCGCCGTAATTCCAATTCTCTAGAGAAATATCTCACTCAGTACATATTTCAGTTTAACACTAGAACGCGCTATTTATGAGGCTAAGAGCGCTATTACAAATGGGTAGTCAAATCATTACTTTTTAACACAAAAGTATGTTTATTAAATAACATTTTCTCAATAAATGTACCAAAGTAAAAAAAATCACTTCGGTATATTTATTGAGAAACTGTACCTATCTAAAATTATATTATAGTTCAGAATCGTACCATGCACATCTATCAACAGAACGCTTAAAAAACATTTTAAGAATGCAAAGCATTTTATTTAATAAACATAATTGTGTGTTAAAAAGTAATGATTTTACTACCCATTTGTAATAGCGCTTTCGCGTAAATAACATAATCAATGATAATAACAATTTATATTTTACATTTTTTATTTTGTAAATAGGTTAAAAATAACAGTTTCACAAGGCAATGTTTTGGTCAAAGCTGGAAAATATATAAACTGGTTTAAAAATTGCCACTCGTTAATGTTTTACCCGTATCGTGAATTTTTTTACAGATACAAAAAACATATGAATAAACATTCAGATTTGGAACGGTTTATTAAAACAAACCGCGGGGGCCGGACATGTGAAAATTCCCAAAAAAAATTAAATCTTATGTAATAGGTAAATAAACATTAAATTCGCGATTAATTCGCGACACACCGGTGTGTCGCCGGGGCCGGAGCGGTTAATAGGGATGGAAAACTTTATATTCTTTTGTGCGTTAAAAAAACACGGACCTACCGTATTCATTCACGCGAAATAGTGACTAGTATCTCAGTTACGAAATGTTTTGTGATTATTAAAAAAGAAAAGAATAGTTAAGAAAGAGAAAGCATGTAGATGACGACAATTGAGCCACACAACCATAAAATAAAAAAAAAGTAAATCTCATTAAAAACAGCGTGTGTTTATTTCAATAATGGTATCAGATGACACTAACCTTTCAATGAACAAAAATCTGCACTGCAAAATTCTGATGTGTTAAGACACACATAACTTGCAGTTGGTTCCATCAAAGATCCCTATACAAAAACCTATATTACGCTATCATGGCTAAAGAGACTAAGTGACTTTGCCCATTAAGGCATACGTAGAGGCTTAGTTGCCCATAAAATTGTGCCAAAAAGGTAAGGATACTGCCTCGCATCCGTTGGGAAACTATCGCCGTAATCCTATAGACTGGCGTGTTTTGTATAGAATTTTAAGGTTAATAAAAGTTTTAGTGGGTGTAATCTATCGTTTTTTTAGGAGAATGACCCTATAGGACCTATTGTTATAGCGTGTTACCTTTTTCACATAATAGACTTTAGTGGCTTTAGTATCTACTGAGCTAAACAATGACATTTATGAAATATCACTGTTTAGCTCAGTAGTTAAATTACTATAACGGCAGGCATCTTCTAGCTGTCTGAAATTTTAGCGGTGGAGCACACAATGTTATTGTTTTAGAATTAAGTTGTTTCTACATCTAGAGTGTTTGTTGTTCGCACTGCCTCGCTCCGCATCAATAGACAGATATAGACCCATATCCCAAAATGTAAACTCCAACTCTAACATGAGGACGAGAATGTCAATGAAAGCTTGTCTAATTGATGTTTCGAGATGAGCAAACAAATGCAAAATTTCTATTTATAACAAGCTCCGATGGAGTTGGAGTTTGAGTTGAGTTGGTGTTTTACATTACTCCTACGCGAAAAATGCTCGGATCCTTTGGGAAATGCAATAGGAAAGAAGCTGTGGGAAAAAGCTAATAAATAGTGTAAAGGTTGAAGGATATAATATTAATCTCTTGAACGACTTAACCTACAATGTCCCGACGACGATAGAATTAGATCCAATATTGTCGCGCATTCCCCTAGGAGATGTCCAACCCAGACATTGTACCGTTTTATGAAAAGATCCATGTTTTGTAAGCGACATGTATTTCTGTTAGCAGTGATAGCGTAGGTCGGGAAAAAAATCGGATCAAAATAATATAATTTTAATGTAAAAATGGCACATTTGAAAGATATACAGGATGAAATTGAATTCATGGGCATCCTTTTAAGGGGTCATTGTAATCATCATTATGAACAACTTTTACTATTGGACCAAACCTAAAACGGGGAAAAAAGTCAGCTCTTCCCTACATTTTGACGAGTTATTTGAACATAAATGCAAAGAACAGCTGATTTTTTTTCGCGATTTTAGATTAAGTCCCATAGTAAAAGTTGTTTATAATGATGAGTACAATGACCCCTTAAAATTATGCCCATGAATTAAATTTCACCCTGTATTGTACAATCAGGAGTGAGTGAAATAAGGCTACCATTTGCCTAACCTTTTTCGAAATTGATATCTGAAGTATCAGTTCACGTAAGGAACATTTACCCAAAATATACCTTACAGGAATTGACATAAGTGGCATTTACGAATAATGCAAAAATGTCCCTTACGTTAATTGATACGGCTGCCAGGCTAACGGGATGCAGTTGAATACTAATATTTCACGTTGAGCTGCCTATCTGTCCTCCAAATCCCAGTAACTGGGTAATACGATAGGTACCAGTTCGCAAGACTGGTGTCAGATTTTCTGGCTTCCGACTACCCTCAACTGCTCCGTCATGTCCGATTAATTCAGTGGCGAATTAATCGGTTTTTTTTAACACATACTTAACTAAAGGCAGTCAAAAATGGTTATGCCGAGTCTACATCCCCGACTTACAAAACGACTACTACGCCTAAGTAGAAATAACCTCAGAACAATAATATGGACAATAACGGGTCATTGTCCCCTAAACAAACATATCTCTAACATAGGCGCCACGGACAGCCCACTCTGCAAAGATGCTTTGACGCTGAAGAATCAGCCGCCCACGTCATCCCGGAGGCCGTGGCTACCCAACGTGAACAAATCTTCGGAACGATGAGGTTGCTCCGCAAAACCTGTGAAGCTCCCAGGAAACTTCTGTGCTTCTGGGCGGAGCTAGGCAGGCTAACCTAGCACACCTACGCACAATGGACCGAATGGAGTCCCTACTCTACTCTACTCTACTTGATTAATTTTTTAATGACCACCTTGATACAACTACATCGTCCCCCTAAAATGAAAACAAAACTAAAAGAAGATAGTCGGCGTACTAAATTAACGAACGTTATTCATTTTTTGTCACCCAACCATACTTAAATCAAAGTGTAATTTCCATCTAAAATTATTATCACCATTGCTGTACCGATAAACTATAATGATCACGCTTAAGTTGGCAGCTACAGCGATTCCTTTGGTAATAAATTGGACGCTTCAAGGCCCGCCTTAATAACTTTTTGATAATGATATAGGGCAAGCTTTTTCCAGCACCCCAGTGTACCCTTAGTCTCAAGTAGAAGTTTAACTGAATTTACTGGCAGTTTGTGAAGCTATAGATTATGGTAATATACGTGTTCTTTATTGGTGGTATGTGATCTCTTTTTATAATGAGTTTGGTGGATTGTTCTTAGTTCTTAGACAATGTTATTGATTTTTAGTTTAAGCCTCGTCTAATCGACAGAGATTTTGAGTTAACAATTTTCAGATTTTTATAAATTTGTGTCAACGTAATAGACTATACCTACAACGTGTAACAGAATAAACGCAATACCTCTTAAGGGGTCATTGTACTTATCACTATGAACATTTTTTTACTATGGGACCAACCCCGAAATTCCGAAAAAAATCACTTGTTCAGTATATTTTATCAAGATGCGCACAGAAATGTATGGGGGAGTCGATTTGTTTTTCGCGATTTCTGTGTTAGTCCCATTGGTCTCATAGTAAAAATTGTTCACAACGATGATTACAATTGCGTTGTATAGCGATCACACTGCTGGAACACAATTCACCTTTCAGGCCAAGTGAAAATTGGTGGACATCAATTGTCTTAATCTTTAAGTCTCAAGGACATGTTGATTTCCTGAATGCGTTTTTCTTCACCCTTTTGGAAGCAATACAAAGCCAAACAAACGTTGGAAAATAAGCTTAAATATATAAAGGTGAGAATCGGAGACAATAACCATAGACGGCTCCTCCGGTTCAAAATAATTGTGAATTTCATCTGAACCAAATATCTGTGATGCCAAAGAGTAATTGGTGTGAAATTGTGCTGAAGTTCAGTCAGCAATTTATTACTAATTGGGCTCCGGTGCTGCAATCTTCCCAGAGCCTACAATGCAACTCCCATATCAACTTGGAATTGTGGTATTACGTTTCAAGGCAATGAAGTTGCTCTGCTTGTGTTAAGCTGAAATAAACGTCCTTTGCTGTGTTTTGGCTATGGGCATTTAAATTGGTTTCTCTTGATTTTTAACTCATCATCCTATCAGCCGAAAGACGCACTGCTGGACATAGGCCTCCCCCAAGTGTCGCCACAACAACCGGTCCTGTGCGTCACCGGTCCACCTAGTGGGAGGCCTTCCAACGCTGTGTCTTCCAGTACGCGGTCGCCACTCCAGAACTATTCGGCCTCATCGACTATCAGTTCTGCGAGCAATTTGCCCTGCCCACTGCCACTTCAGTTTGGCGATCTTTTGGGCTAACTAACTTTTTAAAAAATCAGTTTTTGCCATCTTACGTTTTTAATCGTTTGATATGGTAAGAAATTATATTTTTCTTGATATTAAGGTTGTAAGACAAAACAACCTCTGCTGTAAGTGTGTTTACCAAATTCAGCACGTGTTTGCTATATTAATATCTATCAGACTTAGGTATCATCAAATCGTTCATGACCCCCACAAGCAGAAGCGATTCCTAATTCTCAAGCCAGGGACCACACAACACAACTATGTATAATCAGAACAGTAGACCCCTACCCAAGTCCCAAAACTGTTCACAACTCCACTATTACAATTCAACATAATTCAACGTCTGTAACTTGTAATATTTACACAAATGTATGTAAATAACAAGCACATTGTACTAAACAACTTTGGCTCCGACATAGCTCAAATAAATCAGACTTATGTAAACGGGGGTGAGCCAAACTCACGGCCTGTTTGTATGATGGGCTGCTCTTTTTATTCCTTTTTTTTGTCTATTTATTGCTTTGTTTCTTATGAATGACTTTTGTAAGTTATTGTTTTTATATACGCTTGGGTGGTAAGGTTATCTGTTATTTTTATTTGGATTATTAATGTTTTATGTGTTTAATGTTCCAAAGCTATGATTGCAAGAGCTAGGAATTAATTACTGCGCTTCCTGTCAATCTGTTGGTTTATTTTAGTCTTGTATCACTTGATTATTATTATTTATTTATTATTCCATAGTAATAGAAGAAGTAACATACTAACAGTGATATAAAATAAGGGAGATTAATAGCATTATTTGTGATCTCTGGTGTTCTTTATTTTCAATATCCTAACCTTTTAATCTCTCTTCTTTTAAATTATGATGAGTTTTTGGATAGCACAGGATTTTCCTAGCATCGGGGTTTCGCATTCACAAAAAATTACCACAATTAATGTAATATCATGATAATGTGACATGCACCGTTATTGTTCTTCCAATGCCCCTTGTGTAGCTTTTTTATGATAGAAATGCTCTATGACCTGGCCTGATGACCTGGTGGGGGTTGCTGGTAGCCGATGGATGCGCACACACACACAGGACCTGTTGTTGTGCCGACACTTGGGGGAGGCCTATGTCCAGCAATGGACGTCTTTCGCCTGATTTGATGATAATGATGAGGCAACAGATAAACTTGCAATAAAGTACATTGACCTTTCCCTAATATCCTTTCATAGATACCCGATCAATAAATTATAAACCGTTTTTCATTACTAGAGAGCGCAAAGGATCACGACTGAAGTCGATTTAGGACAGTTTTATGTATATAGAGGTATGCGGAGCAGAGAGTAAAGTCCCACATACCTCTGATGAAAAAGGAGGATCCTCCGACCGGACGGTTGTTGTGTCCGGTGGGCAACTGCCCGATAGTTGATATCCGGACTGTTGTATCTGTTCAAATCGCACGGTAAACTTTGATATCGCGATTGTAGATTTTGTTAAGTTTTAATTAGCTGTTTGGATAGATGGCGTTGCGAGTCTCATTGTTGCGATGTGGATTCTGCTACGTTGATTTTTGTGGCGGCATTGATGCCTGCTAAATGTCTTTATTTCTGTTTGCGATATTAATAAAATAAAAAATGTAATCTAATAACTTCCTTATACAGACATCCCACTTCAATAAGATGTGACACAGCTGACACCTTTTTCAGATCATCAAATAAATATTTGTGAACCGTACAAAAACAATTCAACCATTCGTACAACAAGTAGGAACCACAAAACATTTTAACACTATCGCTTCGCTAAACAAAAACAAACAATTCCCGGTACTTACAAAAACTTGATTCTTTCATATTAGTTGTCGTCATAAAGGCGAACGGGCATACTATCATAGTAAACCGTACGAGTATATCGCGAATAAAATACAAGCAATTATGAACCTTATCGCTCAATAAATAAGAGCGTTAGTGCCGATAAAATTACACAACTTTATTCCGAATAAAATGCAAACGATAATGAATCTTACAGCCTCGTAAATAGAGGTGATGGCGCAGGCAATTGAAAGTTGTTCGGTGATTTTATCATATACGCCCGAATTGGCTGTCAGTGGAGAATGTTGTAAATTTTTTCCACCACTTCAGTGTTTTTGACTTGTTTTTTGCTGTTGAATGTTCGTGGATGAGAAAGTTTCAGATTAATTCCTTAGATGATTTAGAAAATGTAGTGTATAAAGGCTGTGTCAAACTTTCTTGGGAACCTAGAAAGTTCTTGACAATAAACGAACAAACGTGACCTTTAGAGTTTATTACAGCTTTGTGAAAAACAAAGATGTCTGTCGCAGCCAATTAGCTCAATCAGCCGTTTAATTGGTGGCCTAGCTTTTTCATTTAAATGCGCCGATTATTCAGTGACCTAAGTGACATCTATTGTTCAATATCGTTTAATAACTTGCCCATGTCACTTATGTCGCTGATTAAACGCCGCAGTTCAATGAAAAGCCTAAGATTTTTAATGAAACAGATTATTAAGCTAGTTGGCTGCGTGCATATCTAATAAATGTGTGTTTCTACATAACTAAGGATCATTTTATTGATAAAGGAAAAAAATAAATAAGCGATGGTTTAACATAGTGGAAACACTGAAAAAAACTATATCTAGAATTTAAAGAATCAAACCTCGCATGATTGAATTGACTAAATTCAATATCATATTCTATTACGATATTTCTTGAAACGAATATCAATATCAATATACATCTTCAATAAATAGTAGAATACATTTAAATAATTTTCATATTACATTTGTCTGTATTTCCATATAAAAAGTAAAACTTTTCATATAAGATTCTCTTACATGAAAACCTCTTTCATTTGCTTCATTGCTTTTTCGAAGCATATTTTTATTTCAAATCTTTATGAATGAAATATATTCATGTTACTTACTCGACTTTCCACCGAAAGACTTCAACTTATTTTATGAACAAATTTGAAATATGACTTTTTTACTATTTTCATATGTGTTCTTAATTCAATGTACTTTTACCTTTTCGTTTCAGGCCACTTAATTAGTGCAGGATAAAAACCTTGGAAGGAAGTATTTAAACAAATCGTATTAAGAAATAATTTTATCATCATAACAAAACACCAGGCCTGTTTTCACATAGGTCTAGGCAGAAGGGCAACTTTTCGCCGGTTTCGTATTTTTTTTTCAGATATAAAAAAACCCAATAAAAGAATAATTCAGACTGAAATCGAACCTAGGTTTTCATGATCTTGCTCATCAGTGACGCTTTATACTACCAGGTAAATGATTCAGTCAAACAATTCTTGGTCAGTGGGTCATCTAAGGCTCTAGACAAACGATAAATTGCAGTTCAATTGCAGTCGGCCTGCAATCGAAGTGCACGTTTGGTTTGCAGTTCTATTGCAGTCGTGTCAACTGCATTCAAACTGCAATTTGCGGTTGGATTGCAGTTGAAATGTGGTCCGTCTGTCTAGAGCCTTAGGGGTTTACTTTTGGGCAGTCATGTCTTCAACCTGCTGTAATCAGAGCGGCAATTCTACTGTTTATAAGCAAGGTTCACATTCGCATGTCAGTTGCAATCTGTCAAAAATGTATGGAATAAAAAGCTTTTTTGACAGATTGCAATTGACATGTGAAAGCGAAAGTTGCTCAAAAAATTGTAAAATTGGCACTCTGAGGGCCGAGACAACGTATAATAATCAGCGACAATTTTGACATAAATGTATGTGTCGTAGAATGATGGCGCTACTGTGGGACTACGGACAACGCCATCTAACAAATTGTTTCGAAACCTTATAATCATGTGATCGGAAACGCAAGCGCGCCTACCGCTTGGACACGATCGTCGGTAGAGGGGACAGCGAGTACGGGTGGGGCTAGAGGTGGTCGCTCTAGCGCTCAGGCAGTCTCGGCTGGATGCCAAACCAAGCACGTTGTCTGTTTCCTGTCTAAACTGTTGGTCTGAATAAAGTTATTTAAATTTTAATTATCGTTCGTTCGAGTACCTGCAACAGTGTCCACATCCAAAACTATATTGGATTGTGAAGAAGTTCCGGAGCTTCGCGTCTCGGCCACCCATGACGCGACATATGTATGATAGGACATTAACATGCGAAACTGGAATGTCACAGGTCAGTCCATAACTCAGCTCCACTTGAATCATCACATAGTTATGGCTTGTCATTCATTGACATTAATTGAATATTTTCCTCTTGACATCACGATTGTGTTCTGCCTACAAACGGGGTGAATAGGAATGCTGGGGTGAATCGGCCCGCCGGGGTTTTCCCAACTATAGATATTAGGGTCGGCTTCCAGTCAAAACGGATTCAGCTGAAATACCAGTATTTTACGTGTAGCGGCAGCCTACCAGACCTCCTCATCCCATTAACTGGGTAACACGATAGTTCTTGCCAAGACTGGAGTCAGATTTTCCAGCTTCTGACAATCCGTGACGACTGCCAAAGATCTACTTAATGACAGCGTCCCGGCTGTCAATCTTTGGCAGTCGGCAACGGCATAACGTGCTTTCCGAGGTACGGAGGAATATCGGTATGATAAGATGGTCACCCATCCATAGACCGATTATTTAGCCACAAGCTCCTCAATAAAAAAAAACAACTGTCCCATATATTTTTGTTTACGTAAATTTCAGACTCTGTCCCATAGTAGGTAAGTTTTTCATACTAACGCCTTTTCAGGTTTTTTTTTATTTTTGTTACACCTCGTTGAGATATAAATTTTGTTGTGCCTTATGATTGTTTATGTTTTGTTCATTACCAAGAGAAAAAAAAAATAAAGTTGTCTTTTACTGGAAGCTAAGATGTATAATGTGTCATTTCTAAATTTATAACGGGTACAATCGAATCAATGCTAATATTTATGTCACGTGGATTTCTTATTTGAAACCTTCTGAAATATTAATTAATTATGACCACATCTCTATACCCTGGCACTCTTAAGATTAAGAAAAGTACCAAGATCGAAATCAAGAAAAAGTTTTCTTAAGCACTTCTAAAGTCTATCAATTCTATTTATCGCCCGACTCCAATAAAGGATTACTCGGTAGCCAGATGAAATACACGGGCAGTACCAGCGGTGAACTTAGTGAGACTTCTTCTAGGATTAAAAGGATCCAAATGGAGTTTCTTTATCTATGTCTATAATGAATCCTGCATCTCGAAATAGAAGATCGAATGCAGAGATCTTGAATTGATTCAATTTGGGTGTGAATTTAAAATTAAATTCGAATAAGTTTGATAATGGCATCATCTACGTATGGTAGCACATTATGCACTAATTATACATACCTACCACTCATATAGTCTCTCGAGAAGTATTTTTCGAGCAGCTGCAGTAACGCACTCCTATTTTTGATGAAATGACTGCCTATCACAGTGTCAATTCTGCAAAAGTAGTGTGTTGAATGTGTAATCAAATGAATGTAGTCTCAAATCGTAGTAAACTAATTCTAATTAAAACTATGCCAGTATAAACAAAGCATCCCAAACAGTAAGTTTAATGCAAGACGCACCCAAAATCAACATACAATATCCTGAGTCCATAAAATGTCATCTGGCAACAATAAACTTGAATCTGCAGTGCTATTCTCTAAATGACAATTTCGTGGCTGTAAGCTGCGACGAGCTCGTCGACGAGACAGCCTTCAGATCGATCGAGCGTGTGTCGCTGATCCAAACGGTATTCACTAGCGTGGCTGAGCTCGTCGACGAACTGTAAGCTGTAGCCTCTCGTCGCTGTTTCGTTGACGAGTTAAGAACTTGACACAAATTCTTTTAATCATAATCGATCAATCTCGACTGAGTATTTTAGGGGTTTAAAATTTAAAATAAAGGTCTTTCTATAAGTATTTTATGAAATAGAGTAAAACATACCTACACAAATTTAATAATTATAAGAATTTATTGCTTATTTATTGTTCCGTTTTAAGACTGAATGACGATTCCTTTGAGTAGTTCGAGCAACGCGACGCGACGATGAAAACGAACGTAGACAAAAACCACAGACCAAATAGGTTACAAAAACCATAACCAACAACAGACGCAACGCTAACAAAACCACTTGTATTTTTAGTTTGAAAATTCAAGTGTTTGTATCAGCAATTCAGCAGCTATTGCTCGAAACACAACTTATTTCTGTGACCAAGAGAATATAAATAAATATACCTTGTAGCGAGGCAACCCCAAGACTAAAGGGTAACCAATGACGTGCCGCGATTTATCTCGCGCGCTCTGTTTACTCTGTGGTCAATGTCATCGGCTGTCAAGTCATGTCATGTAAAATAATATTATTCGCTTTTCGTATTACATTGTAGTCGGTGTTTCGTATTTTTGCGCAAATAAATATGTTTTTCCGTTTTTCTTGGGATATTATATCATATGACCTCTGCTCGAATACTGGACTCCGAAATTGATTGCCTTCTGACTGACCCCCGCTAATCCCTTGAACATTGGACAGCGTACTTGCCACCCCTGCTGACCTTTGCTGGATAACCAGATTTGTTTGCTTTGCTCTTTTTACAAATCATGCATCATGACATGAGCCTGTGCATTAATTGCGGAGTAGCAACGGACCGCTGCAGAACAATAGAAAGGCGAAGATTGGAAAATGAATTAATTCTTGCAATTGTACAGGAATGGGTCGCGCCGCAAATGGTTAGTATCCGATATTTCTATATCGTAACATTTTTGTACTATGTAATTATTTAATGCAATCAAACTAATAGTGTTATCGCTTATGTTTTGTTGTCTGTTGATAGTTGTATTTTATAAAATGGTACCAGAATGTGCAACCAATTCATTTTCGAGACATGTGACATCACCAATCCAGACTGAATATGTATGGTTGCCTGTGTTCCTGCAATGGAAATGTAATAACAGCGTCCGCTTATGTTTTTTATTGAAGAATGGGCTAGCTTTTGACCTCAATCTCTCCTGATGGAAAGCGATGGATGAGGTCTTTTATGAAGCGATTGTGCCCAGAAGATGCCTTAAGGCACGTTTCACATGTTTACCAAAATGTGCCACTCAGATGTTTATTTCTAAATGCTAGTGCTAGACCTAATAGTCTAATGATAAATGTTTGTTTCAGGTAAATGAAAATTACTTTGTCTGCTAAGGGGAATCATGCCAATGCCTCTTGATGACAATAGACCAGAAGGGAATGAACAAACACCTATATGACACCAACAAGTGTGTATCCACTGGACTTTTTCTTCTGAGAAGAGTTGGCTGCCATTAACTTAGGACTGGTACATCGCAAGAACACAGTACCTTTGCATGAAGTTATAAGAGAATGAATTTGTGATAATAATATCAACACATTAAGTGCAAATCAAAAACAAGATATGTTTTCATTAAAAGAGTCTGATTGTAATTTATTGGATTGTAGAAATGTTGAGTCTGTGTAATACCATACTTTTTACCTCTGCACACTGGTTTGATTTGAGCAATTCAGATAGATACCTATTTAATGAAGTGCCTCAGTTTCTGAACCTGTTGATTTTACCTATTAATATTAGCTGCTTATTTAATTAAACTTAGGACCCGGGACTCTGGACTGCCTCCTGCACAATTTATGAATACTGTATTACCATATTATAATTATTATGATGATTCTAATGAAACTATTATTAATAAAACTATTTACCAGAATTACGTCTTTTTTTAATTTGAAGAAAAGTGTTATTCAAATCTCAGATTATTGTAATCTGAGATCGTATCAAACCCCTAAGAGGATACAATATTAACAAATACAAGCTAGGAATGATGTAAGTGGGGCTTGTCTTATAAACATAGTTTTCAAATTCTGAAGTGATCTTGATCTTACTGATAACCTTTGCTACATGAAACTTAAAGCCTAAGCGCGGATGTACCTAGCTACCTAAATCCTCATCGCGATAGGCTGCAGGCGCTGCAGCCGCGTAGGTCTGTTATAGTCGATTTCGATAACGACAACTATTTGAAATTATTTCCTAGCGTGTGCCTGTTCCAGATTTAGTTCCTGTTTTGTTAGCTGTAGAGTGTATTTGCTTGAACGCGCTTATCTCAGAAACTATTGATTCGAAGTAAAAAAATATTATAATATTGGATAGCCCTTTTATCGAGGAATACTTTATAATATATTAATTAGATCTTCAGAAACCCTATAAGTATACATATATGGATAAACTCTCTGTCACGGGATATTGTTTCAAATTTTTTTATTTGTTTCGCCTGGCGTGTGTTTTTCAAATCGTCACTTTTCTTAGCTTCTTCTAATAAATGTAGCTTTATAGTCAACCGAGCTGCCATTTTATCAAATAATATGTATGAAGATGAAGAAAAAATGTTAGACGTATGCGCGATTATTGTAGCTTTGGCATTTGACAGTTCGAAGCGAGGCTGTGGGCGAGGCTGTAGCAGGCTGTAGGCGTCTTCGTCGCTGTTTTTTCTTTGGGAATACCAAAATGTACAAAAAACTGTCAAAAGTGTCAATTTGCCCGCCGTTGAGTAGTTCTAACACACAGACGTCACAGCCTTGAGCGCTAGTGTAGCTTTACGCAGCCTAGTGAATACCAAACTGAGTTTCACCGCTGCGGCAGCGCTGTACGCAAGGCTGAATCCTTAGAGAATAGCATAGCTGGTCGGAAAGCTAACATTTTGCTCCAGACAAAGTGACATTATACAGGGTTATTTGTAAAACACCAACAAACTTTCAGTGGGTGAAAGTAGTCATGTTTATAAACAACTTTTGTTATGAGACCAACCCTGAAAAATCGAAAAAAAAATCTACTGTTTCATACATTTTCATCGGGTGAATATTGCATTTTGTATGAAACAGCTGATTTATTTTTTGATATTTCAGAGTTGGTCCCATAGAAAAATTTGTTTATAATCATGAGTACTTTCACCCCCTGAAAGGTTGCTGGTGTTTTACAAATAACCTAGTATATAGCCGCGTTAGTGACTGTCGAGATGTTAAATAAAATTGTGTTGGACTCACCACGTGACATTTTTATAGCTCATGTCAATCTCATATTTTTTTTACTTTTCGAATATCGTTTACGCTAATACATAATAATGTCACTTTATCTAGAGGCTATCAAAGACTCCTGAAGACAGGCGTGACGCGACAATGCGATGAGGATGCAACTACCATTATGGTAGTTGTACATAGATTTTTCTAGAAGTCACATTATCCGAAGAAAAATTATACGAAAATCGACCATTGTATCGCTGTCGCATTGCACTTGTCTACAACACCCTTAATGAAATACAGATCAAATCATGCTCGGGGTCTTCCATTGATACGCTACCTAGGCAGGTAATAACTTTCTTAGACTTAATTTAACTTGCCTGAGTGGGTTTAGTTTAGTAATTTACGGTGGCACAACACTAACTCCGAGCCACCGGAGTTTTGAAATTAATTTTACCAGTTTCGGTGAATTATTTGGATGTTTGTATGTTAGTACTAATTTGGATGTTCATACGTTAGTGACCGCTTTTGGAATGTTGGGATTTGTGTTTTGAAGCTGCGTTGGTGAAGTTTTGAGTGATTGTGTTAATTTTGTATTATTTAGTTTTGTGTTATTTCGAAGATTTGAAACACATAGTTTAATTATTATAATCCTCCTTCTTTATCTTAAATAATTAGAGTTTAACGCATCAAATATTATGTTTTTCTCTCTATGAAACACGTAAATAAATGGCATTGTTTGTAAAATCAAAGATAAACTTCATAATTGCTTCATAAATACCTTCAATCGGTGGCTTTCTACAGTTTCTATCGAACTTCCATGCCAAAAAGAATTTAAAAGTCCGAATTCACAACTGGGTCACTGATGACTTAAAAGATAATGTTGACATAGACAGGGAGCGCAGGTCGCTGGCTGTCCGTTGCAACATGCTGGCCCGCAGGTTTGCACGCTGTACTGAAGCGGTTAAGATAACGCTTTTTAAGGCCTTCTGCCAGTCGCTTTACACGTGCAGCCTGTGGACCAAGTATACCCAGCGGGCATACAGTGACCTGCGCGTCCAGTACAATAACGCATTCAGGGTGCTTTTGGGGTTGCCGTGGTGTTGTAGCGCGTCAGGGATGTTCGCGGAAGCGTGTGTCGACGGGTTCGCTGCGATCGTGCGGAAGCGATGCGCTTCCATGATGGCACGCTTGCGCTCCTCCTCCAATGGCATCCTGAATGTGTTTACAGACCGGTGGGACTCTCCCCTCTTACGAAGGTGGGTAGGTCTTCATACAAACTTATCCAAATAAGATGTGTCTACATGTTTATTATTGTAAATTTAATTTAATACTAACATTAGGCTAAGTTATACTACTACTAACAATTTATGGATGTAATTCTGAAATAAAATATTTGATTTGATTTGATTTGATAACCTCCTCCTTTTTGAAGTCGGCCAAAAAGGCGTGAGTTGTTGTATTTACGAGTATTTTACCTTACCTTAATATTACTCATTTA
Organism: Melanchra persicariae; assembly: GCA_947386135.1. Lineage (NCBI taxonomy): Eukaryota > Metazoa > Arthropoda > Insecta > Lepidoptera > Noctuidae > Melanchra > Melanchra persicariae. Next base: position 20,622,494 of record OX376650.1, read on the forward strand.
TAAAACCCTTCAAAATTTGAAGGGTTTTATAAATGAGTAATATTAAGGTAAATATTAAGGTTTGTGTAATTATTTGGGTTGTGCGTCGTTTATTTAATAAACGACGCACAACCCAAATAATTACACAAACCTTTTCATTACCACATGAATCCTAAACTCTTCCTCAACCACTAAAATCCAAATCACACGACAAAACAAAACTTATCCACATTAATTTACTAGAAACCTGAACCATTGAACTTTAGGGTCCGGCCACAAAATATCCAAAAACCATGGAAGGATCCAAAAACAAAAACACATCGTGAGCGCAAATAGCAGAAGTTATTCCATTTTCAACTTGTCAACTACCACCTGGACTAAGGTTGCTCATCTACCTGAGATATACGAGGTAGCTAAGCGGTGCGAAGATGTGTACCGGTGCGGCACAGTATGTGTGATTGTTTTCACTACAGCTTTGCGAAGAGCTTGCGCGTAGCGAAGTTGTGAACCAGTGCAACGATGCGTAGCGGACTCTTTTCAACTGTGTGCGCACACATTTCTCGCTCGCGTCTTTCGCATACAGTCTTCATTCGCATTTGTATAATGCTCGCAAATATATACCCTACAGAATAATTCTAGCTCTTTCCTACAGAAACTGCGCTAAACTAGTCTCGCAAAATGATGTGATCTCTGGGCTAATTCTACTAATTTTTAAACAACGCTCGAATTCGGATGTCAATCACAAACTGTCATAAAAGCCTTAATTATGAAATTTTGGACAGTTTGCGATTGACAGAATTAGCACTCTCATTGCTAGATTGCCTCGTGCACCACATTTCTACCTCGCCCATCTTTGATTGAAAAGCACCTTATACAAGGTCTTAACGACACACCATCGGCCTCGTTAAGGGTGTAATTAAACCTGCCGCGCGCTCATGAGTCCATTCTTAGTCCCTACAGGACTGTTATAGAGGGGGCATTGATGTAAGGGAGGTGTGCAGTCGAGATTCTGTAGGGAGTTTAGACGATGTTCTAATGAGAAAATTTTCAATAGGTTTTTTATCAAAGGTTTTTGTTGGTGTTGTGTGTTATGTTGTTGAAGGGTTTATGTTTTTCTAACATCATACCTTAGAAAAACATGTAAAGCCTATAAGCCTATATTAGAACTTGATAAACACTGTATAATTGTACAGTGTTTATTTACTACAGATAGCCTATAATAGTTACCAACAATTGCTTTCGAATACGACAAATTGCATAGAAAAAAAGAGCTTTTTCATTATTGTCGCCAGACAACGCTTATCCAGATTTAGTGTAAATAATGTAAATTTACTTTAACGCCATTATTTATGTTAAAAAGCTAGGCCACTTACCTTGCAGCAGAATCAATTTCTTGTAGACGAGTAATGGTAACAATTCAAATCAACACTCTAATTAAACTTTTGCACAACTCATAACCAAATAACATCCTTTTTTTAGTTGGTTAAAAAATAATACTATCCTCTTACACTCAGCTACAAATTAACCTACTTCCCAAAAAAAAAACTTAATTTTATCCGTTGACGTATATTCAAGATGGCCGATTTCCGGTGTGGTCCGCGACTGATTATTTTCAGAGTGTTTTTCTTTAATGACGCGACCGTTGGCATCATCCTCTATTAGATGACATTGAGTCAAGATTTGACTCCGTATTCTTTTGTGCCAGTGTTTTTTTAGGTAGATACCTACTAATCATATTATATAATATATATTTTATGTAAGTGTTTGAAAGTTAATTTTTAATTAGATTTGAAAAAAAAAGTGTTTTGGGCAGTTTGATTGTAAATTTTTGGTTAATAATGTTAATTTCCTAATCCTTTTTAACCTTCTGTATAAATTTCTCGATATCGTAATTTAAAACAGCGTTCTGTCAGCGTTTCTCATGACTAGAGTTAATACCTAGAGGAATCGAAACAAGGATATTGTGTTCCCAAAAAAAATTGTTGTACAGTTCTCGTCAAATAACTTTGCCCCTCTGAAGTTGGCTACAAGTGGCTGCGTACTAGTCAAAATTACGAACAAACTGCAAATGCGCATGCGCAAGAGACATGAGGGCGGGGATTATGGCGGCACAATTTTAATGTCTCAGTCGCTCGTTTACGTTCGATGCATGCTTGCGTCCCGCTTGCTTCCGTCTACGTGACAGCACCTGCGCGATCTTTGCAAATGACTAACTACAGAGGGGCAAAGTTATTTGACGAGAACTGTAATACTCGAAATTATATACATACAATGCAATAGTTACAATTAAAAACAAACAACTGTTGCCGCTGTTGCCGCTTTATTGTTTTGTTGTATAAGGGTCACCGAACAGACGGCATGCTTTCGAAAGGAAAGTCAGGTTTTTTTCCACTCGGAAAATTAACAAACGTGTGGGCTTTGTTGAACATTGTATACCTATGTAAGGCAAAAACAAAGGTCTCAGAATCTGTATTCTTTATCGGGTTCTGTACTATGGTGTTGGACGTAAAAGAATAGCACATTCTCATCACTTCCCGTGGTGTCGTAAGAGGTGACTAAGGGACTCACCAGAGACTGGGCAGCAGCATTCTCTGTCGGTACATTGCTACACAGCAACACTACGATCGCCAACCCGCCTGCCAAGCATGGTGATTTGGCAAACTTTCGGCTGATCTGATGATGATCATGAAACCGTATGTACGCAGCCAGCCTAAAAATCAATCCAAAAATGTCTTTCCCCTCGTGTCACTAAGTACTTTATTTCACTAAAACATTACACCCAATCCCAAAAATATCCAATATCCCTATTCATTAACGAGATACCTGAAATATCGTGTTATTCTATTACTAAATATTATATCCCAAATACTTCTCACGTTACTACAGGAAAATATCAGAATTTATACTGCCAATAATAATGTTACTTGGAACGAATTGATCTTTCAAAATGTTGAGGATCTATTGACAAATAATTGTGTACAGATATTTGTACGCGTTTTATTTGCTATACATAAACCTTTACTTACCTACACATAAAAATATATTTCCGGTATAAATCCGATACAAGGATTCGCCATTTTTCTTTGTCGTATTAATTCACGGTATTAATTGGTACTATCCAAATGCACATTCGTATTAGAATGATTTGATACCGAATAACTTTGAATAAAACTTAATTTATTGTTTGTTGTGACTAAGAATCTGTTACCAAAATTTTATTATCACTATCAATTTTATTGAACGTTAGCTTAGAAATTCCAATTTTAAAGCACTTATTTATCTTATAAATTATTATGTTATTTCTAAGTTATAACTCCTTATGCTGTTAATGCGTTGACAGTCATCACTTAGGGACATCTGGCATACGGAGATTTGCCTAGACGGTTTTCAGTCAAACGTCTCGACCGTTTCCTAGAAATTAATGACTAATGCGCGTAGAGACAGGCATAATGTTCATTTATGACTATGAGTCACTATTTTTTCTGTACAAATAATACACTTCACAAACTTGCCAAATCAGAAACAACAAGAATGTGTCTTTTAATAGCACCTGTGTAGCTTAATCGTCACAGCGATTACTCTGTCATCTGTCGAAATCGTTAAACAAATGTCAATTTTAATGTCAGTGTGCCACAGTGTAAAAAAATCCGACCACCAACTGTTGCACCTTACGTCATAGATACGGTACATCTCATTGATACGAACCATTAATAACAAACAAACATCTGTCTACCGAACAAGACCAATCACATGTGCACGGAGAACCATCCATTAACTCAAGATAAAAGACGAACAAACTATTTATAATACTTTATTGCCGGTAATATTTGTATCGAGTTTTATTTATTAAAAACGAATGTATATGTGTAACGGACGGCCAGAGCCGACACCAGACGCGTGTCTAAATTTAACTACCCGCGTGCTCAGAAAACAACAAGTCACAATATTTAGAAACCGACGCGGGACAAGAACGCACGCTTCTAGCAACGGTGTATTCCACGATCAAATTCAAAAATGGAATCCTTATTAACGTGACAGTGACAGTGCTTTTTTTAAAGTGTGTGTGTGTGATGTGCTTACGGCGATGTTCTCCAATTTCAAACTGCCATTGCTCAAGCAAAAAACAAGCAAAGAAGATCCGCAATACTGCTACAGGAGCGTCAAAACCAAACCGCCGAAAACTCCAACTCTGTCTCGTGTGAGACGACATCAAAGACGTAAGTTTGGCTATAAACAGCTTATATTTGTATAATGCAAAAATAAACACGGCTTAATGAGGTGCGGGCTTGTTTGTTCGTTTCGTACCAACAAACTTCAAAATTAGATGTTTCTGTTAATGGGATGCGTTGCAAAATACGGAATGAGCGTTACGATGCGGCTTGGATTTGTGTAAATTGGAGTCGAGCGAATCTGCTCTCAATCCGCGGTTATACAAGGATTGTTTCTAGTGTTGACAGTTTTGATTAGAGAGGAGAAACGCAGGTGTCTTAGTTTGCATTTCAGCGCGTGACTGACGTACAGACTAGAGGTGCACGTTTATTCCGAGTTTGTAACACCACCGCGCAGCTCTATTGCAGGTTTCTGTTTGCAGATACCTCGGAATGTTTAATGGAATTGGAATTGCTTGCAATCTAGCGCAAGTTTTGTTGCGGAGAATTAGTTGAATTATGTTACTTGTAGGTACGTTTGATTACAAACTACAAGACGTGGGCACCAAAATATTTTTTTATTTTGTTACCGATCAAGCTCCACCGTCACACCGGTGTGTCGTATTGAGAATGTCATTTGAGCGCCGGCGACACACCGGTGTGTCGCTCGATTTACGCGTTTTAAAGCTCAATTAATACTGCAATAAGGTATTTTATACATATTATATAAATGCTGCGTTAATGATATTACAACGCTTGAAAACCAATGGGATATTATAAATTGCATATCAAATAAATAATCGCCTATCAATACATACTCATCATTTATATTCTTTTTTACATCAAATAACTTACTTCACTACAAATAAATTAAATGTTTAACTGCAGATAATTTGAAATCATACATCAATATGACATTACTTTTTTCCTCATAATGCAATACAGTTAAATTTATTTTGTACAAAAATACTACACACATAGCATAAATACTGACTGCACAGCAAATTTTCCATATTTCATAACAAAATAACTAACTTTGACTCGACATTAGGTATGTAACGGTTGTTATATCAGGAGAAACTGGATGCAATCGGGTATACCTATCATAACAGTACTTACTTTCTACTGTATCTCTGCATAATACATGAAGTCAGATTAGTAATCTATTCCCTTGATAGCAATCAGACTCAATCCGTATTAATTCCTGGTATGGCATCTACAATCAATTACCTACGAGTACTATGGCGGAGTGATCAAGAACCAACAATCGAGAGACAGTCCTTGTCTACTTCTCTCTTTTCAGGACTTCCAAAAACTTGAAGTGGTTTTCGTCAAATGGTACGCCTACAAATAAAATACTTTGACACTACGTGTGTTCAAAATATCTCATTTAATATATTACTTTGAGAGAGATTGCATTTTACATGGTAATCAAACTATCCATGTTAATCTTTTAGGTACCTACCTTGTACACATTGTTTTAGGTACCTTGGTCATATTGTCACGAGTGATCTAAGAGATGACATAGATATAGAGAGAGAGCGCAGGGCGCGTTGTCGGTGAGGAGCATTATGCTTGCCCGCAGGTTCGCTCGTTGTACTACAAACGTCAAAGTAACCCTTTTTAAGGCGTTCTTTACACGAGTGACCTGTGGGTTTCATACACGCGCCGAGCCTACAGCGTCCTGCGTTTTCAATTTAGTAATGCTTTTAGGATGCTGTTGGGACTGCCATGATGTTGTCGCAATTGAGGAATGTTCGCGGAGGCTCGCAAAGATGGTTTCCATGCCATCATGTGAAAAAAAGCGGCCTCCTTACTACAGCACTTGCATGGTAGTGACAACAGCGTCCTAACTGCTGGACCGGACTGTCCCTTTCAGACACACTGACTGGGGACAGTCATAGCTGTCAACATAAAAAACATGATTTGTGAAAACTAACACTACTATTCTACTTATTGTTACTAACACCAAAATACTAATAGAATTATGGACCTTTATAGTTTGAAATAAAGTTTTGTTTAATTTAATTTTTAACTACCTAGTTTAAATAGTTGGTACTCGTAGTATGTTGATAGCCGTGTTTAAAATGTGGCCAAATGCGTCTTCTATTTAAGGGACTTTAATGATATTTCCTTATGACGTGCAAGAAAGTGGTTGACTTGCTGGGTGGTAAACTACATGGTCGTTCATTTGAGCATTAATTTTTAACCTTTATTATTAACAAACCGGTTGTTGTGGAGACAATTGGAGGCCTATGGCCATCAGTGGACGTTTTTCGGCTGATATTATGATGATGATGACTATTAACAGGTTTGCATGAAAAAACATATTTTGAATTCGAATTTACTATCTAAGAACTATCATAAATCTGACTCAAACATCTCCTCCCTTACTCCCCCTTCTTCTTAAACTTTGCTCAAACTCACTTCTAATGATGATATCACTAACAAAATCTCTTTCTATTGGGAACGGCCGGAGTTGCGGCTTGCCCCAATAACGGTTTGTTTACTAATACATTACTATTAATAACTTGTTGCCGTACTTGTGCGAGGTGAAATTGATTGCGTTTGCGTTTGTAAGAAGCGTTCGGATCATTTGTTGCCAAGGTAACAGACGTATTTGAAACGTGATCAGTGATATTAATTAGTGAGTGAAATGTGGGTAATATGTGGGAAATATGAATTTATAGGCCCAAAAACCGTATGTTGGCTTAGTTTGACTTTGGTCATATAATTATCCACATTAATCCCTAGTAGGGATTTTTCCTGGATAAAATTTTTATGGTTCTATTTAGTCAGTCAGTTATAAAATCAAATGTAGTCCGTTAGTTAGATAAACTATCTAAAAATATTAGACGCGTATTTTTATGTATGTTTTACGTATATTTTATCAAATTAATATAAATTGATATAGATGAAGCGCATCTAAGTTGTGTAAAAAACGAAAAATTGAGGACGATACAGTGCGTTGAAATTCCGCGTGAATAGAGACGCGGAATTTCAACGCACTGTATCGTCCTCAATTTTTGTCCCCGTACCAAAAAAAGAATGGCGACCTCGTACCGGAAGACGCAGCATTCGAAGGCCTCCCCCAAGATGGATAGATGATGCCCTCTGGTAAGGGTCGCTGGTAGCCGATGGATGCGAAACTCACAGGACCGGTTGTTGCGGCGACACTTGAGGGAGGCCTAATTCCAGCAGTGGACGTCTTTCGGCTGATATGATAATGATGATGAACAAAAAAGAAGCCCATGTTGAGCTTGTGCATACTACAGGCATTTAGATGTTAAGTTAGCACAATATGCTGATGGACGTACTTATAAACTGCATCCATGTACAGGTAAACTTACCCACAAAAATGTTTTTGTTTTAAAGTAACTACTTTGATGCACTTTTTGTGTCCGTGTGTGTACTTACGCCGCATATCGTTCAATATTGCTAAAACTGCATTTAACGTCAAGTTTTTGTCTAATATTGAGCTGCTAGTTATCGAAGTTTCTTCACTTGTGAACTTATCGGAAACGCCTTTGATTTAATGTTTATACACTAATATTCTTACCACAAAAGCAGATGATATAAGTAAATACATACTCGTGTATTAAATTATGGTAAAATATTGACGCAAGAGAGTCCCTGCTACTTTATGCAAATGTTTATGGGAACTGTTTGGGTAAAGTTTCGTGTATAGGAAATTAATGATTTAAGTAGAATTTAGTAGTTTTGTTTTTATAGGCTGTATTCGTTTAGATTTACCTAGGTACATATTTTACGTTCGATAAAGTTTCTTGCCTTAGGCCAATTATGTTTTTATGGTCCTAGTAAGTATATTTTGTAACTTGAGGGTTAAGGGAAAACGATTCAAATTTAATTTAAATAATTCCAAAATGTACGGATATTTGTCAATCTTTGTCACTGGTGGAAGGCTATTTTTATCTGGAGCTCTATTTATTTACTTAAACTTTATGCATTAGTTAAAACACTGTACAAAGGCGGACCTGCCAGGGTTGCGGATTTTATTCGAACCAGTTACCGCGGCCCTGGAAAGCAAAGGGCACTACGAGGAGCACGGATGGGTCTTAGTCAGTAAGAGTCTGACACTCCCTTCCGCTCCACCCAGAGTCGGCAGGAGTCATTTGATGATTTCCCATCCATAAAAAAGGCGGACTTAATGCCCTTCGCATTTTCTACCAGTCGACCTTAGGGTGGTATGATTTGTGTACAAAATCCGACCGTAAAAAGTAGCCTGATGTAGTTGGTGGCATTTATCTTAGTTCAATCACAGATTTGATGCCAACAGCTGATGAGATAATGTAGTTTGAAAAGGAACTTTTTATTCGTATCTTGGAGACTGGTTTTTTTATACAAGTTTAACTCTTGCGAATTATCTTGACACCTGACTCGACACATTTAGAATGACGTTTTGCGTTTTGATGTCCAGCTGTGGACGTCTTTCGGCTGATATGATGATGATGATGATGAATTTAAACACGTTAGCATCACTGTTACCGATATTATTTTCATCGAAGTCGAAGTGTTCACTTTAAATTAAAACGTCAAAACGTCATTCGCCAGGTGTCAAGTAAACTCGCACGAGTAGTAGGTATTTTTTTGTTATTTCCTACATTTTAGAGATACACTGTATCAGTCGGGATTTACCAACAGCACAAAACCTTAACGTTGAACACAGACTCTAGCAGCCACTTGGTACCTAACCACTAATGTCCTAGGCATTTCTCCTGTGACCTACTTCGATGGTCGCTCTAATGCATCCCTTGCACTTGTAATGTTGGTCTTTTATTTTTTTTCTATTTTGCTTCGTTAAGTCTATTCTCTTTCTACTTTATATATTCTATCTCTTCTTCTTTATATAGTCTATTTATTTTTCCACCAAGATGAAAATAAATGGTCTGACTCCAGTCTTACCAAAAAGTACCGTGTTACCCAGTTAATGGGTTGTGGAGGACTAGTTGGCAGCCGCTCCACGTAAAATACAGGTATTCAGCTGAATCCGGTTTTACTGGAACCTGATCCCAATATAGTTGGGAAACGACTAGGCAAATGATGATGATGAAAATACATGGTTCAAACATCTGATAGAAAAATAAGATATTTATTTGGTACAAGAATAGAAAACACAACACACAGAAGCACAGTCTGTGCAACATGGCATCTTAATATTTGTCTTTAATCGGAATTGATTAAAAATTGTTAAGGAATTTTAGTTGAAGATTATTGTTTTTAGTATGCATAAGGGCATTAGGAAGAACACAGATGGGTTTTATTTAGTCAATAAGTGTCTGACACTGCCTTCCGCTCCACCCAGAGAAAAAAAAATCAAAGAAGAAATCATTGCATTATTTCTAATCAATAAAAAATCTGGCCAAGTGCGAGTCGGACTCGCGCAGGAAGGGTTCCGTACCATCATCTATAAAAAAAACTGCAAAATAATCACGTTTGTTGTATGGATATTTATTTAATTCTATTTTTAGTATTTGAACAAACCGAAGTACATCATCTGTTAAAATTTCAACTGTCTAGCTATAACGGTAGATACAGCCTGGTGACTGATAGATGGACAGCGGAGTCTTAGTAATAATAATATATAATAATAATAATAATAATAATAATAATTTATTTCCCAAAAAACTTAGTACTATGTTACAAAAACAGTTTAGCAGTAGTTATATACAAATAAATGGATTTAGCTTCTGTAACCGAACTAGGCAATGCCTGTATTTCGGTTAACAGTGCCATACCCCCGAATGTTTTTAAAATAATGCTAACAAACACAAAGTGGTACTATTTTTATATGATTATAATACGTGTAGAAATATTTAATGCTAAATTAGTATACAATGCTAAATGAGAAATATGTAAATGAGCAAGTGTCTATGAGTGTGCGTGTATGTGTGTGTGTGTACATGTGTGTGTGTGTGTGAGGGTGTCAGCACCTGAGTGAGGTGTACTGAGAGCTAGGTATTTGTGAGTTTATCTGTATATATGTTAGTGTGAAACATTTGGAATAAATTGGCATTAAAATCATAACACGACATCAACGCGTTCAAGTCACCGTGATATGTGCATCAGGAGTTCAGTCTCATCATAGGAAAGTTGTTGTAGGTAGTCACTAACTTTTTTCCTACATTGAACTTTTGGTAGAGGGTAGATGTTAATATTTTTATTCAATTTGTTATAAATGACGGGTCCAAGGTAGGGAATGAAGCGTTTGCTAAACTTTGTTTGAAATAGCGTGTCTCTTTGGCAAACTAAGTCTTTTCTACGTCTTTGTAAGATTAGTGGATCATAAGTTTGCTTACTATGCTGTAGGAGTGAAATATTTAAGATAAATAGTTGTCTTACTGTTAAAACCCGACAAATCTGGTACAAAGTCGAAGTGGGAAAGTAAATAGGTTTAAAGTGCATAACCTTCAAAATTGCTCGCTGGGCGATCTCAACAGGTCTCAGTATTGTCTTCAGCGCTCCTCCCCAGGATGATATGCAGTACGTTATAAGCGATTGACACAATGCAAGGTATATTTGTCTCAGTAAAACAGTATCGGAAACGTGTCTCAGGTGTTTAAAAATATAAATGAATTTTCTTAAACGACCAGACAGCAACTTTATGTGGTATTTAAAACTAAGCTTACTATCTATAGTGACTCCAAGATATTTAATTGAATGGACACGCTCAAGTGATGGGCAGGTGCAGTTTACTTTTGATTGGCAATCATGCGATATAATACTTTTAGAAGTACCAGAACAATGCAAATTTGTGATGCCAAAACAAACATATTTGGTTTTATCCACGTTCAGCGTAAGAATATGGTTCTGAAGCCACTTTCCTACGGTATTAAAGCCCAACTGAGCAGCATCAAGTACTTCGTCCCATGTATCGGCAGAAAATAAGAGAGCAGTATCATCTGCGAAAGATATTATTTCGCCCTGGGTTAGGTTTAGACTAGTGAGTTCGTTTATATAAACGAGGAATAAAGTAGGTCCCAGTATGCTGCCCTGTGGTACTCCATGAGTGACTGTAAGGTCATCACTCTTGAAGCCACCCACACGCACTGATTGAGTTCGCCCAGAGAGATAACTTTTGATAAGTTTTAACTGATTCCCTCTTATTCCGAGCCCCTCTAGTTTTTCAAGTAGGATGGAAACAGAAATCGTGTCAAACGCCTTTGCCAAGTCTAAGAAGATAGTAAGACATTTTTTCTTACTATCTAATTTAGAAGAAAGGTAATTAACAAGTTTATTTACTGCTTGATCCGTAGATTTTCCTTGCCGAAATCCGTATTGGTTTTTAGAAAGTAAATCATTTTTTTCTAAATAGCCCATTAATCTAGCGTTTATTATTCTTTCCAATACTTTCGATAATGACGGTAGGATGCTAATTGGCCGGTAATTTTCGACACGATTTCTGTCACCAGTCTTATGAATAGGGCATATTTCTGCTTTTTTTAAACAGTCAGGAAACACTCCAGTTTGCAAGCAAACGTTAAAAATTTTTGTAAGCGGTGGTATTATTATATTTCTGTAGATTTTTAGAAACTTAGAGCTAATGTTATCCCAACCACTGGCACAATCTACTTTCATACTAAGGATTAAACGTTCTACTTCGTCATCAGAGGTATCAAGGAGTACAAACGAGTTGGCAGTTACATTTTTAGAGTTTTTATCTTCTATGTTGTGGTTAGGTGTGTTTAGTTTTTTTTGGTATATTTTATTAGCTAGTGAGCTTCCTACATTTGCAAAGTATTTGTTTACTATGTTTAGTGACATTTCTGGAGACCTTGTGAGCTTCAACAGTTCTTTAGGGTGACTAATTATTTTAGATGTGTGTGTTATGTCTTTAATAGTTTTCCACATTTTTTTGTTGTCATGTTTTGCAGCTATTAGTTGATTTTTTTCATATGTCCTTTTTACTTTTTTTAGTATCACATTACAGAAGTTTCTGTAACGTATATATGTTATCCTTGCTATGTCATTGTTTGGTGATCGTTTTGCTTTTTTATGTAACATATCCCTGTTTCTAATACATCGCAGCAATCCCGGTGTAATCCATGGTTTTATAATCTTGTGGCGTCTAGAGAGAGAAATTTGCTTTGTGTTGTTAATAATAGCTGTTTGAAAACTTTGTGTAAGGAAGTTCATGGATAAATTTGGATCTGTTACATTATTAATTTGGCTAAAATCTATTTTTTTGAGGTCTTGTTCTAAGCCTATGTGATTGATTCTTGTAATTGATGTGATTGCAAACTTTGGCGTATTTTTTTTTAAACTCATTTTCATTAGGACTGGATAGTGGTCGGTTAATGATGTATGCGGTACTATCGTAGAAACAGGGCAAGTTGATTTTATAAGCGCATGATCCAAACAAGTGTTACTTTTACTACGAGTAACTAAAGTGTGGGCAGGTAACAAGCCATGGGTAGCTACAAGTGTCAGATAGCGTTCACCGTTTATATTAATTTTATCGGGATTTATATCTATATTAATGTCCCCCATTATAATTATATGTTCAAATTCTGTTAGCGTTTGTAGAAGTTTATCTAGTGATGATAGAAATGCATCGATACTTTTATACGATGGGGAACGATATAGGGAGATAATAGCTATACGTTTATCAATTTTGGCTACCAAACAATTGCATTCCTGCATGTCTGGTTCATCTATGATAAGGCTAAGATTTTCATCGTAGTAGACTATAACGCCGTCATTTTGCTTTGGGTTTATTTGAGTTCCCACCTGACAGTATCCTGCAAGGTTTGGAATTACAGAGGTGTGGGAAAGCCAACATTCTGACAAGATGATAATATCACATTTGACTTTCAACCTCGCAAGTAAGACTTCCAGCCCTGGCATATTGCAACCAACACTGCGTATATTCTGAGTGAGTAGAAGCAGGTGATCCGACGGCGGGAACAATAGTTTATGGCATTCATCAATGTCTGCTGTTTGCGAATGTGATACTGATATGCTGTCAATATTTTTCGTTAAATCAATTAAATCATTGAATTTTAAATGAGATAAATATATTTTTGCAATAAATATTAATCCGCTTTAAAAGCATCTCATTAAAAGCATTATAATAAGTATTATTATATTCCAAATGAAACATGTTTGTGTGGTGAGTTCTTGTGTACTTGAAAGTGTGATGTTTAGGAGTTGTGTAGAGTGTACTATGTGTAAACCAATTACAATTTAGCTGATTGATTAAGATAGTAACATGCAAAACAAAGACAAAAAATACTCGAAGAGCAAAAAATATCAGTAATACAATCCATATTTTACAAAATTTTGCGATTACAAACACTAGTCATGCTTCAATTCTTAATTTATCCAAGTCGGAATCATTATTTATGCGGACACGAGTAGAGACTTCGGTTTTTTTAAGGTAGACAATTCCGTTGGCAGTCCAGCAGAAACTGTAGCCATGACTATTTTTAAATTGTCTTGCCAAGTAGTACAGCTTTTGTGTTCTATGTGTTAAAGTCTCAGCTACGTAAAGCGGTTTTAACAGGTACTTTGGGTTTAGATGGGTAGTATTCAGTTTTTCTCCTTTAGCCTTTGATTTGTTAAAGCTTTTGACCGCTCCAAGTACTTTATCTTTCAACAATATGGTGGTGAGATCCACAACCACCGGATTTGAGGCATCTTTTGATTTAAGGCGGTAAATATCTTTTAAATTGTGGTGTTCAATATTGACATTAATGGTCTTTCCTAGTTGAAAAACTTCCTTTGCCAAGGATTCTTTAGTCTCTCCATCTTGTATGGGTATGTTTCGAATTTCAAAGCATGTTCCTCGTGTCTTTCGCTCAGCTGTTTCAAGCTTTTCCTCTAACTCTTTAATCAAGATTTTGTCCGCCTTTCTTTCCTTCTCCAAAGTGGTGATCTTGAGTAAAAATTCATCGTATTTACTGGACATTAGATCCATGCTCTCTCTAAGTTCCTGAAACCTTGTTTCCTGTTCTTTCGAAAACGACAAAAACATTTCTTTGATTAGCGCCTTTATGTCAACATTCTCTTCATCATATTTTCTTTTTTTTCTCTCAGTGACATTAAGTGCGAGTGAGTGAAGATCTGGCTCCGACTCGCAATGTTGTAGTGGTGAAACATTTGTAGCTGTGGTAAAAGTTAACGTACTGTTCCGTGCGGTATCAGGTCTCGTCGGAGTTGTTTGTGCAGTTGATGGCGGAGGTGTCCGTTTCAATGGCATAGTGGTGTATTATATATTTCTTAGCACAGACTAGCCCGTGTTCTCGCAAAAGAACGTAATTGTGATTACAGAGTTTAATAAATAATAATTACCCGCTAAATCGCTGTCGCTTATAACTTGTGGCAAGCGGCGAACGTGACGTATACGGATGACGTATCTGCACACGCTCAGGGTAGCTCCGGCCGAGCGTCGTCTTCGCTGTTTCTGTCCTGCTTACTCGAGTATTCCGCGTGCGCCACGGAGCTTATGCGCGCCTGGTACTTTACTTTAATATTTTTGAGTAATTTCGACAAACTATTATTGAAATTTAAAATAAAAATAATTTATACGGAATGAAGCACGTCTGTACGCTTACGCGGTCCGAGGGGAAGTAATAGGGTCCCGTTTTTACCCTTTGGGTTCAGAACCCTGAAAAGCAGGCACTTGGTACCTAAACATTAATGTCCTAGGCATTCCTTCGGTGACCTAATTCGATGGTCGCTCTGATGTTCGCCTTATAATGCTTCTGAAATATTTGGCGCACTCAGCTTATACAAGGATATTTTAAGAGAGGAATTTCTTGGACGGTTTTGGCTGATAGTGGAATTGTTTGAAGATTAGGTAGGTACTTGAAATTGTCTAATTTGATCTTCAGATAAAGTTCATCAGAAATTATATGTCTAGTATACCTTCAGCGGTCGTTAATAGCAGACACAATAGTAAAACAATTTGGGCATAGCTAAATTAGGTGTCGCGACAGGCATTTTGTCAGACTACAAACGTTGCTTATAAAAATAAGTAGAAAATAATGTCCAATTTCTATGAAGTCTATTACAAATGATTTTGACGTATAGTAACGTTACAGTTTCGTTAATGTTAGTGAATCTTTCATATAAAATATCACAACCCCATAGTATATATTACATTCGGTTTAATTTAATGTGACATGTACACAAATGTCCAAAAAATTAAATCCGAAATGATCCGGAGAAACGCTTAAGTAGTTTTGGTTTAATAAAACTCTGTAGGTACACTGCTACATCTACACAGCGATCGTCGACCCGCCTGCCAAGTGTGGCGATTATGGCGAACCCCCCTCGTTCGGGGGAGGCCTATGTCCAACAGTGGACGTTTTTCGGCTGATATGATGATAATGATGATTAAATCACAAATAAAATCATCAGGAAAAAAATAATAAGTTTCAATTTCGTAATAACAGAATGGTCTAACCAATCTGTTATTACGAAATTAAAACTAAAGACTAGTATATAATTGCATCATCTGCCGCTAGATTTATTATGTTCTTCTCATTATTACATTATAGACAGCAAGAATGAAAGAAAATAAAAATAAACTTGCAACGAGCTACAAAGGAAGACGTAGAAATTGTATTCGAGTGTCAATTCGCTCTGAGAGCAATCGCCACTCGATATCGTCTCGTTGAAGTTCACCTACATATAAAAGTTCTCTATGTTAGTACTAAAGGTTCAAATAACTATCCTGATTTCATGGAGAACGTACGGTTTGATTCTGTTTGCTGATTGGTTTCTCGACATTTGAATATGGAACTCTGTGAATTCGCGTGAACTCCACGTGAGTTCAAGCAGACACGCGAATCCACACGCGAATTCAGTACTATTGCATGTCACATGACTGTTTTGTAATGATTCTAAATATAAACAACTTCTGCCTGCGACTTCGTCCACGTATGTATATTCCTTGGAGTAGTTTTCTATCACTGAAAATAGGTATTTTAACAAAGAAGATTTGCAATAGAATTTGCTGTAAGTGTTAGAGTTACAGTCAAAGTCAATTTTACCTAGGTATAACATTAGTTAAAATTTAAAAATATCAACATTCTGCCAACGGCTTTGACCACTTGAAGGACAAAAATGATCTCAAGGGAACATGCCGGATAAAAAGACTACATACTCTACCCGTGTGTCTAGTTTCGTCCAAATCCGATCAGCCGTTAAAACATGAAGACGTGACAAACAGACAGATATGTTACTTTTGCATAGCTAGTGTACAGTCAACAACGTCAACGTTAATATTATAATTTATGATGTTTGTACACTGACCGCCCTTAATCTAACTTCTTTCGTTCAGTCCATCCAAAAGCTGAGTACGACTGGTCGGGATATTGACCAAGTGAGGATGGTACCCAGCAGTATGTCTGGTATTCTGGTGGTAAAAGGGCGATGGTGGGATCAGGTCGTGACGTGCGCACACTCTCTGAAATAGGTACAATCTGTAGAAGACCGACAGGCAAGCAACACTACGCCGATGAGCCAGGCTGTGAAGCTTAGCCACCAGCAACTCGTCGCCTATAAGGGTCTTTGCTCTGCGTTCCACCGAGTCCAATGCAGCAAGCTGATATTTTGATATTAGGTGTACATTAAAGTACCTGTAGAATAAATAATTAATAATAGAATAAACAAAGCTATTTGGTATGCAGGCAGCTAACTTGCAACTACATAACAACGTTGTGAGTGTGCTGAGTAGACAATTATTGTAAACCACACCCGTAAGCATGTCATAAGCTTAAAAACTTATAATGAACACATTAGAAATAAATATTGGTAGTGCAGTGGAAAATATATTTTTTTTGCCTGTATACCAAATAGTTTTGTTCATTGTACATATTTTAATCATTTGAGTTTCTGTCATTGAGGCACGACTTTTAACCTACTTACTAAGAAGCCAGAGTGCAGAACTGTCCGTCTTTAAGAGCCACCACAAATATTCATTCTAAACTAAGCTTGTCCAAGCTCATAAATCATCATTATGACGTCACGGGCGATAGAAAAATGGCGACCAGACTTGAAAGTGGATCTAAATAAACCGCTTATTTAAAGGAATCGTTTTACACCCCGCGATAAGATGCTGATTTTAGTTTTAATTTTAACGAATTACTTATTTTGTTTGTATTTTATCTGTAAATAGATTATCCCGTGGCATATCGCTAAATAATTGTGCATCTTTACGATATGAAAAATAGCGTTTGAGCTATAGGCTACAGTATTATTCCAGGCCAAGCCGCAAGCTGCATCAACAAAAATAATATTTTGTTTCCCTTGGAATTTCCAAAGATAACAATTAAAATCTATCTTTTATATTACAGATTCGTTATTTTTTTTTATAATAACTTACAAAAACAGAATTGTATGTACTCCACTGGAAGGTAGGTACTATATATGTAATACCAGCCTATAACTATCTACTGCTAGGCAAGCCTCCTCATGCAGGAACCAGAAGAATATAACCATGCTGTGATATGATTTTTCAAGTTAATGTTATTGGTATTCAGCAGAATTTAGCAGTATTTAAAGTGGCATAATGAATTTAGCAGTATTTAAAGTGGCATAATGTATTATAGTCCGGTCAAATTACGCCGAAAATAAGGCAAACTTAGCATTAATTCTTAACTCCGATTTTTTGCCATTAATGTTTAGAGTATAAGCAGAGAAGTATGTTTAAATGCATCCCGCGAAAAGTTAACCCCCGGATGTTCGTTTTTTTTAGCAAATCATTTAATTTCGTAATAACTCGTTGGGAAAAAATATTAACTGGCATGTTAGTTTGGGACATTTGTAGAACAGATTGAGCTGTACAGATAGGTAAGAAAATTAAACGTTTTTCATCCACGGAACTGTACTTTTTTTTAAAGAATGTTATTTTTTGACTTTGTACTTCAAGCAAAAATATTAACTTGACAAAAATAATGCTAAATGGATTTTAATTAACATGTTTATTTATATTGAGAAAATTAAAACAATACTACCTCGGGGTTCCGAGATGTAAGAAATTGTCATATAAGTTTTCAGGCAAAAATGTAACTCTCCTGAAAGTTGTTTAATAATGGAAAATGTACAAACACAAACCATAATTTATCAAAATTAAACAAATCAGACGTTATTTATTACCTATCTCTTTAATTGTTAATAAAGTGGCATCTTTTTTGCCGTACTCAGTTAAGTTCAACTATTAGAATCGTCATCCGTGTTTTGTTTCTCTCATGTGTCAGAATCAGTCAGAGTACAAAATGCATGAGAAAATTAATTTTGCTCATAACTTGTGTTTCGTGAATTCTTCCAATTTTTTAAAATATTTATTCTGCTATTCAGGGTGAAGGAAAATAAAAAAAAGATCATTCTTGAATTACAAATGGTGCAACTAACCCATTTTTTTATTTATAGATAAAATCATGCAACAATGTGCTGCTCTTGAAATGATTGCAGCAAATCGGTATTTTTCACAAAATCGTCTTATTTCAGCAAAGACGAAAGAGCTGCATTGATGTTTTATTAGTAGTTTATGAAACTGTTACATACTTACCTGAAATTATTAAAAAAACTAGAACGAGTGTACAAACGAGGGTCAAACGAGGTTCATAATTCTAAAAGAATTCATAATTGTTGTGATGAAATAATAAATTTGAAACTTTGTTATGCACAGTTTCACAAACTACTCTGTCGTCTAAACTTATGCGACTTTATCAAAACACATGTGTCAACAATGGATGTTGGAATGTTCCATGGCATTTTAGCCAAACCTAATTGTGAAGCAGCAAAAATGTTGTACTCCTTTATATTAGTTAAGAAATAGTATAAGATTTCCATTCTTCTGTTAAATTATTTGTAGCAGTACGATGGGATTGACATCGTCACTATGTGTACAAAAATCCCTTAAATAAATAAAGATTTAAAAAAAAAAAAAAAAAAAAAAAAAAAATCAAAACACATCAAATTGCATCATCATCATCATCTCAGCCGAAAGACGTCCACTGCTGGACATAGGCCTCCCCCAAGTGTCGCTACAAAAACCGGTCCTATGCGTCTCGCATCCATCGGCCACCAGCGACCCTCACCGGGTCATCAGTTTATCTTGTGGGAGGCCTACCAACGCTGCGTCTTCCGGTACGCGGTCGCCACTTCCTTTTCAGCCCCATCGACCATCAGTTCTGCGAGCAATGTGCCCTGCCCACTGCCACTTCAGCTTGGCGATCCTTCGGGCTATGTCGGTTACCTTGGTTCTCTTGCGGATTTCATCATTCCTGATTTGATCACGCAAGGAAACTCCAAACATTGCCCTCTACATTGCACTTTGGGTGACTTTAAGCCTTCTGATAAGACCCATTGTGAGCGACCACGTTTCAATTCCATAAGTCATCACTGGCAACAGGCACTGGTCATAGACTTTCGTCTTGAGACACTGTGGTATGTGAGACGAGAAGATATCACGCAACTTCCCAAACACCGCCCAGCCGAGTCGGATTCAACGGTTGACCTCTTTCTGGAAGTTAGCCCTACCTAACTGGACCGTTTGTCCCAGGTAGATGTACTCGTCAACAACTTCGATTGCAGAGCCTCCGATCTTGATAGGAGTGGGTGCTACATATCCCATGACCTTGGTTTTGTCCATGTTCATTTTAAGACCCACTCTTTCGGAAGCTCTACTGTCTACTGCTCTGTGTACTGTGATGCCTGCGGACCGCCGTCCGCAGGCATCAATAGCTGGAGAGCAATGAGTAGCTCGCCATACGATCAGAACAGGCCTGAGTCTACTGCGCGTTGTGTTCCACGTGCGCCAGAAAGAGTTGTCAGCAAAGACGCTGGGGCCCGCTAGGGCCAGAGACTGCCAGGGTTGCGGAATTTGTTCGAAAAAATTACAGCGGCCCTGGAACGCAAAGGGCAATAGAAGGAATACGAATGGGTTTTAACCAGTAAGAGTTTGATACTCCTTTCCGCTCCTTCGCACCCAGAGCGGAGTTCAATTGTATGACGCCTTACGATAAAGTTCGTCGGATAAGGATGAGCTTTGGAAATTTCGTAGATAACAAAGTTCTTCCGGAATTTTTTCGAAAGAGTCACCGCGGCCCTGGAACGCAAAGGGCATTAGGAGGAACACGAATGGGTTCTAAGAGTCTGACACTCCCTCCCGCTCCGCCCAGAGCGTAAGGAGTCATTTGATGATTACCAATCCTTAAAAAAAAATCTACTGCCGAGACTATATGACGCTTAACCGTTTAAGCACTGACATGTGAGAATTCCAAATCATGTAATAAATAAATCCCGCGGTACACCGGTGTGCTGACAATGCTTGAGCGGTATTAAACTGTTTGTTTATTATAATATCCGCCACCTTGACAAATATGTATTCATCAGATAGTCTAGTAAGTCTATGTATTATTTTCATGTAATACATGTTTTGGTACTTATATTCAACGGGTGTTCAACGGGAAATATATGTTTTAGTATATTCCCGTAGGCCATATCTCCGTTAAAGGGTACGATGGAAATAATAAAAATTACTTCCCGTTGTTCCTGTTAATATACTTTTCAAATGATGTTGGTGCAAGAGTGAGCGAAGTGAGCTCGGGACTTGGGGCAACCCGACTCGGACAGGTTAGGTTGGAAGGGGATGGCGAGGTCAAGTGAGCGAGCGAAGCGAGCAAACAGATCCCGCCATCACCTTTGTGGTTATTTTTTTTTAAACCACCCAGAAATATGATTTACTTCCCGTTTTCCCCGTTAGCCGAATGTACGTTATGGGGACAACGGAAAATAAATTTAATCACGTCCCGCTGCCCCATGACGGGATATGGCATACGGGGACAACGGGATTAAAGGTATGTTTTCATAAAACTCATTCCAAATATGGCAATTATTCCAAGTTGACCTTTTTTTGTGCATTAGCAACAAAATGCAATTGTAATGTGTTGGAATATTACAAAAATCCCAGTGTTAACAGATTAAAATACTAACTCGATTCAATCACTCGTTTATATCAGTCGATTCATTCACTCATTCGATCATTCGTTGATGTCGGTAATTCAAATGTTTTCTGTTACAATAAATCCGACCGTCGAACAGTGCAGACGTCTATTCTTTCCTCCTGCGACCTATTTCCCACAGGTTATGGGCCCAGGCTACGCAGTAATACAGTGGTAAGATTATATAAGTTTTCAAAAATAATCAACTGTTAGATCGTAAAAAATAATTTTAAAATGGAGTCGCGAAGTAAAAGAAATATACAACAATTTAATGGTGAACGTTATAGCACGTGGAAATTTCGTGTCAGATCACTTTTAGGGGAATTGCAAGTGTTGAATGTGATTGATGAACTACCGCCATCAAACCCAAATGAAGAGTGGCAAAAGAAAAATATGCTGGCAAAAGGTACAATAGTGGAATATTTAGGCGACGCATTTTTAAATTTTGCAAAAGGTTCCACTACGGCAAAATCTATAATGGACGATTTGGACAAAATTTACGAAAGGAGGAGCTTAGCTACACAATTGGCTCTGAGAAAACAGTTACTAAATTTAAAATTGCAACCGGATGTGACGTTATTCCAGCACTTCAATAATTTTGACAACATAATAACGGAACTAATTTCTGCTGGTGCAAAATTAGATGAGATGGACAAAGTATCACATTTGTTGTTAACCTTACCTACTTCCTACGACGGCGTTATAACAGCATTAGAAACATTAGGAGAAGAACAATTAAATCTGGCGTTCGTTAAGACACGTCTTTTAGATCAAGAAGTAAAGTTAAAAGCTGATACTACAACCGAACTGAAAGTATTACAGGCATCTGCAAAGAAAAATACATCAAGATCGGGATTTGACAATAAAAAATTTCGTGATAATAATCGATACAAGAAGAAGCCACATCCTGGTAACTCGATGCATAAGATTTCAAAATTATATTGCGATCATTGCGGTCGACGAAATCATGTCAAGAAGGATTGCCATTTCTTCAAGAAAATTCAGCAAGATAGCGGTTGTAATAGCCAGACGCCAACTGCAAATACAATGCAGATTTCCGGAAATGATGAGGACAGTTTCGCTTTTATGTTTACAACATGTAAGTTATTTCATTCGCATCTTAATTCGTTTACTAATGATACTATTACCTTTCTTTTAGATTCGGGCGCAACTGACCACATTGTGAATACAAAGGAATTTTTCTCTTCATATTTAGAGTTACCTACTCCGCTAAAAATAGGGGTAGCTAAGAACAGCACTAACATTCCCGCATTTGGTAAAGGACAAATAAACGTTAGTAGTAATCTTGGTTTTCAAGGGTCAATCGATAACATTCTATATTCACCAGATGTGCCATATAATTTATTATCGGTAAATCGTATTCAAGAAGCAGGTATGTCGGTTATTTTTAACAATAATAAAGTTCATATTTACAAAAACAACAAATGCCTAATATCCGGTTTATGTAGTAATAACCTTTTTAGGTTACATTTTAAAGTACTGCGATCTCAATGTAATTTAAACTTATCTGAGACTGCTAAACCTTATGATTTATGGCACAAACGTCTTGGTCATTTGAATAAACAAAAATTTAATATTTTGAAAGACCTAATTGAGGATAATTATATTATCAATGATGTAATTCCAAGTGATGAGTTATGCGAGTCTTGTATACTAGGTAAACAATCACGACTACCCTTTGCTAAGTCAAAAGAGAAATCCAATAACAACAGACCACTTTTTATTATTCATTCTGACGTTTGCGGTCCTA
Source organism: Melanchra persicariae (assembly GCA_947386135.1). Taxonomy (NCBI): domain Eukaryota; kingdom Metazoa; phylum Arthropoda; class Insecta; order Lepidoptera; family Noctuidae; genus Melanchra; species Melanchra persicariae. The sequence continues at coordinate 20,645,365 of OX376650.1, forward strand.
TAACACCACCCACATTTGATGATAAAAATTATTTTACTATTTTTGTTGATGATTTTACTCATTATACAGTCACATATTTAATGCATTCTAAGTCGGAAGTATTTAGATGTTTTAAGGATTTTGTGTCTAAGAGTGAGAACGTATTTAATTCTAAGGTTGTTAATCTATATTGCGATAATGGCCGAGAATATCTTTCGAACGAGTTCAAAGAATTTTGTGTTGAAAAAGGGATAATGTATCATTTAACGGTACCTTACACTCCACAGCAAAATGGTGTATCAGAGAGGATGAATCGTACGTTAACCGAAATGGCTCGAACATTGGTTACAAGTGCGAAATTAGATAAAATATTTTGGGGTGAAGCTGTTTTGACAGCTACTTATTTGACTAATATTTTACCCACAAAAGCTCTGATAAATAAAACACCATACGAAATGTGGCATGGTAAAAAACCGAAAATAAATCATTTAAAAATGTTTGGGTCTACTGCATACGTCCATAATAAAACTAGAAAGACTAAATTTGATCAAAAATCTCTTAAGTCAATATTAGTTGGTTACGATGCAAATGGTTACAGATTATTTAATGTTGAAAACAGTGAAGTATTCATAGCTCGTGATGTCATATTCGATGAGTTAAATTTTACACAATCTCGTCCAATACGTAGCAGTAGTGACAACATTGCGATTCCCTCAAAAATTAGTAAGCCCGACAATGATTCGGCAAAACTAATAGAAGGTCAACCTCAAGATTCTTTGAACGAAAATTCGTCATTAGGAAGTCAACCTAATAATTTAAGGCGAAGTGAAAGAATTCTCAATTTACCCCCGAAAAATTATAAACAGATGCATGATCCAGATTTATTTTTATCATTAATTACTGTGCAATCATTGCCTTCGTCATTTAAGAATATATTTGATAGAAATGATTCTGACAAATGGTTAAAAGCTGTACAGAGTGAAATTGAGTCTCTTCGAAGCAACCAAACGTGGACTTTAGTAGAAAAACCAAAAGATGTCAATATAATAAGTTGCAAATGGGTATTTACTATTAAAAACAATGAATTAGGTGAACCTGTACGTTATAAGGCTCGCTTGGTTGCTCGAGGTTTTACTCAAGAGTACTTGCAGGATTATAACGAAACTTTCGCACCAGTAGCTCGGATAACTACATTTAGATTAATTTTAGCTTTAGCCAATCAATTTGATTTACATGTACACCATATGGATGTTAAAACGGCATTCCTTAATGGAATACTCAAAGAAAATATTTACATGGAGGTACCAGAAGGCATTTTAGCTAAAGATAATCAGGTGTGTAAACTTAACAAGACGTTGTATGGCCTTAAACAGTCGTCCAGATGTTGGTTCGAACGTTTGGATCTCGTTCTTAAAGATATGGGTTTTAAAAATTCGGAAGTAGATCCTTGTCTATATGTATTAGATAACAATGTTATAGATAAAAATATATACATAGTACTATATGTTGATGATTTAATAATTTCCACTAAAAGTATTGATACATTACAATTTTATAAGAACAGTCTTATGCAAAAATTTGAAATGACTGATTTAAAAGAAATAAAGTTATTCCTTGGGATCAGAATCGAAAGGTCAAATAATACTATTTCTTTGGACCAATCTACATACCTACAAAATGTTTTAAATAGATTTTCTATGAGTGATTGCAACCCTTCTAAATCACCATTACCATGTAAACTAAATTATTTAAGTTTAAACTCTGACACATACTATGAAGCACCCTGTAGAAATGCAATTGGGTGTCTTATGTATGCAATGCTTTGTACACGGCCAGATATTTGTGCTCCTATAAGCATATTGAGTAGATACCAATCCAAAAATAATGAAGAATTGTGGAAATGCTTAAAACATCTTTTGCGATACATAAAAGGTTCAGTCGGTATAAAATTAACTTATCATAAAAGTGATTATAAGCAATTAATAACTGGCTATGCAGATTCTGATTGGGGAGGCGATGAAAACGATAGAAAAAGTACAACAGGCTATTTATTCAAAGCTTTTGATAATTGTACAATTTCGTGGAACTCACGAAAACAAAATACTGTCGCCGTCTCTTCAACAGAAGCTGAGTACATGGCTTTATTTGAGGCTGTAAGAGAAGCAGTCTGGATGAAATCACTACTAAATAGCATTTCAATCCAAATAAAAGAGCCTATTATATTATACGAAGACAATAATAGTTGCATTTGTATCGCAAATAATCCTACAAACCATAAAAAGTCTAAACACATAGACATTAAGTATCATTTCATTAGGGAACAAATCGCTAATAAAACAATAAAACTAGAATTTATTTCCACAGGAAATCAACTAGCTGACATGTTTACAAAAGCGATTCCTTCCAAAAGGCTTCTAGATTTAAGACGCAATTTAAATTTGTATTAAATTTTATTATATAAGATTTATTTCATGAGATTTTGAAGTGAATATTAAAATAAGATTTAATTATTCAACTTATTGATTGTTATTAAAATATACAGTACATAGAAGTATATTATTATTGGTATATTAATTAGACAAACAGTTTTTGTTATGTGATTGAAGTGAGCTTTATTTTTCTGTATTCTTGTATTTTTGAGGGGGACTGTTGGAATATTACAAAAATCCCAGTGTTAACAGATTAAAATACTAACTCGATTCAATCACTCGTTTATATCAGTCGATTCATTCACTCATTCGATCATTCGTTGATGTCGGTAATTCAAATGTTTTCTGTTACAATAAATCCGACCGTCGAACAGTGCAGACGTCTATTCTTTCCTCCTGCGACCTATTTCCCACATAATGCATTAATTCTAATAGCAGCTCAGGATAAGGCTGCGTTTCCTAATAATACAGATAGACCGAAGACGGTCAAGAAAATATCTGTTTATACGTATGACTGCAGTTAATTTAGAAGTCTTGTTCATAGAAGTTGATCATGTTAAACAAAACACTCACATCTGACATTAGATGTCACCTGGAAAGACTCGTCTGCAAGTGCAAGATATACGAAAACTGACCGATAAGTTGAGAGTTGATGTGAATTTGCGAATATGATTAAACTTGCAATTTCTTGTACTTGTTACTACGCGTTAATGCGTACCAACAAGGTTAAAGTTTGACGTGCTACGTTTCCCAATGCAAAAATACTCGCAGAAATTTTGCATGACTTAAAATAAAGTAGTCTATGAAACTGCACATAACTGTATTTTAATAAACCCTTACGACGATTGTGATTTCGAAAGTATATACTAATAAAACCTTTGTTAGTAGTAGTGTACGTGAATATTAATGAATATACTAGGTAAAATTATTATAGGACTTACAGCTAACAAAAACCAACAAAAAAATAAACCATAGTCATTATCTTGATATAATTGTTAAATCCATAAACTTTGCCATAATTATGACTCTAAACAAAACACAATAGGTAGGTAGGTACCATCTTTTAGATACACATTTTGTAGAACAAGATGATTTTTCATAGTTATTTAAATTCTGACTAAACAAATATTGTGATAAAATGTGCTCAATTCGATCCAATCTGACAAATGGGTTTGAAACAACAGGGCCACATTAGGAAGATAATATCAATCTGTAATGTCTCAGGAGCCAATAAAACACACTTATAAGCACTCAGGTGGATATAGGGTATGCAAGATACAGAACACGTGTGCTCCCGGCTACGGCTGGTGAATGAATGACGCGCCACCACCATCGTGCATACACTACATTCCTTCTTTATTTTAATTGATTTAAATTAGTTCAAAATCACATCAAAACTTAAATCTTTATAATATGACTGGTAACTCATCGGATGTTGTAAATATTATTAATACTTTAAATAGGCATTATATTACAGATTTTCAATACATTTTTCATGAATAATTTTCCGCTATTTCCAGGTATATACCATACTTTTCCCTTTTTTCTTCACTTGCTTCCCAAACTGTCTTTTATAAAAGTCTAAGTCAAAACGTTCATTTCAATAAGGCCATCAAACGGCTCTTTTGATCGTCATCATTTATATCCAAACACTATGTATACAAAATAAGGTGACTCTACTGTCCGTTCGCAAAGGTAGATTCTTATGGAGAAGAACGGACAAGAAACTCCATAGTTACTCTTTTCAAATAAATGTTTTACAATATTTTGAATACAAAAATTAACTTTAATATAATTATGTGAGGTTGATGCACCTAGAGTATCAATCAATCAATCAATCATTTTATTTGCATAAAACATGGTGTACAAAGTTGTTTACAGACATTATTAGAGCATACATGTTTTGCTTATATCACAGCATGCAAATATATAATATAGGTAGATAGGTAACATTACATTAAAAAATTTCCCGTAGTTTAAATGTCAAAAAATTATTTTATGTTGTAAAAATTATGAGTGCATAACCATTTATGTAGTTCTATTTTAAACAATCTAAGATTTAAGGTTTTTAAGTCATTTGGAATTTTATTAAACACCCGAACACACATGGCTAAACAGCTTTTATTATATTTAGCTAGTCTTGGTAGATCGTCTAATACAAGTCTGTGAGGGTCTCGCCGGTTTCGAGGATATACATCCTGTGCCTTTTTAAATAAGTCTTTATACTTCTTAACAAACATGCATACTTCATAGATATAGAGAGAGGGTAGCGGTAATAAACCAAGTTCTTTAAATATTGGCCTGCAAGATTCTTCAGGTTGAAGCCCATACATTGCACGAATACACTTCTTCTGTGCAACAAATACCCTATTTTTGTCGGTGCTATTACCCCACATTATGAGTCCATAGCGTATTATCGATTCAACATAAGCGTGATATGTAATGATGGCAGTTTTAATGTTTGTATACTGCTTATAGAATTCAATGTATTACCAGCAGAGGTAAACTTTTTCATTCTCTTAATAAGTACATGGTACTCACATATTTACAAATATTGGAACCATTAATAAAACAGTGTGTGAGTTAATAGAAAAATAAAACTCAAAAAAAGATACATCTATAAAGTTAATACATAAATTGACCAGATTGATTTTGTCTACACTACACCCTTGATTGTTCTATTCAGCAGCGAATGGCGCAGTCATTTATACCGTAGCGCCATGAATCCACGACACTGCCATCCGTGACTAACACCCATGCTCGGGTGTAGTACAATATCCAGTCATGGGGGATTCGTGCACAGTGCTCCCCGCACAACATTACGGACAACGGAAAGATATCCGATCTATCAAAATAAATTTCTGAAATGCATACTCACTCATGAAAATTCCGTTATAATCTGTGCGGGAATCGAACCCGCGACACGCAGCGCAGCAGCTGATCGCTCGTCCACCACGCGATGAACCACCGCGCCAACCGTGTCGTCGTGTGAGCCATTATTGATGCTTACACTAACGTTTCCCGGTCTTTCCTCACATTTATTCTTTAAGCATGGTCACATGTGCGGATAGTATTTGCGTGACGAAATGCAAACAATTGATCCTAGCAAAACCAGTGCCCTGATTAAAATAGTATCGATCTACTGATCTTGTTTTGTATTTACAATAAGTGGGTATGTAGGTTATTTACAACAAAAAGTTAAATATGTCCAAGATTTACGATAACAATTAATTACTATTTTTATTTAAAATAAGAAGCGTGCAAATAACTCTCTCTCTCAATCTTGTTATTTAAATGAAAGTACTTACTCAATAATAATAATTAACAATAATTTACCGTTTGCATTACAACACATTAAAAATAATTGCGTACTATCCAGGCATGGCCCTTTGTTTTGTTGTAAATAACACTCACTGCATGGCCTTTGTAACATTTACGCTTATCAGTTGCTTACCTCAATCGAAGCAGAATTGTTATTTTTCGTTACTTAATCCTACGAAACTGAGGCAACAAAGTAATCATTACCTGTAAACATCTACCTTGGTAACGATTTATTTACGTGTAGGTAGGTGGGTACAGCGTGACTACGTTCTGTTTTCACTTCAGTATCCAAACTACTAACGATCCTAATCAGATCGAAATATAGTCGCTTAATTGATCGTAAACAACTTTCAACGTGCATTATTTTTCAGCGTGCATTCTTACCCTTTTTCTGGTAGGTAAATGTTTTGTAAGCTTACTTTTATCCTCGTCGCCACTTGTAATGTCTCAGGAGCCAATAAAACACACTTATAAGCACTCAGGTGGATATAGGGTATGCAAGATACAGAACACGTGTGCTCCCGGCTACGGCTGGTGAATGAATGACGCGCCACCACAATCGTGCATAAACTACACAATCTTTAATAGTTTAAAAAAATCGTTACGATTTGCTTGGATGTGTTTAATTTTCTTGTAATTAAGTGAGACATGGTCCATAAATTAAAGTTAACCTAAATTTATTAGAGTTACATTTTTGCCTGAGCCGCTATTTCAAAAAAACAGGTATTAATATCTTCCGTTAACAGAAATTGTTTAATTTTGTTGCATAGAGTACTAAGGTATTTAATTGAATAATTTTATGAAAAAAAATCGGAGTTAATATTTTTGCCTGAAGTACAATTCAAAAATTTAGTTTTTTTTATTTTTTCAAAAATCCCGAGGGTGAAAATGTTTAATTTTGAAGAAAATAATTTGCTTTACCTATTCTCGACATAATATTGTAACTAACATTTTCGAGTTAATATTTTTTTCCGAGTTTTTATTAAAATAAACGCGTTTTTGTTTTTTTTACCGTGATCCGGTTCTGGAAAATGTTTAATTTTTTGTTACTATTAGAAGAGCTAAGGTCAAATACACGATTCAAGAAAAAAATCTGAGTTAGGAATTTTTGCAAGGTTCAAAGCTAATTTGACTGGACTATTAAAGCTTTCTCAGATGTCATCATCCCATTAAGCTTAGCAAATCTATAAGCAATGAACCATGTGATGTCTCAATACATAATTAAACACGAAACACGCATTGCAGATGCAACGCCACTGTAGCGTTCAAGGCTTATCATATACCTACTCTTGTTTACAACTGTAAGCGTTGCCAATGAATTTCGAGAACCAAATGAATATAAACGTAGGTGGGTAGGTCGTGCTAAAGTTATTTCATTCAACTAACGCATTGCGTAATGTTTGTGGTTGAAAATGAAACATATCATCCGGTCTTACTACTAATGTTTTAATTATGAATGTCTGGATGTTTGTTCAAACTAATCACACTTATTGGTACCTTATACCAATATCAACATCATCATATAATCCAAAAGACGTCCACTGCTGGACATAAGCCCCCCAAGTGTCGCCACAACAACCGGTCCTGTGCCTCGCATCCATCGGTTACCCGCGACCCTCACCGGGTCTTCGGTTCACTTAGTGGAAGGCCAGCCAACGCTGCGTCTTTTGGTACGCGGTCGCCACTCCAGGACTTTTCGGCCCCATCGACCATCTGCACTGCCCACTGCCACTTCAGTTTGGCGATCCTTCAAGCTATGCTCTCTTGGGAAGTTAGGAAACTCCGAGCATTTCCCTCTCCATTACCCTTTGAGTGTTTCCATTCAGTAGTTTTTTCGTGAAAGAGTAACATACATCCGTACATACAAACTTTCGCGTTTATAATATTAGTAAGGGTTAAGTACCTACTTGACAAAATTATTTTAGATATTCTAAACGTTGTCGTTGTTTTTTTTAAACTTTTACCCAAACCCTCAAGCAGAACCTCTAAACTATAGTCTACTAGTCTATTATTATCATTTAGTCCATCAGTGAACGTCGAAGCTCACTCATCGAGAGGGCCAGTTCTTTCTCTTGAGAGTCTGGTTTTGATGCCCATCATAATCACCTCATTTTCAAACTTAAGTAAAACTCAAAAAAAAAAAAATCTACATTTAATAGAGTTATATTTTTGGAAGCATTTCCGCGAGACCTTTATTTTGAGCTACATTAAAGCGCATCCGCCATTTTGATTTTTTTTAAAGATTTCTATACATATACCCAGTGACACTCGCGCTATCAAGACGAATCTAATAACATATCATTAATCAAAATCAGTTGAGCCATTGCGTAGTTACAAGCGGACATACATACTGTAAACATACAAGTCAAACACATAACCTTCTTTTTTTACTTCGACACACACACACGACATTATTTCACAAGACGAGCAAACCCAAACGCAAAACCAGTTTAACCTCTATACCATCGAGTCTATTACCGTCATTCAGTCCGTCAGTAGACGTCGAAGCTCGCCCATCGAGAGGGCCAGTTATTTCAAGGAGATTACGTAACCCGGCCCTAATTATGGTTTCATTGGACTCGAGCCGAGAGACTGAAGATGAGTGTTATGACCGACTCTTTTTCTTGGCTGGCAAATGGTGTTGGGAAAAATTCGTCGGCTTTTTTGTGAAGGAGCTGGGTTAAATGGGTTTAGGAATTTTAAGTCGGTTCTGTTTTGCGGTTGGGTTTTGCAAGTAAGTTTATTTATATATCCATTAGCTTTTGCCTGCGGCTCCGCCCGCACGAATGTCGGTTATCATATAAAGCTTTGTCCTTCTCCATATCTCATGCTATATGTCACTCTAGAAATTTCTCCTGTATCGCAGGTATTTTGTTATATTTACAAGACCCGGAATAACTCTTTAAGCCATACAATTTTTTCGGGAATCAAACCCACGACCCGCATCGCAGCAGCCAATCGCTCAGCCACTGTGCCAAACATGCAGTCGTGCTTATTAATTTATCAAGAAACTTACTTCAAGTAATTATTCTAAGAATTAACCGTGCAAGCAGCAGGATATTTATTATATTTTTTCGCAGCATTTCTCACTGAACATTTGCCGTCTATTAATTTTTCTAGGAAAGGTTTTAAATTTAATTAATACTTGCAGTATCTTTATTCCTTGCAACTCAATTATTTTTCAGTTCACGTATTTTGTGAATAAATGCATTTAATTTTTTACTCATTATAAGAAATTTCCAAAGACATGCAGCTACTCTTTTCTTGGTATTCCTGATTAGGTACCTATCTACCCTAGGCACTAGGTACTAGTTACCATGGTACCAAGGTACAAATAAAAGCTGAATATTTTTGAAGAATGTACCTCATCAATATAAGACAAAAAGTTCAATATTGATTACAAAATATAATGCCTACATAGTTAATAATAATTTTATGAAATATCTGCAAGAAATGCCCACAATCCTCGGTACGAAAATACAACTACATAATTACCCAATAAAACGTATCAGTGGACATCCCTAAAAACGCACTTCAGACCATCGAACAGCCGCGTCAACCCGTAAAAGTCCACGGTGGTCCCAAATACCAGTCTCAAATCCTATGACCCGGCACTAACGTGTCGATCCGGAGACGTGCTTTGAAACCCAATGAGTATGTCCGAATAAAGCGAAGGGCATATGTGGAGAAAATGTTGAGATAGGTTGGGAAATGAAAAAAGGATGATAAGAAAAAAATGTTGGATGGTTTTGACACGCGTTTTTCAAGACATTAATACGTCTGAGGTTATTGTTTCCTATTCTAGGTTTAGTTCTGTGACTAGGGTTACAAATGATGCGATGTTATGCCTAAATAAATTACGTTAATAAATTATAATTACTAAGTACTCTATTGTACAGTACAGAGGTACATTAATGAAGTTACACGCTTTTTAATTATTCTTTATTGTAACGCAAAGCGTTGTTTTTACGTGATAGAGTAAATCTACTATGGCGTGACTTGCGAATGGCATCACTCGCTATTTGTCTGTTTTTGTTTATCATTGATTTTCATACACAACTCTTTATTAGATTACTAGCTGCCGCCCGCGTGATTGTCAAAAATTATCCCAAGGGAACATACTCACGGGATGAATAGTATCCTATTTGTTATTCCAGACTATAATCTACCTCTGTGTCAAATTTCATCAATATCCATTCAGAAGTTTTTGCGTGAAAGAGTTACAAACATCCATACATACAAACTTTCGCATTCATAATATTAGTATGGACTAAAAAATATATTAATGCCAATGTCATTGTCTCTTCTCAAAAACAGTCAAATACCCAACTGCGATGAATCCTTTTTCACTATTCTTAGAAACAGATAAACTTATCTTCAAAAAGAATATTATCAGTTGCTTACATGCTACGCCGAGCCTAAATCGTTTCCAATTTTATAGCTCGCCCGTTTCCTCGCATCGGCACCTCTGCCACCAGATGTCGCGCCACGTGTTACTACAAGTACATGTTTCCAGACTTACGCCTAAAAGGACAATATGGACCTTTATGGCAGCGAGAGGGTTGAATAGTTTTTGGAAAAAGATTTCTTTTTTACCTGAATTAAATCAAGCGTTGCGTCGGTGATTTTCAGTCATATTTGATGCAAACCCTCAGTATAATTAAAAACGTACATTTCAAAAGTAATAATATGGATTTGCTTTTGCAATACATACGTGAAAACCCTGTGTCATCGCTATCCATCTCAACCCTTAAAAGATGGCTTACAAATTAAAAGTCAATCTGTACTAAACATTAGCTTTTATTTCAACAACGCAATTCAAGCTTAAAGATTGATGAGACAAGATTTTTTTACTACAATGTCTAAAATGTTGCCCAAATAACATTTGTACAACAAATCAATTAATTATAATGATTTTGTTAGTAATACTCATCATGTTCCATCTAAAAACAAAATTCAAGAAACAAAAGAACAATCCATCAACAAAAGAGTACAATCACCGACAAAAGTCACTCATAATAAAACTCACTCCAAATAATATATTGATATAATCCTGCATACGGATAATGAAGATGGATAAGTGGGAAAGCATTTATAGCAAAAATAATAAAAGACAATGGCTGAAAGGAAACATTGTATTATCATAATATACGAACATGTTAATAAACGATCCGAACAGATTGATATGCAAACGTTACAAGTAGTTATTCAATGATGGGTATTAGATCAGCTCGCTAATATATTGTAAAATTATATTAGATATGGTTTATGTAGATATTAATTGGCTATTTGAGACAGTAATTTGTGTATTACCATAACAAAGCTGAGAAGATAATTTTGAATAAGGCTGTTAGCAATATGTGAACTACATGACATAATTATTTGCCAATGAAAGGATAACCTTCTAGTATTATTATCTCCTTCTCTTCTTAGTTTCGAAGGTGTTATTTAATTTTGTGAGCCCAATCCATCCATCAGGGTTTTGGTTTCCGGTCTTAAACCATTGTGACTGTGAGTGGAGTCATGAACATTGAGTCCAATAATTCGCCACTTCCATGGGCAGACTAGTGGTAGCTCATAAGCAGCAAAGGACAGTAGTGATATAAATAACGAAAATTATTTTTACGACTGAAATATAAATCTCAACACGTGCTACTAAACATGATTTAGAAAGCTATTTTTTTTTGTTTCGTACCTACTAAAGATATAGGTTATAAAACAACAAAGTTGACAGTAGGCCCATTTTTGTGACCCCATTTATTTTAAATTGGCCACCAGAAAACCTCTAACAACCACACTCCATAAAAAGCCACAGTAAAAACTTATTTTATAACTCATTCGCCAAAAGTTCTAAGACAGTTCGCAAAAATGAATGCATACCAAACTAAGTAAGTCTTGTAACCAGGCGGAAAATTATACCGACGAAGGATCGTGAGTAATTGGGATTATGCTGATGAGAATAATGCACTGAGACGGGTCTTCGCTGCGCAAGATTTTTTACGGGTACCCGGGTACCCGGGAGATGAGTTATGTCTGCCTGGCTTATACAACTCGTTTTGTGAACTACTTACTGGAATTAAAATTTAACCGTGCGTTTTGTTGGAGTATGAATTTTGTGTCCCTATTGTGTGGTGAAAAAGAAAATGTGAATGTGTATTGTCACGGTTGGGGGAAAGAAAAGAATGGCAGCCATTTTGGTTACGTTAGTGATGCGTCTTTTTTATCTGTGGAAACGAAAGTTTAAACAGTAGTCAGGGATATTAAACGACTTGGTTTTCAACAAATGATATTTAGTTTCATTAAGCTGGTATGCTTAACGTGTATGCAGAGTTTTATGTGAAGGATCGGCGTAGGAAATAAAAAGTGAAAATCTATTTGACTGCTACTTCATTAGATACGATAAAATTACCAACCTTTTTTTTATTTCTTCAGGGTAGTCAAAATAAATGAGACTTTATTCTAGAATAGAAAGATTGATCACTCTTTGTTATTGGTGATCGATGATTAGAAAACACCATTTTATGTGTAGAAGTAAACTCGAAAAAATATCGAATTCAAGAAGCAATAGCGAAAATACCCGACCGAAATTTTTCTTCGAAAAACAATAAGTTACACTTCCAACCTTATCAAGAATTGTAACCACGTACAGTCACCGACAGTCTCATTCCGGAGACCATATTAAAAATTCCACTTGAAACACCGTTCCCACCTGGCGGCTTAATGGACCAACGAAATACGAATGGAATAAAATACATTGAAAATAAAATTTGGTACTGTAGAAGCATTGAACTAGCGTAAAAAAAAGCGAAAAATGTCTTTTCTCTCACGGACACCCTACAAGACGCCTGTAAATGGATTATTCATTTGATTATCGGAGCAGTCGTAAAGAAATTCAATTTGGGGTTCCGCGAAATTAAATTTATGAAAACTCCTTTTCTCGACTGCAAATAAATTTACAACTGGGAGAAGGTTGGCTCACTTCGAGTTAACGTTGACTGTAAATGTGTAATACGTGCATTTCAACGGCGTACGTATTAGATACAAAATCTTAGATTATGTTTGCTTGAGTAAACAAACTAATGAAGTTGTGTTTACGTTAAGAGTTTTTTTTTTGTTTAAAAAATATGATTACATTTCAGTTCAAATACTAGTACACTAGTAATACTAGTAACACTTGGGGGAGGCCTATGTCCAGCAGTGGACGTCTTTCGGCTGATATGATGATGATGATGATGACTAGTAAAATATTTCTACATTGCGTACATAAGCTTTCCTATTAAAATTATGTCTATATGTTTTGTATATAGTGAAATATAAGAATAAGTGGTTTTTAAGATGAATTGTTTTAGCTATCATTATGTACTTTTGTCTAGATAAGTGACAAAACTAACTGAATTTTTTAATGTTGTGCTCACTCTCGTAGGTGTATTTCTGTACCTACACGTGTACCTATTTTCCTACATTTATACACGTATATTTTTACTGTTTTTATGCTCTCACTTCTTGTCAATATTTTTAGTCGATTGTTCTTCAGATTTTCAAACCGTCTATGAACGGAAAATATATGTTATTAATTTTTAGCCAAATAAATTAGTTTACTTCATGCACCTAATTTAGTAGTCAAATTATTCAAACAAATAAAATATTGTAACGTTTTTTGATTATTTATAGGTACGAGTATTTTATAGACATCAACGTACTTAGGTACAATGAATTTGTGAGAGTCGTAGTTATAAAATTTTCGCATAATTTAGAAACTTTAAACAAGATTATTCTATTTAAGTTTCTAAACTTCATTGTTGCTGTTCATTAAAACTATGACCTGTTGATTAAGCGTAACAATAAAGTCGATTAAAGAATACTTTTTCTATGCTCATAAAACTATTAAAAGACTATTTTAATCAAGGCTTACCCGTAAGAGTTAAAACGCTATTCTATGAAATCGGCTTTATTAATTGATCAATCAAAAAACCGTACATGCCATAAAATTTACGCAATATCCAGTTTACACCGGATCATATAACTGTAGTTTAATCATCATCCTCCTGCTCTTATTTTAGTTTGCGCAGTACCCTATTTGCTCTCATTTCAGTTTTCATTATCATCTTTCTGAGACACAATTCATTATTTTTTTTTCCTTATAATATATTTTTTACAGCCATCCCAATTAATTCACAAGTTTCATGGGTGATAATTGACTTCCAACAAACAAAACAACAATAAATGAATCTGCTGATAAAGTTTGAAAATCTGGAAAACCCAGGCGAAGATGACGCCTATCGACAGGATTGGTCAAGACTAGCCCAGAGCCGGGAAGAATGGAAGGAAGACAGAAAGGCCTTTGCCCTGCAATGGGACGGAATAGGCTAAAAAAAAAAAAATGCTAAGGCCTTTCCAAAGGTCCTTTCTAAATAGTGTATGCCGCCCTAATGGGTAGTTTTTTGAGTTACCATAACCTAATTATAAGACCTATTGTATCACCAAAAAACACACTAATAAATACTTTGACTTGACTTGAGTGACATGACATAAGATAAAATTGTTACACACAATTTTTTTATCTCCCTTATTGTAATAGGGATGATTTCTGGTTAAAAATATATGATTCTATTTAGTTCGTCGGGTAGATTATCGAAAAATTTAGGACACGTATTTTTTGCTTTTTCAAATCAATAAAAAATGACGAAGATAAAACGCAACAAAGTTCAGGAGTGGGGGCTGATAACGTCACATGTACGTAAAAAGTGTACATACAAGTGAAGTCGCACGAGTTTTCAATATACTGTATTGTTTTAATTTTTTGTTTACGTGAAAAAAGAAAAAAATACGTGTCCAATATTTTTAAATCTAGATTTTTTTAGTCATCTAACTATTGGTTATACTCTAGAACAAAGTGTATCCTATCTGTCTATCCTATTTACTGAAGTATTTTTGCGTCAAAATCCAATATCACCTGGCTATATCAGACTTCAGCGGCAATTACAGCTTATCTGTTACTGGATTAAGTCCTGCTAAATCTCATTCAGTTTAATGTCCGTTGGACTGGGAAAACAATACAATGAGACACGTGACGAGAACGAGCTTTGTTCTCAACAATTAGCGTTTGATTTATAATATGTATTTTGATGTAATTGGCCAGTTACTAGTCTGAGTTACTATAGACTGATTTGAGATATGTTAAGTCATCAATCAATAAAAGCGCAAACAAATTAATGGCAGTCAATTACTATTATTATTAATTACAAAATACGTAAAGTAAGTAATAATTTTGACTTCGAAAAATTACGCAGAAAAAAGCAAGTATTTAGTTAAATTGTCAATCAACGGCAAAAAGTAAAAGTTAAAACTAACATTTTAATTTCAAAAGGGTGACGATATCAATAATTTTGAGGTAAACTCAGTACCTATTGATACTACCATATTAATTTACAATAAGGTTCACCAGGCTTCGTTCCCCTTAAACCGACCTCTCCGAACAAAATCTAAACCCCAGTTTAAACCGTCAATACCAACACAATGTAATTGACAGCTGTGACCAGAAAATGTCGCTTGTCCAGTCAGGCGACGGATTTAGTCGTAGGAGCGACAATTAATCGTTGTGCATGACTGTACCTCTGGCACGCTTGATTTTACTCGCAATTGACTTTTATGAAATCTCTCGAGCGTAATATTGTGTAGTGAGTAATATTATGCTCACTTTTTACAGTGGATGTTATAAAAAAATGAATGTTTTTTTCATTTCGTGGTAAAAGATTTTTCTCGGCTCATCACACACTGAATTGAGCTAGATAAAATAAATATTCTGATAGTTTTTGTGTTAGTAAAACATTATTTTTATTTTTAAATTATTGATTTTCTTACATGTCTGTTATAAAATGCAACTACATATTTATTACAAAGTTACGATATGAATTTCTTGGAAAACATGATTTAAATAATAATCAATAACAAACGAAACGACTCATAATAAAATTAAAAATGTAAAACTACATTTTTACATTGTGACCATAAACGACGCCAATGAACCCATGCAACAAAAATCTTACACCATCAAATGCAAACAGAACCAAACAAAGCCCAAAGGGTTCTTTGAAGCTGTAGAACCCTAAAAAAGTAAACTTTGACGTTACATGACTGAGTGTGAATGACAGTTGCTTCTACCCGAATACACTGAAGCGAAACAAAATAAAAACCAAATGACTTTTGTCGCTGACTGTGCATTTTGTGAGAAGAATATTTTAGTTGTGATTAAATGTAAGCGATTTCAATAAGTTGGTAATTTAATGTTACTGTTGTGTAACTTATTTAATATCTGCTGTTTTTAAACTGCCTTGTTTGTCTAGAGTTCATTAGCGCTGCTGTTGAGCATGAGGTTTTGTCTTCAACTCCTGGGCAGGGCAAAGTGTTCATTGGTGTTTCCATCGTTAATTTCTCTGAATCAGCCCAGTCTTTCGCCCAGTTGGCGAAGATTGATGTCCTAATGTAATTACTCCTCTGCCTAACCGTTAAGGGAATACATTGCGTAGTGATTGGGTTAAGCCCATTGTTAAGCCCATTGGTTCGGAAGTTACCTAAGCGATTAATGATTGTATATAGACATGCAAAAAATCAATCATAAACCAAGCATATGCACAACGAGGTACCAGAAGGATCACCAAACTGAAGTGGCAGTGGGCAGGGCACATGGCTTGCAGAACAGATGGTCGATGGGGCCAAAAAGTTCTGGAATGGCGACCGCGTACCGGAAGACGCAGCGTTGGAAGGCCTTCCACAAGATGGACCGATGACCTGGTGAGGGTTGCTGGTAGCCGATGGATGCGAGACGCACAGGACCGGTTGCTGTGGTGACACTTGGGGGAGGCCTATGTCCAGTAGTGGACGTCTTTCGGCTGAGATGATGATGATACAAATTACCAATCAAAACCAAGCCTTTGGACTTGGACTTTGGAATGGACTTGGGTAAATCGTTGTGCGTAACACAACGATTTACCCAAGTCCAATTACACATAAATGCGAGTGATTTTGTCACATAACAAAAAACGATCATTAATCTCACGCTCAAAGGTATCGCAAACAGAATTTAATTACTGAAATCGAAACTCACCAAACCTAGTTTATCTGCCACGTGGACCCTTTTCAAATAGATGGTGGTGCCACCTTCGGACCGCAAATAGAAATATTTATAGACCCTGGAACGTCGGGATAAGGCACTTGTCCCACTGCTGACAAGGAAGCGACCAGATATCGACTATTTTACTCGTTTAAGCTCTAGCGAGATAGTTAAATAGTGCATAACAATCTTAAAATTGTTTGGCTGTTCGACAATGGTTATCGCTGAATGCAACTAAGGGTGCTATGAAACGGACTGCACCGCAGCAACTGCACGTAGTCGATATATTCAACTGCTTGCAGTTGCAGTCCATCTGATGGCGTGGCAGCCTAACGTTCTTTAACGACTCTATGTACTCGGAATAGGATTCACTAACCAACTTAAAATTTCGACGCGACCGGTGCGCGTTCTGTTCCTTGACTAACTGCTCACTAACTGTATGCGGTTAGCGATGGACGACGTGCGTCAACACTACGACTGTAGCCGACCGCGTCAAGTTGAAACCACGACTTTATGCAGTTAATATCTACTCCACACGACTGCAGCCGACCGCGTGAAGTTGATGTCACGACTGTACGAAGTCGAACGTACAACTGCATGCAGCTGAATATATCGACTTCGTGCAGTTGCTGCGGTGCAGTCCGTCTGATGGCAGCCTTAGTGAAGAGTTCAATATTCGTGCAAATACAATATGTTCCAGAAATGCGTACCTAGTCATATTTAAGGGTGATGCTGGGAAGCTGATATTCATTAAGGAAAAAATAGTAAAACAGTTAATCGCTGACGGTTTACACTGCCTCTCTTTCTTTAACAAAGTCGCTTGATGCTAGCTCTGCCTAGTCGCTCGCTAATTGTCGGCGGTGGGACAGGCGCCTAAGGTTGACACTTACCAAATTCATTGTTAAGGCTTACTTTGCACAAGTTAAGGGGCGTCCAAAAGTTTACAAAGTTTTGTATCGTGGAGCAGTGTTTTATGAAGCTGTGTTTTGGTTCTGGTTTTCGTTGTTTCTTTTCATTTGTGAACATTATAATAAATACGTCTTGCTTTTGTGCTTATAAAGTATTTACTGCTAAACGAAACAATATCGATCGTTAGACGTTGTAATTCATAGTATGAAATGGAACAACAGAAAAACAAAAATAAGCCAAGTACATAATGTGCAAAAAAGTAGGTACCGTTCACAAATTACCATTAAAATTTACACTTAATCTTCTTAACAGTAATGGATAACTTAAATAATCAACTATTATGTTCATGAAAGATATTTTTCAATCTCTAAAGGCCTCCCACAAGTTGGGTGGATGACCGCGGTGGGTGAAGGCCACGGCAATCTGCTGAATGTGAGAAGCATATGAACGGTAGACGAGGCAAACCTTAGCCGTGTCTATGTCCAGCAGTTGATTTCTTTCGAGTGAAATGATGATGTTAACTTGGGTCGAGGTGTTCCGTTCAAATCCGACCACATTAATTTATAAGACTCATGATGTGGAGGTCTAGGGTAGGAAGCCGCTCCACGTAAAATACTGGTATTTGACGACGTCCACTGTTTGCAGTCCACCTTGTGGAATGACTTTCAGTCATCAGACATCATTATCAAAGTAAGATCTAACTAAATGTATCGGTTGTTCCTGGTTTAAGTGTCTACAAACAAAAGGAGGAGGTCCCCAATTCGTTTTTTTTATGTTTGTTACCTGTCTCTGTCATTTATGAACCGATTGAAAAAAATATAAGTAAATAAGAAAGGATGTACTTTCAGATTGGTCCCATTGAAATTTCGTAAAAAGAGTTCAGTTGTTTGGTTTTAAATCAAGATAGCTGGAAAAAAATTGTACAAAAAGAAAAAACCGACTTCAATCAACAAATTATTTAAAACTTTGTAGTGTTTTCAATTTGGAAGTCGGTTGTAATTTTTTGTAAAAACTTTTGGTACAGTGATAGATGGGATCCCGAAGATGGTTACTATAACACGAGCAAACCCGAGGGTAAAAGATAGTCGTACAATAAACATACAGCACTAACTACCAAAGCCTTGTATTTAGACAGCAATCACGTTTATAACACTTAGCCTGATTGAGTCCTAGCTTAGTCCAACGTAGTCAGAAATTCTCTTTGTGTATGACAAAATTCCTCACGATATAGAGTAGGCGTTTAATCTCTGTTGGCAAGACGACTCAAAGGGAATTGAACGATGGTCGGATTGGACGGAGTGGTTTGAGAAAACCTAGGTTTAGGGTTAAACAGATTACGTGCAGGGTTGGTGGAAAAATCTAAGTTATTATTATTACTATGATTTTAAGAATAATAGCCGCACAAGGTCGCTCTTCTGTGAAAATTGCGGAATTAGTTCGAAAGTGTCACCGCGGCCCTGGAACGCAAAAGGGATAAGGAGGAACACGGATGGGTTTTAGTCAGTAAGAGTCACCCAGAAGGGAAGAAGTCATGATTCAGTTGATGATTTCTCATCCATAAAAAAACAGGTGGCTCTTCAAGGTTAAGCACGGCTTTCCAAGGTTGGTTTGTGGATGGGTGACAATCTTAACATACCGAGATTTCTCCGTGCCTCAGAAAGCACGTTAAGCCGTTGGTCTGACATTTGTCGATCTTTGGCATTCGTTACGGATTGTCAGAAGCCAATAAATCTGACTCCAGTCTTGTCAAGAACTATAATGTTACCCAGTTAATGGGTTGTGGAGGTCGGGCAGGCAGCCGCTTTATGTAAAAAAACTGGTATTCAGCTGAATACGGTTTGACTTGAAACCGACCCCAATATAGCTGGGAAAAGGCTAGGCAGATGATGACCATGTTTTATGAAAGTCTAGTGTTCACAACTGTGAAAAGGTCAAAAGATCTTGGGTTCGAATCTAGGGAGGGCTGTGTTTTTTGTTTTTGGTTTTTAATTTTTAGTTAATGTAATAATTGATCGGAAAATTAAATGGTAGGCCTTTTCTTTGCATTAGGACAGTATATACTCATAATAATAAGTCTGAAATCACAAATTCGCCTTGAGCAAGCGAGTCGAGGTCTTTGTTCAGCAATGGGAGAGTAACAGACTGGCATTATTATTATATGCTTGTAAGAAAATGTGAATTTGACCTACTTATTTTTAGGGTTTCTTACCCAAAGGGTCAAAACGGGACCCTATTACTAAGACTCCGCTGTCCGTCTGTCTGTCACCAGGCTGTATCTCATGAACCGTGATAGCTAGACAGTTGAAATTTTCACAGATGATGTATTTCTGTTGCCACTATTACTAAAAACAGACTAAAATAAATATTGAAGCTGGCTTCCATACAGCAAAAGTGATTTTTTTGGAGTTTTTTTTTATAGGTAGTGGTACGGAACTCTTCGTGCGCGAGCCCGACTGGCACTTGGCCGGTTTTTTTAAATAAATGCATTATTACTTTGTCTTTTAATACTACAATAAAAATCCTAATTGAAACGACAAAACGAATTCACAACAAAGTTTCCTTAGTACCCGTAGCGGATTGGGTATCTGCTACGAGTGCTACGCCGTAGCCATAAGCGAACTGGCTACGCCGTAGCTAAAATGCATTCATTTACAGATAGCATTTAAGATCAAGGATAAAACAAAGTTGTATTAGTTCTAAAGCACTGATTGTTACAATGTACGGATGCAAAGTTAAGAGGAGGACATTGTAGTTAAGTTGACAAAGTTGAGGAGATACGAAGCTTAGAAGAGAATTTGTGAAAAAATATACAAATTAATCAGCTTGCACTTTTGGAATCGGTTTTAAAGAAGGGCAATGCTGGTAGATTAGTAATAAGAAAAAAAATGATTGACAAAGTAGGGAGCTGTAGATATAACCACAGTTATATAATATGTCTCTCGAAAATTGCAGACTCCTCAAGATTATAATTTTTTGATATAGAAAAAGTCGATTTGTATACAACAAATGCAATCCAAAGTCAATAGTTTTCAATACATCCGTGTCTTATTTAAAAAAAACATGTTATAATTTCGCGCGATATTTAACTATCTTACAATTTTTGCAATTTTCCGGTGACAACTCTATAAAGACATATTCTACAATCACTTTAAACGACTATCCTTCAACAAACAAAAAACTGTTTCACTGCAGAACTCCCCCTTAACACTGGGGGACATCGTTAGTACGTACGTATCTATAGTATAAGATATACGTATCTATAGTCGCTCGAGAGAAACTTTAAGCCGGCCATCTGTTCAGAGTGCCGATGTCCGGCCTGTCTCGACTACTCTCGACGAACAACTTGCTGAATTTACCACTTGCAATCTTTAATTTGTTTGGTCTAAGCCATGAGTGATCGCGGGCGATTCTGATCGATTGCGGGTTGTAGTATAACCAAATGATGTTGAGTAGTTCTTCTGGTTTTTTTATTTATTGTTTAGTTATCTTTTATTATCATCTGCCAAGCCTTTTTCTAAATATAATGGTGTCAGCTCCCAGTCAAACCAGATTCAGCTGAATACAAGTATTTTACGTGGAGCGGCTGCCTACCAGACCTCCACAACCAATAAACTGAGTAACACGGTACTTCTTGGCGAGACTGGTGTCAGATTTTCTGGCTTCTGACAATCCGTACCGACTGCTAAAGATCTCCAAATGACAGCCGGGACCAACGGTTTAACTACTTTCCAAGGCACGGAGGAATCTCAATATCTTTAGACGGTCTCCCATCCACAGACCAACCTCGGCAAGCGTTGCTTAATCTTGGAGATCGGCCCGTGCGGCTGTTGTAATTTATATATGTTATATATTGTGGAAGAATACCGAGTTCTCTTTTCATTACACATGAACATGAACGCAAGCAGTAAAAAAGCTCCGTATGTAATATTGACGTGACTAATGACAAACAAAATTATTTATCACACAGCGTGGCGTAAATTACATAATACTTTAAGTGAACAACAAATTGTTTGCTAATTGCAGCTTTGTACAACCGACATTAAAACTCATCACGCCAATTACACAACTAAGCAAAACTAAATTCAATCTGCCATCAGTTTACATCTTGCACCACTTCCGAATCAGCGCAATTTTCTCCAAATTACAGCATTAAATATAATTTTGAACGCGATTGTACAAACGTTTGGCAAAACACCAGTCTATATTAGATTTTAGTCATTGTTTATAAGGATTGCTTCAATAAATATCTGTTACGAGCTCAGGAACTTGGAGGGGCAATTTTAATAATAAACGATGGCCGAATTGGGGCAACGCAGGAGTATTGAATAGTCATTAGGTAGACGAGAAATTGGAATTAGGAAGGAAAGCGAAATGAAAGGAATATGAGCCCGTGAGAGAATTATTGATTTGCTGGAAATAATCTATTTGTGTGGAATGACTCAATTATGAGGAAATGGAAGCTATACAAGTATACCTGCCAGGGGATAAATAGGAGTTGTAGATATTGTTAAATAAAATATTCGGACCTAATTAACACTGACAGCAATTGGTTTTAAAGGATGAACTAAAAAAAATTACAACGTGTTACCTACTTCATCAGCAAGCTTTTCTGCAACTAAGATATCTAAACGGAAACTAAAACCAACGGGAAATTATATGAAATTAATTATTCAGGCAATATTTCATTTCAGACTGCCGGGACATTTTCTAAAAAAAATGACTTGTCACTTTTCAAGCAGTCTGATGCAGTTTGTGGCCTTAGAACTGTGATTTAACTGCATCAGACTACTTGAAAAGCGACTTGTTTAGGACTTTCTAGTCCTTTTTAGCGGTCGGGTTTTTTGACAAAGTATTTTTTTATTTACTGCATTTACTAAAATGCAGTAAATAAAAAAATACTTTTTTTGGGTTACACTTTTTTCATTTTCGGGCGCCATTTAATTAGTGAACATAATAAATACTATTCGATCAATATATTGAAACTGTTATTCTATTTTCAAATTGTGACCTGTGAACATGGGCTTCCTTATAACTACTTCAAAGAGGAATAGATGATCAACAGACATTCTCATTGATACACAAATAAGTAAACTCAAATTAATTACTGTTCTTAGATACCAGAAAAGCATTAAATAAAGTAAACCCTGCCACTGAACTCGTAAAACAGACACTCAGCAGCAAGCATCCTTTAATCCCAAAGAATCTTCAGCCGAAACCGTTGATCCACATAAAACCGATTACAAGATATCATGCAGCCTACCCCCATAATCGATACGAACTCCGAACAAAAGCACATAAAACATTGCACACAATCAGCGTGCCATTCATTTGAAGGATATTCAAAGACAATTTGGTAACGTACGATTCATACAGGAAGGTAGGGTTGTAACAAAACTTCATATCGGGATCCGCATGTGCGGAAATTCTGCATGAAATCGTTGCTCCGCATCTGATATTTATTCTCAAAAAAGATACACCACGTCGTTTACACGAGAACAATGTTTACCTTATGCTAAATATTATATAAACATATTTAGCATACGGTAAACATTGTTCTCGTGTTCTCTCATAGTACATCGAATTCGTCAATAAATCAAAATATTGGGTGTTTCACTCATCCAATGCATTCTCCTATTTGAAATAATTACTAATTGAGGATACTTCATTTATATATTAGATTTTGGGGCTAATATTAACGATACGGTCGGCACAGTGGTTGGGCGATTGACTGCTGCGCTGCGTGTCGCGGGTTCGGTTCCACAGAACAAATATTTGTGTGGCCTACAGATAGTTGATCCGGGTCTGGCTGTTTGTGTATGTGAGTTAATATGTTTGTAAACGCACCCACGATACGGGAGAAATTCCTAGTGTGGGGCAAAGTTAAAAAAAAAATGAGTACATTTTTTTATGCATGACGGTATTTTGTCATTCAACTGTGCTCCTTCAAATGTTATTTTTTTCCTGCCGAAATGCCTCTTAGGTTTACTTGCGCAAACTAAAGTTATATTCAAACTCAGAGTTAGTTGTTAGCACGAGGTTATAATATATTGTATGCCCATGGTTTGCTCATCACGGACCTTTCAAGTCTTAATCGGAGTTTGAATGCATAGCCTAGTTACCAGAGTTGACTCAAATTAAATGAAGACTTCACATGTCAATACCGCCGCTAGGTTCACTAAGTACCAAGTAAGCAACAATTTAATGACTCTGGCCTCATCTACTAATATAATTGGGTTAAGCCAAGAAGAAATAAGTTGCTTCGAGGGAAACGTGCTCCATCATCGACCAAAAAATTGCTTAGCATCGGGTGAGATACTGGTCCATCGCAAGTGTAACAATTAAAAAAAAAAATCCTCCGCCTTTTGGATTACAATTGCTTGATTTATTTCTCACTAGCTGCCGCCCGCGGCTCCGCCCGCGGGAATTTCGAAAATTAGTCCAAGAGAACATACTTCCGGGATAAAAATTATTCTGTGTCAGACTAGACTATAACCTACCTCTGTGCCTAATTTTATCAAGATCCATTCAGTAGTATTTGCGTGAAAGAGTAACAAACATACATTCATCCATCCTCACAAGTACGATATATATATAGGATAGGATTAGTAAGGTGAACCTCACCGGTTCCGATAACTCTGCTGTGCGGACAGTGAACCAGGTAATACTTTTGTAATGTTTTTCCACCTCCACCTCTGCTAAGATGGCCTACGTCACAACCCTACAGGAAACGATTAAATCGATTAAAGCGAATACCGCGCAACGATGTCTGTAATCACCGATCGTGAATAGCGATTCTCGGTAATGTGCCGTTTTGATTTCAACTGTAATTCATACCTTTGCTGGCTTTGCGCTCCAGGTCACTTTTTCAGATTTTGTTTCGAGGATAGGTGCAGTTGCCAGGGGGTCTATTCTAAGCCCGAGGTCCGTAGTTTCGGCCTTAGTGTCACCTAAGGACTTATGATTAGTCCCAAACCCGAACTAAAAATGACAGTTGTTCTTAGTTCGGGTTTGGGATCTTGAATCTGAAAGTACCGCTAGTGCTTGCGTTGTTTTATAGCTATGATATCGTATAGCTATACGTCATTGAGTTCATTTAAAAATAATTGTTTCATCAGAAAGTTCATCAAATAAAACATACTCTTGGGAGTTTATTTTTATAATTTTGCTGAGTATGTTTTATTACTTTGATGAAGTGTGACAAAAAACATCGAAACTGAACTCGACAGAATTTTTTCAAGCTCTTTTTTTAAATCTCTGCTATCAATTCAGTCATTTAAAATGGTTGAATTCATATTTTCGTACGATTGAAAACACTTTTATAAATGAATACCTCTTGACGCACAAGAAACAGATCGAGGGCCATTTCTTTCATTATCATGCGACTGATATCTTTCAACTGATTTAAGAAATAATTGAATCTACCTACAAACGGGGTGAATAGAAACACAGGTGTGAAAGAAACGAAACTTTGAAAGGGATTTTCACGTTATTCAAATACTGTTATTAATTTGCTGCAAGCAGTATAGCTCAGGAATGCGAATTTTTAAACAAATATTAATTTTTACAAGAAAGAAAATTTTACATTTCTCACATTATACCGACCACCTGGCTACTGAAGCCATATATCATTATGATGGGCTGTTTAACGTCGAATGTTTTCTGTAAATCTGGCCATTATCGGATTTACAACTCTGTTCGATTTAACGTCTTTTTTATTTTATGGTTGCACCGTAAATCGGATTGTTTATGCAAAAAACCTCATTGTTTAACTAAACTGGGGCGTGGATAAACACATTCGGATTCGTCAAAAAAGTAACAATGCTGCAACATACGTTTGTATGTCTTGGTATATATTATAAAGGGTATTTTCCTGAAATCTATTTAGTAAATCAGTTCGGACACGTTTTTTATGTCACGTACTTAATCAAAAATAAAAAAAGATAATGCAACTTGTTGGTAAAAAGTGTATCAACGAATTACGTCACTAGCCCTACTTCTCAGAATTTTCATGCGCAGTGATTTAAAGAAACAATCAATACGTTTCCAATATTTTTTGATAATTTAACTGACAGACTTAATAATATACTATTTTTTTATCCAGGGAACATCCCTGTTGTTTAAAACTTCTGTAAATATTCAAAATATTAGTTACAACATTTCGTTAGGTATTGAGATCTCAACACAGTATTGAACTGGCTACCTTGATAGATTGAGTTTATGGCCTCTTTACATAATAGCGATTTTCATTGTTGTAGTTCAATGGCTGTAGCTCATTTTATAAACATGAAGTCTTTTAAATATAAAACTTATTCCGTATTCCTATTATTTATTTAAAGACTTACTAATAGTCGTTTTTCACAAAATAGTTGTTTCATTCTTAGATTATATTCTTTACTATTATATTATTTGTATTCTCGAAGTAGCTGTATCTATTAAATCACTCCTCATTTCATAATTTTGGATCAATCTCAACGACCAATCAGCCAGTATAACCTTATGCTTGTTGTGCAAGCCATACAACACCTGTGCAAATATCAAACAGACTTCATCTTGTGTAATGTGTCTCCCTTTTTGAGGTTGGTTAGAAATCATCAAATGAAGGAGTCATTTTACCCATGCGTGTTCCTCCAAATGCGCTTTGCGTTCCAGGGCCGCGGTACCTATTTCGAACAAATTCCGCAACCCTGGCAAATGTGTAACCCTACGAGTATAAAATTTATGTTATCTTCTTTCATCTTTTCAGTAACTTATATTGTGTACGTAATTATGATACAGAGTATTCTGTGGGAAAATTCTACCATTTTTAAGCAACTCAATCGCAAACTGACAAAAATTGGCCTTCCATTAAGACCTCACCTCTTCTAAAATAACCTCTATCTTCCTTCCAGGAAATAATCGAGTAGGTGTCAAGAAACCCTAACAATATTTGCCAATTATAGAACACGACAGATTTCATCCGCCTCCGAAATCCGACCTTTAAAGGCATCACTTGCTGACTGAATTGATGAGCCCACACCTCCCGGAAACTGATACTTACGTACACAAGTAAGTTATTACGCCAATTACCGACATGGTGCTGATATGTGCCTGACGGTAATCTTCGGGGCCAATCAGCTGGGTTTGATCAAGCAAACTTTGGAATACATATTGAAGGAATTTGGGTTGACGCTTGTGAGTAAGGTTGGTGTAATTTTGAAGAGATAGTGTAAGATTTTGGGGCTCTAGGAAGTTTAGACAGTCATTTAAATATCTAGCATGATGCTTAGTTGATAATATTTTCCAGAAAAGACAAATAGATATATATTTGTAATATTTATATGATCAGACCCGATTTTTCAATAACAGTCCGGAGAATAATGATCTTTGTTCTCTTGATGGGACTTAAACTTTACAAGTAAACAGTATGTGTATAACAAGTTGTAATAAAATAATACAAAAAATACTTATCGATACATTTTTGTTTAAACTCGACCAAATATTATACTGAACAGTATATTTTTTCACGATATCAGGTTTGCTCCAACAGTTAATTATGATACTATTGTATAAAAATGTTAGTTCGTATAGCTTAACAAACTGATGTGTTTGTTGTTGGGGAGTGTTGCGCCACATCTTCACAGCAAAACACTAGGAAGTGGTGACGGGCGGGGCGTTTTTGGGGCACTTTTTTTTGTAAACGTTGACGTTCAAAAAGTACTGGCACTCAGCCTAATTTGAATAGCCTGTTTGTCTTTTGACGAGTACAATGCCACTGTTAGATTTGCGTTATTTCTGTTAAACCCTGTATGTGTTTGTACACCTCTGCGTTATGCTTCGGGGACTACAGGCTGGGCGTAATGTTTATATTCTAGCTAAGGATCTCGAGACAAGAACCTCCTTGCATGACGTGTGGTGTCAGAATGATCAGCTGTTCAGCCATTTGCCGAATTCATGTTCTGCATATTGTAGACTTCATGAAAATTTTACTTTCGACCAGTCCTATTTTACTCATACTAATTTCTTTGTTTTTAATATTACCCAACAAACATTCTACCGTCAGATACAGGTTTAGTTATAACTTTAATCTGTTCAGTTGTGTAATAATCAAAAATATACATTACTAATATTACTTAAAAACCAAAACAAATAGAATCCAATACTCTAAATGTTTTATAAACCATGTGTAATGTACCCAAAATATATAAATAGAAACTAAGACAAAATAGTTATAAAATAATAAACTTGCTAGTGATACTAGACTATGCCATCAATGCCACATCTAGCAAATATAAAATTCGTAGATCCATGTTGTGATTGTTTGTTTACCCACATTTTTTTGTTTTGTTATTTTCTATGCGTACATCTGTGCGCTCTAATTATAAATCTTAGTTTTAGATATTGTTTCTCAGTAAGTGAATTTGTATACAATTCTTTATGAGAAATAAAGTTGTTCTTAAACCTAAATAATTGACTCAGTTTTAACTTTAAACGATATAAAAGAGTTATAAAGGACGTCAAACAGTTTTAAGTGTTAGAATGGTTCTAATTACAGCACGTGTAATTAAGATGTTATATGTTTAACCTGTTTCTAGCAGCTAAAGCTACACAACAGTGCTCACTGACACCCGATAACAATTATTGTTGTGTAGTGGTTGCTATGAAGAGACTTATATATATTCAGGTATTATATTGACTTTAGGGTGCAGGCATTGGTTGTTAAAGAGAGTTTGTGAAGAATGTATTAACACAAGATGTTAAAAGTGTTCAAAAACTCATTTATGTAGTTTTAAACTGTATAATTAAGTTTACTAATGCCTATTGTTTTAAGCCGGTACAATTTAATTTCACTATAGCAAGGTTTTCTGATTTGTATTGTAAATTTTTTACTCAGGAAACACCCACCTTACACCTACCCTACACCTACCCTATACCTACCCTACACCTAACCTACACCTACATTACACCTACCGTACACCTACCTTACACCTACCCTACACCTACCCTACACCTACCCTACACCTACCTTACACCTACCCTACAAATACCCTACACCTACCCTACGTTCATAATTATGCCAGCCCAAAAATACTATGACATGTTTCTGGTCTCCTGGTACTTGATGTTTCTGGTCTCCTGGTACTAATTATGAATCTGAAGTACTAAGACAGCAGCGGCTCTGAGTTTCCACTTCCTCCTCAGTCTCCATTAATCCATGCCACTTACCGGCATAAAAAGTAGCCTATTTTTTATTTCAGGATATGAACTACATGTGTGCCAAATTTCATCCAAATCCCTTCAGCCGTTTTTGCCTGATTGTTACACAAACATACAAACTTTCACCTTTATAATATTAGTAGGATATTTAATGTAATACCTAAGTGGCAACAAGGACAATGTACCTCCAAACGCAAAATTTCAAAATGTAGGTTACTGCGAGCAGTTTAACAAAGTAATGTTGACATTATTATAAAAAATATTAATAGATAATTTTAGTAGATACTGTATATACTTCTTAGAGATTTTCATTATTTCAATGAGGAACCCTATTCCAATAAGTTTGTAAAATGTTTAGCCGCTATTATTCTCTTGGCAAAATTAATTGTAGTTATTTAAAACTATTTTTACACCGTTAAGTTAACTCAGGACTGCACAATACTCTTGACTAAAGGTGTTATATCTCAAAAAGTGTAATAGATGACTTAGGTAATTACATAAAGCTTTAATAAATGTTCGCCATTTGTTTTGACAAACTAACCTGTAAATTGACTGATTTATTCAATATTTCATAGTAAAATACTTAACTATTTATGTATACTTTTATAATTTCACTGATGCCAATTGATAAATCATGCTAACAGCCATAAATCAAAAATAAAAAAATAAAAATAAGACTACTGAGAATAATCGTATTTTTTATTCACATAAGTTAAATCTGAAATCTGTAATAAATCCTGAGCGCGTTAAAATTGAGATGGGAAACATGGTATTCTTTACCGTGAAATCACAACGGCATACTGTTTTCACTTTACAAAATATGACTTTGGTTGAATACTGACTTTTATTATTATACACACTTCGTGTCCAAATGTTTTCCAATTTTGAGAAGCTATAGTTGGGTAAAAAATGTACTCAGGAAGCGTTAAAATGCTCACTTGACACTTTCTTAGATAAATAATACGCGTTAAGGTATCAAACAACCATTTATAAATGTGTCTAATAAAGATGCTAGTGACATACAATTCTTAGCCGACGATTTTATGTAACCTATAGTGTTAACCAACCCTTCTATATTTACAAATATACCGGTAAAAGCAGCAACCAAGAGTGAATAAACGGTCTTGTGCAGTTACTTTAGCTCCTCACTAACACCATTCTACGGACTTTCTATAACCTTTACCTGTAAAATCGAGGGCCTCTTTCGTGGTTACAAATGAGTTAGAGCACTCTATAACTCCGCTATACAGATATTATTGCAACTTTGATACTCAGATGGAACCGATATACAAATGATATACTGATTGTTTTAACGCTAGCGTGCTAGTTGGGTACTGTTTGTATGTTAAACTAAGGTGGACTGGCTCACAGGTGGATTAAAATCTGGATATGGACACAGTATAGTTTGAGTAGTAGGCACGTCTTTGCGAAAAATAATTTTATCGAAATTCACACGGGTACGGTTTTATCGGTTTTATCGTAATTATAATGCGAATTGAATTCGATCCCTCGTACACCTTCCTTAAGTCCGACACCCCAGGGTACCGAGAAATTTCTAAGAACCTAGGACCTATCTCTTTTACTGATTTACCGAATAAACTACCACTCATTTATATTCCCAACATCCTTGCCCCAAATACTGCTTCATTATGTAACACCAAAATCACGTGGAGTCAGGCCTCCTCATCACATCAAACTAAAGCAAATCAACAACATTGGTAATTAATTCTCAACAAAACTGAAGCTTCAATTTCACCCGGGGGTAATAATGTTAAAGACGAGTGACGTAACGTGTGATATGGAGTTTATCAATTTCATGTTGTTTTCAGTTAAACAAATATCAACTTTAGGTCTAAGAAAATTAAGTTGATTTTGGAATGACGGGTAGTACTGAAAAATGTCAAAATGGTAGAAGTTGTAGTGCAAACTAGACTTTTCTGTGTGGGTTTTAAAGTTGTTTTTTCCATGACACATATTTGGTGATAAAATCGTGAACTTGCGAGTTAGTTGCTTTGCCTAGCCTCATGTCACAGCCTACCGAGAACAGTATACTTAGATTATGTAAATCATGTAACGTTCACTAACACCAGATGTACGCACGAACGCGTGAACTATTTACATAATATCTGTACCTAGCTAATAATACTTTATAACACCTTTCTAAAAATAACTGTCCCTTAGTTAACTAACAGTGAACTTGCTCCTCGTAAACGGCAAAATTGAAACTGGATAAGCGTCGTCTAGTGAAAATGTGTCGCTGATGGTGATGCGTGTATCAGATCGTTCATTTCCCTTCAAAATGGTTGAGCTGAATAGTGCTGATGTACGCGTGATGTTCGTGAACGGCGCCACCAGTGGAGACTAGTCACCTCTTTTAGCTGTCACTGGTTTATTTTGATTCCTAGAATTGACTTTTTCTTTCTTTACATTGTTCTCACATATAGAAGCAACAAGAATAATGTAACCAGGACTTTTGTAAAACATAAAGTGATTTAAAAGAGTGTCCGTGGAGTTTCTTGCACGTTCATAGAGATCTACGCTTT
This sequence comes from Melanchra persicariae, assembly GCA_947386135.1. Taxonomy (NCBI): domain Eukaryota; kingdom Metazoa; phylum Arthropoda; class Insecta; order Lepidoptera; family Noctuidae; genus Melanchra; species Melanchra persicariae. The sequence goes on from OX376650.1 coordinate 20,676,849, forward strand.
GGAACGTGCAAACAGCTTCATGTTTTTGACTGACTGACTTTGATAATTCAAAAGTACCTGTAAATGGTTTATTTGAAATTGAAATAATGAAAAAACTAACTAATGTTGAGTTAAAGAACTGTGCTAGCAATTGAAGTCCAAGACTAAATATTTTAACAAGTTTAAAAGTAAAATAACTCGCAATTCAAAAACACTTTTCAACTCGTTGAAAGACAAAACGCTCTGAATCAGTATTTCGAAGAAGTCGCTACGAAAAACAATAATGATGAAACAATCAAATGAGTCACTGAACTCTGGATCTTGCCACGTGTCAAATAAGGATTAGTTTCCACTTTATGAACTATAGCTGTCTTCAGTTATTACTTAGCTAGTATTTTAGAAATGAGTGCGACAGTTCCTAATTGGTTTTGAGACAATTGTGGAATTTCACTTAATGAAATTGGATCGTCATTAGCTAATGCAACGATCAAGAGCAGTGACTCGGAATCCACATAATTCGTACGACACGGGTTGATCTTTGAGGTTAAGCAACACTTGCCGAGGTTGGACCGTGGATGGGTAATCATCCGTGTGACATACCGAGAGTCCTCCGTGCTTCGATATGTGCTATCGAAGCACGGAGGACTCCCGGTATGTCGTTGGTCCCGGCTGCCGTTTGAACATCTTTGACAGTCTTACGGAAAGTAGAAGTCAGAAAATATGACATCAATCTCATCAAAATACCTTTACCGGGTTGTGGTTTATTCGAGAGAGTCACCGCGGCCCTGGAACGCAAAGGACATTTGGAGGAACACGGATGGGTTTTAGTTAGTAAGAGTCCGACACTCCCTTCCACTCCACCCAGAGCGGAAGAAGTCATTTGATGATTTCCCATCGTTAAAAAAAGGCAGGTCAAAAGCCTAGAGGTTACAGAATATTTAGTTGTGAAAAGGCTACGTAGGTTTATCGGTCAAGATCAGAGACAATAGTAGTTCCTAGGACTCAAAAGTGACATTTCATCACCGTTACTTAACGCTGATGAAATCGATCGATCCATGTAAATAGGCACCAAGTCCGTTATGTTCTGTCCCACAGTTTGACAGTATTACATATCTCCCTGGGCCTACAAACTATCCCTACTATGTGAACTAGGTATGTACCAAATGCGTTTACCAAAGCCTTTGAGGGCTGAAATAACATTCGTATAGGCAACTGTCGTGTATCTCAAAGCGATCTGGAAAGGCATAGATGTATCACCAGTCAATTACATTGCCTCTGATGTTACAGACATAAGACTTACTGCTATGTATGTACGGTCTAATAATCAATACCTATGTAAATCTATCTATGTACAATGTATAACAGAATAAACGCAATGCCTCTTATAATTAGCCTTAATCCGGGGTCATTGTATTCATCAATATGAAGTACTCTTAATATGCGACCTACCCGGAAACGCGAAAAAAATCAGCTGTTCAGTTTTGTCGAGGTATGAGCACAGAAATATATGGAGCACTCCATAGATTTACAGGAGTACTATACCTACCTTTTCGGTGGATACAGGTTTGATGTTATGTTAATATCGCAGCCAACTGGTTTAATCAGCCGTTTCATTAAAAGCTTAGCCTTTTTATTAAACTGCACCGTATAATCCGCGTTATAAGTGTCATGGGTAAGTCATTATACTATATTGAACAAAAGATGTCACTTAGGTTGCTGAAAAATGGTGCATTTTAATGAAAAGGCTGGGCTACCAATTAAACGGCTGATTAAACTAATTGGCCGCAACATTTATATTACAATCAATAACGCCTAACACAATCCGAACTAAATCATTACTCCATTTTGGCATGTAGGTACCAAATAACAGTACCTTATAACAATCACGATTTATTCTCTTGATTACATTCTTTACAATACGATCAACACCTGTTCACAATCTATCTATACGCAAACCTTATTCATTTTCCTAACAATGGAACAGCAAGATTTTCATTTTATTCCAAGCAAAAGACCAAACCATTTTCTTAACCTGAATTATTGAAGGGGCTTTTCCCAAAATTGCCCCGAAATGAGTATGATAAAAAAATCTAGCAAAATTGTGATTCAAGCTCGCTCTAGTTATCCAAATTCGTTTCGCGTGAAAAATATTAAAATACAAGAGCATTGGCGGGACAAAAATATATATGTTATTCATTCTCTAATGTATGAGCGGAAGCGATTTGATTATGTTCTTTAAATATGGAAGAGCGCCAGTAGAGGATAATGAATGAGTTGTTTTGAACGAATTTTTGTTACTTTTTACTTAATAAATTATTTGGTTTATGTACCGTGTGGTTTTCCGTAAATAAATAAATGTTTCTTAGCGCCATTCAATAAATTTTGTTGTGAATTTATTTGTTTGCATTGTGTTTTTATTTCACTGTGCTTCTATGCCAATTGGATTTGTGCTGACAAGGATTATAAAGATTCCATTGTATTATGCGCCAATTTCAAGATGACTACAAAAACGTTAAGGAAAATAATCTTAATTTACTAAACCGGGGTCTAAACAGTCACTGAAATTGTATTCTCCAAGGCTGTAATCAATAAAACCCTAGTCATTTTTGTGTCATGTGTCCTGGGAAAGTCATTATTAATGTTTTATTATTTTTTAGCAGGACATATTTTATTGTTTTATTTTTCTTTTTATGGAATACGCTCTGGTTGTTTAAACAACTATCAAACACATAAAAATAATTACGTATCTGACACCTCAAACTCGCCAAACACCCATCACTCACACCACCACTCGTTCACTGAGCTACTGAATTAAAGATACCACACGTCTTGGCTGATATGATTCACTGAAAGTTGACTCACTGTGATGTATCGCACTACTAGTGATGGCTTGCGCCTAGTAAATTATTGGCACTGAGAGATTGATGCTAAAATGTTCCGTTTTGTGTTAGTGTCACTTATGTAATGTAGGGTATTGAACTTAGTTGATCGGGAAAAGATTTTGTTGCTGTTCCGAATTGTGTGTGTCACTAAGACTTTGTTTTGTTCGTTATTCTTACATGTCGTTTACTATTTTAGCGTTTCTTGTTCGTGCACTTGATTATAATCAAGTACACGAACAAGAAACGCTAAAAATTCAATTATCATTACTAGAGCAAAGTTTTATTGGAATTTTCAGTAACACTCCAGAACTCAAAACAAAAACGAAACGGACTCAAACCCTGACTGGTTTGAGTCCGTTTCGTTTTTGTTTTGAGTTCCTGGGGCATAAACATATCAAAGCACTGTAAATTGACTCATTGTGATGTATCGCACTACTAGTGATGGCCACCTCGCGCTTAATAAATTATTGGCGCTGAAATATTGATGCTGAAATGTTCCTTTTTGTGTTAGTGTCACTTATGTAATGAAAGGTGTTGAACTAAAGTGACCGGGAAAATATTTTGATGAAGGGTAATTCAAGGAACAGAGGCGTCATGTCATCAACCAATATAATTTTATAAAACTCTACCATTACTGACTGACTGACTGACAACGCACAGCCGAAACTACCAATCGTAGAAAGCTGAAATTTGACATGTAAGTTTCTTAGGGTAAGGGTTTTAAGGGAGCACTAAGAGAGGATTTCAAGATTCCTACGGGAACGAGAAAATACGAGATGTGCGCGTACGAAGTCGCGAGCAAAAGCAAGTGTAATATATTGTTTTACTTTATCCTTTGTTAATCTAAAAATAAAGACTGTTGAAAGATTGATGTCCAAGACCGCTTAGTGTAGGTAGGTTTTATTTTGGGATGTTACACATGTAATATGCAGGAGATTGGACTGATCCAATACCGGCTATCCTGTGATCTCCCTGGGGCAGTTAAACTTTCTCTCTTGTACTTTTCCTCTTAGCTTAGATAAAGTTCTTGTTTTAAGAAATCACTTTTCTTTTAGTTCGATTACTGAGAATCTTTTAATATCCATTTGTTTTTGTATTTACCTTGAAATCTTTTGAAGGTGACCTACTAAAAATATTCTCGAATAAAAGCAAGACCTGCTTCAATTCTTAAAAACACAAATCCACAAAAAATATTCAGAATAATCCGGCTTACCTCTACCCACCTCTAAATCCTCCAATAAACATTCAAAATTCTTAATAATACGGGTTCTTTGCTCAAAAGCAACAACCGTACGAAACTTAATTAAAAGTATTAAAGTTTCTTTAAATTCTTAACCCACTCTAAACTCTGGTTAACTGCTTAGTAACGATTCTGGAAGTTTTAAAACTCAATTCACATCGTCGAAGCAGATCACTTTAGCTGTTGAAAAGGAGGGCTCTTCTGAATTAAAGATGTGGGGACTTGCGATGGGTTGAAAATCATTTTATTATGTTTCAAATGGTCTGATTTTGTATGGCAGGTTTACAGTTAGTTACGTGTTTTATAATTTTGTGTTGCTGGAAAATATTTTGAAAATATTTTTGCGATTTCAGTGTTGGTCTTTTAGTAAAAATTGTTAATAATCATCAGTGATGACACTGTTGGCGCAGTGGTTGAGCGTATGACTGCTGCGCAGCGTGTCACGGGTTCGATTCCCGCACGGAACAAAAATATTTGTATGACCTACAGATAGATAGGTGTGTGGCTGTTTGTGTATGTGAGTATATATGTTTGTAAACACACCCATAACACAACAGAAACTTTTAGAGGGGCAACGTTTATTAAAAAAAAATGACCTCTTCTCAGGTATTGCGTTTATACGTTGTGTAATAGTCATTTAAGTATTTGTGAGAAAATTCAATTTGCCCATCGTCCGTATACAAAATCACTGATACATTAGAACAGAGGCATGCCATTCAAAGTGCAGATTCACGAAGAATGCCCGCTGCATCAGCTTTGGAAAGCAATACCTTTGAGCAGCTACTGAAGCATTTCACTTTAAAAGTTACCTCCCGTCTTGTATATGTTCTGGCTGTAACGGAAATTTTGGAGTCTCGATATTAGCTGACTTTGAAATACTGTTCAACCGTTTGTAAGCTGGGATAGTCTCCAATATGTTAGGTCAATATGCTGATAGAATGAAGCTGTACTTCAATTTCATCCCTTTTATATGGATTGAAATACCTAAGGGTTTGCAAGGCGGCTATGAGCATGTAGCTCAGTCGACGCAGCAGTCGTAACCGAAGAACTTTATAAATTAGGATTCCGTTCCTTTATAGCCTTCCTCATGAATGTGGCAACTATATGCAGAATAATTTTCCAAATGTGGCTGGCAGTTCCAGAGATTAGCGAGTTCAAACAAACAAACATACAAACTGGAAAAGTATTGGATGCTGATAAAATAGTCACATTGTATATTACTAGGTACACTATCAATAGTTCTGCTCAACAATGTCAATCACTATGCAGCTCCAAGTCTGATCGTCACGTGTCCGTAGCCTGCATCGCATTTACATTTCAAACGTCTCAAACGCCATGATCACGTATATATCCGGCTATTATTGGCGTTTATGGAGATTTGCTCGGAGCTCTGATAGATAGGTGCGCTGTTGAGTTATTGAAAGAATTGTTTTTATCAGTTTCAAAAATTTATTGGTAAAAGTGTTGGTTATTTTGGATTCAACAGATGTATCAACTTTGAGATTTGTGAAGGTCTCGTGGGTAAATAATAACAGCAGTATCTAGGGGTCTATCTTGAAGGCAAGATAACGCTTGTCAACGTCGATCCACTGATCGGTTACTTGAGTCATTTCAGCCATTCAGAAGCTTAAAACTCAATTACCAGTGTAAGATACCTTTTTTTATGGATGGAAAATCATCAATTGACTTCTCGCCGCTCTGGGTGGAGTAGAAGGGAGTGTCAGACGTCGCGGATTTTGTTCGAAAGAGTTACCGCGGCCCTTGAAAGAAAGGCACTAGGAGGACTATGGGTGGGTTTTAGTCAGTAAAAGTCTGACACTCCCTGCCGCTCCACCCTGAGCGGGAGGGGTCATTTGATGATTTCCCATCCTCAAAAAAAAAAAGGGAGTGTCAGACTCTTAAACTCTAAAACCCGGTGGTCGTGGGTTCAATTCCCACGGGAAGCATACTTTGTAAAGTTGTTTCCAGTTTGGCTGGAACATTGCAGGCTTGAATAACCTGATTGTCTGATAAAAAGATGATTCCGTGCGTGCCGGTGGTCCCGGCCGCCAAATGTCCGTCGTCAAACCATGTCAGGTGGTCCCAGTCGCTGGAGGAAAAACATTAAAATTAAATGGAAACCTCCCTAGACGCACCGTGCGTCGGGAGTCGCTGGGCGATTCCCGGCCACCGTAGGTGCGGGTCTGCGGACGGCGAGCGTTGGGTGGTTTGCCGTTCAATCAAAGCCAAGCCCGGGCCGACGGCACGTTGTGTTCCACGCGCGCCTCAAAGAGATGTCAGCATAGGAGTAGGGGCCCGTCAGGGCCAGAGCCTGCCAGGGTTGCGGATTTTGTTCGAAACAGTTACCGCGGCCCTGGAATGTAAAAGGCCCTAGGAGGAGCATGGATGGGTTTTAGTCAGTAAGAGTCTGACACTCCCTCCCGCTCCACCCAGAGCGGAAGGGGTAATTTGATGACTTCCCATTATTAAAAAAAAAAAAATCGCCACGGGCGCTCGGCCAGCCGCCATACATTTTCGTCACAGAGCGCCCTGGCCGCGTGCCTGCCGCGCGCCCTCGCTTTGTGTTGTCGAAGTAGTAAAGATACCAAAAATTACCATTTACTGCGAACCTCTAATAGAAGTACTAAATTGTTAGAACCTCATCTAAAATGATGAAGTGGGCTTCTTGGAATTACTTATTACAAGCATTCATTATAAACTAAGAAACACAAGTACGTAACAATACCAAAAGTTTACATACAACAATAAGTAATACCGAAGTTCAGCACTATCGTAGAACGAACCGCAGTTCTGACCTTTTATTACTTTTGTTTACAAAATAGTTGGAAATGGTTTCTACAACTACATTGTGTGCAGAACTATTGATAGATGTTAATGGACTTTGAACCGTTTAACACTTTGTTTAAGAGTTGTTTTTCTTTTGCTATCTAATACAATCAAGACTGGTTACAATAAGGGTTTGGAGTTCGTATCTCTATTTTATTAAACAATAGCATAGTTTTCTTGTTGTTGGAAAGTACTTTGTTGTTTTGTGCTTTCTCTTCTTAGTGTCAATAACTTTGAAGTTTTCAAGGGCGTTCTAAAGTACGTACTTCAAATCTTAGTTTCCATGTTTTTGTCATTTTCCTGCCCTTGTATCATGTTACTTGGTGTTGTTTGAGTTGTTTCAATACTTTTTCTCCTTCCATTCTTCCGCTATAATCCGTGACGCTATCTTTCACTCCCTTTTTCTTTTACAGCATCTCTCACACTATCCGCTTTTCTTAATTTGACGTCAATCTTAGTTTTTAAAGTTAACAATACATTTTTGGTCCATTTTCAAAACTAAACCTAAGTTTAAGTACATAACCCAACGTTATACCAAGCCTGATTATGTTTTATTTAATAGCCTTAGTCCAGCAGTGCTGAGACGAGCAGATAATATTATAAAATATGTAATCATATTTATTAGAACGCGTGAGGGATGATCCAGTTAGCTACGGTTTAATTAAATCAGGATGATAGTCGGTTTCATCGCATTTTTACTTTAATAGAAGACCAATGAAAAGAAAAAAAGAAAAACATTATATAGTATTTTAGCATCATCTTTCAAACAAGGATTATTGATAGTACCTATTATTATTATTATTATTTTATTATTTTATTATTGATAAGCACGCGCTTGACCACTATCTCACCTGATGGTAAGCGACGATGTGGTCGAAGATGGAGCACGCTTGCCTAGAAGTAACCTATTCACTCTTGCCTTAAAGACTCCCAGGTTGTAGCTATCAGGAAACACAGACTCCGGCAGGGAATACCACTCCTTAGCGGTACGCACAATGAATGAAATGAAATTAAAATGCCCTACTTTGCAGAAAAAAGGAAAAGTTTTCCATTTCTTTCGCTTTTTACTAGCTAGTAAATGATATTTAAGTCACTGCCCACACAACCGAGACGGTTACATTTTATTTACTTCGTCATACTATAAAATATAAGAACAACTTTCATATTTTTATGTAACATCGATTGTACAGATTTCCCCCTACGCAAAAGAACTCGTGCGTGGAAATTGGCAATCACTACCATTTTCCTTTCTCATACAACGTTAAAAATATAAGATTTTCGTTATAAACGTATAATACTTTTTTACTTAATCTCTTTATAATCCTGTTTTGGGATACATGGAAAGGTGAATTTAATCAATTCGGTATTTTGTTAAAGTATTAATACACATGGAATAATCTAAAGGTGAACGACCTTTTCTTTAAAAAATGGGTTATTAATCATCAAATGACTTCTGGTCTGGGCGGAGCAGAAGGGAGTGTCAGACTCTTACTCAGGCAGTAAGAGTCTAACACTCCCTTTCTCTCTCTCACTCCCTACTAAACCCATCCAAGTTCCTCCTAATGTCTTTTGCGTTCTACGGCTGCGGCGCCTCTTTCGAACAAATTCTGCAATAGCCCTAGTGGGCCTCGTCTACCCTTAAAGATCCTAGTACTCATTCACGCGAGCAGTTCAGCTTACGGTTCACAAATATAAATACTTAGTCTAAGTAAAATTAAAAGACCAATTCACAAAATACAGAAAGCCACTGGACTTCCATTACCGACCAAAAATTGTACTCATGTGTAAAAAATCATTCGCTCAACCCAACATTAAATCAGATTCGCGTAACAAAATTGATCGAGTTCACTCGATACCTATTGGCGCCGCCAAATCAGTTTATCCGTTCCCTCACACCTATAAAACCATAGAGCACGGAGACATCTCGGTGGACGGTCATAGAGACGGTATTGTGAACACCATGCTTAAATCTGTACTTGGTTATGGGTAGAAACTCAGTTATACCTATTAAGTTACTGAGTTACAAACCGTCTTGCCCTATGGAATTCCTCTGTGGCATCTGTCTCACAAACACCACACACACACCACACACACCACCACACACAGACAGACACCACCAGTGAATGGTAATTCACAGGTACGCAGGCGCTGTGGTTTTCCACCTTTCTATTTGAAACAGGGATGCCACTGCTCTCAGTTCACCCGGATATCAACTAAAACTGTTAAACTGTGGGTGTTTGTGTGTTAAAACTGTTTACTCTGGATTGGTCCATGCATGAAATTCCAAAAAGAATACATAATTTAAAAAAATAAACGGTTTTTTGAAGCGTCCCTTGACGGTCATCCAATTTTAAACGTGACAACTGATTTTTGTTTTAATAGGGTATTTTACTGGAACAATCTAATAAGTCCATCAGATAGATTGCCATAAAGTAATGGTCACGAAATTGTTAATTTTTCTCATAAACAAAAAATGAAGACGAAACATTGCGTTGGAAACACGCGTGAAGTCACGTCTCTGGTAAAATTTGTACCACTTTACTACCAACGCGGGGATTCTGAGCTCTGTATAGAAAACGGTTGGAATTCTGTAAATTGCTAATATCGCCATATTAGCGGCACACAAACGTGCAATCAACCTTCATTAAGTGAAGCATTATTATCGATGGATACGCGAACTGAATACGAACGAACGTGTTATGCTCTGAAATTTTAAGTTGACATAAGTGCGGCGGTATTCGTTGATTGTTTGTCTAACCGATCTAGTTTGGTGGAATTTTGGTTGGTATGTTTGAAGTGTTTAGTAGAATCGATTAGTGCAATGTATAAGTGGGGTCAAATTCGTCTAGCTATTCTATAGTGTGCGTGTCCGGTCATTCAACTCATATCAGTATAATTATGTAATTAGTAGGCATGTCTGAATTCAAACTGACAAAAAAAATTATTGTTCCATAAGGTGTCGGACGTAAAAGAATAGCGCCATCCCTTCACTTCCCGTGACTGTCGTAAGAGGCGACTAAGGGACTCACAAATATTAAGACTGGGAATTGCTTTTTATTAAATCAGTTCAGAGACCGAGGTATAAATACTGCTGCCTAACTATACGGGAAAATATAGGACTATTAGGGATTGATAGTTATGATGCTGTAATGAAAGAATGCATTCAAAATAGGAAACATCCTTCTTGAAGAAAACATTATCTAAAAATGCTTCTTTTTTGCAACCATGTGTTAAACATGAAGTATTTTGCACCAGTATCAGTACAAGGTGTAATGACGCTTGAAAACACGTAAGTAGTGACAGCTTTCTTGGCTTCAAGCCAAACCTTCGAGCGATAGGAGACTGATAGCTAGTTGAAAGTACCTTGTAGTATTTGAAGGCTATCATTGCATTGGTATAAGTGTTTTACGGTGAAGTAGAACAGATGGTCCATGGGGCCGAAAAGTTCTGGAGTGGCGACCGCGTACCGGAAGACGCAGCAGACAGCACAATATGGACCGATGACCTGGTATGGGTCGCTGGTAGCCGATGGATGCGAGACGGACAGGACCTGTTGTTGTGGCGACACTTGGGGGAGGCCTATGTCCAGCAGTGAACGTCGATCGGCTGATATGATGTAGATGATGATGAAGAAGGATTTAGGTGATGGAAATAAAAAGAGTCTAGTTGAATATGAAGTAGGTTACGTTTGTTAGCTGTTTACGCCACACTCACATTATCACAGAAACAACTCACAAAATAACACTCGACCCAACAACAACAAAAACATTGCGTGGTTTGCGCAAGTCAAGAATTCCATTATTGCATAATTTAATATTTACTGTCAAATTCTAATGCAAAGAGTATAGTTCGAATGCAAGCCTGCGCATCACAGAACACTTACACTAGGGAGGAGCGCATGCATGGAATTTAGTTTTATACGGTTTTTTGTACGCACAGATAACAACTGTTTTTGTTTTTTAGAGTTGTCGCGCCACTTTTGGTGGCCACGTTCCATCGCATGTGCAACGGTCAGTTGCCATCTTCCACCTTATATTTCTACCCACATATATAATTATATATATATTTTGTTCATTTATTTCGTTTTATTTTATAAACTGTTCCGATCGACGTCATTCTGTCAACGCCGGCTGTCGCTGAAAACCAGCGCTGTGGCTCTGTCTTGCACATGAGTTCCAGCATTATGCTGAGCAATGGCCGTTTTGCGCGAATGTGACGCATATCTTCCTAACTTACATAACAATTGTAATTTTGTTTATTTTTGGTATGCGTCATGCTTGGCGCAAATAAAGTCTTTTTCTTTCTTTCTTTTCTTTGTGTCTCGTAGACGTATAGAGGTATAAAGTCCCGCAAACTTCCACTGCAAAGGGAGGATCCTCCGACCAGACGGGAGTTTTGTCTGGTGGGCAACTGCCCAGTGCTTGTTGCCAGGTGGTTAAATTATGCTCAAATCACGCGAATAATATAGATACTGCTACGTAGGATTTGTATGACGTCAGTCTTATTGTTCGTATCTGGTGGTATATTTGGCTCTACAGACAAGACTAGAGTCATCCCTACTATGATATTATAATTGCCAAAGTAACTGTTTTTTCTCTTACGCTTTCACCTGAAAACGGCTGGACTGATCGTCATGAAATTTGGCAGATATATAGCCTGGGATACGCAAAAGGAGTTAAGCTACTTTTTTACGCGATAACCGACATCCACACGGGCGGAGCCCGGGTGGTGTGGCTCAATCATTATTACCATTTCAGCTGGAAAACAACCGCTACAGCGAGACACACTCTCCACCAAGTTGGTGCGTTAAAATTTCAATTAAAAATTGTCCATTCATTCGAAAATCCGTTTCAAAAGACGTGACCTCTCAACATAATCCATTTGCAACCGCATTCGACTTTAAAATCGTTATTATAATCGTTCATTGCTTGTTGTGATCGTACATGAAACCGATAATACTATGCCATTACGTGCATAGCCAGCTTTGGACGAGATTCAAACAGCTCTGTTAGGGACAGAAGTGAGTCGTTGAAGCCGCAAACTGCATGTTACAGGGAATAAACTGTAGTCGTATGCTGATGTGAGTTCCGGTCGTTAGTGATTTTGCTTTGAATAAATTTTATTACACCATATGGAATTTAGGGAAGTTTCATTCGAATGGAAACGGATTATGGCGCTGTTCTGAACGGTTTTGCCGTAAAATTAGTGGAGTTTTATGGGCATATTTATATGATAATGTGGTGAGGGATAGTGTGCGTTATGGGGGTTGGTAACAGTCCGTCATGATGGAAAACACATTAAGATATAGTTCAGACAGAAAATGAGATCTGTTAAAATTAAAACATGTTAATGTCCAAGCCAAGTGCGACGAAAATTGTAGACATTTTAATACATGGGCCATTTCGGAATAAATTTTAATAAAATGTATTGTCTACTTGTCTTTGGACCAGGACCTTTATCAATGGCGGTTTAGGTGTTGGTAAATCCGAATACTTAAAGTAAACTAACCTAAAAATGAAGCGCAAACGGAATTTCACATAACTTGCAAAAATTAAAAGTCATCTAAATTTATTACTTAAATTAATGATTTTGCTTAGAAGGTATGAAATGAATACTTAAAAGGAAACTCAAATGTGAGCGACTTATTAATTCGTTGTCAATTTAATATACTGTTCATAACACAAAATCCTTAGAAATATGAAATACACGTTAATATTTTTGTTCAACTGTAGAGTTAAATAAATACAGCTTAATATTATGTTGATGTTGTCTCAAATAAATACCCTTCTCTCTGAAGTCGAAAATGCTGGTGTAATCCCGAGTATCGCCGAGGTCTGCCGTATATTCCCGAGGTGAGCTGAGTATTGCAAAGCTGATAGAACAACCTTTTGGTATATTAATCAGTTGCTCAGTCTCAACCTAAAATTTTGTAAAATGTAGTTTTTAAGATCTTGTGAAGTTTTTATCAGAAGATTGCATTTCTGCCTATAAAAATCAAAACGTAAGATAAACTTACAACGTCTCCTACATTGGTTCAGGAAATGTACACTTTTACCTAAAACCTTACTTTAATTCCAAACTTCCACAGGTTTTCATGTTAAATTAGAGATTGAGAAAAACGTAATTCGAATGCTTATTTCGAAAATCGTATAAATGAAGTATTATTTTACAATGTTAGGTTATTTTACTTAGAATATTTCAATGTCACCACTAAGATATAAGTAGTTAAATACTTGGAGTCTCAGATTAAAGAATAGGCTTGGAGTGAATTTTGGCTAAACCTATATCATATCATTATTTTGATAATATACAAGTACACACTCTACTTTAAATCTATTAAAACGTGCCTAAGTTAATGTTAAATATCTTAGCTTAGCTTAAAAACTCGGCAAAAATATCTTCAAAAGAAAAATAAGTTAGCACAAACTTGGCTGGGATTATGTACTTCGGCAAAATGCGATAAGTTTTAAGCAAACCTGAAACGGGCGTTTATAGCAATTAAGTCGAATTTAAGGGTTGAACGAGAAATGCTGAGTTTCATTCAGGGGTTTAAAGGAAAGTAACATCAATAATTTTGTAACAATAGAATCATGAATTTTTAACACCCGCTGAATGAATAGTTCGTGTAAGATAGAGTCATCATCATCATTGTCATATCCAACTACGTATGTACTATACAAAAATATAATATCAATGTTTTGTAATATGTTACCTACTCACTATTCACAATGTATTAACGATTTCAGGCCGATATTATCAATCTATTACACTAAAGATTTGTCCTTTCCTGGGAACATAACATTACTTCTAGTAAAAGCCATCAATAAACCCATAATACAAAATGGCGGAATCCAAAAGATACATTCCACCGCGTTCAACGTTCTGCTCTATGCTTTCCCGTTTCCTGCAGAACGGCGGAAATTATAATTTATATTCCACATATTTTGTCCGCATGTATTGCTGTGGTTTGGTCCCTAGATAAATCTGTACAAAATAATACCGGGTCATCAAAGTTCGCATTGTACTGGGGTCGGTTGTGACGCAAACTGAATTTGTTACTACCTGATTATGCTGCGTCAACGAGACCTACATAGCATTAAATTAAATATTTATTTAAAAAGTAATTGGATAGATTTCTTCAAGAAAAACATGCTATTATGATGATTTTTCTGGATTGTGGTTAGATTTGTTTT